>CM029276.1:29143264-29876644 GCA_016920895.1 Vaccinium myrtillus | reverse complement strand
TCAATAGCCATAAATTACAGGAAGAATGAACTTGAGGAGAAAATGTTACTGAACCTTCACAAGAAGAAGTGGACTGATGGATTGACACTCCAGCGCTTTGATACCCATTCGAAAACCAATGAGCAGACTGTTCAGGTAAGGGAAGCTTTTTCTTTTTTCTTTTTTTTTTTTGAATTTCCGTGTAGCCATGAGGTTGGTTTGACACTTCTAGTTATAGGTACGTCCATGCATGCATGTCTCCACTACAGATTAGAAGGCTAAGAGCAGGGCCTTTCCATTATGAGTCGCAGAGTCGCTAATAGATGACCCTGGAATAACCATTGGTCGCACTCGTCGTCTGGTGCAACTGCCTTGCATTTTCCACTGGGAATCAGCTTTTAAGTTCTCACTTACACTAGAAGGGAAGTTTCGCAGCTGACATGAATATACATTTGCGTGACAGAATTCTCCTTGGTCAAAGACTCTTAACCAAGCTATGTGTACCCTGTGATGTTTAAAATGTTAATTAGTGTACATTTAAGCAAATTTACTACTGATTGTGCATCTCATCTGTGTTATGTTCAGACCAAGCAATTTCTCCCATATCCTTTCTTAGGAATTTCAAGTCTTGGCATCTTCATGTCAAGATGTCGTCTATCTCTTACATTTCTCCATTGGCTCCAATATTTAATCATTCAAAACAGTTCTTTACGTAGCCCTTTGTGTGGAAATCATGTGACTTATTTTTCTGTTCTGTTGTGCAGGAGATGCTGAATCTAGCTATTAAGTATAACATGGCAGTGCAGGAAGAGGATGAGTTGTCACCGGAGAAGCTAGCTATTGCAAATGTGGGAAGGCAGGATGCTAAGAAACATCTCGAAGAACACGTCTCCAATCTGATGTCTTCCAACATAATTCAGACTTTGGGCACCATGCTCGACACAGTTGTGTTCTAAGGTTTAGTTTTTTGTTCTCCATCCTATTGTACTTCAGCGGCAGTTAAAGTTGAAAACCGATGTGGGTATGATCAACTCCTTGCAATTGAAATGCTTCCTTTAGAACGAAAGAAAGGGGGAGGTAAAGGTAGTGTGGAAATGTGATACTGTTGCGAAATAGGGGTTTGGTCTTAACTCTTGCGTAGCTCTTTTCCTGATTTGTATTTCTAATTTGTATTTCTAGTTCGTTCCATTTCGAATCTCTCTCATGAAGCCAGAATTAGTAGATTTCAGATGCTTGTTTGACGGAATCTTTCCTTCAGCATATGATTATGTTTTTGTTGAAAAATGTACACAATCACCTAAATTTAAGTACACTGAGAGGTTTTCAAAATTTTCATAATGGTCTCCTAAATTTTAACTCTCTTATACTCTTTGAATATCGGATTGTTCCACTTTTCTTACATAGTATAATAATTCAATTGTACTATAAAGTAATTTTCATATGTCCTTTATATATGAAAAATACCATTCTTATTTTTACTACATGTTAATTTCTTTTTCTCCATCACTTACTATCTCTGGATTTAAATTTTTGGCTTCGTCCCTGTATGTCTTGATCCCGGACAGATTTCATAGCTTATTTTAAATGGTCTTATTAACTTCTGCCCAATAGGCCAGTGGAGGATAATACGTGTATAATAACAAACTAATTCAGATAATAATGCATATTTCACGGATATCAATATACATTTATGAATATTTACATTTTTCTCAAATATCTACGCAATTTTATTTATTATCCTCTACTTTTTGGGCTGAGATTAGCATTTTTCTATTTTAAAAGTTGCTTTCGATAAAGGAAAAAAAGAAAAAGAAAAAAGAGAAATCAAAGTTGCTCGACGTGTTAAAGTGGACTCCTTGCATGTTGGACTTCTTTCATTGTCAACAATCAACCAACATAGCCCACATCAGCAATGAAGTTAAAAGTTTTTTGTGGGCCCTCTGATTTGGATTTATAAGCTTTATTTAATACCGACCACTAATCAAGATAAGTCTGAAAAATTTAAAAAAAAAACCCCCACTTACAAAATCAAACACCACAAATAAAACTCCACTCATTGATGAAAGCAAACATAACTGCAATCCCCTTTCTTTTTTTTTTGAAATGGAACGGCATTAATCGTAAACTGGTTTATCGATCACGGAAGACACCACGATCGATTCATCCATGTTCATGTTCTTAATCGTAAACTGGTTCAGAATATGCTGAATATCATGCAACTGATCAATCACTGACTTGTTGTCTACCATTTTATAACTCATAAATTGACTGACCAGAAACTTCTTGCTTGTTGCATCCTCAGTCAAATAGCGGCCCTCCAATGAATCCCACATTTCCTTTGCCGTCTCCGTATTCGAATACACATCGAACAGTGAGTCCGAGAGTGCATTCAGAATATGCTCCTGCAGATGTAGTCATCATTCTCGAATTTCATCCTCACCCGTGTCTCCTCCAAAGTCTCGTCTTCTTTCTCCTCTGGATACGGTGCAGTGAGAACATACACGACATTCAGTGTCGTGAGCATGAAGTGCATCTTCTTTTGCCAACGCCTGAAATTCCCTCCATCAAACTTGACAAATTTCACGAAATCCTGTGTCAATTGTCGCAGAGACCTTGATATTGACGCCATTTTGATTATTGTTTTCGATTGTTGGTGCAAAAATCCGGGAGTCTTCGGGAAACTAAACTTCTTGATGATGGAACTTGCTTCGAGGCACGTTACTATGTCGCTTTCCGAAAACAGTATTCGCCCCCACCGTTTGGTGTGCACCGGGTTGATAGCGAATTTGTCCGAGGATACAACGAAGCCCGATCAATTCAATGATCTTCTGCCTGCGTCCGCACAAACGAAGGACAGATAGAATACCGAGTCGAATTTGTGATCAAATGAACCAAGGAATTGCTGGTACCGTTTCTGCAGAGTAACGCTACAGCAAAAAACTAGAAAGCAATCTGTAGTAATTTTGTCAGAGTAACAATGCTAGAATTCGGTGTCAAGTGAATGTAATTTGGGTGTTATATATAGACCCAAATGTACCCTTTCACTTTAGGACACGCCCCTTAGTGAATAGACTTGAGTTTGGGTCATAACTCTCCGTTTTGAGTTGCATCCGTTCACGAACCAATGTCTGAAATCCGCGCGCAGACGCGCTGGTATTGATACTCCAAAGCTGGGTATTGATACAGTGACATTCTGTTCGTGAGATAGCCCGCTGGTATTGATACCCCAAACCGGAAAGAGCCGAGGGTGGTCACTTGAACACCCTGAAAAAAAAGAGCCGAGGGTGGTCACTTGAACACCCTGAAAAAAATAATTTTTTTAGAAATACATGTAAAAATTTATTTATTTTTTAATTTTTGTCATTTTGAACACCCTAACCAAAATATTTGAACACCTGTTTGAACACATTACCCAAAAAATTTGAACATCCAATCCTAATGACGGAATTCACCATGCACTATTTGATACTCCATTAGAGAATAATATAAATTGGATATTTGAGAATTTTGGTGTTTCTTTGTCTCAACACATTTAGCTCAAAGAGATAAGAAAACTTTTAACTATCTCTCTTTAATCGATTTATACTTATTCCAAGTGATTACTCATTACATTATAAAATATAGATCAATAATTTAATATATGTAAGCTATCTTTTTTTGTGAAACACTTTAATATATCTTTTTTTTTGTGTGGATATTTCAGAAATGTGTTATGCTCTCATAGCTATCGTGTCTGACCACACAGTTTTTGCAATAATAATATCCAATGCAGGACTCATAAATTGAATGGTTTGGATTAACCGTTGTAAGCCTACAAAAGATCCACAAAGGCCCAAAATTGGATGGAATTGGATGGATCAAGACTAGAGAGTAGCCTTTCCCTGTCGAATGACACCATTTTCTCATACCCTTCCTTATGTGTGTGAAATACGGTTTAGAAAGATCAATCCCTAGTCTATTCTCTCTCTGTCAGTAAATGCAAGTGGAAGAGGGTGTGATGGAAACAACCAAACAGGTCATGGCCCAACTCAAGTCTTCGTCTTTTCACAACAAAATTGCTTAATTTAGATTCTTTCCCCTTTACACATGAGTGCGCGCAGGATAGTCCGGACCACCCAGTTATATAAAAAATAATTTCTAGAGGACCGTAGTAGAATTTCAGCTCACCCTCAAGAGAATTCATGAATCCGCCACTGTTCCCAACTGTCGTGTAGTATGAGTTTGTGACAACAAGGTTTTGATTTAGTGGAAGAAAAAAAATTTGGACGCACGAACATCATTTTTGCCATCCTTTTTAAATTTCTTGCGCGAAGGTGTTAAATGTGTTATGCTCTCACAGCTATCGTGTCTGACCACACAGTTTTTGCAATAATAATATCCAATGCAGGACTCATAAATTGAATGGTTTGGATTAACCGTTGTAAGCCTACAAAAGATCCATGAAGGCCCAAAATTGGATGGGACTGGATGGATTAAGACTAGAGAGTAGCCTTTCCCTGTCGAATGACACCATTTTCTCATACCCTTCCTTATGTGTGTTAAATACGGTTTAGAAAGATCAATCCCTAGTATATTCTCTCTCTGTCAGTAAATGCAAGTGGAAGAGGGTGAGATGGAAACAGCCAAACAGGTCATGGCCCAACTCAAGTCTTCGTCTTTTCACAACAAAATTGCTCAATTTAGATTCCTTCCCCTTTACACATGAGTGCGCAGGATAGTCCGGAACACCCAGTTATATAAAAACTAATTTCTAGAGGACCGTAGTAGAATTTCTGAACACCCTCAAGAGAATTCTTGAAGCCGCCACTGTAATTCCGTAAACACGAAATAGTTTTGAGGCAAAAATTCAGTGAATTAAAGCAGGTTTGTGAGTAATTAGTTAGTTAGTGATCCTGAGGCATCGACACTTGCTGTCCTAACATCCTTCTACATCATTTTTTTTATCGGGCTTCATCATCACATACTATTAGTCTTGAGTCTCACATAAATATTGTAGGAGAATGACCTTATAACACCATGCAGTGGTACCCCAAGAGCACTCAATAATTTTTCGTGTATAAAAGTGATGTACAAATTGAAACTTAAATATATTTTTCTACGAAGAAAAAAAAAAAAAAAAGCCCCTCAAAATCCAGTGTGGGTCTGTGCCCACACTGGCCCTAAGGTGGCTTCGCCACTAGCCGAATGCATCTTCCGACGAACGATTCTCACTATCCAAAGGATTGAGAGAATCACCCACCATCGAAACTCCATTTGAGGATTCAATAACACTTGACTCTTGATTATGACAGCGAGATCCATAGCCCTCCCCGTCGATTAGCTTGTGCAACTCAGGAGCCAATATCACCATCTTCTTTAAAAGAATCAGAGCAAGCAAACTTCATTCATTGGGCACATTGGAAAAGGTTTGAGATTGTGAGAAATTTTCATTGTTATCAAGCAGATATCAGTAGAAATTTTCTTTCCTGATCAAAACATTGGACCATAAATCGGGACGATATTTTCTTTTTTTAGAGTTTGAACTTTTTTTTTAAGAGGAAGAGCAAGAATTTCATTAATAAAGACTATTACAACCGACCGAGTTCAAACGAAACCAGCTAAGAAAGACAAATTAAAGACAAGATAAACAAACAAAACAACCAAATCAAATGAAGGATATATCCAGCCAAAATTGATCCGGCGGCCTTTTGTGAGAGATCTTGCTTTATAAAATGTCGATGAACAACTATCTTGGTAGTTCTACAATTGATGAGACTTCCCTGCAAAAACTCTCTGATACTATTTGGAGTCACATCTTATCCCAGGTAGAGAGTACTGGGACACGGTTAGATATCGTGCAACTAGATGACCCAAGCCAACTACAGTGCTATAAAATCGGTAGAGAAACTGCTTGAAAGAGACGTAACTATGGAAAAACAAGAAACTGCAGCGGAGAATCCTGATTCATCTGTGGTGATCTCCCTGAGCTTATTTGCATTTAATTGCAACAAAATAAATCCTTCCACCCCAAATGTCCAACTTTTACTTTGTGTTAAATATACATGAAATTGATATCCCACAAAATGTGAAATATACGATCGTGATGAGTTTAATTATCCTATGAAATTATACAGCATTCGTTAGTTTTTCTTAAGAGCATCTTCAACAGGAGGAGTCAAATCTTACATGGAGCTCCACTTGTTAAAATTGTCATCATAAGTCTCTCCAATCTTACCATAAAATGAAAGTCAAATCCTAATGGATTTGAAGATAGAGAAATGCTACGGTAAACATCCCCCCCCCCATATGAGATTTTGTGGCTCAAATATGAGATTTTGTGGCACCAAATATGAGATTATATGAGATTTTGTGGCACCAAATATGAGATTTTGTGGCACCAAATATGAGATTTTGTGGCTCCAAATATGAGATGGCATACGGTACACACCCCATACGGATGGACGGCCGAGATTGTGCCACGTAAGATGTGTGTCACCTTTGACCATTGACTATATGAGATTTTGTGGCTCTAAATATGAGATTTTGTGGCTCAAATATGAGATTGTGTGCACTGTAGCAGTACTGTAGCAGTCCGAATGGGTCCAAATATGAGATTTTGTGGACATATATGAGATTTTGTGGACATCCGTATGAGTGTGCATACCAAACGCATTTCAAATCTCTAGCCACAAAATCTCATATTTAGAGCCACAAAATCTCATATTTTGAGTCACAAAATCTCATATTGAGTACTTTTTAAAAGGTGCGCACTGTAGCAAATCTCTTGAAGATAACCAATTTGCTTCAAAACTGACGTCAAATGTAAAATGTAAAAGTAGCCTTTTGAAAACCAATTTGCCTCCGGAGGTTTTTGGTTTGCTGTCGATGAATATCGGTGGCTTTCGGGTGTCCGATCAGTCTTCTGGGAGCTTCTCTCGCAGAAGGTCTGGAGGTGGTGACATAGTTTTGAATATCGGCTGATATACACCGTATCGGCCGGTTCGTCTTGGAATTTGGAAGCTCTGATATGGATACGTACCCTACCATATCAGCCATAACGCCTTAAAAAAATTCACGACTGCTACATTCGATTCGTGTAATGTATCGCTGATACGTTCCGATACCGATAAACCGATACCGCGACCGATACCCGATAAAAAAAAAATACGAAAAATAGCGTTTGGTTTGTTTTGCTTTGGTTTTTTGGAAAGACAATTGGTTTAATTAAATTTCTTTTTTTGGGCTAGCTGTACGTAGTTCCCTGCAGGCATTGTTTGAATGGTTCTTCAACTTGTTCGAAGAAAACAGTTCGTGATATTGATGGCTCGGGATCCTCTGTCCCACCCCTCTGTCCCCATCTTCTGTCCCCATCTTCTGTCCCACTCTCTATTATCTTGACACGTGTCTCAGTTTAATCCCAGCCCTTGGATCAATTCTCTCTCATATTGCACTTCCATGTCCAGCAAAATCACTCCGGCCCCGTTCGGTTTGGCTTTTTGGAAATGTGTTTTGGGCTAAAAAATCCAAAAATTGTGTTTGGTTCAATGTTCAAAAATTAAGCTGTGAGATCAAACTATGGGATAAATTCCCAGCTCAACTTGCGTGTTCAGTTCAGTTCAAAAACTTGCGTGTTCTCTTTTTCTCTTTTACAGATATCCAAGGAGTCGGTGATCCAGAAGACATACAAGAAGGCTCGGGATCCTTTGTCCCAGTCTCTCTGTCCCCATCTTCTATCCCACACCCTCTTATTTTGACACTTGTCCCACTTTAATCTCAGCCCTTGAATCTCTCTCTCTCTCTCTCGCATAGGCTTTCCACTTCCGGTGGTGGCCCAAACTAACACCAGAACCATTTCGCCGGCGAAAGTCTCATCACCGATCATTCAACCAAGGTTAACACCACACAGATCAAAGTTCCATTTAAATTTGATCCCCAGTTTTGATCTGATTTTTAAATCCCAAGGATTGGGTTTTGCGAATTGTTTTTTTCCAAAGAGATGCAAAGTTACAAACCCATCATTCTTTGGGTTTTGCGTCTGTTGTTGATTTCAAACCAGCATTCGTTGATTAGAAACCAGGATTGGGTAATTTTTCTGTTCAAACCTCTGGTTTTGTAGACATAGAATTGAGAAGGTAATTAGGTAAATGGGAGGAAAATACAGGAAGCTATGGCATAGCCGCACAGGAGTGTCGTTGGAGTGAGAAAAAAGTGGGTCAAAACGGGTGGCGCTGGGTAAGGCTTTGTTCGCAGACGGTGAAGGCGGTGATGGACTTGGACATGGAGGTATTTTGCTGGAGATGGAAGTGCAAAGTGAGAGAGAGATTGAAGGGCTGAGATTAAGTTTGGACAAGTGTCAACATAAGAGGGTGTGGGACAGAAGATGGGGACAAAGAGACTGGGACAGAGGATCCCGAGACATACAAGAAGCCTTCTTTGTCAAACAGTTCACACAAATCCTAACCCACTTTCCTCTCTCTTCTTTCTCCCTTTTACAGACGACATCAGTACTCTCTCTCTGATAATTTCTCAATGCTCTCCCTCTCTCTTCTTTTACTCTTCACCGAAATCAAACTACCCTTACGAGTAAGGATCTCATAGAATCAACGAAAGCTGATATTCAACTCCCAGGTTCTTGAATATTGGTCTGATGCACTTGTGAGAGGTTGTAGATTTTGTAATTGCAAATATTTTGCCATAGGTGCAGATGAAGTCTTGGTGGTCTCCTTGAATGAGCCGTTGAGTGCTGATGCTAACATGGAATTGATTGGAAAGGAAATCAGTGATCTTGTTAGTAGCAACTCTTCCTATTACTCATTGATCTTGTTAGTGATCTTGTTAGTTGCTAACATGGAATTGACTGGAATCGGAGCAAGTACCAATGGTTTTTTTAAGAACCCAAAGAAAAGGAAAACTAAAATATATGGCTGTGTTTGATTGAGAGATTTGAGAAAAAAAATTTTGAGAAATTTTTTGAGATAGTGTTTGGATGAGTTTTTGGAAAAAGTAATAATTAGAGAGATGTGTAATGATTGGAGAGAGATAGAGAGAAAAATGAAAATAATGAATAGATGAAAGAATATGAGTAGAGAGAGAAATATGATTAATGATTGGAGAGATGAGAGATGGGGAAGTAATCTTTTTGAATTTTTTTTGGAAATGTGAAGTGAACAAAGTGATAGTCTTTTTCTTTTTTTTAAGCAACGAAAAAAATGAAGTAAAAAAAATAGTCCTTTTATTATTATTTAAAAAAATAAAAAATAAAAAAGACAATTAATCAAAACGAACATAAATTTTGAAATTTATTTTGAAAATATTTTTCAGAATAGTGAAACGAACATGAATTTTGAGAAGTGTTCAAAGCTATGTTTTTGAAAAAATTTCAGAATTATTGTCCAAAACAAGCAAACGAACGGAGCCTCCATCTCTCCTTCTCCGATTGTCGCCGGCGAACGAAGCCATTTTCGGCGGGCGATAAACCAAACTTATTTTCAGAAACCAACGTCGCCGTGAAAGTCTTGTCGCCGATCAACCTTCGTCACCTCCATTTTCGTGTGTCTCTTTGGTTCAAAATCCCAGTATTGTACAACTTATCTAACCATCAATAAGAATCACAATCAATGGTATTAAGGATTGAACACCAATTATCTAAAAGAGTTCTAAATATCAGCAAACACCACACTGATTGGAGTTCCAATTCAAGAATTTCTTCTTTAAAAGTGGGTTTTTCGATATTTTTTTTTTCTTCCAGTTTCTACTAACATCACAAGTAGTACATAGAGAAGGAAAGAAGGGGAGGGGAGGGGAGTACAGGAAGCTGTAAGAGGGTCAGGTCGGTTAGCATGGTGACCCCGCCCCGCCGAAAATGGTTTCGTTCGCCGGCGACAAAACAGAGAAGGCAGAAATGGAGATTTCGTTGGAGATGGAAGTGTAAAGTGAGAGAGAATTGATTCAAGGGCTGGGATTAAACTGGGACGCTTGTCAAGATAACAGAAAGTGGGACAGAAGATGGGGACAGAGGAATGGGACAGAGGATCCCGAGCCGATATTGATGGACCGAAACTCAGATAGATATCAATTAAGTACAGTATTGTTCATGAATCTTCCGTGGCCCTAATTGACCTTTCAACACTATAATTTCATTGTTGATATACACACACAAATGCGAACAAAAAAGGAAAATTCTACACAAATGTGATCAAATCTGATCACAAGACTCTCGTGCGGCTACTAGGGATTATACCAGACCGTCACCTCCAGAGTTCCGGAGCAAATTGTCCCTGGCATTTGGTTATAAAAAAAAAGACTTCTCTTAACCACACATATGGGATAGATGCCCTAATTGAGCTTTGAATATTTGAAATGGTATACAAAACCATGAGCTACTGCCATGTTTTGGAGAAATTTTTTGAATGCATCAAGGCAAAACTTATGTTAAAAATCAGCCATACTTGCACATACTGTAGGAGTTTTTTTTTTATATTTTTTTATATATATATAACAGCAACATGAAGACATCACAACAAAGAGCGAGCATCCCAACAATACGACACACCCTCACAACAGGAGTTGGGTGTTGAATGGTACTGGAACCACAGTCACCATATCACTGTTCCAGTAAAATCTAGACTAAAGCTTCTCAGCAGTCAAGTTGTATCTGCGCCCGATCCCGAATTCCTCGTCGATGATTCCATTTTGTTCGAGTTATATAACTGGTTTTTCGAATGATTTGTAACGCAGAAATCCAAGTTAATCGAACACCATTTGATGTTCTAAAACTCAAATACTTTTGATCGATCTGTCACGTAATTTCGCTATTAAAAAGAGATTGTGAGGGTCGGTATATTTGATTATAATTAATCCGGCAAGACAATAACGAGTGAGGTTGATATGTGTTTTCGGTAAAAGGGTGAGATTAGTACCTTTAAGTATTCAACTCAAAACCAATGGGCAATGCTAGGGGTCGAGCCCCAACCCGTATACTAGTAGTTTTTGAGGTTTCATTAACTGAACAATCACACATGCACGAGAAAGCAAACAATAGCCAAGATATTATTCAACTTTGGACTAGTAATTGGAGTTATACCGACAATTCTCTTGGAGTCTCACCAACAAGTCACAGATTCAGTCTCAAGAATTTCAATTTTTCTGCCAAAGCAGGACACCTGTTGGAAATTTGGCTTTGTCTTCATTCCTTCATTTTTTTGACTTTAAACAAAAAACAAAACAAATGTCCATGACTTTCTAAGCACATGCATAGGTTTAAAAGAAGAAGATAAGAAAGAACGCAGCTGTCAGCATAAAGCAAACTATTATGTTGTTTTCTACTAAAGAAGATATGAAGAAGATTCAGTGCTCTATAAATACCCATATAGAATTAGCAAGAAAAGCAGAAAACACAAGGGTCTTTTGAAATATCTCTCACTTCCAATTTAAAACCAATGGGCAATGCCAGCTAGGTGCGCGTTGAGCCCCAACCCGTATACTAGTTTTTGAGGTTTCATTAACTGAACAATCACACATGCACGAGAAAGCAAAGATATTATTCATAGGTTTAGCAGCTGCCATTGTTGAAAAGAAGAAGATAAGAAAGAACGCAGCTGCGCTGTCGGCACAAAACATACTATTCTTTAGTCTTTTATTAAACAAGATAAGAAGAAGATTCAAGATCAGTTTCTCTATAAATACCCATACAAAATTACCAAGAAAAGCAGAAAACACAAGGTCTTTAGCAATTTCTCTCACTTCCAAAATTAGCATCTCTCTCTCTCTCTCTCTCTCTCTCTCAACATGGAAAGCCCAAAGTCGCCTCTTCAGCCACCAACTTATGGAAACCTAATCACAGTTCTCAGCATTGATGGAGGTGGAATCAGAGGGATTATCCCTGGGACTATCCTTGCCTTCCTAGAGGCTGAGCTTCAGGTAGAATACATATGGTTTTACATACAGACGTGTAACTCGAAAATGCTATGAGTATGCATACCCCACATAAAATGCAAGGACGGTACATCTTAACCGTCCAAAAGCATTTTTGATTGTCCGGATATGAAGTACTCTATTACTCTTACCGGTCAAGGAGTGTTTAAAATTCAGACCGTCAATTTGTTAAAATGAACGATTTAGATGTGTTCATGCGTGTGGTGTACATGAGTGTACGTACCCATAGCAGAACTGCATATAACTATATAAGCATACCTAGAAATATAATAATAAACTAAAATAGACATGTATGTATTTTTTTGTATTTTTTTATATCACTATATATCTCTGGCTCACAAGTTTATTTATATATTTATTTTTTTATGAAAAGTTGCACCATTTTTCGGATAAAATTTTTAAGCGCTTTTGTATAACTTTTTCTTTTTCTTTTTTTGAATTTTTGCACCCTAGTTTAAATATCTCTGTTAATTCTTTAATTATAAGCAAAAAGTATGAGCCGTTATGCACGAAAAGTGTTATGTTTACTTCTTAATTGAAGAATGAATATTAATTGAAGAATGAATAATATTTCATCTACTAATTCATATTAATTTGGTCATGCAGAAGTTGGATGGTGAGGAAGTAAGACTTGCAGATTACTTTGATATTATTTCAGGAACAAGCACAGGAGGTCTTGTGACCGCCATGTTAACCGCACCGGACGAAAATAGCCGTCCATTATTTGCCGCTAAAGATATTAAAGACTTCTACCGTGACCACGGCCCTAAAATATTCCCACAATTCAGGTAAAAAACACAAGTTATAATTTTACTTAAATTTTTGGGTTCCACACATTTTATTTGTCCATTTTCTATGTTCCTGCAAATAAGATTCGTATTGTATATTTTCGGAGATTCATATCAAAAGATATAAACAAGTAAAAATTAGCACAAATATAGAGAATAGACAATAAAATTGGGACGGAGCGAGTATATTGTATGGTTCTTAACATGTTTGCAATTTCTCACAAGCAGCTCACTTTTGCCTCAAACAACAAAGATAATGACAGCCTTATCAGGACCAAAATATGATGGGAAGTATCTCCACAACGTTACCAAAGAAAAGCTTGGAAGTATAAAGCTACACCAGACCTTGACTAATGTCGCAATTCCAACTTTCGACATCAAGAAACTCCAGCCAACCATTTTCTCGTCCTACGAGGTTAATTTCCATCCCTTTGTTAAATTCATATTCTATGGTTGGATTGAATTCAGAGTTTGATAAATGGTGAAATTTATTACTCGTATTATTTTTTAGGTGAAGAATAGGCCAAGCTTGGATGCATTACTCTCAGATATATGCATCGCAACCTCGGCAGCACCAACTTATCTTCCTGCTCATTCTTTTGAAACCAAGGACCCTGATGGAAAAGTGAGAGAATTTAATCTAATTGATGGCGGTGTTGCTGCAAATAATCCGGTACGTATCAAGTTATTTGAAAAACACAAGTTAGGAATATATTTTTTTTCTTGATTATTTGTTTTAGTGAACATTTTTCAGCTTCTTGTAAAAAAATTAGATTATCAATTTATCTAGACAACAAGGCTCGGTTTAGTTTGGTTTGGTTTGGTTAATTCTTTGAAAAAATTGCTGAATATTTTAATAATTGAAAGATAAAATTAAAAAATACAAGAAAAAATTATTGAAAATTGCAATTTCATAATACAATAGATGTAGGTATAAGAGATGCATCACTATAGTTTGAGTACATCTCAATTAGGCTGACACCTACGCAACTATTGATTTTGGAATTTTTACTCGTGTCATGCCGTACCCATGCATGTGCTGTGCCCATGTCACGTACACCAAAACAACGGCCCAGCCTTGCCCACCTATAGGTATCGTGGCGTGTCTGAGACGAACAATACCAATTGTTTTTTCTGCTAGACTTTAATTGCAGTTGGTGAAGTAATGAAGGAGATCATGAGGGGAAGTTCAGATTTTTTTGCAATAAAGCAAATGGACTATCGTAGGCTTCTGGTTATATCATTAGGGGCTGGTTCACAAAAAGAGGAAGAGAAATACAATGCAGATGGAGCAGCTAAATGGGGTTTAGTAGGGTGGTTAACCGATGGTGGTTCCACACCATTAGTGGATGTGTTCACTCAAGCTAGTGCTGATATGGTTGACTACCACCTTAGTGTGATTTTTCAAGCCCTCCATTCTGAAAAGAATTATCTCCGGATTCAGGTAATTAATTTTCTTGTGCTTAGTTTCAAGTATTTTTGTAGGTTTTGTTTTCTTAAAAAAAATTTATAATTTGATTGTTTTCGGCTTAGAGAAATCAGAAAAGTTCAAATATAGATCGTAGGGACCTAGTAGAAAAAAGTTTAGAAAAAACGAAAATAGGGTGTGAATTAAAGCATGATGGCTAGCTTGTTTTTTTGTTTGTATATTGAGCTTTATTTAGTTTTTTTCCAAAAGGAAGTTTATAAAAAACACAAATAAGCTAAAAACGCGACATCGTTTGGTATTTTGTATCGATTGAGGTTTTTTAGTTTTTGTACCATAAAATTTTCATATCTGCTTCATTAATTTGGGAGAGAAAAATAAAAAAAATTATAAATAAATAAATATAATTTGAGCAGAGTTTACAAAAGAAATTATATTTTGCAAAAAAAAGGGTGGTTTTTTTTTACTTATTTTTCTCTATAGTTGAATTTGCGAGCTTCTGGTTAACTACCACTCCATGACATTTAAACTTTTTTGGAACTAAATTGCAGGACGACTCTTTAACGGGCGTTGTAGCTTCCGTTGATATAGCAACCAAACAAAATTTGGAGGATCTTAGCAAAGTTGGTGAAAATTTACTCAAGAAACCCGTGGCGAGGGTAAATTTGGAAACTGGTCTCGCAGAGCCTTCTTGTCAAGAAACAAATGAACAAGCTCTTCAAAGGTACGTACATACATCAAGAAATACTTATAATTTTTTTAATTGTAATGGTTTACTAAATCACCGTAAAAACCCTAATTTTTTTTTTTTTTTGAAAAAATCTTATCTTGCAGGTTCGCAAAACTACTCTCAAACGAGAAGCGACTTCGTGATATCAAATCTCCCCATGGACACGCCACAAATCCGAGGGTTTCTAAACTAAAATTAGTTACTTAGGCAATGCAAGGTTTCGTAGTGGATATGCAGCTGCATTTCTATTGCTATTATCAAGAGCAAATTCTATTCAAAGCTGGAATATAGCTGTTTTATCTCCTTGGATGCAGTCAAAGGAAATATTTTGGGATGCATAGATTGAGAGGGGTCTGTCTTTTGTGTCTGGGGTCTGGTCCTATACTCATGGCTGTGTCAGTTTTTGTATTGTTTATTGGAGCCTTCTGGTTGCTGCTGAGTTCTATGCTCCCATGGTTCAAGCTTTTGCCGCAGTTTTAAATCCTACTGATTCTGGATTGGTTCATATGTTTCTACTGCCTGCAAATTCAAGCTCTGGTTGCTTTCTGGGCTATTGGTATCCAACTCTTTCTAGGCCTTTGAATGAATTGTTTTTGCTGCTTTGCTACACTAGCTGCATCTCTGGGACTTTGTTTTGCTACTATTTGCTGCATTGGTATTAACCATTGATAGTCACTACTCGCGGAAAAGATGGAGGCTTTTGGCTGAATTGCTTTTATGGTTACTGCTTGCTGCAATAGCTGCATCTCTGGGATTCTTCTTTTGCTACTCTTGGTCATTGGTATCTAGTACTGATAGGCACCACTCTCGGGAAAGCTGATGGGCTCTGTAGCTAAACTAGTTTTTTCATATCAATTTGGATTGTCCAATCATGCACTGTAAGGGTTTATTTTAAGGTTTTGTAGTTCTCTGGTGTTGCTGGTTGATTGCTAGCCAGCCATGCCTTTATGGAGCTTTGGCATGTGATGTGATTGTTGAGAGGGTTAGGTGCCAACCTAGTTGGGATGTTTCGTTCTCATTGTGATGCCGTTTTTTTGCTCCATTGTATTTCTTGTACCAGTTATTTTGTTAATGAAATTCTCTTTTTCGCCTTGCAAAAAAAAAAATAGTTACCGATTTCTTTTAGCCTTTTTCTTTTCGAATAATACCCGTTTGGGAAAATAGTCTTGTACGTACAACCATGTTTTTTTTCTCTTTATCTAGCTAGTGAATTGTCTAACTAAACGTTTTAGAAATTTCAATAAATGTTTATTAATTTGGTATCGAGGAAGCTTGCTAATTAAATGTTGCATCCATCAATGCTTTTGTGTTTCTTTTTTGGAATACTTGTGAAAGAAATTAAGGAGAAAGTCAATGGCGGCTCTAGGAATTCTCGTGAAGGTAAACAAAAATTCTACTACGGTTCTGCAGAAATCATAACTGTACAAAAAAAAAACTACAAATACCAACAGTGCCACCAAAAAACAACAAAGTATTTACCATATTACAATTGCCCTCAACGACTTTTCATATTTTGAAACCGTTGCATAATAGCATCATTATCAACAGTATCAAATACATCACGCTCAATATAAGTAACCAAACAATCGTTCATCCACTGATCTCCCATTCGATTGGGCAAATTGCTCTTTACGTACTTCATGGCTGAAAAACTTCTTTCAACTGTTGCAGTAGCGACAGGAAGAGTCAATACCAATGTCACAAGCCGATAGACCAATCTATATATGACATGCTTATCTGTCTCTACTAACTTTGCGGCAAGATCACCTATCCCCTTCAGATTTGAAAACTTTTCATTGGATCTCATATCTACAATGAAATTTTAGAGTTGAATGTCCAATGCCATTAAATCCATCTCAGAAAAGTCAGATGAGTAGAGTTCTGCAAGACGGATCAACTTTTTCCTATCAAAACTAGAAAATGAATTTCTAGGATTCAAGCAAGCCATACAAAGTAGCAACTTTGTGTTCCCCTCCGGAAAACGATTGTTTAGCTCTTGAAGTTGCATGTCTAGATAACTCATTTGTGATTCTCATCACATTTCTAACCAAGTGTCTTCTTTTGTGTGGACCACTAAACTACCCTAGATATTATACTATTTATACATGAGTAGTGGACCACTAAAAGTAAAAAGTCATATAAAAGACAAACCAACATTCACTGCACTCACCGACTCACATCACAAATTCACACAGTATCCCTTTTTCATTTGTAAATAACACATTTTTTTGTTCTTTTTCATTAATTACATATCAGTCCCCGTAGTTCAGAGATTAAGAGATCAACGTTGTTTTTTCTTTTTTGGTCCACACATTTTGGGTAGGGTGTTCAAACATTTTAGGTAGGGTGTTCAAATTTTTTAGGTAGGGTGTTCAATTTTTTTACGCCAGGATGTTCAAAATGATAAAAATTAAAAAAAAATAAAAATTTTACATGTATTTCTAAATTTTTTTTTTCAGGGTGTTCGGGTGACAACCCTACCCCCTACTTGGAGCCGCCTCTGTGAGAAAGTGTTCTTTGAAAAAGACACGGCTACGTGATGTCTCTAGTAATACCGGGTATATGCCTACTCATTATTAGTTTGACAACCAAGCACGACCGTGTTCCTGAAATAATTTCTCGAAAACAACTCCGACAAAGGCTCTGGCGATATTTTCTGTAATTTCTGTTTTCTTCTGTTTTTTTTTTTGGTAGGTTGTTATTTTGTGGTTTTGACTATTGGATTCTTCTATTGTATCTCTTTACCTTAGAAAAAAAGAGAGAAAGACTAACGATTTTATCTTGTTGTCATTGTTCATTTTCTCCGTATTTTTACCTGATCTTTCTTCAAAAGTTCAACTTCTTAAGAAAACTTAATATAATTAGGGTCTTGTTGAAGTCCGTCCATTAGGCGAGGATATGCATATAATGACAAACACGTTCGGATATTAATACACTAGCTAGAAATAATTTTGCAAAACAAAATTTTTTTTGTTTGATTTTTCAATTAAAACGAACTCTTTGGTACATTAATTCAGAGAAGAAAAGATAGATCTAGAATGGAAAGCATATCCATTATCCCAGAGGCGGCTCCAAGTAGGGGGTAGGGTGGTCACCCGAACACCCTGAAAAAAAAAATTAGAAATACATGTAAAATTTTTATTTTTTTTTAATTTTTATCATTTTGAACACCCCGACGTAAAAAATTTGAACACCCTACCTAATAAATTTGAACACTCTACCCAAAATGTGTGGACCAAAAAAGAAAAAACAACGTTGATCTCTTAATCTCTGAACTACGGGGACTGATATGTAATTAATGAAAAAGAAAAAAAAATGTGTTATTTACAAATGAAAAAGGGATATTGTGTGAATTTGTGATGTGAGTCGGTAAGTGCAGTGAATGTTGGTTTGTCTTTTATATGACTTTTTACTTTTAGTGGTCCAGTACTCATGTATAAATAGTATAATATCTAGGGTAGTTTAGTGGTCCACACAAAAGAAGACACTTGGTCAGAAATGTGATGGGAATCACAAATGAGTTGTCTAGACATGCAACTTCAAGAGCTAAACAATCGTTTCACGGAGGGGAAAGCAGAGTTGCTACTTTGTATGGCTTGCTTGAATCCTAGAAATTTATTTTCTAGTTTTGATAGGAAAATGTTGATCCGTCTTGCAGAACTCTACTCATCTGACTTTTCTGAGGTGGATTTAATGGCATTGGACATTCAACTCCAAAATTTCATTGTAGATATGAGTTCCGATGAAAAGTTTTCAAATCTAAAAATTAGGGTTTTTACGGTGATCTTGCTGCAAAGTTAGTGGAGACAGATAATCATGTCATATATAGATTGGTCTATCGGCTTGTGACATTGATATTGACTCTTCAAAGGTACGTACATACAGAGGTACGTACATACATCAAGAAATACTTAAATTTTTTTTAATTGTAATGGTTTACTAAATCACCGTAAAAACCCTAATTTTTTTTTTTTTGAAAAAATCTTATCTTGCAGGTTCGCAAAACTACTCTCAAACGAGAAGGACTTCGTGATATCAGATCTCCCCATGGACACGCCACAAATCCGAGGGATTTTAAACTAAAATTATTTACTTAGGCAATGCAAAATAGTTACCGATTATTTTAGCCTTTTTCTTTTCGAATAATACCCTTTTGGGAAAATAGTCTTGTACGTACAACCATGTTTTTTTCCCTTTATCTAGCTAGTGAATTGTCTAACTAAACGTTTTGGGAATTTCAATAAATGTTTATTAATTTGGTATCGGAGGAAGCTTGCTAATTAAATGTTGCATCCATCAATGCTTTTGTGTTTCTTTTTTGGAATACTTGTGAAAGAAATTAAGGAGAAAGTGTTCTTTGAAAAAGACACGGCTACGTGATGTCTCTAGTAATACCGGGTATATGCCCACTCATTATTAGTTTGACAACCAAGCACAACCGTGTTTCTGAAATAATTACTCGAAAACAACTCCGACAAAGGATCCGGCGATATTTTCTGTAATTTCTGTTTTCTTCTGTTTTTTTTTTGTAGGGGTGTTCCACTAACCCAGTTTTTTGAAAAAACTGATTTTTCACGGTTTTTTATGTGATGTGTTGTGAGAGAATGACCTGTCTCGGTGTTTAGAAAAAACAATTTTTTGTTATTGGAACACCCCTTAGTGTTTTGATTATTGGATTCTTCTATTGTATCTCTTTACCTTAGAAAAAAAGAGAGAAAGACTAACGATTTTATCTTGTTGTCATTGTTCATTTTCTCCGTATTTTTACCTGATCTTTCTTTAAAAGTTCAACTTCTTAAGAAGACATAATATAATTAGAGTCTTACTGAAGTCTGTCCATTAGGCGAGGATATGCATGTAATGACAAACAAGTTCGGATATTAATACGCTAGCTAGAAATAATTTTGCAAAACAAAATTTTCTTTGTTTGATTTTTCAAATAAAACGAACTCTTTGGCACATTAATTCAGAGAAGAAAAGATAGATCTAGAATGGAAAGCATATCCATTATCCGAAGCTGATGCCCTATGAAGTACAAAAGCAGATGAAAAGTAAACTTGGAGCAGCCTGAAATGCTAACAGCCTAACAGTCAACCTTGGCGCATGAGGTTTCCTCATGTTACCTACATTTCATGCACAAGCTAGCTACCTTCTTAATCGTGTTGTTGTACGCTGCCCTAATCTCTCTCTCTCTCTCTCTCTCTCTCTCTCTCTCTAGGTCCAAATTTTTTTTGAAGAGAAAAAATAATTTATTAATCTTTGGAAACAAATTACAAAAATTAGAAGGATCAAAAGCAAAGACATGATGTAAGGACCAAGTTTCGAATTCCTTTATTTTGGAAATTCCGTTTGACAAAACACACATTTACATCGATTTGTAATTTTATTATTTTAGAGTGTTTGTTTAGGTGTGGAAGGAAATCAATATGTAATTCTTTTTATTGCGGTCGTTATTTTGATGTAATTCAAGAAACTTGCTCAAGCAACATACAAGCTACACATCAAGCAAATGGGCTGCCGTTAGTAACTTGCTCGAGCAACTCCGAACCTACTCAAGCACATTTTGAAGCTTATAAATATAACGTTGGCTAGGATTTTGTAGAGACAACTTGGCCATCACTCAGATTTTCCACCTCCAAACATCTGTGGCGGCTAGGGTTTGTGAATCTCGAAGAACTTCAAAGATTGATTGATTCTCTAAGCCAACAAATAATCTTCGAGAGGATTTTACATCAACATCATCGTTCTTTAGGTTAAGCCCTTTTGTAAAGTTCGAAAGGCAAAGGATTGGAAGGCTTGTGCGATTCAAGGCGTTGGCGATCAAGATCACTGGGTGCGGTGTACGTGTGACTCGGCAGGTGATACTTAGAACGTTGTGAGGATTTACTTCGTTTGGATAGGTATATCTGTAACTGCACAACGATTATAGTGATTTGATTCCTTCCCGTGGTTTTTACCCATTCAGGGGTTTACCACGTATATCGTGCGTTCATCTGTTTGATTGCTTGTGTGATTTGTGTTGGGTAACTTATTGATTCACATTCATACTATTAGGGTTGTTTATTTATCAGATTATTAGGGAACCCTAATTTTTCAATTGGTATCAGAGCGAGCTGCTCCTTCCGTTAGGATTTATTTTCCTAGAGCAGATCCATCATGAGTATGAATATGAATCACGTGTCTAGAAATTTGCCTATACTTGATGCTGATAATTTTGATTACTGGAAATCTAGAATAAAGGCTATAATGAGATCTGCAGGTGAAGAAATTTGGGATTCATGTATTATGGGATACACTCGACCCATGAAAACAGTAGAGGACAAACAGGTTCAGAAAACCCAATCTGAGTTGTTAGTCGCTGAAAAAGCATTACTTCAGGCTAACAACCGTGCACTTGATATTTTATTTTCTGCTGTTGATATTAATGAGCACAGGAAAATAGCTAACTGTGAAATAGCGAAAGAGGCATGGGACATTCTGGTTACTTGTCACGAGGGGACAGACGTGGTTAAGCAGTCTAAGCTGCAAAGGCTTACTACGGAGTTTGAGACCATCAGAATGCAGGAGGAAGAGACCTTCAATCAATTTTATTCCAAGCTCATCGCCATCGTCAATAGCTGTGAGAACTTGGGTGAGCCAATTCCTTCATTTCGTATTATTAAAAAAATATTACGCTCCTTACCTCCTAGATTTAAAACTCAAGTAACTATGCTGGAGGGTAAGAGAAAATTAAAAGAAAAATCTGTTCAAGAAATAGTTGGGATTTTCCAAACTTATGAGGCTGACCTATTGCAATCTGAACCTGTTCAGCCTAAAGTAAAACATTCAGAGTCTTCAATTGCTTTTAAAAGTACTCAAAAAAAATATAAGAAAGGTTCAGATAGTGATAGTGATGTCGATTTTGAGGAGATGAAAGCTTTTTTCAAACAATTTAAAAATAGTATGAAAAAGAAAAATGATAAAGGAAAAAGAGAATTTTCTAAAAAAATTAAAAATGAGGGAAAAAGACCACCCGAGGGACCACAGTGTTTCGAGTGTCATGGTTTTGGTCATTATGCCTTAGATTGTGCTAACAAAAAGAAAAAGAAGGTTTTTGTTGCTCAAACGTGGGATGATAGCGATTCTGATGAATCGAATGAAGAACAGGACGACAACGAAAATAATGATAGAAACTTTTTGGCCTTCGGAGTTTCCTTAAATCCTCAGGGTCTTTCCGAATCGAGTGGTTCTGAGATAGATAATAGCGAGGCGGAAAGCTGTGATGACATGGATGAGATCAAAGAGGAGTACAACAAACTTCATGTTTTTAGTAAAAAATTGATGAAGGTGAATGATAAGCTTTCTGATAAGGTCAAGAGTTTAGAAGCTACTTTGAATGAACGCACTCAAGAGAGGGATGAGAGGAATAAAGAAATTGAGCTCCTTCTTGAGAAAAATAAGGCCTTGACTAGTGCAAAGTCGAAGGAAAAATTAGAAGATGATACAAAGACTGGGACCCAAGTGTTGGATCATATTCTTTCCATCCAACGGCATCCTAGCGATCGTTCAGGGCTTGGTTATCATGCGACATCTTCAACTCCACCAATTGGGAAAGAAGGGACTAATCATAAAGATAAGAAGAAGAATGCTAATGGCATACAGAACAAGCTCAATTCTCCCACGCCAAAGAAGCAAACGACAAAAGTGGCAAACGGACATCCCAAACGCAAGGAGGTAAAAACTAAAGTTATTAATAATGCTAAGTCTCAAGTTTTTAATCCTGTTGTTAAATTCGTTCCAACTTGTCATTACTGCGGTATGACTGGTCATATTAGACCGCACTGTAGGAAGATGCATGAGTCATACACTTCACATCCACATGTAGCTCGTTCTTATGGTCATAATAATTTTGTGCCCACTTGCCATCATTGTGAAATTAGAGGTCATATTCGTTCTTATTGTTTTGCCCTTTTATGGCTATCATAGGACTCCTCCCCATTACCATAACATGAACAATCATAGGGAGTATTTTCAAAGGCCTAGACATAAAACGCATTCGCAGGCTAATTTTACTAAGATAAATTCCACGCCCATAACCACTAAAAGAACTAGTGTTGACAAGGGAAAGCCAAGACAGATTTGGGTGCGTAAAACTGATTTGGTCTCTGATGTTGATGATGATCTTAACTCTCTAGATGGCTATAGTTCATTTGGAGAGGTTGGCCTTGCCTTTTGAGGCTAGTTCGTGGTTCCATAATCTAGGTTTATTTGATCTTGCATTTTTTGATACCTAGAGTTATGGAGTTTCATAGCTTATTTCATCGTTTTTTTTTCTTTGCGTTATTTCATAAAAAAGTTTAAAAAATCATTTTTTTGTGGCTATTTTATTATTTGTTGTGTGAATTGAGCATGATAGTCTTCAGTGCATAGTTGAATATCATTGGATTTTATGAACATGTTCATCTTTATTTTTATTACACTTCTTTTTGGTATTCTCCCTGCAATAACATTCGAATGCCAATAAACCATGAGTATCCGACATTCTGTACACTTATTCATGGCTATTATGGATGGTTGACAATTAGGGGTCTTGTTCTCATAAACTTGGTCTGTATCTTGAGATTTCTTTTTGAGATTGACCCGTGGTTAGAATTCCAAACGTGATGTTGAAATCCATCCACTACCATTTGTTTTTTGTCTCCATCTCCCCTTCCAAAATTGAGAGAATGAATGACTTGAGGAAATGGCTACCTATAGGACAAAAGTCCTAGTAGTGTGAAAGCCGCTGATGATAGTCCAAAATACAATGAAAAAAAAAATTCCATCGGTGAGGTTATATAAAAAAAAAATGAGAGTTTATGGAAAATGTGATATTAGTATTGGACCACTTGCTTAGTAACCGGTTGCATTCGGCTCTATCCAGTCCGGACGGTCCCGTCAAACGGTGAGTGGGGTAAAAGAGAATACTTTGTAAAAAGAATAAAAATTAGAGGTTGAGGGGGAGCTCCGCAAGTACTTATCAACAAAAAATCATTGAGGACCTAGCTTGGTTTGACTTCTTGAGGGGGAGTCATCTTGATACTCCTATTGCTTGCAACCTTGGATTGTGTCGTAGATGGTGTCGCCCCAAGCGTAGGGCTAGGTCGGCAGTAGCATAATAACCGGTAAGACCGGGTCGAATCCACAGGGACCAAACGCACCCGGCGTGAGAGTTGTCTTGCGAATGAAGTTTTTAGCCTTAAAGCAGCAAACTTGGCTTTTGGATTTTGGTTGGTGGAATTCACTTAACTTCGTGAATGACTCGGAAGATTAAAAAGACTAATTTAAACAAAGGTAAAGCCTAAGGGTTCATAACGATCACAACCAAAGCTAACCAAATCCTCACGCTCGGTAACCGACTCGAGCCACCGTTAGGTGCACCCGAGCAAATGGTTTAGAAACTAAACCATCGCCTAGAAAAATGCGTTCCACAAAGAATAGGATTCTTGTGCCATTTAGACAAACATTTGAGTCGCCCTATCCCTAAGCATCGCGCGTACCAAGTGGTCAAGCCCCGGGCGACGTGCGATCAAAGGGGTTTACAGACCCTAATTTTGATTCGTAAAAGTGAATCCCGATTCATTGCTCGACAAAAGTTGAAAGCCTTTTTTAAATTGCGCGAGGAACTGGATTAACCTTGGTCATGGGGAGTCAATCACCCCATGACCCTACCTAATTGACTACTCACTCATTAGGCAAAGACTAATTAATTTAATTAAGGAAGTTATAAACATGACCAATAACTTTGAAAAGTGATTTTTAACGATGATAACAAACTTGCCAACAACTTTAAACCTTAGAGAAATAACAAACAACCAATAAAAACTAGAGTTTAAGAAGGATTTAGCTAGGAAATGAAGAACAAGATTTAACCAATAAAAACACAAATAAACTAGATTTATATAGAGAGAATGATTGTAGCTACAACAATAAACCTTGACAAATTAACTAGAAATGAAAACTTACTTGAGAAATCTAGAGAGATAAAGCTTCAAAATCACTAAAAATGAAAGAGTAAGTAGTGGGAGAAGGAGAGAGGAGAGAGCCCAATATAGTCTTCCCTTTCTCTCTCTACATAATATCTAATAAAGCACACACATTAAACAAAAGTTTCCATAAAAGGAAAATGCAAAAAGAGCTCAAAAAATGATGGCCGGAGGTATTTGGATCGATCCACACCACATCTGGATCGATCCACACCACATCTGGATCGATCCAGATTCGTCTGTTCGGACAGATTTTTGAGCCAACTTCGCGGGCACGCCCCGGCTTCGTCTGAACTCGGAATGAGGCGATTCTTGAACCGTTGGAAAGCTCTATGAGTCTACTTTCAAAGCCAATTGACCTCATCTTCATAGAATTTGTATCTTGAGAGAAATGAGCATTTTTCTATCGGTTGGTCAGATTTTCTCAAGGCTCATCACTCTAGATTTCTTGTTCCTTTGTTCCGGGCCTTCCTTGAACCTTCCAAAGCTCCTTGAATCGACTTCTAAGCTTCGGCGATTGTCCTCCACGGCATTGTGGGACCTTAGGTACTTCCGGATACAACCGGGGATTATTTGGAGCTTTGGACACGTCTTTTAGCTCCGATTTTCTGAAACTCATCAAAAACACAACTCGCGCAAAATCAATCATATAAAGGCACAAAATGCACGTGTGTGTGATCACAACGAGCGGGATAAGCCCGTATATGTAACCATGAGTATCCGACATTCTGTACACTTATTCATGGCTATTATGGATGGTTGACAATTAGGGGTCTTGTTCTCATAAACTTGGTCTGTATCTTGAGATTTCTTTTTGAGATTGACCCGTGGTTAGAATTCCAAACGTGATGTTGAAATCCATCCACTACCATTTGTTTTTTGTCTCCATCTCCCCTTCCAAAATTGAGAGAATGAATGACTTGAGGAAATGGCTACCTATAGGACAAAAGTCCTAGTAGTGTGAAAGCCGCTGATGATAGTCCAAAATACAATGAAAAAAAAAATTCCATCGGTGAGGTTATATAAAAAAAAATGAGAGTTTATGGAAAATGTGATATTAGTATTGGACCACTTGCTTAGTAACCTGTTGCATTCGGCTCTATCCAGTCCGGACGGTCACGTCAAACGTCGAGTGGGGTAAAAGAGAATACTTTGTAAAAAGAATAAAAATTAGAGGTTGAGGGGGAGCTCCGCAAGTACTTATCAACAAAAAATCATTGAGGACCTAGCTTGGTTTGACTTCTTGAGGGGGAGTCATCTTGATACTCCTAATGTTCATGAGAATATGGGTCCTAAATTGAGCTAACCTGATATCTAGGCCATGGATGCACACACACACTTTCCTCACATGTCGTTGATCATGGTGTGTTGTATTTCTTCTGCCTTGCATGGTGTTCTAGCATCAAGTTGTGTCTTAAAGTTTGGATGTCTTGTTCATCTCATCTCATGATATAATACTTGCACTAAAACATTCTCATGCTCATATCTTCAAAAAATTTATAATCTTTTAGCATTGAGTTTAATTATGTTTTATTGAGCTTTGCGTGTTTTTAGTACTTTGTCTGCTATTGAGTTTAGGCATCATGATATCTGTGCTAGTGTTCGTTTCTCTCTTAAATAATATCTCACTTGTCTGTTTCTCTTGGTCTTTAATTGTTCAATGCTCTCCTTTGTTCACATTTATTGCTTTATTGTTTATCCTATTCGCCCTTTGTCATTCCATGTCAAAAAGGGGGAGAATGATGAAAGGGGGAGTAGGTTGCCTACTGTTCTAATATATTTGGATGTTGAGTTTTGTTTGCAGGCTTTCTACAACTCGTTCATATAGGATAGATTGCCTTTGTAGTGTGTTTCGTCGTGGAAGTGTCAAAGGGGGAGATTGTAAGGACCAAGTTTCGGATTCCTTTGTTTTGGCAATTCCGTTTGACAAAACACACATTTAAATCGATTTGTAATTTTATTATTTAGAGTGTCTGTTTAGGTGTGGAAGGAAATCAATATGTAATTCTTTTTATTGCAGTTGTTATTTCGATGTAATTCAAGAAACTTGCTCAAGCAACATACAAGCTACACATCAAGCAAATGGGCTGCCTTTAGTAGCTTGCTCGAGCAACTCCGAACCTACTCAAGCACATTTTGAAGCTTATAAATATCTCGTTGGCTAGGATTTTGTAGAGACAACTTGGCCAGCACTCATATTTTCCACCTCCAAACATCTGTGGCGGCTAGGGTTTGTGAATCTCGAAGAACTTCAAAGATTGATTGATTCTCTAAGCCAACAAATAATCTTCGAGAGGATTTTACATCAACATCATCGTTCTTTAGGTTAAGCCCTTTTGTAAAGTTCGAAAGGCAAAGGATTGGAAGGCTTGTGCGATTCAAGGCGTTGGCGATCAAGATCACTGGGTGCGGTGTACGTGTGACTCGGCAGGTGATACTTAGAACGTTGTGAGGATTTACTTCGTTTGGATAGGTATATCTGTAACTGCACAACGATTATAGTGATTTGATTCCTTCCCGTGGTTTTTACCCATTCAGGGGTTTACCACGTATATCGTGCGTTCATCTGTTTGATTGCTTGTGTGATTTGCGTTGGGTAACTTATTGATTCGCATTCATACTATTAGGGTTGTTTATTTATCAGATTATTAGGGAACCCTAATTTTTCACATGACAACAAAGCAAGAGCAAAACAACAAGGCAACACCTCATTTCGAAGATCATGTGCCGCTAGGACCCAACGGGGAGATAACAAACACCCAAGATTGGCAAGATGCCAAACAAAACCTAAACCCACCCTCAAAAGAAAGACCATAAAACCAAAAAACAAAAAATCAACCATTTTGGGTCCAAATTAATGTATGAGAGGGAACGGAATGGAGTACAACTTTCTTTCTTTTCTTTTTTTTAAAAAAAAAAAAAACTGGTTCTCCAGGTCAGTTTGCGCATATCTAGACTAATGGCATGGAGTACCATTTGACCAAAGGTCCGGCTTCCTCTCTCTTCCTCTCGCACAAATAAACATATTTTTCATCCAAATGTATTAAAGGGCATGGAGTACCACTCAACCAAAGAAGTCCAGATAACTAACGGAGCCAAAATTTAAACACGTGGGCCCAAACTATGGATTAGAGGCGACCCAAGTACTAGGCTATTATAACTAATGCCTAAGCCTCCAATTTTGAAAGGCCTCGTCTTCATGCATGTATACCTACTAGGTGGGCCTCTACGTGCTTCGCACGGTCGGTGACTCTCGTTGGATTAAAATTTATAGTGTATTTGTGTTGTTTGCGATTTATGAAATTGTTATGATATACGTCTACGATATAATGCATGTAATGGCCACATTACATGGGGAAGTCAGTTCTAGAGAGGGAGTTTTTTTATTTAACTGTATTGCAATGTATGCAGATTTTTGTAATTATTAAGCGGTCGTTGACTTAATTTCTCATCACTTCTCAGAATGAGCTCAAACAAAAAAGGTACTTTGAAAACATAATTTTTTTTAATCGAATGGTGCAGTTAATTTATGGGGGTTACAACTACAGGAATTTAGTTCTATGAGTACAAATTTTTAAGTGTGTGTCTGTGTGTGTGTGAAAATAGTGTTGAACCTATGATTGGATGAACTTGGAAGGCCCAATCCACTTGGGGCAAGCATGGGAGTTTTCAATTTCACCATCTTGTTTATCTTTTCCTACTCTTGTGTGTGTCTCTTTATATATTTGTTGGCTTATTTATCTTTTTGGTTCCCAAAATATTAGCGGACTGTCAATTTGGTCCCCAATCTAGACTTTTAACCAATTTAGTCCTCAACATTTAAAATGTTTGTCAAAATGGTCCCCGACCCTAATGCCGTTACAACAAAAGTTTATTTGTCATTTTGGTCCCCAAAGTATTATCGAACTACTAATTTGGTCCCCAATTTAATGTTTTACTTTTTAGATTCCTCTCGTAGAGACGGATCAATAATTGATAAAAATTTAACACAAAAACTAACAAGTGCGGAAAATGGATCACGTAATATAGTTCACAACTAATTAATTAGGCATAGCAATAGACTCTTTTTCATGATCGATGTGCATAACAAAATTGTATCTGAGATTCCAACATATATTTTTTCACAATCAGATTCTAATAGACCTTGATCCAACAAGAAACATATATATTTTTTATTCTAAATTTTTTTATGACAACAACTTACCTACTAAATCTATTGTTGGTGTAGACACGTGCTCAGTTATCAGCTCACATTTGTTAGTTTTACGTCAAATTTTTGTAGATTATTTGTTTATCTTAATGACAGGAATTGTAAAAGTAAAAACTTATGATACAAACTACACTAAAAATTTGAGTTGGATTAAAAAAATAAGTAGAGAATTTGACTTATTTTGTGTTTATACCAAAAAAAAAAGAGCTTGGATCATATATTTTTTATTCATCGAATAAGACATTTTGACACAAATTTTAACCGTTGGAGAGTGGGGACTTAATTGGTTAAATTAATGTCTAGATTGGGGACCAAATTGGTAGTTCGCTAGTACTTTGGAGACCAAAAAGGTTAACAAACCTAAATTTTGTGAAACAAAAGCTCACTGGATGTTGAAATTCAAAGAATGCCCCTGTTTAGACGAAAACAAGTAATGGAGTTTGAACTGGAGATCATTTTGACACACATTTTAATCATTGGTGACTAAATTGGTTAAATGTCTAGATTGGGGACAATTCGCTAATATTTTGGGGACTAAAAAGGTGAATAAACCTATATTGTTCATAAATTACCTCTGAAATCAAACATATGGAATACACATGAAATACCTGCTTGGAATACATACATAGACAACACAGTTGAAACTACCTTAAGGGAGGGGAATTAGAATAAGCAGAACAAGCCAGTGAATACTGCAAGAAAGATCGATGGCGGTAAAACTCAATCAAATGGGAGTAGAAAAATCTCCCATTTAAGCTGTCCTAATCATGGGTATGTGTACCTCCTAACCCAAACACAATAGGGTGGGGAACATTCGAACAAAACGACTACTAAATATATACTTCCTTCGCCTTTTTTTAAGTGATTCCTTTGGAATACGTGCAATTTAAAAAACACATTTTTTAATATAATTTTTCTTATACCAAATTAAAGTGTTCATTGAGTGCTTTAATATGGTGCAAAAAAATAAAAATAAAAAACGTTATGCGGAAGTACATTTTTTAACTTCCACAAAAATACACGTTTCCCAAAGGTATGTATCACTTAAAAATAGACGGAGGTATTACTGTGTTAGTCTAATGTGCATTGCACGTCATGTTGTTCTCATTGCTCAAGTATTTGCTCATTCTCAAGTTCAATAGTTTCTGAGCTAATATTTGCCAAGTATAGACAACGCTTCACAATATTATTATCAAAAAAATTTTTTTTTTTTTTGAACTGGATTATCAAAAAAGATCAGACTCACAGGATTCTAGCACATTGTTTTTGAACAATGAACACCAAATATTATTGCCATTTCATAATAATCTCTGGTAATTACAAGTCTCTCATTTTATACAATATGCCACACATACAACTCTCAAAAAAATGAGCAAAATCACCTTGGAACCAAGGGCAAACCGGACAAAACTTGCATCTCAGAAAGCATCTAGTAGTATAATTTCTAGAGTATATATTTGTGAAACTATACTCTTGGCTGTGAAGGGGAATCTGGAGGACAGACACACCATTGCAGGCCTCCCTGCCAATGCACCAATTTGACAACAAGAGAACTCTTTTTTTTTTTTTTATACAGAATTTTACCTCTAGGTCTAGAAAAGAAGCATCTAATTACCATTAAGATAAGTCACTCTTTTTAATTACCATTAGGTAAGTCACTCTTTTTTGGGGTTTAGGTTTAGTGTGCACTTTCCTATTATAGGATTTTAGTGGTTTAGACACTTTCATAGGGTACCCTAGGGTTTAGGTTTATGGTGCACTTTCCTATTATAAGGTTTTAGCAGTTTAGGCACTTTCATAGGGTACCCTAGGGTTTAAGTTTAGACATTTTTATAGGGTACCCTAGAGAGAGAGAGAAAGAGAAATTGAATTATGTGAGACTTGCGTCAAATAACAAAGTAACGGGGATGCACGTTGTGCAAAGTAAAGGGGGCTGGATTGTCCAGTTTCCCAAAAGATTTTATCAAGATTTGATAAAAGAACGCTTGATTTTATCAAATAAGAAAAATGTTTGATAAAATATCAGCTTTTTTGCATTAAAAAAGATGAAATTTTATCAAACATCTTCCTCATTTGATAAAATCAACCCTGATTTTATCAAAGATAAAATCTTTGGGTTAACGTGAAGTTGGTCCAATAATTGGACCGGGCCGGTGCTTTGCAAATTTTTTTTTTTTTTTTGGGGAAATTCCAAGCTGCCCCCACTTTTTGTGGGGGCTTTCGTTCAAATCCTATTTTGTCTTTCACTCCTAAATAAACCCTGGGCACGTGGGAGAGTTTTTTGCTTGGCACATGCATGTCGTGCCAGAGCTGCCTTTGACCTTTTTGTATTGTCAAACTCTTTGTTATATTTTCTCTCTCTCTCTCTCTCTCTCTCTCTCTCTCTCTCTCTCTCTCTCTCTCTCTCTCTCTCTCTCTCTCTCTCTCTCTCTCTCTATACACGCCTCCTCTCTATCTTTTTTCTCTCTCTTTCTTTACAGGCATTGAATTTAAGACACACACATACACTCTCTCTCTCCCCCTTTTTATTTTTTAAAGTTTAAATATTTATAACTTTTAATTTATATATCCGATTTTGAAAAAAAAAATTATATTTTAAAAACCTACTCAACGACATCTATCAAATAAGACACATATTGAATATAAAATTGTGTACAGAAAAAATAGCTTGAGAAGTGTGAATTCTCTCATGTTGTAGGGTGTGAATTTTGCATTTGAGGGGTGTGAATTCTTTTATTTTGGGGCGTGAATTATGTATTTGGAAAGTGAGTTGTGTCAAGAATGTGTGAATTGTGCAATTAAGGGGTGTGAATTCTTTCATTTTGTAGGGTGTGAATTGTTCGGAAGGGGTGTGAATTCTTTCATTTTGGAGGGTGTGAATTGTTCAAAAGGGTTGTGAATTCTTTCATTTTGGAATGTGTGAGTTCTGCATTTGAAGAATGTGAATTCTCTTTTTTTGGGAGTGAATTTTGTATTTTTGTGAGTAAGTTTTGATATGTGAATTTCGCATTTGAGGGGTGTGAATTCTGCATTTGAGAGGTGTGAATGCTTTCTTTTTGGGGTGTGAATTTTGTATGTTGGAGAGTGAGTTTTGAAGTGAATTCTACATTTTAGTAATGTGAATTCTTTCTTTTGGGTTGTGAGTTGTGTGTTTTACAGATTGAGTTGTGTGTTTTAGAGATTGAGTTGTGATGTATTTGAAGGGTGTGAGTTCATTTTTTTTTTTTTTTGAGGGTGTGTGATAAGTCCCCAATATTGTAAATATCCGGGGCTTATCTAACTCATTTATCTCACACACACACGCGATTTCGCGCCTTATATGTTTAATATGCGCGTAGTAGTGTTTTTGTCAAGTTACAGGTTGAACGCACGAAATAAGCGCATTTGGAGCGCATTGAGAACCGTGTCACGTTACCGAGGGCCACGTGCCCCTTGGCACGCCAACACCGGGCCTCGAGAGCCAAGAAACGATGATTTGGCTAAGGCCCGGGAAGCCAAAAAGTCACAATTCGAGCCGATGCACCGGAAGCCGTTCGCACACTCTCAAAGACTCCCGGTGAAATCCAGGAGTAACCAAGCATGCACGAGACCAAGGAACACCTCCCCGAGGGTCACACAACTCGTTTTAGTGTTTTGAAGGAAGTCCGGAAACATGGAAGGCCAAGGGAGTGACCAAAGGCATCATTAAACCAATAGTGGATCAATCCAGTGAAGGAGTGGATCGATCCACTCAAGGCAAAAACATGATCAGGCCCTTTTGGATCGATCCACTCCACCTCAAAAGTTCACCAGAGCATAGTGGATCGATCCAGTGCAAATAGTGGATTGATCCACTCAAGGCCAACATTGCATCAACAATAGTGGATCGATCCAGTCTCATAGTAGATCGATCCACTCACGTCCAAATGTCCACCAGAGCATTCTGGATTGATCCACTCTCATAGTGGATCGATCCACATCAGTTCGAAAAGCAATTTTCAGCTACTTTTTGTGCTTTCTATTAATGGAAACTTTGTTATTATGTGAGAGCTTTATGGATATTTATTGGAGAGATGATTTGGATGATGAAATAGACTCTCCTCTCTCCTTCTCTCATACTTACTCTTTCATTTTGCTAGTTAATTTTTGCTCCTCCATTGGAGGACTTTGAAGCTCTCTCTCTCTAGTTTTTCCCATGTAAGTGATTGTCTTACGTTAATTTCACGTTTATTAATCTTGTAGCTTTTGCTTAGACCTTCCTAGTAATCTAGTTAATTTGCATTTTCATCAAGTTTTTAGTGTTTGTGTTGTTCTAGTCATTTCCTTCCTAAACTCAAGTTAGTAAGTGTTGTTTGTGATTTTCTTAAGGTTTAAAGTTGTAGGCTAACTTAGGATCTCCTATAAAAATCAGTTTTTAAAGTCATTTGTCATGTTCTTTATTTCCTTTATAAAAATAGTCATGTTTTACTTAGTAATGATCGAGTAGTCGCTATAGGCTCGGTCATGGGTGATTAGCACCCCGTGACTTAGGTTCATTCGCTCTCCTCGCCATAATGCAAATATCGTTTGTTGAACAAAGAGATAGGATTTATTTTACGTACCAAAGCTCGGGTTTGTTAATCTCTTTGATCACACGTAGCCAAGGGTTTATCTACTTGGAACGTGTGATGCTTAGGGCGATGTCAATTCGGCCGTTTGCCAAATGAACCAAAAATCCTAATCTTTGATAAACACCATTTCTAGTTGAATGAGTTTAAATTCCAAACCTTCCGTTCGGGAATGTTTAACGATATCCCCGAGCCAGTCATTTTAGAGGAGAATGAATCGACCTAAGTCATGGGTGTTGTTAACCCCTAAACCTTGCATTCTTTTAATTAGTCTTTTCAAATTCCGCGTCATTCTCAAAGTTAAGAGAATTCCACCAAACAAACTCCAAAAGCCAAGTTTGCCGCTTTAAGGCTAAATCCATCCTTCGCGAATCAAACACTCACGCTCAGCGCATTCGGTCTCTGTGGACTTGACCCGGTCTTTCCGGTTTTGATGCTACGCGATACCTAAACCCTACGCTTGGGGAGTTACTATTGCAATACAATCGAAGGTCACAAGCAGTGTGAATTATTTAGGGGGTATAAAATAACTTTTTAAACATATACACAATTTCATATTCACAATGGATCTTATTTGAAAGATCTCATCGAGTAGATTTCACACATATAATTTTTTTTGTAAAATGAATGTATATAACAAAAGTTATTTTATTTTTAAATTGAAAACAAGAGAGAGAGAGAGAGAGAGAGAGCAGTACAACTGCTAGCTTGCTACACGCCAAAGAGAGAGAAAGAAGCTTTAGGCTACAACTGCTACACGCCTACACCATCAATGCCCATGACTAGCTGGTGATGTGACAAAACATATCCCATTTATTACTCACAAGCGGAGAAGAGAAATAGGGAGAGAGCGTGTATGCGGACAGTGGAGAGAAAAAATACTCATGCGCGCGTGAAAAAGGACTTAAGCGAAATGTATTTGACATGAGGTGGGCTTGGACGGGAAGGTCCTGACAATACGGGGCCGGCCTATCAGTACCCTTTTTTTTTTTGAACTGTCTATATATTCAAAGCTTAATTGAAAGCCCATGCTCCCTCGGCCCATTGAAAGCCCACTTCAAAGAAATACACGGGCCTTGGCCATTCTTTTCGGCCCATTGGAAGCCATTAAAGTACCTCAAATTCGAGCATTCAGCATTCTTATCTTGCTATCAAAGAAAAGAAAACAAGTATATAGATGGAAGAAAAGCAGAAATCAAGAGAGAGAGGGGAAAATGTCTGGGATGGAGAGATTGCAGAGGATGTTCGCCGGTGCCGGCGGTGCGTTGGGACACCCGCCGCCGGACTCGCCGACTCTCGATTCATCGGAGCAAGTTTACATCTCTTCACTCGCCCTCCTTAAAATGCTCAAGCACGGTATTCATCCTCCTCCTCTCGATTTTTAGGGTTTGCGTTTATGAATGCTACTACTAATGATTCAGTTAATAGGTTTAGATCTTAGTCACGAATCGTCAGTACCCTCCGCTCTTGCTCTCAATTCTCGTTTTGTGCTGGCACTATTGTCCTCGCTCTCTGGAAATTAAGTACTTCCATAGATGCTTTCACGTTTCACGCTTGTGCTCGCGCAGGCGCATTATGTGACTTAGCTGTACATGTTTTTTAATCTAATTAGGGTTTGAATTTTGTGGGCATGGGGACTGATGACAGGAAGGGCTGGAGTTCCGATGGAAGTGATGGGGTTGATGTTGGGGGAATTTGTGGATGAGTACACTGTTCGTGTCGTTGATGTATTTGCAATGCCTCAGAGTGGTACTGGTGTTAGTGTTGAAGCCGTTGATCATGTTTTTCAGACTAATATGCTTGATATGCTCAAACAAACTGGAAGGTATCTGTTCCCTCTCTTCTTAGCTGTTCACTTGGACAATGATGATGTATTTATGGACTACTATATAGAAATGAAAATCTCTTGTTGCTTTTAGAATGCATGTCTTTATATTGATTGTGTCTGAAACTGTATATAACTGGATCAAACATGCTTCGAATATTCGTATATAATTCTACTGTATGTTTTTGGGTTGTTCGAACAAAGATAATCGACACTCGATGGTTCCAGATGAAAACAAGCCAACTGGTGCTGCAAAACAAGCCAACTGGTGCTGCAGTTTTTTTCAAAAAAAAAAAAAAAAAAAAAGCGAACTTCTGGCTGAAGATCCTGCTATCATTATGTTTAATTACAAGTGACGGGAATATTTAAGCTAAGAGTAGATGCAGCTGGTGGGTTTTGGTTATGGTTTTGGATCAGGGTTCAACAAGTTGTTTGTCTCTGTGTTAGGGAAGTGCACGTATGTTAGCTTTAAAGTTTGAACTAGTGATTATGAATTATCTCTGAGTTCCTGCCCCCTTATTTCCAAGAGAAAATGCACACAGAGGTACCCATGAACTGCTAATGTAATTGGCATTGATATGCTGCTTTGTTTGTTTGTTTTGCTTTAGAGACAACCTGCTTTGTTGTAACATTTACCTTTTGTTTCTGTTGTGTATTACAGACCGGAAATGGTGGTTGGATGGTATCATTCACATCCTGGATTTGGCTGCTGGCTCTCTGGTGTGGACATTAACACTCAACAGGTTGTTTTCTAGAGTAGTATACTAGTAGTATTTATGTATTTGTCTTTGTCATCTTAGGTAAGATGTCTACCTTGTTTTTCGAGTTCATTATATTCTAGGGGGTGTTTGGTTCAGGAATTTGTTGATAGGTTTATCAAGGAAAAGTTGGGAAACCCAAACAGTCTATTTAGCTTTTTACTTAACTTCTTCATTTACCTGTTATATACCTCTGCGAATCCTTGATCCAAAAATCATTAATGCTTTTTTGCACTTTTTACTGGTTTATAGGAAACGCTGTGTTCATTGATGTTTTTATTGGTTTGTTGTTTTTTCTCTACTTTCGGTTGATCTCTTTTTTCATCTAAACTCTACATATTTGTAGGTGACATTTTGGTGTCGAAAAGTAACCTTTTAATTACATCTTCGCCCATTTGAAGTTTTTTCTTTGCATTATGCCTGAGAACTTTTGTTTTTGTTGTTTTACATACTTCGTAGTCGCCTTTTGTTAGTTAGATGGACAAAACTAAAAAAATGTTTGTGTTCTTCCTTGTACATTCAATTTGATCTTCTTCTGGTTGTGATTTCCAAAATGAGCTGTAGAAGAAATGGCTACAGCCTACAATGTTTGGTTCGTAGGAATGCGTTATGGATTCTACTATTGAAGATTTATGAGTTTATTGCTAGGGAAGATTATGTTTGATGGGACTCATTGCATTGCATAAACCTTTCTTTGTTGGTTCAGGCATCATTCCTTTTCTTAAGTCTAAATCTGTAGGGATCGAAGGGAGCTGGAGGAACTGTAGTATGATGTCCAGATATACTCTATGGTAGGGATACTATGATGGTTGCAATGCAGTGTCGTGTACATAGGTAGGAGTTAGTTCTGTAGGATATTGAGTCATAGAAGATAATATCATCCCCTCCCCCCGTGCAGACTGTCTAGAAAACCGGGTGTTGATGTTTAAGCATGGAAACTAGGCCATAGAAAGCCTCAAAATAAATTGAAGAATTTTCCATTTTTACCCCATTCAAAACTGAAACAAGAAGTCTTCACAGATCCAAGTTGATGCGCTTTGATTCTCACTCAAGAAGTAATTTGATCGAAAACCCCCGAGGAAGGTCTGGGTATGCCTTTGGATATTCCATCATTGCTTTTCCTTGATATGAAGTATACAGAGCAACCATTAGTCAACTTCCCAAGAACGCAATGAAACAAATTCCCTTTTAGCTTCCTTGAGAGCCATATAGTAACAGGAGTCCACGAATTCGGATAACCAGAGAATAGGCAGAGGTTAGTTGCAGGAAACTTGAGGGTAGCCAACGTTTCTCAGCAACGCGCTTCGAAGGAGGAAACTCGAAAAGAACGCGTTCCAATGATACAGGAACTCGTTCCTAACCTATACGGGAACTTACGCAATACAATAGGCTAGAATACGTACATACAGCCAATGGCGATCCAAATCAAAAGAATTAGGGGAAAGGGAAAGGGAGCAGTGGAGATCCAAATTGAGAAAATTGAGTTGTTCAGTGCTTAGGCCACAGCGCTCATCGTCTATCTATACTTACAGCGCGCGCGCACACACACATGTGCATAATGTTATCCTTATGGGAATTTTTATGTTTTGCAATCCAAGTGGTAGAATAATACGCCCTCCGTTCCTAAATAAAGTGCCAAAACCACTAGTTTGTCAAGAATCCTAGGAATTAGTCTCTATTTTGTACTAGATTACTCCAGCTTCCTTTACTGCTCCACTTCGACTCCCGGCACTGAAACAATAAATCAATAGATGTATCCTAAGAAAAATTCTAAAATAGCAACATCATGTATAAATATTGACATTGGGAAAACCTTTGATCCTTGGGTTAATGGGATAACAAAAGCCCCAACATAGATCCTGGCTTCACTTGGCGATCTCCATCTCCATGGTCACCCCACTGGTCCCCCATTGAATTTTGGCACACGAAGTATTCTTTACCTCTCTGGGTCCGTCCTTATTCTACGACCAACACAGCATGCCCAAATGTCCTATTTCCCCTCTGCAAGTTGTTAGGCTTCTTCCCTTCAAAAACACCCTAAACCAAGTTGCAATTATTAACTATAGTCTTGATGAAATTGAAGAACAATTACAATTAAGATTTGGAAAGTGGGGCAGCTATGTAGCACGGACACGGATACAAATACGGATACAAATACGGACACGGATACGGACACGGATACGGCAATTTTGAAAAAAGGGACACGGACACGGCGGGGGACACGGCAATATATATATTAATATATATATAAATATTATAAAAAAATTAAAAAAATTAAAGATTGATAATTACAGTTTGACCCCCAAAAAATTTTAAAAATTACAATTTGACCCCTGAAAATTTGAAAAATTACAGATTGACCCCAATTTTTTTAAAAAAAATTACAATTTGCCCCCTGCCGTGTCCCCCCCGTGTCCCCCACGTGTCCCCGCCGTGTCCCCCACGTGTCCCCCTTAAAAAATTCAAAAAAATTGGGGGACACGCCACGTGGCGTGTCCCATACGTATTTGGCCGTGTCCCCGCCGTGTCCCCGTGTCCCAAACGGCAATACAGCGCCTCCTAGGAGTGTCGGTGCTTCATAGTGGGGCAGCAATTTCTTCAGTCTATCATAGGTAATGGACTGTCTACATTACTATGCTTAGATAATTGGCATATTCTTGGTCCATTGTATAAAAATTTGGTGAGAGGGTGGCCTTCTATGTTGCACGGATCCGCCATTTTTGGCGAAGTATCCGTGTGGGTGCGGGTGCGACATAGACACGGGTGCGGGATCCACACTGGATTCGGGAAAAAAAAAAGGGACACGTTAGGAAGACGACGGGGAGAGAGAGAGAGAGAGAGAGAGAGAGAGTTGATCGCAGCTGCTGCTGCAGGCCAGACGAGACGGAGAAGAAGAAAAATGGATGTAGGCCTGTAGGGTTTTAAAGTAGTTGGGCCTCTTTTGCATTTGGGCTGCTGTTTTCAATTGAAATAGAAATGGGTCTATTTGGACTCCTTTATTAAATTAGGCTTCAATTATGGGCCTACTTTTAATGTCTATAGTTAATCTTATTACGAATTTATTACAAATTTGGGGGGTTGTATTAGGATTGGGGCACATTTCCTCTAAAGATATATCAAAAATATTATTATTTAAATATATTAAAAATTACGTGGCGTATCCCCGCACATGTGTCCAAATTTGGATACATATCTACGAATCCTCTTTTTTTTATGGTTGAGGTGTACGACACTTGGATCTATACCCATATCCGATTCACGTACCCATACCCGTGCAACATAGGTGGCCTTTAATCTAGGGAGAGCACTTACCCAGAGGTAGATGTGTAGTTATTAGGGATAATGTATCCCATACTTCTGTGGATCTCTTACCCGATGAATAAAAAAGATGTTAGAATTATTTGGACCTTGACTCCTAACCAGGTGTTATTAAATGGGTGGTCATCCTTGGCAGATTGTACCTGAGATGGGTTGATGGCTTCGGGAATTGTTTTTTTTTCAGAAGTTGTGTTCTGTGGCATGGAGTCCGAGTCATTTATTCTATTGAATTTTTGCCATAAAAAGTGGATGGATGTTTGTCTTAGAAGTGGTGGTCCATGCTCTAGACTACGTTACTGAATTCCAGTGGGGTAACCAGCAGAGAGATCTAAAATCTTTCAAATAAGCTTGGCTGCTTCAATCTACTACATAGGAAGGAAAGGAACTCTAGAATTTTTATGCAGATTGGGCATGAGCCGCACGACTGCCCATTTTGCTTCAATCTGCTACAATGTAATCCACCAATTGCCCATTTTGACTCCATATAATACTGCAATATGTCTGTAAAAGTAGCTTTGTATTTCTGAGTTGTCCATCCAATGTAGGCAGTATAAGGGGTTCTAAAAAATAGATCAAAGTATAATTTGAACAATCTATTGAAGCTATGTTCACTGAATCACTTAGGAACACCAAAAGAAGTGTAATTCACAACCATGGATGATAGAAGAACATGCTGGATATTAACGTAAAAGTTAACGCATGATAAGTAGAAGAAGAATTGCACATGATAAACCAAGGCACTGCCATACGTCTATGTATACCCAACACAGAGAGAGGGAAAGAATTGTATGACACTCAGAAGAAGCATGCTTATACTTTGCTTGGGGCCTTACCTTTTGGGCAAGGATGGCATATTGTCTCCATTCATCAGGATCGCAATACAGACCGTTTACTTCCTGTACGCATTGAACCTAGACATATGTGTTCAGACATTTGATAGGTTAGAAGTGTTATCTAAAGTATGTTATCTAGATTAAACATTTGAAACAGGGGTAAGGAATCTCATACAACACACAAAACGCCAGAAATTATTATCCTTCTCTTTAAGGAAAAGAGATAGGTCCTAGGTGGCAGTGTTTTAAAAAGCGCGCTTAAGCGCAAGGCGAGGCGAGGCACACCTCTAGCGCTTCATAGGGTCACGATTAAGCGCAGAACCATTAAGCGCAGCTTAAGCGCAGAAGCGCAAGGCGCACGAGGTGCGCTCTTTTGTGTGTTTTTGCCTAGATTACATCCTAGCCCTTCATCTTGATAAAAACACCATGTGCCAAGTGCACCAGATAAAATTTCGTTAAAGCTACACATTGTCGACATAAAACATCCAGCAATCTGATTGACAAACCCTAAAATCATTCGAAGCAGTTCGAAGGGGTGAAGAGTTCCAGCAGTCTGATCGATCTAACTTCTTTACCAGGTAACAACTACTTCTTCTTCTCCTCCTCCTCCTCCTCCTTCTTCTTCTTCTTCTTCCTTCTCTTTCTCCCTTCTTCATCTTCTTCTCCTCCTCCTCGTCCCTTCTTCTTCTTCTGCTCAGAGTCTGACTCTGAGCAGATTTCTTTCTTTTTTTTACATATCAGGAAAAAAAAGGAGAAAATTTTGGTACTGAAGAGTACATGACCTCCCCATGTTATGTTTTATGCTTTTATGACATCTGAATGTTTTATAAGTGTTTGATTGTGTTGAAAGTATTACCTATATTTGAATTCTACTTGTTTTGAAAAAAATGTGCGCCTCGCGTTCAAAAGGCGTGCGCCTCGCCTTGCACTTAAAGCTCCAGGGGACCATGGCACCTCGGTGCGCCTATCGCTATTTAAAACACTGCTAGGTGGTATGCAAAATGGCACCAATAGAGTGAGCAAATGGAGTAATTTGGAATTAAAAGCTAATTAAAGTTAAAAAAAATATTTCTGATCACTCCATAAAGTATCATGTCATTGAGAAAATGGCTCGACTTACCTCTAACCTCTATAATTATAGTGCTTCTGGAAGCACTGTGGTATCACCTCTACCATGGATGTTCCGCATGAATACAAGATCAGAACATTAATCCTTGCAAGTAAATACAAGTGGAGAACCAAGCTAAATAATGCCACGCTATTCAAGGGTATGAGTCTGATGGTGTTCAGGTTAGTGAAACATTGTAGGATCGATAGGAAAACCAAGCATTGATCAGCTGTAGAGTCACTTGGCAGATAGAAAGGGCCATAACAAACTTTCGTTATAGATTGTGACAGAAATCTTATCAAGGAGATTGGAGGGGTATATCCAAAAGTTGGTTATGATGCTTGTGATTGGGATACTTATTATTTCTTTCCGTTGATTCATTCATCTTCCTTTCGTATGATGCTTGTATTAGGCCAGAATTCTCAAAGGTTTTGATGCCTCTCTCTCTCTCTCTCTCTCTCTCTCTCTCTCTGTGCGCGCGCGTGCGCTTGTGTGTGGAAGTTTGGTGAAAATTCATTATCATTTTATCATGTGAAGACCACTTTCTTTACTGATATAAGTGGTATCCTGCAGAGTTTTGAAGCTTTGAATCAACGCGCCGTGGCAGTTGTGGTGGATCCCATTCAGAGCGTCAAGGGGAAAGTGGTCATTGATGCATTCCGTTTGATCAACCCACAAACTATGATGCTTGGCCAGGAGCCGAGGCAGACAACGTCCAACCTTGGTCATCTGAACAAGCCATCCATTCAAGTCAGTGCTTAATTTAGTGGGGCCTCAGTTGTTTACTGAAAGCTGTATTGTTGTCACAGTTTGAGTTTTTATCCTCTAATGAGCAATCCTGTTTGCAGGCATTAATCCACGGGCTGAACAGGCATTATTACTCAATAGCCATAAATTACAGGAAGAATGAACTTGAGGAGAAAATGTTACTGAACCTTCACAAGAAGAAGTGGACTGATGGATTGACGCTCCAGCGCTTTGATACCCATTCGAAAACCAATGAGCAGACTGTTCAGGTAAGCGAAGCTTTTTGTTTCTTCTTTTCTTTTCTTTTTTTTGAATTTTCGCGTAGCCATGAGGTAGGTTTGACACTTCTAGTTATAGGTATGTACATGCATGCATGTCTCCACTACGGATTAGAAGGCTAAAAGCAGAGCCTTTCCATTACGAGTCGTAATAGATGACCCTAGAATAACCATTGGTCGCACTCTGTCTGGTGCAACTGCCTTACATTTTCCACTGGGAATCAGCTTTTAAGTTCTCACTTACACTAGAAGGGAAGTTTCCGCAGCTGACATGAATATACATTTGCGCGACGGACTCTCCTTGGTCAAAGACTCTTAACCAAGCTATGTGTACCCTGTGATGTTTAAAATGTTAATTAGTGTACATCTGAGCAAATTTACTACTGATTGTGTATCTCGTCTGTGTGTTATGTTCAGACCAAGCAATTTCTCCCATATCCTTTCTTAGGAATTTCAAGTCTTCATGTCAAGATGTCGTCTATCTCTTACATTTCTCCATTGGCTCCAATGTTTAATCATTCAAAACATTTCTTTACGTATCCCTTCGTGTGGAAATCATATGACTTATGTTTCTGTTCTATTGTGCAGGAGATGCTGAATCTAGCTATTAAGTATAACAAGGCAGTGCAGGAAGAGGATGAGTTGCCACCGGAGAAGCTAGCTATTGCAAATGTGGGAAGGCAGGATGCTAAGAAACATCTCGAAGAACACGTCTCCAATCTGATGTCTTCCAACATAATTCAGACTTTGGGCACCATGCTCGACACAGTTGTGTTCTAAGGTTTAGTTTTTTGTTCTCCATCCTATTGTACTTCAGCGGCAGTTGAAGTTGAAAACCGATGTGGGTATGATCAACTCCTTGCAATTGAAATGCTTCCTTTAGAACGAAAGAAAGGGGGAGGTAAAGGTAGTGTGGAAATGTGATACTGTTGCGAAATAGGGGTTTGGTCTTAACTCTTGCGTAGCTCTTTTCCTGATTTGTATTTCTAATTTGTATTTCTAGTTCGTTCCATTTCGAATCTCTCTCATGAAGCCAGAATTAGTAGATTTCAGATGCTTGTTTGACGGAATCTTTCCTTCAGCATATGATTATGTTTTTGTTGAAAAATGTACACAATCACCTAAATTTAAGTACACTGAGAGGTTTTCAAAATTTTCATAATGGTCTCCTTAATTTTAACTCTCTTATACTCTTTGAATATCAGATTGTTCCACTTTTCTTACATCGTATAATAATTCAATTGTACTATAAAGTAATTTTCTTATGTCCTTTATATATGAAAAATACCTTTTTTTTTTACTACACGTTAATTTCTTTTTCTCCATCACTTACTATCTCTGAATTTAAATTTTTGGCTTCTTCCATGTATGTCTTGATCCCGGACAGATTTCATAGCTTATTTTAAATGGTCTTATTAACTTCTGCCCAATAGGCCGGTTGAGGATAATATGTGTATAATAACAAAGTAATTCAGATAATAATGCAGATTTCACGGATATCAATATACTTTTACACTTTTCTCAAATATCTACGCATTTTTATTTATTATCCTCTCCCTTTTGGGCTTTTGGGCTGAGATTAGCATTTTTCTATTTTAAAAGTTGCTTTCGATAAAGGAAAAAAAGAAAAAGAAAAAAGAGAAATCAAAGGTTGCTCGACGTGTCAAAGTGGACTCCTTACTTGTTGGACTTCTTTCGTTGTCAACAAATCAACCAACATAGCACACATTAGCAATGAAGTTAAAAGTTTTTTGTGGACCCTCTGATTTGGATTTATAAGCTTTATTTATGACCGACCACTAATCAAGATAAGTCTGAAAAATTAAACACCACAAAATAAAACTCCACTCATTGATGAAAGCAAACATAACTGCAATCCCTTTTTTTTTTTTCTTCTTCTTCTTGTGAAATGGAACGACATTAAATAAAATTAAAGGAGTACATCTCAAAGGTATTGAACCCTCGTATCGTCTGCATAAAGTACTAAATAACAATGCAACAGGATGAAATGCTAAGATAAAAACACATATCCCGGACTGATATTCAAGTATCATTGGCTAGAGTATCGGCACACATGTTTGCATCGCGGGTTTAAGGTGCTTCTCCCATGGCCTATTTTTGTCAAACTTTGGAAAAAGCACATGAAAGTTTACAACACAAAAACCACCTCAACATTGGGTTCAAATCAAGCACTCACTTCATTTATGAAAGAAGCCAACTTTTTGATCATGTCCATAGCCTTGTCACAAGAAGGATTGAAAAGGTGAAAGACATGATCCTCACCTTCTGTTTCCATAAACTCCACTTTTCCTCCCCACCCACTCTTCACCAATGACTCATAGTAAAGCACCCCTCTATCTCTCAATATGTCCTTTTGAGCCACACAAATAATGACCCGGTCACACGCCAAACCCGAAAGACACGGGGATCCGTCGACAAACGGGTTAATAAGCGGGTCGTCGCAACCTTTGTCGCTCGGGCACACGTACCGCCACCAGATGTCCACCATAGCCTTCCTCACGGTGTCCGTAACCTCAGATCCAATCGGCTTCTCCGCCCAAAAGTACGGGTGGATCATTAAGATACCGTGAAATTTGAGACCGTCGATCCGGGCCGAACCGACCCGGATTGCCATGTGGTGTGAAATATTTGCACCTGCACTGTCACCTGCCAAAAACACTTTATCAAAGTCAACGTTTTCATTGAGCCAAACCTCAGAGCCACCACCAGTGGCATGCGAAGCCACCCACTGAAGGGCGGCCCACGAGTCTTCGTAGGCGGCCGGAAGAGGAAACTCCGGCGAGTTCCGAAAGTCAACGGACATGGCGATGACATTGGAATTAGCAACTAGTATGTTGAGTGAGTTGTGGTACAGGGGTTCCCCAACAGTTGCTATGCAAAATGCCCCGCCGTGGAAGTAAACTACGAGGGGCAACCTCTTGTCTTTCGGGGCATCGATAGGGCGGTAGAGGCGGACGGAGACACCGGTCTCCGGTACAATCACTACGTCCTTCGAAACGACTCCGGTTTGAGGATCGGAGCCCGGTGGGGTCACTTGAGTTCCTACTAGCCTCTCTATGGTTCCATCCTTGTATGCTATAAGGTATGGAAGAACCTCTTGAGATACTTCTGGTTTGATTGAACCCATCTGTGTTCTTGAGAGAGGACTTGAATAGTATTTTGGCACTTCAAATAACAACAAATATAAGTGTTGAAAAGACAAATGAATTGTCTATACTTTATATAGGCACTCCTTTAGTCAAAATGGGTAGGCAGTAGGCTCCAACTCACATAACCCCGAAAATTGGAAAATGAGCTGGAAAACTTACACCTAGGGCGGTAAACGAGTCGAATCGAGCCGAGCTTTAGAATGTTCAAGTTCGTTAATTAAATTTTTAAACGAACTCGAGCCGAACTCGAACTCAGTGAAAATTTGACGGGCCGAGCTCGAGCCGAATTTGCCTAGGTTTGAGTCGAACTTGTTCACGAGCCTTATCGAAGAAAAAATATTAGATATTTATGCTCTAATATAAGTCTAGAATTTCAAAAAATATATATTTTGTACATACATAAGTTCATACATGTATAAAATTATAAAAACATATTAGTAAAATTTAAGTTTATAATACTTTTATTGGTTTATACAAGTACAAGTTATAAAATTTTCATTATGTATATGTAAAAGTTTATACATATCCAAAGTTACATAGGAAATTCTTATGAAATATACATATATTCTAAGTTCGCGAGACTAATCGAGCCGAATATTGTCAAGTTTAGGTTCGGCTCGTTTATTAAACGAGCCTAAAATTGAGGTTCAGGTTCATTTTGTTTAGTATCTGAATCGAACTCGAACGAGCTTTTACTGAGTCGAGCCTCGAATAGTTCACGAACGACTCAGTTCATTTACAGCCCTACTTACACCCACCTAATGCCTATAAAAAAGTAGGCCTTCCTCAACTCTTAGGTATGGGAGCTACGCGCTTGATAGTGGAGCCCATCACCGTGCAGTAAAAAAGAGTTATGGAGTATCACGTGGCAGTGTTTCAAAAGCACTCGGTAATTTTTCGGTTAGTGAATCCTAGTCCTTACGTCAAGTTGTCAACAAGTGGAGGGACAAACCATAGGTAGTTTTTTTTCTGTTGACACGAGGGGAAAAACTTGGGTGCCGGTTAGGAATGGCCATGTGGTACCCGACTGCGCCTCTCTGCCATTCAAAATGTTTAGGATGGCCAGATTGCAAATTGAGGAAGAGAGGGGGAGAGTGGGAAAGAAATCTGGGAGGTCGAAAATACTTTTGGACGGCTGGGATGCGCGATCAGACACCACGTAGTTATACCCGACCGGCACCCAAGTTTTTCTCGGGCACAAGACCATCATTTCGGATTATTGAAGTCTCTCGTGACTGATGATGATGATTATTCAGTTAATTAACTTGTCTATTTCTCTAACAGACATGGAAGGCTCATGACGATACCAGAAAATATAAAATTAGAGGTCAAAGCATGCTTGTGCTTTTGCTATCACAATTCGAACTTAAGGCGTGTTTGACATCCCTTTATTATCGGCACTATGTTCGGATGAATGCCTAATTTTTATATTATCTCATTGTGTAGATGTAGAAAACAAAAAACTTGTACACTTGTGTTATTGGTGCCCCGGCAGGCTCCTATGTCAAATTTCTGGATCCGCTTCATTTGCTCAAGATTTGAATGAATCTGGGCACTGTATTTTAAGCAAATAAACAAACAACACGGCATACCAAACGAGTGAATTGGCTATGATTATTTGCACGTATAAGCTAATATTCAGTTTATTTGCTCAAATCCGATATGAATACTATTTTGCAGGAAATTTTAGGTAATATTTTGACTGCAAACCTAATATATAAGTGATCATCCAATGAATAGTAGTTTCCTTGCGTAACAAAGACATTTTTTAGTAGCATTTGTGTTAATCATGCATCATCAAGGTGAGATATCTCAGTTTCTTATTGACTCATTAATATTCAATTTTTTGTTTTCTTAACAGATGAATATTGCAGTTTTTTTTTAAAATTTTTCTAGGCGACGTTTGTTCTTGCATAAAAAAATATCGGATCGACCCCAGTCGAAGAAAATTTCTACCCACAAGTAGGGGAAATCACGTGGTTCTAGAATGACCCTCTCTCTCTCTCTCTCTCTCTCTCTCTCAAAGCACGGTCTCTAATAAATTTTCTCTCCAACTATTACTTATATACTCTTCTATCTGTCTCTCATAACTCATTACTCTTCAATTTATTCCTCTGATATCGCCGTATGATGTCCCAATCGTGTCTATAATCATTCAGTTGAGATCGAGATTGAAGTAGATTCTGAAGCAATTGTTTAGTTGCAGCACGGCACAAGCGATATTGATATTTAGGATAACATGGATGGGGCAATTCCAGAGACCAACGCTTACGCTCTGTTTGGAAGTTGAGGAAAATGAGAGAAAGGAAAGGAAAATAAAGAAGAGGAAAATAAGGAGGACATTTCACTATTTCTTACACTCTATTTACTCATTTTCTCTTTTTTTTCGCTCTCAAACCAAACAAATGAGAGGAAGATTTTTAAACTCTCTCTTTTTTTTTACTTCTTTCCCCAACTTCCAAACAGAAGCATATTTACCGAGAAGCAAATTTGTGTGCGGACACCCTTGCGAAGAAAGCGAACCAAGTCATGGCATTTCCATTGAGTGATGCCTTGGGCCCGCACAACAGAAAAATACCCTCTATAATCACACATTTATGTAGCGTGCAAGTACAAGTGTTTAGATCTCACACACATCATTAGAGCATCTCTAGCCATACTTTAAATCTTCAAATCTTTAAAATAAAAAATGGCACTCTCCAATCATATTTCATTTTGATTATTCAAAATGAAGAAGAGTTGACTTTGATTCTTCATACATTGAGACTCCTCCAAATTATGAAGAATATTCTTCAATCTTTTTACACAACAAAATATGTATAACTTTTAACAGTGTGATCAAATAGTAACAGAATTAGTACCATTAAAATGACATTAATAATACCTTTAAAATATGACCAATGTTCAATATATTTGGTTAATATTCAAAATTTTAGAGGGAAAATAGAATTTTGAGTGTGTTATTTGAAAAATGAAGATAGAAACGGAGAATTGCAGTTAACGTGCCCCCAAGTCCAAAAAAAAAAAAAATTTTGTAATGTAACAGCAATGTTATTCATGCGTGTAATTATGTAATTTTGGTTAATTATTAAGTATATTGATGGATAATTAACATATGATATTGGATTTTTCCGGATATTAGAAATAATTAATTTTAGAACAGTTGTACCTTTTATTTATACTAATTTCTCCCTCTGACTGTAAAAATAATCCACTACCAAAAAAACATCCAATTTTCGGATAAAAAAATAAAGCAATTCCGTTCATGATCTTACATTTCTTGACACAACATTAAAGAACAAATTGAAATTTTTATCCAAAAATTGCACATCGTTTTGTAATAGACTATATTGTGGGACGGAGGGATGAAAAATATTGATTTTGGGTGCCACCTCCAAGTCGCAATTCTGACTCCGTCCCTGGTGGTTAGAGTTTGAGTGAATAATAGCACTCGTCAAATTCACTATATAAAAAAGTGATAATTGAGTTGGAGATGCTTAGCATGTTCTATTCTTGTCAACTAGTGTAGTGTGTTATATTTTTATCATCTACTAAATAATTATTCCATTTTTTTGGTCAACTACTAAATAATTATTGCACAAGTAGGGATCTAACACTAGTTCTTATCATTTATTAATATTCTTAATTGTCAAGTGAATGCCGGTTTCAGTTAGGAGATATATAGCCAGTCCCTATTCAGTATGTAGCAAAACAGGGACAAATTTTATGAAATGGACATCAATAAAAAGAATAAATTAATGAAGATTGGCCTTGTCCTTATTTATTGGTTTGGTTTTTTTTTTTTTACGTTATTTTACCTTTATTTTATATTTTTTTTAGAGCAATTATTCGTCTCAACTAGATCCGCAAGCTCACCATCTCCGAAATTAATGAGGAGAGTTGACGGACGGCGAAGATGTTCTAGTGAAAAACAGGTGGGTATGAGAGGTGGTGAGAAGTGGAGGACGGGAGAAAGTTGTAGATCGGTTAGGAGAGAAGGATGCTCAACGATTTTATTACTCCCTCTATCCCATATTGTTAGTCATCTTTAACTCTTTGAACGTCTCAAAGAATTGTTTATATCTTATAATCTATGATGTTTTTTGTCATTCCAACAACTTTGTTTAGTAAAACTAATTGAGAATAAGATCCCTATTGAATAAAAAACTTAATAAATTAAAAATTATAGACAATTCTTTGATGTCCAAAAAAGGAAAGGAGACCAACAATGTGAGATGAGACAGAGTAGTATTATTTTTTGGAAACATGCGGAGTGAATCATCACTGGCTGACCCAAAAACACGAAAAAAAAAAAAAAAAGAAAAAAATTCACATGGCTACTTTTATTTTATTTTATTTATTTATTTTTTGTCATTCGATATACATCAGTGGGGGGGTTAGCAGAGGAGTTAGTCCAAAGGAGGTCTAGAAGCTATCCATAGCGCTAAATCCCAAATGCCTCTCCACCGAGACTCGAACCCTGGTCTTCATTGTGAGAGAATCAGGAGGTAACCGCTAAGCTACGAGCCCTTGGTTACATGGCTACTTTTATTTGACCAAGTTGAAACCAAAAATGTGCGGAGCCAATCATTGAAATTGGACTTTTGATTGGGTCCACAGTTCAATTCATCATAGGAATGATTAGAAGCAAACCTGGCCCAATGACTAGGCCCAAGAGACTATTGCCAACGGCCCCCAGAATCCTGCAACAGTATTTGAACTAGTAGAACAGAGCAAAAAGGTCCAAATTCAGGAAGCCCAATCAATAACGAAAGCCCAACTGTAAGCAGGGTAATATTCAAGTGATACTGTTAAGTTCTTGAAATGATGTAGGATGATTTTTTTTTTTTTTTTTTTTTTTGTGGGAAAAGTCAAGAATGTCATTCAGGACGACATCCGGCAACAATTACATCGAAAGACAGGAATGAAATCAAAACCACTAACAAATGACATGAGCACGGCTATGCGGTTCGGACACACCTGCCAAGACAGATCGGCACCTTCAGGTTGGGATGATTGAATCATGTCAAGAGCTAGCAGTAGAGAATCTCAACAAATTCCCAACTCAAACCATTACAAAATGACGCACAAATGAAATCAACAACAAAAATCATTCACCAAACACTAAAAACTAACAAAACAAAGAACAAAAAATAAACAAACTGATCAAAACGCACTGATCTGAGTCAACACAAGTTACCCATTGCTGAGTTACACTGAATCATCTGAGTTACACCGAGTTAAGACGAGTCGCTTCTCTGGATTCAAGATCCAAACACCACAGCGGCTGCCGCTAGCGGTTTATGGGAGTTATTTGCCAGAGTGGCCCCCAAAATCAACCTTCATTTCCATGTCAAGATTTGACCCAAATCAGGGGAAGCTGAATCCAAATATTAACTTTATATTAAAATGAGAAAATGTTATCTCTGCAAAAAGAAAAAAGAAAAAGAGAGAGAAAATAAGTTCCAAAATTCCCAAGTCAATCACATGAATAATGGGACAGGAGTCTAATTTTGTGCCTGATTGCAGTGCAGCCAATATCAGATAGGGATGGCAATCTCGACCGAACCGATGGTTACCTGAACCGTAACCTTTTTTTTTCCCCGAACCATAACTGAAAAATCCCCGCAGGTGCGGGTATGGTTTGGGAAGTGAGATAACGAACGGGTATGGTTCAGTTCTGGTTTGAGGTGATATCCGAACCGTTCCCCGAACCAAACCGAATGTGTAATTACACTTTTACCCCTTTATTAAACGGGATCCGGGAATCTGGACCTCCATTATCCGAGCATTTTTTTGACGATCCGAGCCGTCCAATGTGTTCAAAAGGTGTTTTCAAGGGTCCACGCGGGAAATCTTCAAAAAAAAATACCGGAAGGGGCTTGATCCAAGCAGCTTTTCGCAAAAACTGTAATAAAAACACCTTCTGAACACATTGGTCGGCTCGGATTTTCCAAAAACAATTTGCAAAACAAAAAAAATACATTTTTTCTTAAATCCGGGAGGGTCGATCTCACACTCACCTGGTACGTCTCCCTCTGAATCTCGACTCATGTGGACCGTGGTATCTCTCTGGTTTCATTTGTTTCCCGAGAATCTCGACACTATCTTTCTCGTTTCATTTGTTTCCCGAGAATCTCGACTCATGCATTTCCTCTCTCTCTCTCTCTCTCTCTCTCTCTCTCTCATGCGCACGCGTTCTATGGGTGCATGTATGTATATTTATGTATGTATTCTTGTTCTTTGTATGGGTTCTGTTTCTTCTTTGTTTAATTTCCAGTACTTCTGGGTAGTTCTTGTCTTGATTGGATAAGCACATATGTGATGCATTTTCGTATAAAATGTGTTAATTTTAAGCTAAATCATGAATTAGTTTCAGCCTTCAACTAATGTTTAGTCTCTTGTCTTCTCCAGGTTTAGTTACCCAAACGATTCGGGTATTACCCGAACCCCGTTTAGTTCGGTTATGGTTTCAGAATCCCCTCCCCGAACAAGTTTCGGATCGGTCCTGGGTACGCATCTGAGTTCGGGTAATAGGTACGGATATGGCAATATCCGAACCGACCCAACCCCTTGCCATCCCCAATATCAGGTCCATTTTAGCAAGGTGATCCAATGAATCCTTCACATTTTTAAAAATATTTGAAACACATTTCTCTCACAATTTATTGTCAAAATCATTTTAGTAGGCCAAGACAACTATGTTTTGATCCCATAGATACCGATGTGCGATCAACATAAATTTCTACATGGAGCACATAATGAACGAGATGAAACAAAAAACAGTGCAGATTGAATCATCGGATTTGGGTTGGGCCCGCTATTACTCTTATTGTATCACATGGATAGTCACAAAAGCTTCGCTTTCAAAATAAGGGAAAATTTCAAAAAAACACCTGACCTTTCACTCCAATCACAAATAGACATCTGACCTTTTAATTTTGTCAAATAAACACCTGAACTATCTTAAACGTCATCAATTCCACCCCTACCGTCAACTTCCGTTAATAATCAAACAGAATCCATCTTTCAATCACTCTTTTTCCCCTTAGAATTGACCCAATTCTCAATCTTACCCCTTGAAATGTTTTTTTCCCCAATTTCGACCTCTCTCTCTCTCTCTCTCTCTCTCTCTCTCTCCTCTACATGGGGATTCTTTAGACATTTTTTTAGAACTATATATATGGTAGAGATTGTGTAAAAAAAAAAAATTTATTTTTTGAACTTGTTTATTTTATTTTATTTTTTTTTACTTATTTTTTTTTCAATCTCCAATTCGTTTTTTATACTGTATTATTTTCAAAAAAAAAAAAAGAAAACTGAAAAAATTACTCCCTCCTTCCCAAAATTTTTCCGGTCTCATAAACGAGGACTTGAAAATATGACAACAATTTCAAGAAAATTTCAATTTTTTTAGTATTGTTTGCACTTTTTTTTTTTCAATTTCCAATTCATTTTTACTCCCCCCTCTACATGGAGATTCTTGACACATTCTTTGAGAGCTATGTATGGTAGAGATTATGTAGGGAATTTTATTATTTTTTGAATTTGTTTTTTAAAAATAATACAAAAATTCAAGAAAAATTTAATACTTTTTTTATTTTTATTTTTTGTACTTATTTTTTTCAATTTCCAATTCCTTTTTTACAGTATATTTTTTTTCAATTTCCAATTCGTTTTTTTTAGAGTACTTTTTTTCAATTTCCAAAAATTTTCCGGTCTAATAGAAAAGAACTTGAAAATAATACAAAAATTTCAAGAAAAATTCAATAATTTTTTAATTATTTTTGTAATTTCCAATTCGTTTGTTTACAGTATTTTTCTTTTACAAAAAAAAAAACAATTTGGAAATTGAAATTTTAAAAAAAAAACATTAAAAAAATGAATTGGAAATTGAAAAAAAAAAATAAGTACAAAAAATAATAATAAATATGGAATTTTTCTTGAAAATTTTGTATTATTTTAAAGTCCTCGTTTATTCGATCGGAAAATTTTTTGGAAGGAGGGAATAATTTTTTCTGTTCTTTTAAATACTGTAAAAAACGAATTGAAAGTTGAAAAAAAAAAATAAGTACAAACGAATTGAAAGTTGAAAGTTGAATTTTTTTTATTATTTTAAAGTCCTCGTTTATTGGACCCGAAATTTTTTTGGATGGAGGGAGTAATTTTTTCGGTTTTTTTAAATACTATAAAAAATTAATTGAAAATTTAAAAAAATAAGTACAAAAAATATTTAAAAAAAATACAAAATTAATAAAATTCCCTACACAATCTCTACCATACATAGCTCTCAAAGAATGTCTCAAGAATCCCTATGTAGAGGAGAGAGGAGATCTAGAGAGAGAGAGAGAGGGGTCGAAATTGGGAAAAAAAACATTTCAAGGGGTAAGATTGAGAATTGGCTCAATTCTAAGGGGAAAAAGTGTGATTGACGGATGGATTCCGTTTGATTATTAACGGAAGTTAACGGTAAGGGTGGAATTGATGACGTTTAAGATAGTTCAGGTGTTTATTTGACAAAATTAAAAGATCAGGTGTCTATTTGTGATTGGAGTGAAAGGTCAAGTGCTTTTTTGAAATTTTCCCTCAAAATAATTCTAAGTGCTTTGTAATTTTCTTTGGAACAATTTGTCTGTATTTGGTACTGGTAATATAAAAATAGAGGGTGGTGGTATATACATTATACAAGCTAACGGTACCATATCTAACACATATCCCTATATTTATAGAAAAAGAGGGATACAATCACGGACAGAGGGAAAGAAGGGGTGGTAACACGTGCCACCTCAAAAAATTATTTTTATATTGCAAGAATAGGGTTGTTCCTCTAAACGCGTGTAATATTATTTTTGGTATTAAGCATATATATTGATGAATGAATAATCAATGAAAAAGTGTAATTTCTGGATATTAATTAGCATGTTGATAGATGATTATCATATGAAACATTGAAAATGTGTATCATTTTAGATACTAGAAGTAATTAATTAATCTTAGAGTCATTGTACTTTTTGTTTACTAATTATTCCCCCGACCGTAAAGATAGTCCACAATAAAAAAATCTCCAATTTTCGGATAAAAAATAAAATATTTTTGTGCATAAATTGAGATTTTTATCCAAAAATTGTACTTATTTTATAGTAGACAATCTTTGAGAGAGAGAGAGAGAGAGAATATTGATTTTAGGTGTCATCTCCGAATTAGAATCCTGGCTCCGTCTCTGGATACAATATTCAACCGTACAATACAATATATCTATATAATAAAACATTTCAGTTTTCAAACTTATACATAAACCCAATGGTGGTCTACAATTGTCTCTGTAAATCCTATAACTGAGATGAATGGTTTTTGAATTTATAAATCCAACCATTCATCAATAACTAAATCCTACAACAGAGATTATGTTTGAAAAAATAGCAAAAATACACTGAATCTTTATTCAGGTCTGTTTCTAATTCTCATGCATGATTCCTATTTCGAAGCACACTCTTTCCAATTTCGAAATCAAATATTTCATTCCAACGATACACAAGAACATAAATGACATATAAGGAAAAAGTAAAGTCAACCTTTATTCTACAAAATAGTAACTCTGCAAGTATTAGGTTCGCCCGTGCTTGAACCCGTGTCTTCAAGGTTCAGGCACGGGCATTAGTACAATAACATAAAAACAAAGGGTGTGAGACAAGAGAAATGGGGAAAATGAAAGAAAGAAGAAAAAGCCAAACTGTGGGTGGAGAGATTGTGTGATGGAATTGTTAAGGAATGGGGTCTCATCGAATAAGTTTGCTAAATTATGGCAAAAAACCGGTTTTTTGGCTTATTTTTCGTCTTTATTCACAAAATTTTAAATTTGGTTAATAATTTTATACTTTTTAGATTCCTCTCGTCGAGACAAGTCAACAAACCTCAAAAAATCGACTGAAAACTAACAAATGCAAAAAAAAATTGAATAAGGACAAAACAAAAAAAAACCAAAAAACTAGTTTAAGAAAGAAGAAAAAGCAAAACCGTCGGTGGGGAGAGTGTGTGATGGAAAGGTTAAGGAATGGGGTCTCATCAAATAATTCTATGTACTAATGTACTGTGTATCTCTTGCTAGCAAAACTCTTGGAGCCACTGGAGTTTTTTAAAACATTGTCTTATACATTCCTTGATTTATTCAAGTCTTTTTTTTTTTTTTTGGTTTGGCGTTCCAAGAAGCTCTTCCAGCTCGACGGCTGAGAGGTTGCGAAGTTTCGAACTTAGATTATCTGGGTTTAGGGCACTTTAGATAGTGATGAGTGTCACCTAGGATTTTAGGGAGTCAATTTTTGTGTACTAGAGACCATTTTTTGAGTTTTTCTTAGCTAACTAATTAGGGCACTTTAGGAAACTCTTTTAGGTAGTGTACTAGAGATGCCCTTATAGCTCATCCTTGTTAACACCTGAGCACCTTGGGATTTTTATTAAAGTTTGCTCACGAAATCTATTTATGAACGAGCATTTGTGCTTTAGAATAGTGATCCCATCTTCTGCAAATTGACATTATTACCTCAGGAAAATCAAGGGTGAAGATATATATGTTGTAAAGGAAACTTCAAAGTCGACAAATTAGTTAATTCAGTATGTCACTCGCAGGCCCATTTTTCAAGTAATAACTTGTGCATTGTGTTATAGAAAGATGCTAGTATAATGTTACCCCCAAAAAACCTTTAAAAAGCATAACAAAAATCATTTTTCTACATTAGGGCCGCACACACGGCCCCGAGAGGGACTGCACACAGCACGCTGCGCAACACCTCCCCCAGTTCCCCCTTCCTTTGTTGTTTGAAACTGGTACAAGCAATTGATACAATATACTCCATTCGTTTCATTTTACTTGTCTATTTTGGATTTTCTTGTCATTTTTTAATTATTTACATTTTTTGATCTATAATATTTTTATGATATTAAAAACTTTATATAATAGAACTAATTAAGCGAAAATTATCTAACAATTATATTTTTAGAGATCCATATTACAATATATAGACAATTAAAAATTGGTACGAAAATAAAAAATAGAAAACAAATTAGGACGGAAGTACCGAAGGAGTAATACATACATACTAGAAGTGGTCAAGGAATGGGGTCTGTTAAAAAAAATAAAAATAAAAATAAAAAAGGAATGGGATCGGATCGGATCAAAAATAATTCATGTACTATATTAATACCTTGAATATAAAAAAGAGAGTTGGCCAGAGATGGTGGCTTGCCACATTTGGTTCAATTCTCCTGATTTTGCCATTTTCAATTTTCGAATTTTTTCGATTTTGTCCCCACCAATTTTAGCTTTATTTTTCCGTTGGTATTTTTGCTCCGCACTCTTTCGTATGCTTTCATGTGGTATAGATGAATGTGTGTGGCTCACTTCAGGGTCTCATGCAAATAATCTAAGCCGTCTAATAATCTTAAAATTATTTTTTTTTGTGTTGTTTTGTAATAAAATCATCTGAATTAAATAATTATAAGCAATCGATCTAATCTTTAATTTTTTCATCCATAATTTAGGATTCTGAATACTAAATGAAGTTTGAAAACAAGTTAAACGATCGTGTATTTGGCATTCCCATGATCGAATCACATATATTATAAGACTTACACCCAACTACAAACAAAAACTCAATTCATATTCAAAGTCACAAACACGATAGTTGTGTATCGCACGAGCCATACCACCTAGTATCCTACAAGGCCAAGTTTGACACAATGAGATCAACAATCGCGTAACAAAAGATATTAAATAAAATAATAGACGACGTAAAAAACATTTTTTTTTCTTCTAAAATTGTATACATAATTGGCTGTTAGAGTAAAATTAGTGGATTAATAATCAAAGGAGATTCGATATGTCTCACCAACTTTCAATTTCAATTTACTATATAAACTGAACGAATCTCCCATAACCAATTGCTAATCTCCAATCTCTTTAACCCATGGAGTTCCTCCTCCCATACCCAATCACCACTATGTCTTCCATTTTTGCATTCCTTCTCTTTCTCTACTACCTCCATAGAAAAAGAAACACTTCTACTAACAAAAGAGTCCCACCGGAAGCCGGGGGAGCGTGGCCTATAATCGGCCACCTTCCCCTGTTGGCTAACCGGGGACGAGCACACAAGTTGTTGGGAGCCTTAGCCGATAAACACGGACCGATATTCACCATCCGAGTCGGTGTCAAACGAGCCATTGTAGTGAACAACTCAGAGATAGCCAAAGAATGCTTCACCGGTTCAAACGACAAGGCGTTCATGAACCGGGTGAAATCCATAGCGTTGGAGCACTTAACTTATAACTACGCCAGTTTCGGGTTCGGCCCTTACGGGACGTACTGGCGCGAGATGCGGAAGATTTCGGTGATCGAGCTTTTGTCGAACCACCGGCTCGCTATGCTTAGCCATGTGCGCGAGTCGGAGGTGAAAAATTCGGTGAAAGAAGTTTATGGGGCGTGGGTGAAGGAGGGGAGGTGTTTTGTGGAGTTGAAGAGATGGTTTGAAGACATAACCATGAAAGTGACCATTAGAATTATTGCAGGTTTTTTACTTGAGCCTTATTCCTTTCATTGAGATTTTTTTTTTTATTCGTTATTTCATTTTTTGTTTTTTTGATCGGCTATTCATTATTTCATGTTTGGCTTCTAATACTTGAAATAAAGACATTCATACACAAATCCAAGGATGGAGTCAGGGTGGCTAGGAGGGGCGGTCGCCTCTGCTACAATATAAAAAAATTCTATTATTATATTGAAAAAATATAGTATATTTATCAAATTATAAAACCCCATCCCTCCTCCATATATATATATAGCCCGTCCTTCTTACGCAAAAATCCTGACTCAGTCCCTACACAAATTTGATCGCAAACGTCTCTGGAGTTGTCTAATACACACAGTACGTGGCTCCAATATTTCATAGGAGGTTGGTCGAAAAATTAGTTTTATTTTAATACTCCTCTGTTAACCAATACTCCATAACGCAAAAATCTATGGTATGCGTACGCCCTGTTACATATGTTTTTGGTAGTTGTTGTTCTGTAATATGTGATGATAGTGAATTTTTTAAAAACCCATAACAGGTTGTAACAAGTACCAAAACTATACATAACAAAGTTACCGAAAATAGTGAATAGTGAATCCATAATGGTGTGTAACTTGACAAAAATCATACGTAACAACTATAAAAAAAAAAATGGACGTAATGGCGTAGTGGGGCGTACCATATGTCTCAATACAAGGGGGCGTACTTTAGCGTTCTCCTTCATACACAATATCTCATCTAATAGTATGTATAGTGCGATCTTAATTTTTTTGAACCTGGGAACATTTCCATAGATCACGTACTCTCCGGTCAAGGATCCCGGATTTCCCGGACCGAAGCGTTTTGGAGCATTTAGAAAATGTTTTTGCATGATCCGAGCCGTCCAATGTGTTCAAAAGGTGTTTTCCAAGGCCCATGCGGGAAATCTTCAAAAAAAAATACCGGGAAGGGCTTGATCCACGCAGTTTTTCGCAAAAACTGCATATTTAAAAAATTGTGTGGATCAAGCCCTTCCCGGTATTTTTTTTTGAAGATTTCCCGCGTGGGCCTTGGAAAACACCTTTTGAACACATTGGACGGCTCGGATCGTCAAAATTTGATCCGGAACTATGAGATCCGGACCCAAGGGTCCCGGACAGGAGAGTTCCTCTTCCATAGATTAAGAATCTGACAAAAGGATTCGACTAAAAGTACATGGAATTTTGCCTACCGACGTCCCTGCCGAGGGAATCGAGGGAAATAAGCTGCCATAGACTTTTTTGAAGATAAATTCTTCTTATTTCGTCACTATATATCATTAGATTTATATGAGAATCTTTTATATTGTAGTCATGAATCTGAATAAAAATTGTTCAAGTCAATATGGATTCAATCTTGCAATGTATCAAAGAAACTTGTCCATAATTTCATTAAATAAACAAAAAAATAAAGTAGTTAATGTTATCGATACTAAATCAACAAATTTAAATTATACAAAATGTACATGAGTCAACTATCGTTTAGAGATACGATACAACAAGATACTGATATCAATAGATTATTTTTCTCTCTCTTTTTAACAGGGCCGGCCCTGACATTTGGGTTGCCCTAGCCGATCCCGAGCTTGGATGCCCTCATACTAGTAAGTCATAAAACCAAAAAAAAAAAACATACAAGTAAAGGAACATAGCAAAATAGAGGTTATATTTTGTTTTTAGCTTGAATGAATGTAAAAAAAAAATATTCAAAATCAAAATGAAAGAAGCCGGTCTCTATAAAAGAGAATGAATGAATGGGTCTTGTACTTCTGTCATTTTCGGCTTTGGCTGTGTTCAGTCACTATATAGAAAGGGGAAAAAAAATCGCTTAACAAAAAGGGGAAAAGAAAAAATTTGGAACGCATGGGGTGGGATTTGAAACCCAGTCAGCGGTAGTAAGAAACTTCAAGGAGGCCACCACACCAGGCTATCATCTTATTAACATATTGGAACTTTTTTTATATTTATATATAACTTACGATTTTTTTATTTTTTTTTGGTTGCCTTTTTGGTTGCCCTGCTCTGGGGGTTGCCCTAGCCCAAGGTCTTGCCAGGCTTGGGTCTGGGCCGGCCCTGCTTTTTAATAGCACTCCTTAATGTTTAGCATTATGAGTGGGGGTTTTGTTTGAGCAACGGTATTAGGTGCTAGGGGTGAAAGGTGTCCATAATGTATCAAGCACCGTGTTAAAAGGGAACCTAAAATAAAATTACTAGTCACGAATTTCAAAACAAAAAATTAGTGTGTTCAGTTGCACATCCATCTTTGGGTGTGCAGTTGCCACTGGCTACACAAAAATCTTTTCGTAGACATGTCTAGAGTTATTCGATGCACACAACTTTGATCGTAGACATGACTGGAGTTGTCCGATGGATGTGAGTACATTTGTGGGATCCATATTAATTAAGCAAACAACTCCAGAGTCCGGACATATCTGAATGTTGGTGTTGGTTGTATTACTCGAATAGGATTTGGAATTGATACAGAACAATGTCCCAAGAGACAGTACTGTAAAACTCTCGAACTTATCTACATCCGGACGAAGAAAATTCTTACCGAACTTGGAGTTAAGGCTGATATATTGAGTTTTGGAGCTTTCTTCACATTCTTTGATATCCCATGATATTCAGAACAGAAACTCTATTTTATTCAAGGAAGCTCGTAAGACAGTGGATGTAGGGGCTCGTTTGAATGTCCAAATTAGAGGGGGGGAGAAGCTATAATGTAAGGAAGCTGGTTGAAATGTAGGAGGAAGAAATTGCTGATAGGGAAAGATGTCTATTTGATGAAAGAGAAGATGATGGTTTCTCTGATTAGGAGGAAGGACCCTCTCTTTCTATGGAGTTTTAGGTTGTGTTAGCTTGTTTTGTTGGTGGTGTGATTTGTGGTTATCCATTTTCTGGTTTCTATGGCTGGTTTTAGGGTCGATAGGTGTTTTGGGTGTTTGCGATAGGGTTTTTTTTTTGTCCGGATGGCTTCTTGCCTTCCGGCCTTTTTAGGTCTTGAGTGGCTTTTTGCTAGGTCCTTGCTCCTTTTAATCTTTCTATTTCCTTATGAAGATTAATAAATTTTCTTTTACTGAGGAAAAAAGTTATGCTATGCACGGGATGAATCCAAAGGTACACGCTTAAATGAGATTTCAAACATGTATGCCCAGATGCCCAACTGGTATTTTTTTAGAAAGTGTATGGAACATGAAAAAAAAAACATGAAAATGAACATGAAAATGCATCTGACGGATGAGATTCGTCCAATAGTGTACCGAGTGGATCTCATCCATTAAATGCCTTTTCATGGTCATTTTCATATTTTCTTTTCATGTATTGTACTACGGCTTATTTTTTTCCTCCCAAAATGGTACTCCCTCCGTTCCATAATGTTGGTCCCCTACGAAACTACGTGCAATTTTCAAACTAAAAAATAATGTACTTATGAACATAATTTGTTCAGCAATATGGATCTTGTTTGATAGATCTCATTGTGAACTTTTAAACGGTGCAAAAACAAATTCAAAAATTATTTTATAGATGCGTTATTTTTTAGTTTGAAAATTGCACGTAATTTCGTAGGGGACCAATATTATGGAACAGAGTGAGTAGTAGATTTACTACTAAGAAACACAAGTACACAAGATAGACTATAGGACCTGTAGTTCAAGGGTGCACTGCAGGAGTGTGCTGCGCTATCATTGAAAACACTTTTTTTTAACGACTCAGATCGCGCACTTATCGCACTACTCACCAGGTGTAGGTATACGCACCCAGACCACTATTACCTCTCATTTGCCAAAGAATAGCTAGTTGAATCCTAAAATATGTAAGAGTCGGGTCTCCCAATCCCTGTTTCTGGAAAACTAATTTCTGAATCACGTGAAGCTTATTACTCATATTTATTTTTCTTCTAATGAATACAACCTTATATATGTAACCTTTACTAACCCAGAAAAACAAAAATCGCAGGTAATTCGAAACTAGAGGCGTATGAGGATTATCGGGCGGCAATTAAGGAATTTTTTAAGCTAGGGGGGTTGTTTATTGTAGGAGACGCAATTCCTTTTCTTAGGTGGTTGGATCTCGGAGGGTACGAAAAGGAGATGAAAAAGACGGGAAAGAAAATAGATGACGTGCTTCAACGGTGGTTAGACGAACATAAACAGAAGAAAAATTCGAGCGAGGCGACGGTGGCAGAGAAAGATTTCATGGACGTGATGTTGGAAATTCTCGATGATGGTACAAATGAGGTCTTAAATTTTTTTGATGCTGACACAATCAACAAGGCTACATGTTTGGTAAGATTGTCTCCTTTTGAAAAGTGTTAAGAAGCTCTCTTTTTTCTTTTTTTTTGGTATTTCAAGGCTACATTTGTGGTATTTCAAGAGTTTTTTACAGCTTAATTGACAAATGATTAACTGAAGCCAAGAAAATAAAAGAAAAAAAACTTGAATATATTTTACAGATACTATTTTTTAATTAGACCACGAAAACTATCTTTATGTGCATAGTGTCTGCTTTGACCCTCTATGTGTTTATTTGACACATCTGATTTTAATTTGTTGGCGCTAATTTCATGTTTTGGATCTTTTGTAACTAATCTCAAGTTTAACTATTCAGGTCAGTTCCGTTGACACAACAATAATCGGAGCCCACTCTAATAATCGGAGCCGTTCAATTTGTTTAGAACATGTTTTCAAGAGTAGTCGTAAAAAAAACAACTCACTTGGATATCGGTAAGGGCTTGATCGGTATTTGTCCTGCCGACCAAGCCCTTACCGAAATTCAGATGAGTTGATTTTTTAAGGAAACTCTAGAAAAATGTTTTAAACAAATTGAACGGCTTCGATCATTTGCGTGAGGCTCCAAAATAGTTGTTTTAGGCGTGTTGTGTCAACGAAACCGGTCCCAAACTATTACTGTAACTGTAACAAAATTCAAATTAGGTCTAAATAATAGTCTTTATGTTGCACACATTTCTTTAAATATATATTTTTTTTTTCTGAAAAAAAAATTCTTATTTCATGAGCCTTTTCAGGGTTTTACTTTAGGGGGAACGGATACCACACCTACAACTCTTACATGGGCCGTAGCTTTGCTCCTCAACAATCCCCATGCCCTAAAGAAAGCCCAAGAAGAATTAGACACTCATGTTGGTGGACAAAGGCAAGTAAAAGAATCAGACATGAAAAACCTTGTCTACATCCAAGCCATAATCAAGGAGACCATGCGTTTACACTCTCCGATCCAACTCATTACCATACGGGAAAACCTAGAGGATTGCATTGTGGGCGGGTACCATGTCCCGGCGGGCACCCGCCTGTTTGTGAATCTGTGGAAAATTCATCATGATCCCCGAGTATGGCCCGAGCCATGGGAGTTCCGGCCTGAACGGTTTTTGACAACTCACAAGGATGTCGATTTGAGGGGGAAGCATTTCGACTTGATTCCGTTTGGAAGCGGAAGGAGAGGGTGTCCTGGAGTATCTTTTACGCTTCAGATTGTAGAGTTTACACTTGCTAGTTTGGTACATGCGTTTGAGATTGCAACGCCTTCTGGCGAGCCTGTTGATATGTCTGAGGGCTCTGGATTTCCAAATAGGAAAGTGATGCCGCTTGAAGTCATCCTCACTCCGCGCTTGCCTGCTGAACTTTATGGATGATTGGTGACAGATACACAAGAGAACGCTCTTTTATCTTTAGAGATATTTAAAAGTACCGCTCATGAATAACAGAAAAAAAGGATATCTCAGAGTATTCAACAAAGTTCCATCAATTCTTAATTTACATTACGTTGGCTTGCTAACCCTCTTCTACTTGGGTATAGGATCATGTATCGTTGTCTTGTCTGAGGCTTATGTGTTAACCTCGTTGGATGTTAGTTTGTTTTGATGCCTTTGATACTTGTTCCCTTTGGCCTCGTTTGTTTGGCCGGAGATAAATGGATGGGATATGAGTGGGATATGAAATCCTTGGGATATTGCTCAGGATATCAATGGATGAGAAAAATTCATATCCGGTATTTGTGTTCGACGGGATAGTGCTCGGGATATCCGGTTTTTTGCACTAAAAACTCCAAATCCCATCCAAATCCCCCCCCCCCATGGGTTTTTATATCCCGTACGGATGGGGATATTAATTGGCTGGGGAAACCAAATCCCATCCCAAATAATGTTACCAAACAATGGATTTTGGGATCCACATCCAAATCCAAATCTCATCCCACCCCACCCCATATCCTCCCTAGCAAACAAGGCCTTTAGGTTTTTAAAAACTGTCTTTTTAGGGTGTGGAACAAGGTGTCTTTTGGCTTATTTGTGAAGCTTAAGACTACTGTTGGCGAACAAGCCCTTATACAATGTTTGGTGTGTCGTCTGGTTTGTTTATTTGTGTAAAGTATGAATTTTTTCAACATATTTGTATTCAAACTTATGAAGCTTTTATGCAAATATGCTGATAAGATGGCATTCCAAATGAGCACTTAGTGACTTAGCTCAGCTTGTTAGCAATTTTTTTAATCCGCAAAAATGCCTAAGAAGCTTATAAAGAAACATCTTTACAAAGAACAGAAAGAAGAGACAAAGGAGGATTAACAATCCAATCACAAGGTAGAGAATTCCTCAAGGCAACTGTGTTTGTTAGCAATAATAACTTGACTTATTCAGCTTATTCTCTTAAACAAATCTAATGACGAGTGTTTACTAGAAATTGTAGCATTTTACTTCAAAGTACATGATTCAAAAAATGTGATTACGTTAAAGCTCCAATTAATAGCTTTTCCATATATTTAAAGGACTTGGGGGAGGTGTTGCGCACAGCCATGCTGTGCACCCCTCGGCCGTTGGATCGAGTTTTGGACAGCTCGGATGCGTTCGGCAATTATCCTTTAATTTTGATTTTTTTTTACTGTAAAAAATCAAAACACATCCGAGCCGTCCAAAACACAATCCAACGGCCGAGGGGGTGCACAGCACGGCTGTGCACAACACCCCCCACCCCCCATTTCCATATTTAAAGCTGACAAAGTAACCGATGAACCAAAAACTCCTAAATGAACCCTTCTATATGCACCGATGGTGGTGCACCGATAGTGCACCGACCGGCGTCGAGGACCCACTTGTGGGTCCTAAACGGAAAATTTGAACCGTTAAATCATCTTAAAATCGTTTTCCGAGAGGCTTTACGCGAGAATCGAGACAATCGGATGGCCCTAAGTGCTTGATCCAAAATCACCCCATTTCATCCGGATTTTCCGTTTGGGACCCACAAGTGGGTCCCCGACGCCAGTCGGTGCACCACCATCGGTCCCCTTATGTTTCCACTCCTAAATTATGAACGGATCTAGCCCGTGAAATTTTTTCAACAAATCTGAACCATTACCAACACACTAAGGAACGGCCGAGATTGGTGCACCACCATCGGTCCCCTTATGTTGGCCATGTTCGTTTTCCAGTTTAGTTTTAGTTTTGATGACATCATCATTTCCCTCATTTCTCTCTCTATCTCTTTCCACTCATTACACATACTGACATCATCAAAACTAAATTAAACTATCTAACCAAACACAACCGTTAAAGCTCCAATCAATAGCTTTTCCATATATTTAAAGCTGACAAAGTTACCGATGAACCAAAAACTCATAAATTTTGGATGAATCTAGCCCGTTAAAAATTTTCAGCAAATCTGAACCATTACCGACACACAAAGGAACAGCCGAGATTGGACGGACCGGTCCCTGCAGTCCAACTCCGAGAAGGCATTTTCAAATTATTGAGGGTGTAAATACAACTTCCAAATTTAGATGGGGCAAAACGCAACCATTACGAAATCGTAAGGTAAAATTGCCAAAAGTCAGTCGTCACTTTGGCCACAACACTGCGAAAGGAGAAAGAGAGAGATACAGACAAAAATGGAGAAAGTGGCGATGATGAGATCGTTTTATCGCTCGATCTGTCTCAGATCTATCTGTTCTTCCTCCACCTCTACCGCCACCACCGCCGTCGTCAACCACCACCACCACTACCTCCGCCGCTATTTCCATCTCTCTCCTACTTTTTCTCCGAAACGCCTCCCTTCCGGTACTTTCTCTCTTCATCTCTTCATCTTCATGTTTTTTTTTTTTTTTTGTTGCAAACTGCATTCGTATAGCTGTGTATGTGTAGTTTGAAGGTTATTTGTTTGAACTGGTGCTTTTTGGATTGAGTTGATCGTCATGCTTGGATAATTGATTTCAATTGTTTTTAGGGCCTTAATTGACATCTAATCTGGTACTGAATGTTGAATTTTGGGGCAATTCGTCTGCTTGAAGAGATTCTTGATTTGGTCTATTGGTGTGGTGTAATCTTTTGTTATTGTTCTTATTCTATTTGCTTTTATGTACTTATGAGTTAAGTAGGATTATCTTACCTCCTGACTAATCCATTTGCAAAATATTTCATTGGGTCAGCACTCTATGCCGTTGGCTTTTTCATTAGGTCAGCACCATATGCCATTGGAATTTTCATTAGGTCAGCAGTAAGCACTATTTACCAAACTACTAACATTTCTGGGAACATAAATCCAATCGTTTATTTTTGTTTGTCAAAAATCTAGTGCTTAAAACTTTTTTTCTGTGGTAAATTACTCCATAGACTTTTGGTTATTCTGGTTTTTTTCCTGTTTTACTTCTTAGTGAACCGTAACGGAAGTATATCTCTCATGTTTTTCGCATTTTAACTTCCAAATCAATCTTTTGTTCTCAAAACAATGCTGTAAACCTACTCTGCTTAGTAATGTGCGTTCCGAACATAAGTCTCTTCAGTGTCTCAGTGTTAACCGTGGAACCAATGTCACAAAATCATCAGTTAACCAATGGTACAAAACAATTGCTATTCCAATGTACCCAAAAAAAAAAAAAACAATTACAGTACCCTATAGAAGCCAGTTTGTTTGACGGGAGTAACAGTGGACTAATTCATACGATTTGTAATCAACTCGAACTACTAGTAAGGGGATTAATGATACCACACCCCCATGGTATTAGTTATCCCATCCTGCCTAAGATATGAAATCCGATGGATGTTTATTCAGACCGTAAGAAATTTTTTGACAAAGCACTGCATATGTGGTCCTCTTAGAAATAGTCCAATCCGATACTCATATCTGGTTAAGCAAACATGCCCTAAGTGAGATTTCCTTATTAAACCAAATAACATATTTCTATGCATCGTATTTCGTAGTCTGCAATTCTGCTTTACTATACTGCCTCACTGGTGAAACCTAGTCCAATGACTAGCTTATCTTTGCTCGTATATTTAGTTTCAGATTAGCTTTCCCCTCTGAATTATTATGTGATATTGTGCCTGTAGATCGCCGGCCTCCTTTCACTCTGTCCATTGGAAGTACACGTTTATTCAGTGAGGATGTGACCCACTTGCCTGACATAAAGGACCCTGATGTTCTAATTGTTTTCAAGGACTTAATGGCTGCAAGTTGGGATGAAATTCCAGATACAGTCATTAATGATGCAAAGAAGGCCTTGTCTAAAAACACCGACGACAAGGCTGGCCAAGAGGTCTTGGTGAATGTGTTCCGTGCAGCCGAGGCAGCTGAGGAATTTGGAGGGATGCTTGTATCTCTGAGGATGGCGATTGACGACAGCATGGGATTGAGCGGAGAGGTAACATCAGTTCTATTGAAAGAATGACATAAGTTATATGCCTTCCGAGTTCATTTGGTCTGATGATTTGTGTTTTAAAACTTTTGTAGGACGTAAAGCCATTGCCGGAGGAATTTGTGAATGCGCTGCGTACAGCCTATCAGAGGTACACTGCATATTTGGATTCTTTTGGGCCGGATGAGGAATATTTGCGTAAGAAAGTTGAGACTGAGCTTGGGACAAAGATGATACACTTGAAGATGAGGTGCGCTGGTATAGGTTCTGAGTGGGGAAAGGTATGATGGTTTTGCACATTGTTACTTTTTATTATGTTTATTTAAGCCACTAATCAAATTGTGTAATGGTAATTATTATCACAACATTTTTTACTTGGTGTTTGAGACTCAAGGTGACACCTCTTGTGGGCACCTAATGGATCTATAATCCTGAGTTCAATGTGCCTCTTCAAACAGACTTGGGGGGAAAAAAACATAAAAGAAATTAATCAAGTTTCGTCTATGATCAGATTTCCACCATACTTGCATGTTCTAAATGCAATTGCCTATATGTGATATGTTGTGTTAGTTTAGAATTAGTTTGGATAAGTGTAGGCGAATATTGCAAGGTTTTCCTAATAGCTTTTCTATGGAAGCCACCCCTTTATTGTTTGGGTAGTACATTAAACTGGTCTAGATCCTTAAACGCAGACATGGTGTGACATTGGCAGTCATTCCTTTCACTGTTTATTCCCTTAATGTTGTGAAGGATTGAGTTAAAAAGTACTGACCTATTTGATGTTCTGATTTCAGATTACAGTTCTCGGGACTTCTGGGCTTTCAGGTTCCTATGTTGAGCAAAGAGCTTAGCTTTGGAGAGACAGCTAAAAGCATCATGTTATTGTATTTTCCTCTCTCAGTAGGAACTTTCATTGCGTTTTGCCTCTTTCAGACATTTCGCCGTGCTGTCATTACTCTTTCGAGATAATTTCAGGTTGATCTTCCTGTTTTTTCTTCTTTTGGGCAAGTCTGGAGAAACTAATAAAAAATACCTCGTGTGAGGTTCTCAGTTTCGTTTGGGTTTGAAATGTTGTTTCTCCCATTAAATGAAGGCTAAATTGTGTTTCGATTACCTCGTCTGCATAAAATCTAAAGTTAGTTTGGAATTCCTTGGCTGTACCATCTGTTTTGTATCATGTGTCGAAAGATGGTGCTTCCAAAGTATGTGGTGCATTTGATGATAAACTTGATTGAAAGATATTTGAATGATATTTGTACTTATTGAAAACAAGATAGCTTACAGGTTTATAGGTTAAAGATATCTGGACACAAACATATTGCAGAATCGAAAACAAAGAGAAATGCAAATAGTGACAAACCCAGGGTTGGCCTGATGGTTAAGGCTTTGTTCCCTCCTTAGGTCTCAGGTCAGAAATCTCTCAGATGCTATCAACGCCTTTAGGGTCAATCCATACGGAGCTTTAGTCTGGCTTTAATTGGGCTCCACACAGGTGAGGGTGGGATTGGGTACTCAGAGAATTAGTCGAGATTCGCGTAAGCTGGGACTAGACACCCGAGTTATAAGGTGATGTTAGTTGCAAGGATTACTTGTGTGTGTATTTTGTCAATTCTATATCAAACACAGAATTGTTTCTGACTGAACAATTTGGCATGATTGGGACTTCGCTAAAAGGATTATGCAGCATCACCATAGAATGTTTGAAAGAGCACTTGGGAGGATGTTTCTCATTTTTGCAGTTGAAACGCATCTTTCATGTAATATTCTGATTTTTTTTATCTCAGTTTGTACTTTTAATGCACCTTTCGTTCACGCATGAATTGATTTTCGCACTTCTCTTTTCCTACCATATGCAATTATTTTGTTTCGCCTGTCTTTATTCACGTGAATTTACTACATTATGCTTTGATGTGTGGATATTCATACCATTGAAAGGATAAACGTAGAAATTCACATTTATAAAGACAACAAAAGAAGTGCGGATATAAAAACACGAGCGACAATCATTATCCTTATCCTGATGCAATCTATCAGCTTTTTGAACCCATCATTCGATTAAGCTTAGCTTCTTTACTAGCTCGTCTGGCACTTTTTGCGCCATGACCATGATTCTGATGGCGATTTAGGCAGAGGTGGGAGCAACAGAGCCTTTCGGCATAGACCAAATGGCCACCCCTCGCAGTGGCAGACCTCCAGCATGATTGTGCGCCGACGCAAGTCTTGAAAATCAAGGCCGTGCCAGAACTCGCGATGGACATTGAATGGCCGGAAATCTCCACGTTCGAGCCCGCTTAAGCTTGAACACCGCGAAAAGTTCGTCTTAACGGATAAAAATGGTTCTGTACTTCTAGCGCTCGAGGAACGGGAGAAAGCACTGCCAACAGAGAAGAATTCATCTCTTCCAAGTTCGCTCTCCTCATTTTGTTGCACTGCTTTTGGAGTCAGGAAGAGTTCTCCTGTTTCTGGAGAGAAGACGAAGTTCAGGCTCTCTGTTGTAAAGCTGGCTTTACGTCTCTTCGCTTCCATCGCTCTGCTTCGAATCTCCGAAACAACTTCCTGAAAGAAAGAGTGGAACCCAAATGAGATTAATTAGAAAAAAACAAGTACAAGTTGATTGGAAAGAAGCTGATCTTGAATTTGAATGGATGCTAGGTTTTAGAAACTACTTCCTGTTCGTCATCCATTTCGCTTGATGAATCCTCTCTCTCTTCTTTCGATGGAGGAACCTGCCGGTGGCAGTTACGGCAGTTGGCAAAAGCTTCCTTGAGAGTTGAAGTGAGAAATGTGCATTTGTTTGCAGGATTTGGTGGATCCTCATTATAAAAACTCATTCTGGGTGGAAATTACTCATGGGTTTTGGTCATTAGGTAATCAAGTGAGTATTTATAATTCAAGTCTGATATGATGTTGATTTTGATTTGTTTGTGGGATAGTGGCCTGTCAGCTTACACTATATCCTGGATTTTTTTCACAATCCTTTGGGGTAAAGACTACTCTTAAATGCAGGACATTTAACATTAGCAAATTAACTTAAATTCCACTTGACCTTATGATCACCGTCCGATCGTTGATCGACGGCCATATCTTTTCCAGCCTTGGTCAGGTACCATATTGTGAGTTTCTGCAATTTCACTTCAAGCCTAAGTTATGGTAAAACTAAGACATGGTACCAAACCATCACTAATACTCCACAAACTTTTCCTTAAAAGATTACTCCCTTACAGAAGTTATTTTAACCAAAAAGAATAAGTTACAAAATATAAGTCATTCACCATTTATAAGCATGCACCAACTCTGGTGTCCTCTTTTAAGTTCCACCCCACAAACTGGTCCACTTACTGGTTTCCACAATAAGGAAGAAGGGCCTACTTTCTTTTCCAGAACTTTGCAAATGTACAATCAGATGCAAGCTACACATAGAGAAGAAGCAAATTGTTAATGCCAGTCCAATCATGTCGGGTGCCCATTCCAAAGTCGTCAATGCGATCGAACCACTGGACTTGCACAGCATATTTCTCATTCAATATTGGTAAGCGCTAGCAAACCCATGTCAGATGGCCAAGCTACACTTATATTCATCTATATTGTGGAAATCTTTATACCCATAAGCTGTTTAAAAGAAATTCTTCCTCAAAACTTGGTTTCAGTAACACCAAGTTTTCTGAAAATTAATTAATTACCCAGAAAAAGTTTTCTGAAGAGAAAAGAAGTCTTTCAGTAATTGGAAACTGGAACAAGATTGGAAAAGAATTCATATTTTATAACATGTTATCGGACGAGTCATACAGAGAGGTCGAGAACAAGAGACATCAGTACAAGAACAAGATATTGAAGTCGAATACCAAATTGTAAATCAACTCTTCAGAGGATAAAGAAAAGTACATTAATCATCTAAGCTAGTGCCTTTATGCACAGGTGACAGCAATAACAACAGCAACATAATCTGATATGATGATGTCCACAAAAACAGAAGCTTGACCAAATTTCTACCATCCAGTTTGGAAAGTGGGTTATCCACGCATGGACCTTAAAAACATAAGATACCGCAATATCGGCAAACCTTTAACAAAGCATCTCTTTTGCATCCCCATTAAAGCACGAAATTAAATCCCCCATCAACTGCATATGGTCATAAGAAACCATTCAGAGAGCAAATATGAAGATTAATACCACTAGAATGAAAATAAGTGTAATTCCAATCTCAAGTGATCAAAAAAAAAAAAAAAGGTACAACCGATATTCAGTACTTTTGTGGCTATATGTGATCCTCAAGTGAGAAGCAACAAGCTGAAAAGAGCATTGTATCTAGGGATTCCAAGGAACATCACCTAGTAGTCAAGCTGAAAGCAAGCCATGCACACGTCACCCAGGGGAGAGCCCTCTAATACCCAAGTCAGTTTAGGATCCGAGGGAATTCATAAGTGTAGAGGACGGATTTGACGGAAACTTGATACCTTAGCCAATGTAGGCATTGCCTAGTTATCAAAAAAATAAATATATTTTTTCAGAAGTTTAAGAATGATTCATAGGGTGGCCTTGGTTTTAGACTAATGAACTTGAACAGAGCCTCAATGGCTAGACGTTTAGAGGCAGTCTGTACAAAAGGGTGATACCCTCTGCATCAAGTAGGTTATACTTACCTAATCAAGGATAAGTGTATTTGGGGCTTGAGAATTCCTCCTAATGCTTCTCGGACAGTCAGGAAGATCTTAAACTGTGAGATAAAGTGCAGCCTTGGATTACATAAAAGGTTACACATTTTTATGGCTTGATGACTGGCATCTCATAGGGCCTTAATACCCGAAATTTGGGTGCAAATGGTGCGTGGTTTGCGCAGATCCCTGTCTGCTAAAGTCAGTACCATTATTCATAGGGGCAGATGGTATTGGCCTAGGCAGCGGAATCCTACTATTATGTAGATTATGAATGAGACCCCAGTGAATTTTCTCCCTGATCCCGGTTCTTCTGATTCTGTATTCTGAAACCTATCAGTTGGAAGGGAGTATACTGCTAGATCTGCTTGGCGGGCTTTTAGGGATCCTAATCCCCCCTTTCCTTGGCATAAAGTGATATGGTTCAAACATCATAACCAAGGTGGGCCTTTAGTCAGTGGTTATCTGTTCTGGGGAGGTTGGCTACAAAGGATGGACTCACATCTTGGGATATGCAGGTATATCCCCAATGCAGTCTCTGCCTCGGGAATAATGAATCCCACTCTTATCTCTTATTTTCCTGTAGCTGTGCTCAACAATTTTGGTCGTCTATCTTAGTCTTAGTTCAAAATGGGATCAGTAGTGGTCCAATGGATCTGTTGGGGGTTTTGTCATGGGTATGGCAACACAGAAGTGGCAATTCTATGGCTCATACTGTCTGCAAACCGTCTTTGCAACAACAATTTATTGGCTGTGGAAGGAAAGGAATGAGAGGGTTTTTCAGCTCCAATGTTTGGATTACATGAATTCATGCATGTATTAGCTCCAGGAGAGGGATTAAAGCCTCTATCAAAAATCTATTCATTGCTGCAACTTGGAGAGTTCATAGAAAGATTTTTCCCCCTAAATGCTTTGCAGTTGTTGTTAGGAGTCTGATCCGCCTGAGGTTCTTCCTGTGTGCGCGTAGGCCCAATCCGTTGGGGAGTATCTACGGAGTCCACCACATCACATGGACCCAATATACATCAAATGACCCATATCCACTTAAAAGGCTAAGCCTTGTAAGTGGTGAGTCATCCAATAGTAGATTAAGGTCCAACTCTTTTTCTATTTATCCAATGTGGGACTCCAATCTTTCACACATGTTCTCAACAATCTCTCCCTCATGTGTGAACTATGCATTGGGCCTAGCTCCCCCTCAATCTGATCCACTTGACTCCCCCTTAATTCTTGATCTATCTCTCCAACACTGTGTCCAAACCCGGGCTTATTTACCGCACCCACTCCATCGAGAGCCACCATACTCCACGAGAGCCACCTTGCTTGCCAGCCAGGTGCCGCACGCACCAGGAATTTTTCCTGCTCCATCGAGAGTACCAACTCCACCGAGAGCCACCTTGCTGCCGGCCACCTACCGCACGCTCTAGGAATTTTCTTGCTCCATCGAGCGTTACAATGGATTTTTCCTGCTCCTCCGAGAGTCTCTGTGCAAGCCCACAACCACTGATGCTTCCAAGAGAGTCCGCCCATAGATTGTCAGCCATCGGCTCTGATACCACTTGTTAGGAGTCTGATCCGCCTGAGGTTCTTCCTGTGTGCGCGTAGGCCCAATCCGTTGGGGAGTATCTACGGAGTCCACCACATCACATGGACCCAATATACATCAAATGACTCATATCCACTTAAAAGGCTAAGCCTTGTAAGTGGTGAGTCATCCAATAGTAGATTAAGGTCCAACTCTTTTTCTATTTATCCAATGTGGGACTCCAATCTTTCACACATGTTCTCAACAGTTGTTGTATCCCCAGACGTGATCTGGTTTGTTGGCGTTAAAAAAAAATAGTTTTAGAATGCTTCCCTAGATGGCACAATTTTTTAGATGATGGCTACAATTTCAAGATGGAGACTCCATAACATCTCTAATCACCGAGAAGCATACACTTGATGTCATGTGATGGAACAATTCACGAGGGTAGTGTTGATGACTCTCTAAAGCTCTGAAATCCTCAGGAAGTCCAGAGTTTTCAGAGAATTAGCTTGAACGTCCATCCTACCACTGGAAAATTTACTTGTTTTTTCTTGAAAACTAGGACCGAAGCAGTAAAAATAAAACAAACTACCAAATTATGTACAAGAAGCGCAAGATAATAAGAGTAGAAAGGTACCTATACGTCACCTCCGAGGTTTGTGTAATTGCTGAGACGTGAGGGAAATGAGAGATTGAAGCTTAGTGACAGCAGAAGTCTTATCAGGTGGGCACTTGGACAGAGATATATTCAATGACTGAAGAGCTTCATCTAGCTTTCCCCCAGCCAAAGATGCTAATCCTGCCTTATAAGCTTCATCAGCCATTTGGGCATCGTATTGAGACGTAGAATTCGTGTCGGCGCCCTTATTCTTCAACGAAGAATAAGATGGAGACTGTTGAAGGTTCGTAGCACGTGCATACTCATAAGCAGAAATGGCTGAGTTGATCTCAGCCATAAGTGCTTCAGGTGTTGATGGGAAACTCTTCACCCCATCAAAAACACTCCAATTACGGCTTCCTTCTCCCATCACCCTTTAAAATTCAATTACAGTCCAGTAAGCCAACTAGGGCTTTGAACTAAATACACACTAATTTCGAATCTGGTCCATTATGCAAATAAGGGAAGAGAAAGGTTGATCAAAGTTCTGACCTTGTAGATCAAATTATTGCCCTCCTGAACAAACCTAATAAATTAACAACAAAAATCTAGCTCAGTTCCTGGAACTTCCTACCAGATTCTCTATAAAAGAGAATAGACTGCATAAAATAAAAAAACCTGCAAGGTCAAATAATTTTCTTGAAAAAGACGAGCAATAGAAGAAAGCTAGAAAGAAAATTGCTAAAGAGTTCACAACGGAGCTTTTTTTTTCCTGATAACTCGTTATCCGGCCCAATGTATCGATTAATCCGGAGGACAAAACCCACTGTCCACTAATGGGGGCCCAATTAAAGCCGGGAGGAAATCCCCATATGGACTGGTGTTGATAGCATGTTAATGGGAGGGCCAAATTAAAGCAGGCTGACTAGCCGAACACAAGAGTTAATAGCACGCGAACGGGGGTCGAATCCCAGACCAAAGGGTGCTTCCTAAGAGCCCAATTGGTGCTTCGAGACCGGGGTTGCTAGGTGACTACCACTACACCAATCCTTGGGGGTTCAAGAAGAAGCATGTATTTGGATTAAGGACTGAGTATCGAGAAATGTATGCCATAGTGCATTTTAAGAACTCGAACTTGCTTCAAGGAATGCCAACTAAACATACCTAATATCTTCTTCAATCAAGTAAGTCAGTATATGGCATGACTACCAGAGATAGAATCACGGAAACAAGATCAATTTCTCAAAAGCAATACAAGGCTTCATTCAATCAATCACGCTTATGCAATAAAGAATCACCCAGAAACACAAAGCACTTGAACAAAATTAAAGAAAAAGGAAAAACCGGAGGAAGAAGAAGAAATCTTGTTAGTTAGAAATAGAAATGAGAAATCCAAAACCCAACTGGAAAACATGCATCGAGATTAGACTTAAATTCTCGAGAAAGCAAATTACAAGCAAGAAAGCAATACCCAGTTTCTTTTATCCAACAGTACCCAGTTCATCATTTCATATTTAAGTCCAGCCAAATTGCCCTAACAGCACATATTCAAACCTTGAATTTATTCGAATGTAAAGAAAGACAATGATAGACTCACCCCCAAAAAAAAAATCTTTATATTTGTACATGTAATCCTTTAATCCCAGATTACGGAAGTAATAATAAGAAGAAGAAGAATGATGGAGAGATTACCTGAAATGGAAGACTGGACCTTTCTTCAGCTCTAAGCTCAATGGCTTGCGTTCGTTGACAGTTGAAACCACTGCACTTATTTACAAACATTTCTCGTCCCGAGGTCCATGGGCCTTATTTTGTTCGGTGGAAAAGAACACACAAGCTCTTCTAAGGCCAAAATGAAACAAATCACCTTGTCCTTCAACTCCTCACTAGGGATGACAAACGGGTCAAAAAAAAGCCGAGCAGGTAGTTGATCAAACTTTTAGTTTGAAAATTTAATGGGCGTTAAAAAATGTATTTGAGCTTAACTCGCCTATAAGACGAGCTGATCTCAAATGAATTTTAATAAAGCTAAACACGAGTCGATCTCGAGTAGCTTGAATTTTTTATGAATCATATGCCGAATGAGCCAAGTAGTAGTTTGTTCGAGCTTGGCTTGTAATGTTAATGAGCTTTAAAGAAATGTTCAAGTTTGATTGTTTATGTAACGAATCAATCTTAAACGATCTTTTAACAAACGAACACGAGTAGTTTGGATCGTTTTTTTTTTTAACAGAAGTTTGGATCGTTTAGCAACCCTACTTTGAGTCGATTTTCAAAATCTTGAAAACATGTTCGCCTGATGGAATTTACAACTTTTTGCAGTTAATTATTGGTGCGGATAAAGTGTTAGATAAACGAATCAATCAGTTCAAATCGTTCGGCGAAATTCAGTCGACACCAATCTATGAACATACGAACCTTCTTGCGGACATTTTACTAGCCAATTTGCTACTTATCTAGATTTTAAAATTTTGACAATTTGGCCTCTTTCTGGTTGTCACTGACTTGCATTTTTTACAGTAATTTTCTGATTTTTTTTTCCTGGAATATGATGACTTCATGGTATAGTTACAGACTACATATCACTTGAAAATTGCTCAATCATTGCAGCAAATTCACTCTTCAGTCAAAACCAGAAATTGTATGGGTGGGCTTAGCACCTTAAATGTGTTCAAGGGTAGTAAGATTATTGCTAGACCCCGGGGTCTAAAAATGAAAAATCCATAGATTTGGGGGCTTGTAGCGAGTCACTACACCCCTATAGTGAGCAATAACGGCCGTCCGTTCGGCAATCAAGATAATCTAGACCGTTGATTGCCGAACGGGAGGCCGTGATTGCTCACTGCAGGGATGTAGTGGGCTTGCTTACCCCAACCGCACGTAATCTGGCCTGGGCAAATGTCCCCTAATGAAGAAGGGGAAACACAGTAACAATCTTATTGATTTAGCAAACAATAATCTCAAATGAAACAACCAACATTGGCCTACACAGAACACCGGTATACTTCGGCAAAGGTTTTCCCCAACCAGAAACTCTTGCTCTGCTTTTTAAAGGTGAGGACAAACAATGGAACGTTTTAACACTGACAGAAAACAAAGTAAACAGACCCATTTCCTACAACAAAGAATCATTAGTTTCAAGTGTAGTTTCGCCATTAATCAACAAACGAATTTGCAGAGAGCAAGAACCACAAGAAAGAATAACTGACGAGGACAAAGTACCCGACATTCGCAAAGAGATCTTACTACCCTCCCTCAACAGTCGATACCCCATCTCCTCCAACTCGGAAGAATCAATACAGAAGTAGTCACTGCATCGACACTGGTAAAAGAGCTCCAAAACTTCATCTTTGCTTTGAACCATCAGATCCTGTAAACCAATATCTTCTGCAACAACAAATTCTTCTTGTCTCTTTACGCGTAGCTCACTATCATAAGCCGCGCGTGACTTTGAGTTGCTGAGGATTTCCCAAGCCCTCTGCACCTCTAGAAATCTATTTTCCAACTCATGGTCTGGAAAAGTTTTGGAAGTATTTTGTGTTTTATCAGGGTGGGAATCAAGGATGGCTGACCTATAACTTCTACGGATTTCTTCATAGTTTGCATCTTCCCTCACACTTAGAATGTCATAATGGGTTTTATGGACCAAGTTGTCTAAAAGCATGGTCGGGAAGCAGAAGCTACTTGTATCCAACCGCTTCAACTGCAAATAGACAATATTTCAAAATCAGATTTGAATAAGATTTGCATGAACTTCACTAGAAAGACTAGATCAAAAACGTTGGACTGGAAAACATATTATTCCAAGGCAAGAAACTGAAGTAAATCCAGATCGCAAACCAGTTCAATAGTGTCCTAAAGGAAGCATTTATACTCAAAGAACAAACGGAACAGGGAAAATATGGGGGAAAGCACCGGAAAAATACGATTACATGGAGACCGGTTTTTTCCTTGACATTTTCTATCCTAAATCAATATTGAAACCAAACCTAAAGTTTTTTATACCAATGGTCTAGAAGGTGCTTGAACTCCGCCTAGGACGTGCTTAAAGTCTTCATCTTTTTCTCAGCCAGTCCCAACCCGAATAAAGGAGGAGAGTTGTGTGTTAGGTAACTGACAGCCAGCACGTAAAAGCCCCGTCGGATCTTTATGGCATGAATCCTAATACGCTCATGAGCAATGCTAGGGCATAAAAGTCCTTGAACAGAGTTAAATGGAAAAAAAAAAAAAAAAAAGGGATTCATGTAGCCAAACCTAATTGATCGGGGCACAAGGATCAGTTTGGTCTAGTATGGCATGGTTTGTTCTAAAAGACGCTTGGCGCTAGTCAAGCGGCCAGGCACTGTCCAGCACCATTAATCAGTTCCTTGATATTTTAATCTTTAAAAGTGTTCCCCTCCCCAAGTTTTGAGTAAGTAGAACACAAGTGGAATAAAACATTAAACAACGTCCAAACATGGGAAATAGAGCCTACATACACATAATTCCCCAACAAACTAATAAGTAGCAATGTAGCATTAATCAGTAATAACTCTAGCAAAGTAGAAAGAAGTGTATATGCCAAATCGACCGACACCAATAATTCGGGGTGATAGTGAAAGATCAAGTGCTGATGAAGGCGAGAGATGATAACAAAGGATAGTAGAGATTTAATGGGATGAGTTATGTGCGGTGATTACTCTATCCAGATTTTCATTTCCTGGAAATGAAAGCAAAGAGGAGGATCAAAGAAAACGATGACAACAAACGACGGTGGCAAGAAAATCTATAGAAAAAACCAAAAGAATCAAAGTATCATAAAAGCGACTGCGATAATCTATTATGCAGTCATAACAAAACTCGGTTGAATGTGGATGGATGTGAGCTACAATACTACGAGGGTAAAAACGGAGTCCATGATAATTACAATGAACACAAATACTTGGAGGAGAATTGAGGCAATAGATACTATAAGAGAATGAGTGTTGTCCAATAGTTTCCTCGAACTGTTTCGAATTTGTATTGCAATAAGCAGAGTAAACGGGTTATTCCGTTATGCGCATAGCAATTTTTATGAAACTAGTGTACATTAAACACACACACACATAGTGAACACAAGAAGGTCCTCTGGTTATATTTGAATTTGAAGAGCCATTTGAGGGTACCAAACAATCAATTCATCAACAACCTAGACTCTGCCGCGCAATCAAACAGAAAATCGGATATTGTAACCAATTTACACAAACCATCTATACAACCCAATTTAGGGCTTGTTAAATTGGCGATTGGAAAAATGGAGTACGTACAGAGGAAGGGAGAGGGAGGAAAATACCTAGTGGGGGAAATTACGAGAGGCGTGAGTACCGGGAGCCGTCGCAACTTGGTGGTGCTAGCGGTGATGGAAGATCTGGTGCTGCCTCAGAGAGAGATGGAGAGGGGGAGAACTCAGAACTGTAAGATCAGCACCACCAGCCCTAACCCTTTTTTTTTTTTTTTTATACCCAAATTGAGTCAAAATTTGAGAAAAAACTCAATTTGGGTATCAACATCTCCAATCACAAAGCACAGATTTTACCCAACAAACAGGTAACCCCCGCCTCTCTGTGTGTAATTGTCAAATGGGCTTGGTAGCAACTTGATAGCGCAGGCGCAGGTAACATTCTTCTCTCTCATTTGAGAAATTTTTCATTGGGTGGGTACCCGGCAATATTAGCTATCTAAAACGCGATCTGACGGTCCGGAAGAGGAGAGATAGTGGTCGGGTGAGAGGAGAGAGAGGGAATCAATCTCGGCCGTCCAAAACACTTTAGACAGCCGAGATTGTGCTCGGCATGACCTCGTGATACCCATTCGGTACCCAAAAAATTTTCCTCTCATTTTCAAAAGGGGATGGCTAGCAGTGTCCAAGAGAAGTGTAGTTTTGTTCATCCACCATAAAAGAGGGTGAACAAAGCCCCTCTCTAATTGGTTAAAATGGCACCATTTCAACTAATAGGAAGTAGGGTTTTGTTCACCCTTTGGTAGGGAGGGTGAACAAAACTCTACTCACCCCGGACGGGAAAGAAAGAGGGAAAACCCCAAAATGGGTATGGTTTGGGTAAAGATTGGAGATGTGTTTTGGACCAAGTAGCACTCGCTCCCTCTTTTCTTTTCATTTTTTTTGGCAACAGGCGTCTTTTTTTTTGTTGTCATTCGTTAATCCTAATTTACTATATCCTAGGAGATTTGAGAAGGGGGATGGGTGCTTACAGGAATTGAACTCTGCTCATGTGCATGAGAATATAAGGGAGGCATCAACTGCACTCCACTCCACTTGCGCAAACCGCAACAGGCGTCTTTCAATGTACTAGTTTTGATTACACTTGAAGTACTACGGCCTCGTTTCCCATTTGATTAAATGGGAATCCCATAAAAACCCACTTTTATTTGCTAAGATGGGATGATTTTAACAAATGATTTCCTCTTTTGCTGATTTTATCAGATTCCCATTTTATCAAATGATAAACTAGGCCGTACGGTAGTTTTTTTAATCCTGTTATCCTAAGTTTACAGGATTTGTACTACCATGGGATATGGATGGTGAACAAAAACGTCGGCCATATTTACACCCTTAAATCGAGGAAATAAAAAGGAAAGTCCAGGGAGAACAAAATAAAGAAGAACCGTGCCCATCAAGAAAGCCCAAAAAGCAAGACATCAACGATGGAGTTCTGCACACGGATTGCTAATCAGCTAATGCTAAAGAGAATTCCAAACGGGTTTAGCAAGAACATAGTCTCTTCTCCACTATCAATCAATGCGGTTCTAAACATGGTAGCTGCAGGATCAACAGGCCATACTTTGGAGCATATATTGGGCCTTCTTGGGTCCGAAAATATCGACGAAGTCAATGCAAAATCGAGAAAGATGATGGCGGTGACAAAAGGTGGTGGATCCTCTAAAGATGTCAATGACGGCCCAATTTTGACCATGGTCAATGGGGCTTGGGTCAATCAATGTTATCCTCTAGCAGCTAAATACAAAGAGGAGATCTTAAAAGGTATTTTCAATGGTGAAGCGAAAAATGTCGATTTTGGAGCTAAGGTACTATTTCTATTAAAAATTCCCCTCTGCTAGTATGCTTTTTTTTATTTTGTAGCTCGTCATTAAGTTAATTTGTGTTTCTCAAAATAAAAAACCCTAGGTAAAAAACTGCATTGTAGCAGTCCTCCCAAGAACACGCATAGAATGATAAGCTACAAAAATCACCAAAAAGATAGTTAAGTTAACTCTAAAAAATCATATGGAAGTAATTACAATCATTTGAGCGCATAAGTACCTAGAATGAATAACAATTATTTCCTCTGTCCCTTTTAAAGTGACCGGCCAATAGTGGAATATGTGCATTTTCAAACCCCCAAAAAGTATATTTCTCAATATAATTAGCACTTTAATTTGGTGCAAAAAACATTTTAAAAAACTACAGAAATACATTTTTTGACGTCCAATAAAATACACATTTCTCAAATGGGACGTTTAAAAAGGGACTGCACAATATCAAAAACTATCGTTTAAAGATTAATTACTTTTCTCGCGTTTTTGTCTGCAAATGTATTAATTAAACTTGCAATCAATAGAATAGTAGCCATTACGAGGAAGAAAAAAAAAACCCGAAGAAGAACAGTAGTCAGTAGGGCGAGGATATTCTCGAAAGTAGTTTAGTACTCAGTGGGAAATGTTCTTTAACTTCTTTTTTGACACTTTGACCCCCTTAGTTTTTCATAATAACAAAATAGTGGCCAAATAATATCATGTTTGGGCCCTTTTACTAGGGCCTTATTTTGAATTTGGCCCTTAAAATTATTAGACAAATTTAATTTAATTTTTATATAGGCTAATGACGGTATTGACCTATATAATTCATGGCACTCAGAATCAGTCAAAATATGGGGACTTAAAGTGGTTGCTTTACCAGCTTTAGCCCAAACCCAGCTTTAGAGTGGGGGCACACAACCTTACAAAAAAAAAAATCAAAATTAAGCACGATAATGTAAAACTCAACCTAAACATCCATCATCCAGTAAAAAACAAGTACATAATCAAAGATTAATTTTCCCAAACAATCAAATCATACAACAATAAGAAGTTCAGTTTTTTTTAGCCACTATTTAAAGATTAGACACTGATTTTTTGGTTTATTCGTTTTGTCTTTATTTAAAAAAAATTCATATTTGTTAATTTTGCGTCAAGTTTTTGTGGTTTATTGGTTCCTCTCGACGAGAGGAATCCAAAAAAATAAAATTATTGTCAAAACTAAATTTGTTTTTAATAAAGACAAAAATAAACCACTTTATTGGATTAATTTGGCTTTATTAAAAAAAATGGTTTTACCATAATTCTGTACTTTTTAGATTCGTCTCGTCGAGAGGAATCAATAAACCACGAAAACTTGACGCAAAACTAACAAATATGATTTTTTTAATAAAGACAAAACGAATAAATCAAAAAACTAGTTTTTGGTTTTTTTGCCAAACGAGTCTAAGTTTTTTTGCCAAAGAAGATAGCTTGGCTTTTTTTGTTAAATCAAATTTTTCTCGCATTTCTTTAGTTTTGCGTCAAACTTTTGTAAATTATTGGTTTTCTAGATAAGAGGGATTAGAAAAGTAAAAAATTATGATTCAAACTTAAATTATTTTGAATAAAGACAAAAATCAGTCAAAAAGCCAGACTTTTTGTCTTTATTAAAAAAAAATTGAGTTTGGATCTACTTTTTCGATTTCTCACATCGAGAAGAATCAATGATCCACGAAAGTCTAACGGGAAACTAATTAACAAATGCGAGAAATATTTGTATAAAGACAAACAAAATAAGCTTAATTAGCCCAAATAAGACTAAGGCCTCATTTGGGTGAATTGAAAAAACTGGTTTTTTGGTGGTTTTTTTGTTTTTTTGGTTTTGTCCTTATTCAATTTTTTTTTGCATTTGTTAGTTTTCGGTCGATTTGTTGTGGTTTCTTGGCTCCTCTCTACGAGAGAAATCTAAAAAGTATAAAATTATTAGTCAAACTTAAAGTTTTGTGAATAAAGACGAAAAATAAACCACAATGGTTTTTTTACCCAAAGGAGGCCTAAGATACAAAATATTTTAAACATAAATTAACTTGGAATAAAAGTTGTCATAGTGAGTTTGAAGTCCAATCAAAAGCTCTTTACGAGTGTGTGTTTTCGTATGGGGGGAGAGAAATTAGGGTAGCAAAACTAGTACATGGACGGTTGGGTGAGGGCACTATAGACACACTGTGTCCACTAGGGGCAAAAAATTCGGGGTGAGTGGGAGCACATGAGTGACCCCCATGTGCCCTGCACTAGGTCCGCCCCAACGTAAGCATATGTGAAGACAATGGTTGTGTTTGGTTTTTAGTTTAGTTTAGTTTTGATGATGTAAGCAGGTGTAATGAGTGGAGAGAGATAGAGAGAGAAATGAGGAAAATGATGATGTCAATAAAACTAAAACCTCAAACCGAACAGGGCAATGAATTGAGTTATTAACTTTTAAATAAAAATTGCAGGCTCTCACTACAGTTCTAAGGGATCATCCCAACTTTACTTTTAAGATAACTCCTGAAACTACATGTCTTTATTACTTTTTTTGAATAACAAAATGTGTGCACAGGCAAATCAAGTAGTAGATGAAATTAACTCATGGGCTAATACTGCATCAAGAGGCCTTATCAAAAACATTCTCCAACATGGATCCATATCTGAAGAGACAATATTCGTCCTCGCAAATGGACTCTACTTCAAAGGAATTTGGAAATCTGACTATAAATTTGATGAATGGAGCACTGAAAATAGGAAGTTCTATCTTCTCAATGGGAGCACTGTTTTAGTTCCGTTCATGACTAGCAATGAAAACTATTATTGCGGGTCCTTTGACGGATTCAAGGTTCTTCAAATCCCATATCAAACTCGCCAAGCCAACTATTTCTCTATGTACTTTTTCCTCCCGGATGAGCGAGATGGGTTACAAGATCTTATAGCAAAGTTTGATTCCAATTCCGGATTTCTAAATCAGGAGTACTTCAAGTTAACGAAAGCGAAGCTCAACGAATTTTGGATTCCAAAGTTCAAATTCTCGTTCGATTTTAATATTCTTAAGGTCATGAAAGACATGGGGGAATCCTTTTCTTTGAATCCGAGTGACTTATCAGACATGATGCATAATTCTGGGGATGCTCCATTCTTTATCCCAATTTTTTTTCAGAAAGCTTATATTGAAGTAAATGAGAAGGGTACAGAGGCTGCAGCCATTACATGTTTGACTAATATAGATTGTTTATTGATTTCGTCGAAAATCAAGAGTTTCGATTTCGTTGCTGATCATCCTTTTGTATTCATGATAAGGGAACAGAAATCGGGATTAGTTCTTTTCACAGGGGCAGTAATGAATCTGAATGGTTATTTGCCGCGTTCGGGTTATTAGCTTTGTGTTTTTGAATAACTGGACTTTTGACATTTTAAAGCTTAAACTTCGTGGTTGAAGTATTCTTTATAATGACTAGTATTATTTCCAATTGTTTTGTCATTTTCGGTTGGGACAACATTTATGAAAGATAAAAAATGAAGACATTGTAAACTAATTAAAAACTTGGCAGTAGCATAATGCCAGATAATAAGGGGATCCGGAAAAACATCTTTGTTTACCAACCAGTTGGTTCTTTTCATACCAAAAGACAATCCTTAAAAAATGAACCTACAAATGAGATAGCGAGAAGGTTAGGAAAGAATTCACTTGGAATTCAAAACACACAAAACGATATCAGTCGATATTAATGAATTTCCGTACAAAAAAAGAAGCTAATTGCTCATACAAAAAATGTTGAAGGAACATGCTCATTATAATTTGCCATGGGGCAAATATTTGAAAGCCATCCGCATGCACATTAACCCAAATTGGTGAAAAAATATTAGATCTTTCTTGAACTAAGCCAAATCCAAACGATTAAAGCAGCAGAAAAAATAAGAAATAGAAAAAGACCCTTGGAATCTCACATTCACTTGCAGAAGAACTATTCAAGCTACTTCTATCTCTATAACGTGAGATTAGTGTAATTTAAATGGGCAGTGTTAATTAATTTTAAGAGATAAATTTGAATGATTCTGAATTTCTTAATTCTAGTTGGATAACTATCTATAGAAATTGGTAAATGTGGAGATCTTGGACATAGGATGGGAAAAGATTTATAAATTTGAAATTCAAAAAGATTTCCAAATTACCCACTAGGAGTAACTTTTTTAGTAATTTTAGCTCTTCTTTGGATGGAAAAATTAATTTAACTCACTTCTATTTTGATGGATAAACTGGATCCATGTTTAACTCATTTCTAATTTAGCATCCAAAAAGAGTTAAACTAATGTTATGGAGTAGTCATCCTGCAATACTATATAATCATGCCAATTTATGGTATGCTCCCTTGGTTGAATTTGAGCATGAACACCTCTCGCTTTGATCTTATAAATACTTTAAAAAAATACCACATGAGAAAGAAGTGTAGATTAAATTAAATATAGGGTTGTGGATATTAGTACCTTCACGAATAAGCTTTTTGTTGCATAGGACCCCTAACTCAATCGGCGTGCTTGTTTGGACGTTTCAGTATCATTGTTTTTTTTTTTTTTTTTGATCAGCAAAGAAGAATAATATAGATCAATAAGGGAAGAACAACAACACAATTCAAGGCTGCCGAGGAGAGAGTAGTGAGTCCCAAAAGAGTGACACCACAGTAAACCAGCAGACCAGCCTAGAAAGGAAAACAAAATTGAAAAGTTGAAAAGGATTCAACTTAACAAGAGCCTCAAAAGGAATCCAGAACTAAACAAAAACAAATCACCCAACAGAGAGTCATTATAGAACCCCCACACTTCCTACCCCAAGGACTGAATTAATGCCGGAAGTCTCAGTAAGATATCATTTGTCGAGAAGACTCTTGAACCTTGAAAGGCTTTAAACCAAGTTGCAACTCTGAACTTTATAATTTCTCCCATCTCCTCCCATTTTGGGATTACTCCCCGGAATATATGATCATTCCTAACTTTCCATATGCTCCATAAAGTTGCAAAACTAACGAGTTCCCACAACACCTTTTTTGTTTTCTTGAATCTCCAGCTTTGCCACCAAATGAACAGACTTTTAATAGATAATGGTCGCTTTTGGTTGCTTTGAGCAACATTAGGATTAACATTGTCATTATTCATCTTGTCGGGACACACAAAAAAAATGTGTATAAAAACATCGCTAACGAAGACACTTACAAAAAAAAAAAAAAAGGAACCGAAGGAGAATAGAATCAGAAGCAGCGGCGGTGGAGGCATGAAAACCAACTAACCTTAAATTTTTCGAAGAAACGGCGTCGGCGCCGGTGGTAGAATGGTCAAGGAGAGAGAGAAAAAGGGGGAGGGGTATGTGCATACTAAGAGCATCCCCAATGGCATACTCAAAAATAAAAATACTCAAATTTTGACATTTGGATACTCAAAAAAGGCTCACAATGGCATTTGGATAAATAGTCAAAGTTAGCAACATTCTTTATAAATACTTAAATTTTGGCATTTGGATACTCAAAACTAACAACATTTTCCCAATAATCAAACTTTTATACTAAAAAACTACTACTAATATTTTTCCCTTCTTTTGATTATATGGACAAAAATGAATCATTGTAGAAACTCCCATTAAATAAATACTCAAAAGGTGATGTGGCAACATTTTGAGTATTCACATTTGAGTATGCCATTGAGGATGCTCTTAGAGCATCCTCAATGGCATACTCAAAAAGAAAAATACTCAAATTTTGGTATTTAGACACTAAAAAAAGGCTCACAATGGCATTTGGATAAATACTCAAAGTTAGCAACATTTTTTATAAATACTCAAATTTTGGCATTTGGATACTCAAAACTACCAACATTTTCCCAATAATTAAACTTGCATACTCAAAACTACCAACATTTTCTCCTATTTTGATTATGGACAAAAATAAACCATTTTAGAGCTTCACATTGTTAACTTTAGAAACTCATTAAATGAATACTCAAAATATGATGTGGCAACATTTGAGTATTCACATTTAAGTATGCCATTAGTGATGCTCATCACTACTCACTAGTGGTATACTCAAATATGGATACTCAAATATTGCCACATCACATTTTGAGTATTCATTTAATGGGTTTATAAGTTTGAGTATCTACCCTTCTACAATGGTTCATTTGTATCCATAATCAAAAAAGTACTATTCACTCTATTTTTATTCATAAAATGGGCACAACTTTAAATTTGTGCATATATTTTTTTATAATATTATTACCATTTAAAAGATATTCACAATATATACGTTTAAAATGAGATCAATCTTGAACATATTTGGGTAAAGATTAAAATTTGATAATTTCAATTTTTGGGAGAAAGTGCAAAAAAATTGAATTTTGAATTAAGTATTTGAAAAATGGAGAGAGAATGTTGTTACTTTTGATACGGTGTGGTCCCCAAAATTTGGTTATTGAGAAAGATTGGTAGTCTTGAGTATCCAAATGCCAAAAGTTGAGTATTTGTAACAAATGTTGTTAACTTTGAGTATTTATCCAAATACCATTGTGAGCCTCTTTTGTGTATCAAAATACTCATCTTTGAGTATTTTTGTGTATACCACTAGTGATGCTAATTAAAAACTCAATAAGGAATAGATGCACAGTAAGATACGTATATGTACAATATAACCTCCCATAATTGCATGCCCTATAGAGAATCAAATTCACGTAAGGGAAGTGCCACAGTTTAATACGGTAAACAATTATGCTATAGACTGATATGTATAGGTTTAATACGGTATCAATTATATGTGCATGATGATATTTCCTTTTTCTTTCAATTCTGTATCAATCATACCTTTAGTTTTCTATAGGTACAAGATGACATTTCCTAAATAATACAAAAGTATTTTTTTTTTAATTTGGCATGTGATAGTGTATCAATTAAAATTTTACTTCCATAACAAATAAAATTAGTTCAAGATCATTTCATTTTGATAGATATTATTAGAAATTAGGAAACAAAATAAAACTAAAATTTTGGATGGACAATTGTCGCCAAATATGCGCAAGGACTCCTTTAAACGTTTGTTGGGTGGCTAAAGTTTAAAATTCAAATAGCTAAATCATATACCGTTTCCTTCATCGCCAAATATGCGCAAGGACTCCTTTAAAAGTTTGTTGGATCGCCAAAAGTTTGTTGTTCAATTTGTTAACATTGACAATTTGACACGGTACAGTGCCAGGTGTATAAGAAAAATTTGAAATACATATAGTTAAATTTTGTAAATTTTGGAATATCAAGAAGTCACACGTGTCCTTGAAAATTTGTAATGATAATCCACTTATTTCTTGTTACTTGTCGCGCCCACGTTCGTTCTCATGAAAACACATGTGCAATACTATATAAGATTTTTAGAATCCTAATTTCTAGGATTTGTACTGCAGTAGTTTTTTGAATCCTGATTCCCAAGTATCTTGGATTTGTACTACTATGGTATATGGATAGTGGACAAAAAGGTCGGCCCAGATATTGTAGTGGGAGCCTGTAATTGTAGTCTCCCGATCCGACCGTTTATCTCCTCAATCGATGATTTAGATTCACGAGTGTATTCATGCCCCGAATCGTTGGCTGAATAATTGAACGGTCGGAGCGGGAGATTATAACCTTGTAGTGCTTTGGCACAGAATCTCCGGATCCTATATTTACCCCCTTAAATCAAGGAAATAAATGACTACAAAATAATAAAGGAAATCCCACGGAGAACAAAATATAGAAAAAAAAACAGGCCTATCAAGAAAGCCCAAAATCCAGTATATAGGTACAAAACACATAATAGCACAAACCCTAAAAAGCAAGACATCAACGATGGAGTTCTGCACACGGATTGCTAATCAGCTGATGCTAAATGGGATTCAAAACGGGTTAAGCGAGAACACAGTCTCTTCTCCACTATCAATCAATGTGGTTCTAAATATGGTGACTGCTGGATCCAAGGGCCATACTTTGGAGCGTTTGTTGGGCCTTCTTGGGTCCGAAAATGTCGACGAACTCAACGCAAAATCGAGGAAGATGATGGCGGTGACAGAAGGTGGTGGATCCTCTGCCAGCAATGGCCCAATTTTGACCATGGTCAATGGAGCTTGGGTCGATCAAAGGTTTCCTCTGGAAGATAAATACAAAGAGGAAATTCTAAAAGGTATTTTCAATGGTGAAGCGAACAATGTTGATTTTAGAGCTAAGGTACGTACTATTTCTATTACAAATTCCCCTCTTCTAGTATGCTTTTGCTATTTTGTATCTCATCATTAAATTCATTTGGGTATTTCAGAATTAGAAAATATATCTATCTTAAAAATAAAATAAAAAAACATTGTCTTAGTCCTCGCAAGAACACACCTAGAATGATAAGCTATAAAAATCACCAAAAAGGCAAAAAGATAGTCAACTTTAGAAAATTGGACTTCCGAATTTATTTTTGAAACTATTAATGTCTCCATATTTAGTGCTGGTCGAAGTCAATTTTTTTGAAGACCTGTTTTAAGAAAATGGTTTCAGAAATTAAAAGCCAATGTCAATCTCACGTGTGTGAAAATAGGAATCTGAAACAATTTTTTTTTCTTTTTTTGGCTCAGTGAGGGATCTGAAACCTTAATGGGAGCGGAATCCCAACGAGTTTGGCATTTCACCCAACAACAAACATTTACCTCTCGAGACCCAAAGGAACAACTCAAATGAAAAGATTGGCAAGAGACCAAACTAAAGATACCCAAAAAAGATCTCCCCATCCTCAACAAAGGCAAAAAAAAAAAACCCAAAGAACACCCCCAAACACCATCCCAACATCACAAACAAAAAACTAGGATCCTTCCTTCTTCCCCAACTCGGCCAACATGGCTCGAAAACGCGCTTCCTCCATTTGGAAAATCTCGCTAATGACTTCCCCTTCATCACCATTGTAACCAATTCCTATCGTTTTTTGAAAATCCCATATCTCTTTCGCCTCATTTAGAAACATGTTTCTAGAACGAACAACATCAATATCTTCCGTTTGAGCAATCTTACGGCTTCCCTTCATTACCGTCTACACCTATGCCCAATGTCTTTTTAATATCCTGAACCGCTTGAGCCTCATTTAGAAGGATTCTATTCCTATTATATATCCCGTCTGAAGAAATAGATAGCGAAATTGCAGCCGCAGCCGATCTAAAAAATGACTTTAGGTTTGTGCCTCTTCGATTTTCCCCCTCTATAGACCGATTTTCTAAATATGCCCATCACCTCATTGATTGAACGGAGCCTTCTTTTACCTTTCCTTTTACCATCTGGAATATTTTTATCTCCGCATGAATTCATAATGATAAGCCCTTTCCCATGAGCTTCAATTCATCATCTTCAACCTTTGAGCAAAGCTGGCTTTCCTCAGCCGTTTCAGCAAAGCTGGCTGCCAATTCATCATCTTCAACCTTTGAGTTGGACCCTGTTTCACCAAGGTTTACGTCGTCGGCTGCGTTTACTAAAGGAAGAGAATTGAGAACTTCCTCCTCAACTTTAACATCGTAAATAGCTCCATCGATCTCCAATTAAACCCAACTAGTAACAATTTTTTTTCCTTATGACCGAAACATGTTTCCTTTACAAAAAGTTTCATGTTTTCAATCCACATTTCATTTGTTTTTGCATGCAATAGCCATGCCGGCTGAAACGTGACAATCATACCTGACGAAACCAAATCGGTTTCCAGTTCCTTTACTCCTTTTCTAGAGGTATGAAAGTATCCTTAACAACCCCATAGTTACTGAACGTCTTCCTCATCCATATATGGGCAGCTCCTTCAGGTAAGTTGTCTACAAAAGTGGTGAACAGAGTTTAATATTTTATAATTGAACTCTTTCACATAAAACATTATATCCTTCAGGTAACTTCTAAGATAACTTCTGAAATTACATGTTAATATTTTATAATTATTATTATTTAATTTTTTTTTTTTTTTGCATTACGAATTGCGTGCGCAGGTAAATCAAGTGGTAGATGAAATTAACTCATGGGCTAATACTGCATCAAGAGGTCTTATCCAAAACCTTTTCCAACATGGATCCATATCTAGTGAGACAATACTCATCCTCGCAAACGGACTCTACTTTAAAGGAATTTGGGACTCAAGCTATAAATTTGATGCATGGATGACCACAATTAGGAAATTCTATCTTCTCAACGGGAGGGTTGTTTTAGTTCCGTTCATGACTAGCATGGTAAAGAAAAACTACTATTACAGGTCATTTGACGGATTCAAGGTTCTTAAAATCCCATATCAAAGTCGCCAAGCCAACAATTTTTCCATGTATTTCTTTCTCCCGAACGAGCGAGATGGGTTGCAAAATCTTCTTGGAAAGTTCAAATCCAATTCTGGATTTCTAAACGAGGAGTACTTGAAGTTAGCGAAAGTGACGCTTGACGAATTTTGGATCCCAAAATTTAAATTCTCGTTTGATTTTGATGTTCTTAAGGTCGTGGATGACATGGGAGTATCCTTGTCTTTCATTGGGAATCTAAGAGACTTATCAGAGATGATGCATAATTCTGGGAATGCTCCATTTTCTATTCTAAAAATGTTTCAAAAAGCTTATATTGAGGTCGACGAGAAGGGCACAGAGGCTGCAGCCATTACTGGTACGACTTTGATATTGAGTTCTTTACAGATTAATAGGCTAAAAATCAGTTTCGTCGCGGATCATCCTTTCGCATTCATGATTAGGGAAGAGGGATCGGGTTTAGTTCTTTTCACAGGGACGGTAATGAATCCACTCCAAAAGGGTTAACTAGGTACAGTACTTCTTATTAGAAGCTGAATCTGAATGGTTATTGCAAGTTTGGATTATCTTTGTGTTTTGAATAACTGGACTTTTGTCGTGTTAAAGCTTACACTTCATGGTTGAAGTTTTCTTTATAATGACTAGTATTATTTCCACTAGCACCGCTTTTGCCTTTGCCAGCACAATTGTTGTCAATATTTTCTTCTTTTTTTTTTTTTTTTTTGCCAGCACAATTTGGACAAGCTTATTAATTTTTTTGTATTTCGTAATCTATTATTTTCGTTGTTAGTAAATTTGTATCAGTTATTTGGACCAATAACTGATACGTACCAAATTAGGATACTTGTATGTATCATAGGATACTCGTGTGTTTTAAAGTGCATTCTGCACATTTCTCTCAAATACTTCTATCAGATTCAAAACACATTTTGACCGTAATCCAAAAATGCCAAAAAGTTAAAAATGAAAAACAGAAAATGAGGCTATCAAACACCCCCGAATTGGAAGAGGAGATCATACCTTAGTTAATTGAATTGGAAGAGGGACTTGCTTGGACCCTGTAGTGAGGGAGCCATCCGATGGGTGACAACGGTCCGATCATTTTACATTTAATAAAAATATATTTTTATATTTAATTTAATCCCAATTTATCATTTGCTCATTCGCCTCAATTCATATCTTATAATATTTCAATGTTTACGCCATTTGATAGGTGTTATCTTATTGGCACAGACATAAATAACACCATAAATTGATCCAAACCCGACTGATCAACCTCTTATGTGGTATGATTCTACAATTTAGTGATCTGGCCTGATAGATCGAGGAGGATCAGTAGTCAACGGCGGAGGGACCATAGGGCTGGGAGGGCCCTGCCGCCCCCCGTCAGTTTAAAAAATGTACTGAAAAAAATTAAAATTTAGATATAAATTAAATTTTTTTTGCTATTATCAGCGCTGAGTTACTCATTTGAAATTAAAATAAATGTTTCCAACAAAATTTGACCCAAATTGTTATAGCGCTAACAAAACAAAATAAGCCTAGCCCAATTATGAGAGCACATATATAATAAACATGTAAGGATAATAGTTGTCTGACATTAGGTTCAATTTGGAAACACTAAAAAATTGAAGGGAATTAGACGACTTCTTTGCATACAGCTTTTCCTAATAACTACGCAAACTCAACACTTAAAATTGAATCAATTAAGTAATAAGTGATTAAGTATGTTTGATAACCACATTTTATATTACTTAACAGATTAAGTGCCACTTAAAATGTAGGCCAAAAAGTTGAAAAAAATTAAATACTTTTGAGCTACTTAATTCTGGTTGAATTCTTATGTGCTTACAATCAACTATCACACTGCCGCCGCTACAACCACGTCGCCGTCACCAACACCACCATTCTATCGCCACCACCGCCGCCACCTGTTGCTACCACGACAACCACCACTACTGCCACACCGCCACCACTATCACCATTGCCCATATACCACCACCACAATTACCATGCCACTGCCATCACTCCACCACCACTAGCACTCTACCCAACTCAACACCACCACTACCACACCACAACCATCACTACACCACCACCATTGCACCACTTTTACTCCACTGCCATCACGACTCACCATCATTCCACCGCCACCATTACTCCGCTGCCACCGTTACAGCGCCACCGCCACCACACCGACCACCTCCCAATCACCACTCCACCACTACCACAAATACAAGATGACCATTAATAAAATTAAGAGACAATTAAAACCAAAAAAAATTATTTTTATAATTCAGTGCTTAATATGTTTTATCAAACAGCTTTTCAGTTTAAAAAATTCAGCATTCAGTTTTCAGTACTTAATTTTTTAGCTTTCGGCTTTCAGTTTTCAGTTTTATCAAACAGCCCCTTACTTAACAGATTAAGTGTCACTTAAAATGTAGGCTAAAAAAGTTGATAAAAATTAAGTAGTTTTGAACTACTTAGTTCTGGTTGAATTCTTATGTGCTTACAATCAACCATTACACCGCCGCTGTCACCACCACCACCACAACTACACCACCTCCACTACCACGCCGCCGCCATCACAACCACAACCACCACCACTTCACCACCGTCGCCGCCGCTGCGCCGCTACCATCACAACCACCATTGCCACACCGCCACCGCCACCACTATCACCATTACCCATATACCACCACCATTATTGTCATACCACCGCCATCACCCCACCACCGCTCTCACTCTCCCGGCCACAACCACTCCACCACCACCACTAGCACTCCGCCCAGCCAATCACCACCACTACCACGCCACAACCATCACACCACCACCATTGCACCATTATTACTTCACCGCCACCACAACTCACCATCATTCCACCACCACCATTACTCCACTGCCACTGTTACATCGCTACCGCCACCACCACCTTCTAATCACCATTTCGCCACTACCGCAAATACATGATGACCATTAGTAAAATTAAGAGACAATTAGAACAAAAAAAATTCATTTTTTAATTCAATGGTTAAATATTTTATCAAACAGCTTTTCAGCTTAAAAAATTCAGCATTCAGTTTTCAGTACTTAATTTTTCTGATTTCAGTTTTCAATTTATCAAACAGCCCCATACACTCTTGCTGAAATTACCACTATTTAGAGCACGTATTATTTACTTTAAGTGATTTTTTGTTTAGCTTTTCATAAAAAATAAATAAATAAAAATAAGAATAAACATTCAACCCAGTAATAAAAATAAATAAAAAATGAATCGAATTAAAAAAACTGAGAAAGGACGGACAAAACTATCAAAATAAAAGATTTAAGAAAAATAGCAAGCATACGTATCCTATGAATTAAGCACAATAGAATATTTAGGTTTTCGGTTCCTAGGTTGAGATGATTTCGTATTCCTTATTTTGATTATGCTTGACGTACTACAGTAATTTTTAGAATCCTAATTTCTAGGATTTGTACTGCAGTAGTTTTTAGGAACTACTGAATCCTGATTCCTAAGTTTCTTGGATTTGTACTACTATGGGACATGGATAGCGAACAAAAAGGTCGGTCATATTGTAGCGAGGAGACCGTAGTGCCCTAAACATATCTGAATTGTTGATTGCGTAGATGAATGGTTGAATCGGGAGATTATGACCCTGTAGTGCTCACTACATGGTCCCGGTCCTCCCGGATCCCGTATTTACCCCCTTAAATCAAGGAAATAAATGACTACAAAATAATAAAGGAAAGTCCAGGGAGAACAAAATAAAGAAGAACCGTGGCTATCAAGAAAGCCCAAAACTGATCCAACATATAAGTACGAAACACGTAATAACACAAACCCTAAAAAGCAAGATATCAACTATGGAGTTCTGCACACGGATTGCAAATCAGCTGATGCTAGAGGGGATTCAAAACGAGTTGAACAAGAACATAGTCTCCTCTCCACTATCAATCAATGTGGTTCTAAACATGGCGACTGCTGGATCAAAGGGCCGTACTTTAGAGCGTTTGTTGGGCCTTCTTGGGTCCAAAAATGTCGATGAAATCAATGCAAAATCGAGGAAGATGATGGCGGTGACAGAAGGTGGTGGATCCTCTAAAGATGTCAGCAATGGCCCAATTTTGACCATAGTCAATGGGGCTTGGGTCGATCAAGGTTTTCCTCTAGTCAATAAATACAAAAAGCATATTTTAAAAGATATTTTCAAGGGTGAAGCGAACAATGTTGATTTTGAAGCTAAGGTACTATTTCTATTACAAATTCCCCTCTGCTAGTTTGCTTTTGTTATTTTGTATCTCACCAGTAAATTCATTTGGGCTTCTCAAAATCAGAAAATCTATCTAAAAATATATATACACATTGTAGCAGTCCTCCCAAGAACACACCTATATACAAATGATGAGCTATAAAAATCAAAAATATGGTCAACTCTAAAAAATTGGACTTCCGAAGTTTTTTTTGAAACTATTAATTTCTCCAGATTTAGGGTTGTCGAAGTCAATTTTTTTGAAGATCTGTTTTAAGAAAAAGGATCAGAAATTGAAAGTCAACGTCAATCTCACGTGTGTGTGTGTGTGTGTGAAAATAGTTATGAGGAATCGAAAACAATTATTACCATTATAAAAATATTATAAATTTTTTTATTCGGTTAAAATAGAACGAAAAACCATTAACTTGGGAAGGAGGGAGCATATGTGAAGTGGCGCGATTAGAACCCTTGATTGGGTGCATATGGAGTGTTTTCTTTTTTCTATTAGGTGTGTATTGATGCATTTTTCTTAAACAAAAACTGCTGAAATTACATTTTGTCTTTATTAGTATTATTTTGCATTACAAAATGCGTGCGCAGGCAAACAATGGCGAATCCATGAAGGGTCAAGGGTGGGAAAGTGACTCCCCTGGACTTTTGGTAATTACTAGAACACCCCTTGATATTAGATATATCATCTATGACTATTACAAATTAATACTAGTAGTGCCTTCAATATGGAGTAATTTAATAATAACTCTTTCAAACCCTCTTATACACACGAAAAGCAAGACAAATGGAACAATTTGCAAATTGAATCAAACCCATATTATATTTAGAATTTTTTATGTTAGGATTTTTATGCTTTTAATTTCATCTATTGATAAATAAATGAAGTGAGAACATTAGAGACATATTTAAAATCATGGATGAAAAATTTGAGGGACGAAATTATTCTTTTGTCCCTCTTTTATCTTTTAACTCTAGCTTATAGATTTTGGGCTTAGGGATGAATATTTGAGATTTGTATCACCATATAAATTTTGATTTTGAAAAACTCTTCAAAGTACACTCAATTTGTGCCCCCTCTGTATCAATTTCCTGGATTCACCACTGCAGGGAAATGAGGTGGTAGATGAAATTAACTCATGGGCTAATACTGCATCAAGAGGTCTTATCAAAAACCTTCTCCAACATGGATCCATATCAAGAGACACAATACTCATCCTCGCAAACGGACTCTACTTTAAGGGAATTTGGGACTCAGGCTATAAATTTGAGGCACAGATGACCAAGTATAGGAAATTCTATCTTCTCAATGGGAGGGTTGTTTTAGTTCCGTTCATGACTAGCAAGAAAAAGGAAAACTACTATTACAAGAAGTTTGACGGATTCAAGGTTCTTAAAATCCCATATCAAAGTCACCAAGCCAACAATTTTTCTATGTACTTTTTCCTCCCGGATGAGCGAGATGGGTTGCAAAATCTACTTGGAAAGTTTAATTCCAATTCTGGATTTCTAAATGAGAAGCACTTCAAGTTAGCGAAAGAGGAGCTTGGTGAATTTTGGATCCCAAAATTCAAATTCTCGTTTGATTTTGATGTTCTTAAGGTCATGGACGACATGGGAGAATCCTTGTCCTCCATTGAGAATCTAAGAGACTTATCAGAGATGATGCATTTTTCCGAGGATGCTCCATACTCTATCTCAAAAATGGTTCAAAAAGCTTATATTGAGGTAGATGAGAAGGGCACAAAGGCTACCGGCATTACTGGTATGGGTTTTCGATTGTTGTGTGAACGGTGGCCAAAAATCAGTTTCGTTGCGGATCATCCTTTCGTATTCATGATTAGGGAAGAGGGATCGGGTTTTGTTCTTTTCACAGGGACTGTAATGAATCCACTCCAAAAGGGTTAACTAGGTACAGTACTTGTTATTAGAAGCTGAATCTGAGTGGTTATTGCAACGTTTGGATTGTCTTTATAATTACCGGTATTATTTCCACTAGCACAGCTTTTGCCTTTGCTAGCACAATTGTTATTTTCGTTGTCAATATTTTTTTTTTTTGCCAGCATAATTTGGACAAACTTATTAATTTTTTTGCAATTAGTAAACTCTTATTTTCGTTTGTTAGTAAATTTGTATCAGTTATTGGTCGAAATATGTTTAAAAAATTTATTTGTGTAAATGAGATGAATCAGCAAAGTCAAAAAAAAAAAACAATAATTGAATTTACAAAAAGTTCATAGAAGATAAAAGTGAAAAATAAACATTTGAAAATAAGCACACCAGATGGCCATTTTGACTTTTTCTCAGGCTGTTAATTTCAGTTTTTATGTGGTAAACTTCAATTTTCAACTTTCCAATGCTATCCATTATGCTATACTTGAAATTATTACTGAACCATAAGTTAACGACCAAATAAACTTCACATAGTCTTGGAAATTTTTTATTGGTGGTGCTGGTTGTGAAAGTTGAACCTACAAACTTGAAAGGGTAGGCCTTTATTTCTTGTCATGCTCCCGCTCGTCCTACCCCTTGACGTTAACAATCATGGTGCAGTTATTGAACAACTTTTTTTTTAACCGATGAAAAAATGGTGGGAAGGGGCAACTTGCGTATCGACTCCCCTTGGGCATAACCATAGGGGTTCCCAACCCGCTGTGGAATGTCTAGTTTGAGCCATAGCTATTGTCAGTGGCGGATCCAGGAATTCCATCTAGGGGGGTCACCTTTCAAGTATAACTGGGAGTGAAATCTAATCTAATATAACGAGAAGAAAAAATGTATAAACATTCTTCATTAAGCATATAATAGGTCGAAGTTAAGACATTCTAAAGATTTCAAACATAAGCACACAAAATTATAGATTCCTTCCTAAAACTTTTTACATATAACCCTTACGGGTTTTCATCTTCTGAAGGTTTTGCATGAGTATATCGTTGTCAATGTCAGCAAAAACACTCTATGCACACCACCAAATAATTGTTCAACCACAAATCATTCATTCCGTTCCGTAGTCGATTCTTCACAATAGCCGTCGCAAAAAAAAAAAAAAACTCTTTCAATAGTAGCAGTCGCAACCGGTAAAATCAATGCCAAAGTTAAGAGCAAGTAAACTAAAGGATATAATTTAGGGGTAATTGTTCTAGGGTCCAGAAGTGGAGACTTATTGGGTCATTTAGTCCATGTTAAAGTTTTTTACAAGGTCTAAGGTCCACAATTTTTTTAAAAAAATTTAGGTACTTTCAAAGGGTACCCTAGGGTTTAGGTTTTAGGGTGCACTTTCCTATTATAGGGTTTTAGTGGTTTAGACACTTTCGTATGGTACCCTAGGATTTTAGGCACTTTCATAGGGTATAATTTTTTTGGCACTTTCATAGGGTACCCTAGGGTTTTAAGCACTTTCATAGGGTACAAACTTTTTTGGCACTTTCCTAGAGGTACAAATTTTTTTTTTGGTAAAAAAAAAAAAAAGAGAGAAAAAGAAAAGATGCCAGCATTAGGACTGGATAGGTTATAAACTTGTTTGGTGGATTAATGGGGTTACAAATTCTTTGCCTAGGACTTTTGAACAAGTCTCCCTATAATTTATCTCTCCCGGTCTCTACCATTTTCTTAGAAAGACCACCAAGTCCATTCAAGCTCGAAAAAGTATCATTCGATTGCACGCCAAAAATATATGAATCAAGTTGATCAGAAAGTATCATGAGCTCTACTTGAGAAAACTCTTTTGGATAAAACTTGGCAAGACGAATCAATTTCTCCTTTGCAAAATAAGAGAATAAGTTGGATGGGTTTAAACATGTCACACAATGTAACAAGTAACAACTCACTATTTGCCTCGGTGAAATGAGCATTTATTTCTTAAAATTGCATATCTATAACTCTAAATTTTTTAACTCCAAAAAAAAAAAATCTGGAATTTCGGGGGGGTCACGTGACCCCCCTTGCCCCTTAAAGCATCCGCCCCTGCCTATTGCCGAGAAAGGCGAGTCCGTCACAACACCACCTAGGTACTAGATGGACAAAGGGCCCACCTCGCTAGTCCTGCAATTGGCGATACTCGAACCTGGACGAATCATGTACAGAAGGGAGGGAGCACTTAAGCCCACTCCCCTTGTCATCTAGGCTACACCTTTGGTTAGTGGTAGTTACTGAATTACGTACTGATCACTTGAAAATTGATCAAACAATTCAGCAAATTCACACTCCATAGGCAAAACCAATAATTTTAGGGGTGGCTTACCACCTTGAATGTGTTCAAGTGTATAAGATTATTGCTAAACCTGGAGTCTAAAGAATCCGTAGATCTCACTGTTGAGAACATGTGTGAAAGATTGAGTCCCAGATTGGATAAACAGAAAAATAGTTGGACCTTAATATACAATTGGGTGGCTCACCATTTATAAGGCTTAGTCTTTAAGTGGATACGGGTTATTCCATGTATATCGGGTTCGTGTGGTATTAGAGCCAATGGCTGATGATCTATCGGCAGACTCTCATGGGTTGGATTCAATAGTGGAAGATTTGTGTCGCCCAATAAAGGAGACATACGTCAACAAACTTCTATTACAACAGAAAAACCAAGATGTTGAGGCCTAACCAAAGGAAAGTGTAAGCATAACACCACACACAATATAGGAATACGAAAACAGTAAAGAGAGAGGGTTTACAATAGAGAGTGTACAAGGCATTTGTCTTCCCATAATACCCTTATTACACCGTATCACATGTGTTTGGTAGTTAGTGGCTATCACCCTCGATATACCCTTTATGTAGAGGCTTTACTTACATAACCCATAACCCATAACCCGCACCACCCCAATTGTTTAAGGGGTCACAACTTCTACGGTCTTATATTTTGTACGTGAAATGGTCGATCCCATAAAATGTAATTTTTTGAAGATCGTCAATAAACAAAAATGATAATCTGATTATTAGGTTACATTGCCATCTTGTTGTTTCTCAACGTTCACCTACTACATCCATGGACAAAACTAAGTGCACATGTGACGATTTTGAAGCCCCTTGCTCTCTTTAGCTCTGCGTCACGCTCCCATTTCGTAAAATGAATCTCTTCAATCCTGTATAATAAGTTTTTAAGTTTTTCAATTAAGAAAATTATACAAGTCGTAGGATACATAGATATCCTAAAATACGTATCATCTATCATTTTTTTGAAGGAGATGATGCTTCTTTTTTTTTGTGTAAATACAGGATACAATTATCAGGCTTCGAAGTCTGTCAATTTAGGGCTTGCCCCTAAAGGTAGTCCCAAATACTTCAACGGTGATTCACTAGTTGATTCATAGTTTATCGGTTATCATTAAGTCATTATTTTTGTCGAAAAAATTAGTTTTATTAAGTAGAATGAAAGGTGGCACTACTAATAAGGCTTGATTCAATAAAAGGGACAAAAGAGGAGTTCTTATGAAAATTAAAGAATTTTTACTCTTCCTAGTAAACAAAATACTCAATTCAGTGATTATACATGGACTCATTTGTGGATTTATGACCACAGCCACCACCGTAGGTCTTCGCTACGCCTGTTTCTTCGTTGTAGCCAGTTTCTTCATAAAAGACAACCGGAGACGGGTAGGAGTGGTGGCTCCTTTTGTTACGGGACAATTCGTAATATTCGCATCGGTCTATAATAGGCCGCTCCATGAAGGATTGGTTCAACCTCATCGCATAAAAATGTTCTTGCTCTTTCTGTCACTTTTCGTGCTTCAACTTTTATGGACCAGTCTAACAATTTTGTGCAACTGACCGCTTTTGGATCCTAACGTACGTCTCAGAATCACATTCTTCAACAAAATCCACATCCACACAAATGCCACACACTACTGATTTTGAAAATTTGATCTTAAGCCCTTATACCACCTCAAACACTTCAGGAGAAGGAAGGCAAAGTCTTGGGTGCATGGTTGATCAATGGTGCTCATATTGGCCGATCTGCCGAATCATCAACACACCTCCAATTTGCTGATCATACCCTACTATTCTGTGAAGGAAACATTGTTGAAATTGCCACTATTTAGAGCACGGTATTATCAACTTTTAGTAATTTTTGTTTAGCCAGTCTTTCTTAAAAAATAATTTAAGAACAAACATTCAACACAATAAGGAAAATACTAAAAATTCAATCGAATTAAAAAAAAAATTAATTTTTTAGAATCCTAATTTCTAGGACTTCTCGTACAATGTTTTAAGATATCCTAGGATTTGTACTACTATGGGATATGGATAGTGAACAAAAAGGTCGGCCATATTTACAACCTTAAATCAGGGAAATAAAAAGGAAAGTCCAGAGAGAACAAAATTTAGAACCGTGCCCATCAAGAAAGCCCAAAACTGATCCAATATACAAGTACAAAACACATAATAGCACAAACCCTAAAAAGCAAGACATCAACGATGGAGTTCTGCACACGGATTGCTAATCAGCTGATGCTAAATGGGATTCAAAACGGGTTGAGCAAGAACATAGTCTCTTCTCCACTATCAATCAATACAGTTCTAAACATGGCGACTGCTAGATCAAAGGGCCGTACTTTAGAGCGTTTGTTGGGCCTTCTTGGGTCCAAAAATGTCGATGAAATCAATGCAAAATCAAGGAAGATGATGGCGGTGACAGAAGGTGGTGGATCCTCTAAAGATGTCAGCAATGGCCCAATTTTGACCATGGTCAATGGGGCTTGGGTCGATCAAGGTTTTCCTCTAGTAGATAAATACAAAGAGCATATTTTAAAAGGTATTTTCAAGGGTGAAGCGAACAATGTTGATTTTAAAGCTAAGGTACTATTTCTATTACAAACTCCCCTCTTCTTATTGAAGCATTTTTCTTAAACAAAAACTGTAGGCTCACTACAGATTCAAGGGATCATCCCACTACAATTTCAAGGGATCTTCCCAACTTCTAAGATAACTCCGGAAATTACATTGCCTTTATTATTATTTTGCATTACAAAATGCGTTCGCAGGCAAATGAAGTGGTAGATGAAATTAACTCATGGGCTAATACAGCATCAAGAGGTCTTATCAAAAACCTTCTCCAACATGAATCCATATCAAGAGACACAATACTCATCCTCGCAAACGGACTCTACTTTAAAGGAATTTGGGACCCAGACTATAAATTTGATGCAGAGATGACCAAAAATAGGAAATTCTATCTTCTCAACGGGAGCGTTGTTTCAGTTCCGTTCATGACTAGCAAGGAAAAGGAAAACTACTTGTAGGGGAGGTCAGCGCGAGATCCCTCGTTGACTGAAGTCAACGTTGACCTACCAATGAGAAGATGACACGTGTTGCCCAGGTGGCATGATTTCCGCGTGACACGTGGCTCTCCCGCGGAAGGATCCGCGCGGTGGGGCCACTGACGCGTGCATGAAGGGGGCCACTAACGCGGGACCCTCTCGTGCCAGGCGCCTCCATGGCGCGCACCCCAAGCCCAATAAGGGGCGGTGCTTGGATAACCATGGGCCATCCGAACAGGAGAAAAGCCCATGGCCCATTTGACTAGAGCGGCCCAGAGCATGGGCGATAACGCGAGAAGCTAGTCCGATTTAGCCCAGGTAATTATACCTGCTGCTGTCTGAAGGCAGGACCCCCGGGGCCCCCTGAGGCTTGGCTGCGGTATTGGCGCGACCGAACAGGTCACGACCTTGCCCTGACGGGAATAAGGGAGATCTAGTGGCTTGGTGGCTAAGAATAGGAGGATCGCTGCGCGGGGGAGATCCATTCCATTATGCAACTTGAAAATCTTTACTGATCCCAGGACCAAAAGTTAACGACCAAATAAACTTTCATGTAGTCTTAAGAATGTTTTATTGGTGGTGCTAGTTGTGAAAGTTGAACCTACAAACTTGAAAGGTAGGCCTTATTTCTTGTCATGCTCCAGCTCGACCAACCCCTTGACGTTAATAATCATGGTGCAGTCACTAAATAACTTTTTTTTTTAACTGATGAAAAAAAGGTAGAAAGGGGCAACCAACATAGCAACTCCCCTACTGATCAAATGAGCAATAGCTACTACCGGGAAAGGCAAGTCTGTCACCACAGCACCACCAAGGTACTAGATGGACAAAAGGCCGACCATGTTAGTTCTGCATTTGGCGGGGCGGGACTCGAATCTGGACGAATCGTGTACGGCAGGGAGGTAGCACTTAAGTCCACTCAACCTTGTCATCTAGGCTACCACGTTGGGTGGTAGTTACTGAATTACCGATAACTTGGAAAATTGATCAAACACTTCAGCAATTTACACTCCCTGGGTAAAACCAGTAATTTTTGGGGTGCCTTACCACTTTAAATGTGTTCAAGTGGAGAAGATTATTGCTAAACCAATCCGTAGATCTCACCTAATGAAGAAAAGAGACCATGTTAATGATATGGGTGATGATAATTTCAAATTTGTTTTTGGTAATGTCTTAATTTCAGTGCGTAAATAACTTGTACCATGTGCAGAATACAGGTCTCTTATACGATAGATTATGCACCGAAAGCAGGCATACTTTGGCAATGGCTTCCCCCCAACCAAAGCCTTAAAACACGTACTCTGCTTTCTAAAGGTGAGGACTGAGGACAGCGGAACGTTTTTTTCATTGATTGGAAACAAAGTAAACAGACCCATTTCCATATTACAAAGGATCATTGGATACAAGCGTACTTTCGCCATTAATCAACAAACGAATTTGCAGAGAGCAAGAACCACAAGAAAGAAGAACTGACGACGACAAAGCATCTGACATACGCAAAGAGATCTTACTACCCTCCCTCAAAAATCGATAACCCATCTCCTCCAACTCAAGGGAATCAATAGAGAAGTAATCACTGCATCGACACTGGTAAAAGAGCTCCAAAACCTTACCGTTGCTTTGAAACATCAGATCCTCCAAACCAACATCTTCTGCAACAACAGATTCTTGTTGCCTAAGTACGCGTAGCTCACTATCATAAGCCGCGCGTGACTCTGAGTGGCTGAGGATTTCCCAAGCCCTCTGCACTTCTAGAAATCTGTTTTCGGAGTCATGGCCTGGAATATAAGGTTTGGAAGTCTTTTGCATTTTATCCGGGTGGGAGTTGAGGATGGCAGACCGATAGCTTGCACGGATTTCTTCATAGTTTGCATTTTCCCCCACATCTAGAATGTCATAGTGGGTTTTATGGACCAAGTTGTTGTCTAAAAGCATGGTTGAGAAGCGGAAGTTGCTTGTATCCAACCGCTTCAGCTGCAAATCCAAATAACATTTCAATTTTAGATGTCAGTTAGATTTGCATTAGAAGGACTACATCATTTAGAAGGCAAGAAATTGAAGGAAATTCAAGAAAATTCAACTAGAAAAGCAGTTCAAGAGTTTATTTGAAAGATAAGCAGTTCCATAGTTTCCGGAAGGAAGCATTTATACCAGAAGAACGAACGGACGCTATTGCTTTGTATGGTGCTGGGAAAATTCAGAGGGCAAGCACAAGTAAATTACAATAAAATGGAGACCTGTTTTCCGTCGGCATTTTCTATCCCAAATCAACACTAAACCCAATATAAAGTTTCTCTATCTTTATCCAAAATAAAGGAAAATAGCAGCAGAAATGACACCTAAAACAAGAATTATCCCGTTTTGATAATAGTATTCCCATTCATGTATCCATTGTAGCCAAAACCGAAAAATTGTATCCACAGTTTCTTGTCCCTCGCCAAACTCATGAACTAAATGGAGGAAAAGGATTTGTGGACGTAAATGCATTTTGCAAACAGTCACCCTAATTTATTAGGGTGAACTACTAAGGTAAAGTTTCCTTGTCCATATACCATGAGCCATTATAAGCAAAATCTGGACAAACGCATGATTTTAATTGGCCTCAAAGGACACCAAATTTGATTCTAAAACCTTCTGCTTCAAACAGAAGATGGTTTAAACATTTTAGCGAGCTCCCCTTGCAGGCAATGTCGTGGCAGTGAACCTCTCATTGTCTTCAGTGCTCTCCAAACCGTGCAGGAAGGTTTCCCATCACGCAGCTCACCAACTTGATCTTCCCAACCCATCACGTGGCTCACCAACTTGATCTTCCATGGGAACCGTATGTCCGAACAGGCCTGGGAAAAGAGGTAACGTCTCGCTTTCCTTATGCCACTCAAGTGTATGGCACCTGCTGTTCTTAGGCCCCTTCCCTTCCCTGAATGAAAGAGTCCACCGCCTGCTTAAATAGGGATTCCCACTACCAAAGAAAAGAAAATCCTAGATCAAGAAATGGGGGTACTACAAGCTCTATAGCCCCACGCATCTAACCAGCTCACGCGACCGGTTTCGCTGACTAGTCACTAGACCCTAAGAGTGATTAAGTAGATACATAGGGGTTCTTGAAGTGGGGATGTGCTGTCCCTATTGGGCTGGGCCCTTCCCCGTCAATTTCCCTACAATTGCAATCTAATTTTCCATTAAATTAAACCATCTCATTTCTTCGACAAAAAAGGATAATCAGCTCAAATTTTGGTTGATAAGCAGCTAACAAAGGGTAAGTTAATTACAAAATGATCGGTACAAGCAATGAATAGCCAAACAAGAAAGGAACAGCAGACAAATCTGTCAGGCCTCACTTAATAATACCAACAAGAAAGCAGAAAGGAGACATGAAATACCAGAAATTGGACAAACCTACTTTTGAATCCATCTTTTTCATTTTCAGCTAAAATTCATTCATTCATCAAAAGCAACCCCCAACAGAGGCCTCATGAGGCACATCTCACGCAATGGAAAAAATCATAAGCTTTGAAGTGAGAAATGGATGCAAACAATGTGAAGAACAACCAAACCGAATTTAATGCCAAAAAGAAGGCTACTAGTTCCACTCTATTAGCACATATTTAATAAAGAGAAAATGTGAATGGTCATTGATAGATTTTATGCTATGTATAGAACGTAAAACCAGTATGGTTTCCCCCTGTTTTAAGCAAAGAAATAATTTTTACCTGCCCAACCTCTACACAATTGCCTCACTTTTTACTTCAACTTCCATAATCAGTCCTATGGAAGAATCTAGGTCTCTTCCATACTGTTTTTTCCTCTTTTCTCCCTTCCTTTTCCATCTACCAGCTTTGGTCTAAAACTTCCTCACCAAATGAAGGTTAAGGTTTCTCACCAAAAGTTAAGAGATTCGCTGAGAAACGAAATCGACAAATGAAGATTCAACCTTTATGGTTTATTTACATCCTTTCTGACAATTTCTCATCTTTTTTCCAATTATCTCAATAAGTAAAAGGTATCTCCTTTCTTCTTTCTTTTTCTCACCATCAAAGGGGAACAAAATTGTAAACCAAGGGTTTTAGTTTTCGGATTTCCACAGCACACAATTGGGTTTCCAAACCTTCTTGTATCAATAACTATATGAATAGAAGCAGATGCGAAATTATCAAAACCTAATGCTTCTGTAACACTTCGTAAATGAACCCTAAACCCATTCGTCTATATATACGAATCCATGTAAGCGACAAAAGACGAAGAAGTGAAAGAGGGCATACCCCAGTTAATTGAATCGTAAGTGGGAATTGTCAGCAAAAGAATCTGAAAAGGCTACGACTTCGTCTTCGTCTTCCTTTTCGATTTCTTCGTTTCTCATTTGCTTTTATACTTTGGGTTCTGTCTTCGTCTTCCCAGATGTGAGATGTATCTGTGTGCTTGTATCTGCTGTGACCACCCATAATTAGAGCCTACGACCTTCAAGTTCTTATGTTATCCCTTTTGGCCCAAATCATTATCTTGTTTCACTTTTTCTCTCCATTTTCTAGGTGTGATTTAGGCTTTAGATGCATGGGGCGAGTGATTATTCAGGGGGTGTTTCACTAACAAAAAACTGTTTTTTTCAAACACCAAGACAAGTCATTCTCTCACAACACATCACATAAAAAAATCGTGAAAACCCAATTTTTTCAAAAAAACTGGTTTAGTGGAACACCCCCTCAATGCCGTTGTGTTGTAGCACAGTCACGTGATGATTCGCAAGCTTTCTCCAACACACATCGATACATAAGTGGCATTCTTGGTGATAGAGCCCACACTAACATGCGATAAAGAAGGCCCTGGATATTGCTCCTAGAGCTTCGTCTCGCGGTACTCCAGGGTCTCTCCCACCACACATTTACACATTATTATGGACTCCATCACAGTGTGTGGCGCCCACAACAACATGGGGTAAGGGGCCTTGGAGCACTTAGTAATCACTCGTGTTCAAGACAACTGATGAACCAATCCAGACCTGGCCAATAATCCTATTTGATCCTGTTCTATGATTTTATGGTCTAATTATAGCTCCGAAAAATAAAATAGATAATTCTTGTTTAGTTAATTGACTATACTCATAGAGTCGCTATTAGAACCGAATCATCCCTTATGTGTATTATCTACATAGTACAGTATGTGTATTAGGAGTATCTCTTAGTACGTGCGGAGCCCCAAGACCCCACATGCACCCCTCTGTCCGCCCATGTACCTTGCACACATTGTGACACCATCTTCGTGACTCCAAATCATACCTATTGCATTGAACTCTTGCATACCAAGTTTTGAGAAAAGTAGTAAGTAGGGCTGGTTCATTACTTTTTAACGCGCATAGACAAATCCTGAGAAACCCGAACCCAATGGTTTTTTGTTTTTTATAACACAAGTTGTTAGGCTCAGTTTACACACACATCAACTAATCCTAAGAAACCCGAACCCAGTGTTTGGGTCACAACTCTCTACACACTTATATTACGTATCCGGAGTAGTACACTATAACCATAAAATTACTTGGATAGTCAATTAACCAAAAATAACAGATTGCTAGTTTACATTGCCAATATCTTGAAACAACTTTCACAATATTACATACATGGACAAAATCAAGTGCACACGCGAGGATTTTAAAGCCCCCTTGCTGTCTTTAGCACTGGATCTTCAAAGCATCGGTGGCACGATCCCATGTCATAAAATCCAACCACCATGTAAGAGTGAAAGAAAAAAAAAAGTAAAATAAAAATAATGTCAAAGTCCAGAGACTACAATACAATGAGCTTCAAGTGGGTCTTTGTTAAGTGTTCGTAATACAGTTCACAGTTTGTGTATTCAGATTTGCTACGATTTCTTGACAAAAATCTGATCATGCACTAGTGACACCTGAGGCCCACGGAACAATTACTGGCACATTTGGGTGGGAGTCCCTGTACCATTCAGGATACCTATCCTTGAAATTCAATTTGGGTTTTTCGGCCTGCATTGTAGTAGCAAACAAGAATATCAGAGAGGTCAAAATTCCGATAAGATTAAACTGCAAGATGGGTTATTTCAACAAGATAACGCCAAATAGCTGTTGTTGCTAGGTTTTTTTTAAAAGCTATTTGAATTGTTCCGATTGTTTCAATTTGCTGCTTTTTCGGACATGTATTCCTTTAAGCCTAAACCCATATCGTATCTTTTTTAATGAACTTGAGAAATAAGAGAACTCCATAAGAAGATAACGAAAGCTTACATATTTGAGCCAGCATTCCGTATGTTTGTGCTCATAGATATCGGGGGAATAGCACCCGGTCTCTGATGGGCAATAAACCCATATGTTGCATTTGTTTTCACCCGGTTGGGCACTTCTAGCATGATCCAAACAGGCCTGACAACAGTCATACGCACTTTCTTTATGGTGGGTAAGACCCCATTTGACAGCAATACCATCATAATCTGAATGAAGCTCGGCATTGCATTCAGGAGGAAGTTGCCTGCCAGGTAAAATTTCTTCTTCTGGAAACAACATACATAGCTCAGTATACATCCATTCTTTTTTTTGAACATCCATTCAAGAGGGAAAAACATGCAAAATCGAGTGTTTGCCCTCTAAACATGGGATATAAGAGGGAAGTCTTAAAAGAACAGGGCATATAAGCACCTGTGAGTTCAACCAGAGGTTAATTCTCCAAACTACGAAATAATTTGAAATTGACGATAAAGAAAATGAAGAAAATTCTCTCCTTCGCATACAGATAAAAAGAAAAAGAAAAAATTTGAAGTGGGACCTATAGAAAGAACAGGCTAGGTAATCTGGATTGAAGAAAGAGCTGCAGATTGGGGTGAATTTTAAGCTGGAAAATAAATACTGGCTTAGTAATATTACCTTCGTCTGCTGCGCCCTCCGGCTTGTCATCATGTTCCTTGTTATGGAATTCAACGGGTATCCAAAGACCAATATCTTCCGACAGCTGACTCCAACCAGAGTCCAAAGCTCTTGCAAGCATCCCTACAAGCATTCAGTTTGCAATTTTAAGTAACAATGATTCCTTTAGATAAAATTGTAATCAAAAGGTGAAGTGAAGTGGATTTAACTTTCCTACGGGCAAAATAGTCCTCAGACCCGAAAAAAGGAAAAAACAACCGGCAAAACATAATTAAAATGTGGGAGGAGATTCTACCAGCTTCCCCTGGAGGAACAGTTGAGTTCAAGGTCCTTCTAGGAGTTATTTGATTTGCTTCTTCTAGCTTTTCCTTGCGCCAGCTTTCGACTGCTTCTGTTCAGGAAAAAAATAGCAAGCAGATATCAGGGATAATATGAGATGTCATATCATGCATAGACCACCCCGGAGTGGCAAAAAATACCACACTGGCACAAAAGAACAGGACATTCAAAATTGCACTGGAAGTAGCCAAGTAACAGATACAATGAAAGAAATAGAAGCTAAAGAGGTTGATGATCAGGTTTCTGAAGGAATTCCAGAATTAGAAGAAGAGGGTTTGAATTGTGCGACTATATTGTTAACAGGGATGTAAAAGTTTATGCGGTGTTGGAAGACACGCCTAAGACAGAACAACTGGATCTCTGAGTTTTCAAAGGATATAAACAGGAGGATGGATACCTCACAACGGAGGAAAGGGTTTGGTCTTAAAGTAAGTCACATCTCATGGTAAAAGTCATTTGGATTCCCTAGATGCCTCTATAAGAACGTTACAAACAACTTACTTATCCAAGATAAAAGATGATTTCAAATGACGTATGCTTGTTGCAGAATTTAAAGCCCTAACAAAAATACTAAAAGCTGCTGCAAGTAGGGCGCAAATTCGTGGTCTATCCTGATGTTGATGAAGCTGGAGATATATCACCAGACTGTAATAGGGATAACGGAGAAAAATAATAGATTGAATGGGATGAGGGCTTGGTTATGAGGAAGAAGCCACAAAAAAGGACAAAGAAAGAGAGAGGAAAAGAGTCAATGAACCTCGATTCTCATACACATGGGAATTGGGATCCTGAAACCCACCCCCAGATAGACCAAATAGTATTGGGATCAAAGTCAAGTTCTCCTGTGTTTTCTGCACGATGGTCTAGTAAAGTTCGTGGCCCTTTTACCTTGTGTATTACTTGTTTTAGTTAAAAATTTTATCGAAACATCATTAAAAAATATTGACCACAAGTTTATCACAAAACCCAAGACAAGGCCAAATGAAAGAGAATACAATGCCCTTGAGCTTTAAAGTCAATCACTTAATACCAGAATGCAACTTTTTCTTGGACAATTCCAAAATGGAAAACAGTCCTAGTATACTTGCCTAGAAGAGAACACAGTGTCAAGGAGGGTAGAACCCGTGTGCACACTGAAAAAAATGGTGTAGTTCATAGATCAATATGGTTGGTAAGTGCATCAGCTGTTTGATCCCCAACAGGCCTGTTAGCAAGCTGAACCTCTATGGAAAGAAGGCTGCTAATGAGAATGAGTGCTGCCAGACATGGCAAGCCTCGCATGTGTTTCCATGTTTCTAACAAATTGGAATATAACTTTTTGTTGCACAAACATCATTTCTTGTCATATGCATGGCTGAAAATAATGAAATTAGAGCAGGCGAAATAAAATCGCTAATTAGTAAATCCAGAGTTAGTATTTGCGTAGTATTCGTAAAGAAAAAGCTTCAATTTAAGGAACTTTTAGAAATCTATTTCAAGATAAAGAAGACTGGCAAATTCAGTGCAAACAAAAGACGATTCTTTAAGACAAGCATTTGAGTAAAACCACTCCCCCCTCAATACACACACACACAAAAAAAAAACCTAGTGACGAAGGGTGGGACCGAGAGTGCAGTGCACCTAGCTTTTGATTTATTTGCACCAAGTGATTGCCCCTTGACTCATACCCATGCATCTCTATAATCGTTTTTCTACAGGAGTGTATCTATATTTTATACATATCATCAGAGACACTTGTAAAACTGAAAAACTTTTATTTTTATCTAAATGTACGTATATGGAATGAACGTATATTTGTCAACTCTCATCTAACCTACCTGACATGACTTATTTAATACTACAGTGTCACTGCATCCATAGCATGTTGTTGTATCCATCCATAACTTCTAAACCTCAGGAAATGGCTTTCCTGTTCCTTGGGAATAGCCCATCAAATTCTGAAACGGCTCCTAAAGCAGCTCATTTTCCATCTAAATCAAGTAATCATTAACAAAAATTACAAAACAGATCCCTAAGTGTAGTGATACACAGGAAACGAATCAAAATGCATTACTACATCCATCGACTGGATATATTCCTGCTCCATGCTTAGCATTACAACAACACATATTGGTACGTACTTAACATTTCAGTAAACTCGTAGACACTTGACTAGCTTACCACTTAACCGGTACGTGGCAGAAATTGTAAGGTTTGGAAATCTCATGCTTGAACCTTATATTTCGGTTCTTCATGTAAACTGCATGGGAAATTTGCACGGGAAACAATATACAACCTCCAAGTTTCATTGAAGAGTTCATGATTCATTATCGAGCAGTGTGACTCCTCATTCAGGAACAAAGGAAGGTTTCAAGCATCAAGGATGGAGGAGCAAGGAGACCAAAATCTCATAGGTAAAATCACCTAGGATCAAGACTCAGACCATAGACGAGATCTAGGCTCGTCAATAGCAATAAAGCACGAGACTGATCAACCAATTTGGCTAATTGAATATGACCTATTTCCCTTCCAAAGACCATAACTTGCGATACCATTGGAATCTAAGAAAGACACCAATTTCAAATGAAACTGCACTCCAAGACCACCATTTTGGGCACTAATTTTGCCCAAGTTGGAGTCCAAACAAATTAGTAACGGGTTGACATTGACCATGCAAAGCTGGTAGAAGATAGCCATCTTGATTGACCAAGACAAAGGTATATCAACTGGACTGTCCTCAAAAGCACGATAGCCTCATCCAGGTCAGCCAAGATTATAAGGTTGGTCGGCCAACAGGTCCGGAGATGGTGGAAGACATAGACATTACCTAGCTGTTGGAAAGCTCGGCTATACAAAGGGACGTTATGGCTCTTGTTAGAAGTTGATGGTTTTAGACCAAACAATTGACATACATGGGTGGACACTAGACACGTGTTCACTAATTTAACTTCATCTGCTCACCTTCATCGAGTGCTCCAATTCTGAGGATCTTACAAACCAATCTTTGGGCAATTTTGGGACCTTCAAAAAGAGGTGCAAGTTCTTTTGTTTTTGAGTACTGTGCCTAAGACATTGTATCATCATGCAGATTTGTACTGCATTCATATTGTCGGAAGGTAAAGGATAAGCATTTTGAAATTCAGTTAGAGTTGCAGGTCATATAAAGGTTTAAAGGTGATCTTGAGAAAATACATAGCAGTTAAAGGTGGTTGGGAAGGTTAAGAGCAAGCCTTGTAAAATCCCATTGTTGGCATGGTTGAGCGGTCAAAGGTACCATAGTGAAACACTTCGTGAGTAAACTTTGGATTGGTTGTTGGTAATCCAAATGGTTAAAAGTAATTTGGTTAGGTTGGTAGAAAGCTTCGCCATATGCTGCCGCAGTGAAGCAGGCATTAGGTAGTTTGTAAGTTGGAGGTTACCAAAGTAGAAACCTTCACAAAATCTAGAATTGTCCTTCTGAACGAGGAGTCAGAAACCTTCACAAATCCTAGTGGTTGTCCTTTCGAGGAGACAATAGGTCGATAGTGACTTCCCCTTTGTATATTACTGACTGTCTGGGTTTTCGTAAAATCCTAACTCATGAATTGCGCCCATCAACCAAGGAGGTTGAAGAAGAGAGGTGAAAGGATGTAGGCAAGGTTTACAACCACTAGAAATGCTTGCGTTCATCTCTTTGATCCATGTGCTTTAATTTTCATATAATTATGTTTGGTTGATGTGAATGATACTCATGTCATGAATGCTTGGTTAAAGAAATAGAGTATGCGGATTTCGAAATGTTTGTGATTTTTGTTTTAGACTAAACGTCATGAACAGCCAGACATTCCTATTACATTGACTGGGCATACTGGTTGTTACTATTTAAATCAACCATCTACACTCCTAACTTGCAAATTGGGAGGAACCTGCACTCGTCAAAATTTAATACCACCCAATTCAAAAAACATGTGGAATAGGGGAACATAATGTTTCTTATTTTCTTACTGTAGGCTCAACATTGGACATAGAGAGGGGATTGGGACAAGAACAACTCAAAAAAGAAAAAGACTATGCTGGAACTTGCAACTGGTGCTTGTAACATTCTGACTTTTCTTTAAACATGTTTATGTTTAGTCCAGTACATACCAATTAGCAAGAAGATCAAAAGAACAGTGGCTCTAACTCCCCCCTAAACTTCCATAAACAAGGTTGATTTCCCCAGAAACAGTGAGGTGTTAAAACAGACATTATAAAAAAAAAACCGTTCGATATTGCAATTTTCTATGCAGAACTAGTGTAGCAAAAGATGCCATAGGATAAGTTATGAAACTGGGTCACAAGCGATAGTGACATAGAGAACAGACAACAAAGTACGAATTAACAATGACTTCAACATGCAGGAAACGAATAAACAGCATCGACAAAGGTACTCAGTGAAGTGAGATGCACTGACCTCGCTGCTCAGTCACATTGGCATCAGCTCTCAAGCCCCTCAACCTCTCCAGTATCTCATCCAGTAGCTTCTGTTTCAATTGCTTGGGCAATTCTATCCTGCTTTCTTCCTTTAAAAATTGCTGCTTCATTTCTTTTACCTTCTCAAACAGAAAAAAGTCGCTCATTACACTTGCAAAACCAATGTACTACCAAAGCAATATCATGAAAGTTTTACCAAGATATATAACCTCGTACAGAACAATCACTGCAAATCCCAAAACCTAGAATCAACGGGTCTTACCAATCTAATAAGTTCTATAGGTTCAAATGCTTTTCGTATTCTATTTGACTCTTCCATTTTCCTAATCTGATCTGGAGTGTAATTTACAACTGTGTACAAAAAAAACCCCATCAGCAAACAAACATAACAAAAAATAACCCAATTAGCAAATGGGTTCTTCAGAAAAACATCAAATTCACAGAAAAACATCAAATTCACTAAGTTATAGACAAAAACCCAGATAAAAAATAAGAGTGAGGGCAAAAAACAACTTACCAGTTTGTGAATCGTTAATAGAATAGATGCAAAGCGAAGTGTACAAAGAGTGAAGAACAAAGAGAGCAATGACAATGTTGATTGAGCATATGAGGAGAGTGGTCCTCTTATACGAACACCATTTTCCTCTTCCATTATTATACCCCCACGAGTCTGCCCTCGCCATCTTCTTCATCTGCTTCTTTCCTTAACCTCGTCTTCATCCCATCATCTTCCTCCTCTTTTTTTTTTTGATCAAATCTTCCTCCTCTCTCTCTTTCCACTTTTCTCTCTCTGTCTGTATCTAATGTATCACTCTTTCTGCAGATGTTGTTTTTGGATCCAACGGATCAGTCGATGGATTGGGCGATTAAGCGCTTTCCTTCTTCTGGGTTTGGCGAATCTGGGTTTTTGTCTTCAATGTGATGAATGTTAACTGGGGATGGGAACCAGTGGGGAAATATTTTTGGTATCGTTGTTCGTCTTTTGTGGTGCAATTTTGGTGCTGAATTGCTTTGATCCAAATCATTGTCTAAACTTTACTTCTGTGTTTGGAAATTAAAGAAAGTGACAGAAGCTAAGGAGAAATTAATTAAATAATATAATCCAAATCAGTCGATGGGTCCGTTGTATACTACTCCGGTTGTTTGGAAATTAGATAAAGTGACAAAAGCTAGAGAGAAAATAATTAAATAATAATATCGGTCACATGGTACTTATTCGGTACTTAAAAAAATTTCGTCGCATGGATTACTACTCAGGTCTCAAGGTGTTTTTTTAAAATTATTTTTGTCTTTATTCAAAAGAATTTGCATTTTTTTAGTTTTGCGTCAATTGTTTGTGGATTATTGGTTCGTCTCAACGAGAGAAATATAAAGAGTAAAAATTTCTCAACCAAACTAAAAAAATTTTGAATAAAGACAAAAGTAATCCAATAATCCACAAAAATTTAAATTATTTTTGTCTTTAATGATTTTTTTTAAATGTTGATAATATTTTTTGACTTTTTATAGATTTTTGTCATTGAAACAAATTAATAATTCGCAAAAATTTGACGCAAAACTAACAGTACAATTTTATTTTATTTTTTTGATAAAGACAATTTTGCCAAAACCCCCCTCATGCCTTCAACAGTATGAGTGCATATATTTAAGAAATAAACAAATGAATCAAGCTTCTGTCAACATTTATCTTATACGGAATATTTGTTAAGAGACTCTTCCCCCCCAAAAAAAAAGAATTCTGGAAGGGTCATTTTAGAATCTAAAATCTAAACCATTCAGAGAGGAACAACCGATACACAAACTATAAAGGCCCTGTTCGTTTTCCAGTTTAATTTTAGTTTTAGTTTTGATGACATCATTGTTTCCCTCATTTCTCTCTCTATCTCTCTCCAGTCATTACACCTACTGACGTTATCAAAACTAAACTAAACTATCTAATCAAACACAGCCAAAGGCTTCTCTACAGTCGAGTCCAAATCAATAATGGGTGGTTGGAGTGTTTTTTAATTATCACAAGCTATAGGAGAATTCAAGTATTACCTTAATTACATCAAACAGGACATAACATTACGATCATACTAAACTCAATTGAAAGCCCATTAAAAGAACAAATAATTAAGGTAATTGATTTTCACACACCCCAAATTGATATTTACACTCTATTTTTTTCATTTAATAAAGTTTTTTTTATAAAAATGTCACTAGAAGACGAAAAAAGAAGAGTGAATATTAATTTTTAGGTGTGGAAATCAATTCCCATAACTACACAAATACCTATAACTCTCTTTCGGAAGAAGAAATAATCTTTTTTTAAAATGAGAAGAATAAACAATCAATCTTTGTTTATTGATTCCAGTTCAAAAAAAAAAAATCTTTGTTTATTGACAAGTATTGTGCACTGCCCTCCCCTATGGAAGTGACTGGTGTTCTAACTCGTGTCATATTGACCCCATCTTTTTAAAATCGTCACCAATGTACCCGTATTGATTTTGATTAATTAGGGGGAGTTCCCCACTTGTGCTAAAAGTCATGAAAAAACTAAAAGTTATTAAAATAATTAAAAGTTACATGTCGCTCTCCTCACATGCATTAACTTTTTACTTTCTTTTTAAAACAATTTAGCTAAAAGTCGGCTAAAAATGGAAACCATGCTTCTCTTATTATGGCTTCAACAAAAATGAATCAAGATTGAGTTTTTATTTTAGAGAGTTGATTGGAGATGGATACTTTCGGGAGCGACTCCACCTTATAGATAGTGAGGTCAATTGACCCTACGGGGAAAAACATTACTACTAATTATATTGAAACAAGTTATAAGCTATTTAAAATTACGGTTCAGTTTCGATTTTGAACCACGGTTCACTTGAAATTGAGATATCGTCTCCATAAGCTATTTAAAGTACTCTTTAAAAAAAAACTACTTAAATTAACTCTTTCAAAACTTATATTGAAACAAGTTATATTAAAATCACAAAAATTCATGCAATCAACCAACTAAAGAGTACAAATAGTAGGTGGTAAAGGAATAAGGTCATGGAATAGAGTGTTAATTAGGAAACTAGTTACCAAGGAAAAAGATTAGGAAATAAATTGACTAAGCCCGTTAGGGTATTGAAATTGTAGGAATAGGTTATAGATATACAAGTTTAAGAATTATTCTTGAAAGTGGAAGAATAGGGTGGTGGAATGAAGTATTAGATTAGGAAATTTATTGACTATGGGAAAAAAATTATTTGTATCTATATAATATATAAAACATGTTTAAAACATGTATAATTTTCCGGACCAAATTTTGACGATCCGAACCGGTCAATGTGTTTAAAACATGTTTTCCATGGCCAACGCGAGGAAACACAAAAAAAATATACTGAAAGGGCTTCATCCGAGCGGTTTTTCATAATAACCGTACATATATAATTTATCGAAAAATGCTCGAATGAAGCCCTTCCGAGTATTTTTTTGGACGAATCCTCGCGGTGACCCTTAAAATCACGTTTTAAACACATTGAGCGGTTCGGATCGTCGAGATTCGACCCCGATCCATGAGGTCCGCAAATTACGAGTTTGAGGGAGTCCTTAGTAGAACGGGATACATATATATATATATAGTATACGGTTCGAATTGGTTTGGAACTAGAACCGTCAATGTAAATTCATAGACCAAATAATTTTACACGGTTTCTGGTTTTTAAAAACTGGGACCAAATCACATTACTAAAAAACCAAACCAAACCATTCAATTTTGATTAGTTGGACTGGATTCTCATTTTTTTTGGTTATTTTGCTCACCCCTAGGGACGGAGCCCTTTAGGGGGAGGTGGCACTTGCCACCCCATTTCAAAAGTATAACCCAAATTTTTTTTGAAAAAATCAATAGTAAATATAAAAAGAGGAAAAGCTTGAACAAAGTGCTACTACTTTGTTTCGGTGGGTAAACTGCAACAACCTTGGTGCAACTACCAGGGTCAATTCCTCCCCTAGTTTTTCATTAGATAAAATGAGAATTCCATAAAACTATGCTCGGCTACTTTGCAAAATGAGTTGATTTTAGCAAATAATTTCCTCGCTAAAGGATTGATTTTAGCAACTCATTGATTTTATGGGATTCCCATTTGATGGGAAACTCAAACTTTTCAAATTGCTATAATTGTTACCCACTTTTGCCTTAGTTTACATTTTTTTTATTTTTTATTTTTTGAACTGCGGAGTAATTGGAATGGGCTTTAACAATGAAGAAAAGCTTGAACAATGAGCTACTTTGTCGCGGTTTGCAATTTTTTGTTTACTATATTGGAGAGGAACGTGACACCTTTGACATTTGAACATTAAAATTAATTTTTCTCAAAGTTTAGTATTTTTATTACATGTTTATTTACGGACTATGGTAGGTATAAATGTACAATGAAAATGAATGCACAATCATGTCGATTTACATATATGAAAAAGTTACGGATTACTTATCATTTTACCTGTATGGTGAAAGAGAGATTTTCCATTGGTTCTGGCATCCATAAGACTTGTCATCAATTTATTTAGTTTTTGTTGCCTTTGCCAAGGAAAAAACCAGAAAGCGCTGACTATTGGAGCTACTGGTCAATTTTATTTTCGAAGATACTAACATAGGAGGCGTGGATAGGTGTCACCCGAACTTTTGAACATTTTTATAGACTAAGTGGTTCAACTAGTTATGTACAAAAAAAAAAAAACTAATTCACTGTAAAAGAAAATGAAAAAATTCCAATTGGGAGCATCGTTAGTTGGGATCAAGAAAAATTAATAGTGTATGCTTGTATTTGAATATCATTAAGAGAGTTGGAGGAAGCCTTTACTTAAAAAAAATTATTATCAAAACTTAAAAAAAGTACGCTGAAGACAAAAATAATATTCCAAAATAGATAAAATTATTGAAGACAAAAAAAATTCAAAATAGACAGAATTTTTTTTTTTTTGGGGTGTAGCGGAATTAAGAATTTTTTAGTTTTCTGTCGAGACGAATCAATAATCTGCCAAACAAATCAATGTTAATTTGTTTCAATGAAAGACAAAAAGATTATTAGGCCAAAACACCCCTAAATGTCGTCGTTTATATTTTGAATACGTTCAATTCTTGTTACTTCCATTAACTCAACTTGTGATGTTTGCAGGAACCCGTTGGCAGGCACTAGTTTTTCGATCCAACACAATTTGAGAGAAAAGGTTTTACATATGAATAAGGTGGTATAATGGCAGTCAAGTCCGGGGTTGGCATTTAATGACAGTCACGTATTAGGGTTTTTTGAAGAATGTTGGGACATTGAATAGTGTAATGTAATGCAGACGTGTCCGGTCAGAGACGTCACAGGTCGTCATTCAATGATCAGTTGGAACCCTACAAAAGATCGATGTCATTGTATGGTCACATGTCTTCACATGTTTTGTAGGAGCATTGGATCCCAATAGTTTTCATGCTATAAAGGCTAACATATTGATGTCATTGTGTAGTCACGTGTTTTGACATGTTTCTTGATCCCGTTTCTAGTTTCTTGTTTAAAAACTTTTACATATTTTTTTGTTTTGAAAGTTTTTTTTTTTCTTTCATAAAGCCAAAAAAGACAAGGGATAATGTGTGTTCAAGCCAAAAGGAGGTTTTTTTTTTTTTTTTCCCGGGATAAAAGGGTGTTTTGAAAGCATGTTTTCTAGAAAGCGAGTTTTGACACCTTTTTAAAAATGCCTGTTTCAAAACACACTTTTAACATAAGTCTTTCAAAAATGGACCGAATTAAATGTAAAAGCGTGTTTTGAAAACACGTTTTTAAGCGGATTAGGATTTAACTTCTTTTTTTATTTTAAAATCCGTCTTAACCAGCACAAAATAGAATTGGGCCCGGACTATTGGGCTTGCTAATATTGATCGATTAGGATTGGGCCAGGCAGCTCTTAGCCTAAATATTTCGACCAACTACAATAATGTCCCTTTAAGTGGGTGAACAAAATCGAACTCCTACATTGAGTTCTTTGTTGATGGTATGCTTGAAATGTTTCTGTTTCAATAAAACAAATCCTTTTTTTCCATGATGTTTAGTTCATCTTGAAAGAATTCCTTTCATTAAGCTGGGTTAGGATTTTCTTTACTTTTTTTTTTTTTGATAGTTTAATTATGAAACGTCTACACATGCACGTACACTTATTTTGGCCTAAAAAATTAAGCATGCATTTTATTTTTTTGAGTTTAAAAAAGCCATTTGTTTTGTGCTATAAGTAACTTCTACAACATTTTAAGCCAAATAAGCAAAAAAAAAAGTTTTTGTTTTTTTTCCCTAATAAGTCAAAAAGCAAAAAATATGCTTAACTTTTTAGGTCAAAATAAACCGTAATACCATAATTAGGATCAACAAATCAGTCTCTGATTTGCATCAAATCCTTAGCTCTAGTCACAAACTTGAATTTCCTTTTGCTCCAATACTTAACAAAGTAAATTGGCAACCAATGTGGAGATTTTAACAGATAGTACTTTTTAACATCTTGCGGGGTGAGTGCGCATTAGGGATCCGGGGAGGTGTTGTGCGGTAGGTGATGTTCGCCGTGTTGTGCGGCAAAACAACGTAGTTTTGCTCATTTTTTTGGTACACATCTAAGGCTTTTTTTGGAGAGTTAATTTTGAGTTTAATTTTAGGGGATTTAGGCTCTTTGGGGTAGGGCATAGTGGTTTTAAGCACTTGGATTTAGACACTTTGGCTTTAGGCACTTTGGGTTTAGGGTTTAGGCACTTTGGGTTTGGCACTTTGTAGTATTTTTTTCTTCCTCCAAACAAAGCCCTTGGAAGCTTCAAACGTGTGCCCAAATCTACGTCGTTTTGACGCACATCACCTACCGCACAACACCCATCCCAAATCCGCACATTAGTGGTTCCTAGCTACTTCTGGTATGAACCGTTCATTTTGTAGAATTTGGCTATTCCTCTTTTTAACTAACAAATTTACCAAATATCACGTTAACAAAAACAGATAATAGTATGATCAACATAGATTTGCCTCACAGTCCATCTTTAAAGATTTTTTGATAATCTATTTCCGTATAATAAACATTTTTCTGTCCAATGAGATAATGATATCCGATTAAATTAAATATTTTTCCTGAAAGACCTGGTAACACGATAATACAATCTCAGTGGAGCCCATTGAGGCGTAATACAACCCTATAGTGCAATAGCGCTCTAGGTAATCCCTTGTTTAGATTGGAGAACATGTTCTTCTTAGCTACAATACACACCCTCTATTTGAGTGTATATCATACGCACCCCTGTAAAAGTTAAGAATCGATTACCTCTTACTAATAAAAGCTAAGATTTTTTATATAAAAGTTTCGAAACACACGAAAATGTTATGAATCATAGAAAATATGTTTTTTTTTATCGGCAATGAATCATAGAAAATGTTACGAATCATATTGTTGAAAAGTTACGAAACACTAAAAAATATTACGATTGCCAATGATGAGACACAATGTAGACCATAAAATAGGTACATATAATATACACATTTAATGAGCGTGTATAGTAGCCATTCCCGTTAATGTTTGATCTATATATTGCTCCAAATGTTGTTGGGGTTGCCAAGTCAAGGACAAATTGGCTGACTTTGGACTAAATGAATTACTACTATTAAAGCCAATTGCTATTATTGATGTTCAGTGAACTTTTGAAAATGTCAAGTTCTCATTCACAACCCGAAGGCAGAAAGATTACATCACAAAATATAAGAATGAACCAAAACAACTAGCATATGACATGAGCACGGCTACACAGCACTACAGGCTGACCGACTCCAGACACACCTACCGAGGCAGACCGACACTACGTGCAGGCATACAATCAAAAGAGTCGGAAGAAGTATAAGAATATGAACAAAAGTTGTTTTTTTCAAATAAGTCGAACAAAATTGTCTCTTTGAAGTTTTTAATGAACTTTTTCCTGTCATAAATATTCATTTTTAAATTTTGTTCTTCAAGACGAATGATTAATCCAAAAAGTTGATTGATGCAAAGTTATCAAAAATTTAAAAAGAACGAGTAAATCACGCGAATTAAAACTAACCAACTATTTAACAATCCTTAAAATATGTTCAAAGTTGTATTTTTTTTATCTTGTTGCCAATGTCAAATGAATCCAATCAAATAAATAATTCACAAATCCGAGTTTGATTCCCTTGACTTCCCTTTTTAAAAAGTTTTGGCATCCGCAAATTCAGGACCTTCAAAACGTGTCCAAAAAATATGTACATTTTATACAACAAATCGGTTCGGATAAAGTCTTAAGAAATAAACGTTAGCTATTTTTTATTTGCAAAATTAAATTGGTTCAAAGGGGGATTTAGTGAATTTCACGTATTCTTAGGATCATGAGAGTAACTCTCTCTCTCTCTCTCTCTTTTCTCCGAAAACCCTAGCTACCACTAATATTACTCTTCCTCCTTCCCCTCCCCCCTAGGGTTTCAATACCCATGGTGGTGGGAGGGGAAGACCATGGTACTATTTATTGTCTTCGTTCGTTCTTTCCTTTTCTTTTGTCTTTCCAGATCAACGACTTGTCGTCTGATCTTGAAAGGGTTATGTCTCTCACTTTGTGAGAGTTGTTAGTTTCGTCTTCGGACGAATTTTCGTCTACAGATCGGGTATTTTCAGGCGTGGTTGCTTTACAATGGTATCTGTGCCAACAGTGTTCTTAATCGACATGATACCGCTGGCAGGGCAACTCGTGGTGGCTTTGAAGATCTGTAGTTTTGGGAGTTCATTGGTGCGAGTATGTTTGATTGGAGTCCATCCGATCGTCTGGGTATTCTTTGTCTTTTATCTTTAACTAGCACTAAGTCTCTTTAGAGATGTTGATTCTAGGTATGAATCTTGTAAGTGCCGCTGTTTGCGTCAGGCCATGTCTGGGTTAGGGTGAAACACATCGATTGTCTTGTGTGTTTCTTGTTCTCTGTTAAGATGATTAGTTTGGTTTTGTCCAAGATCTTTGTAATGAATTCCGTTTTTGTAAGTACCGTTGGACGTTCATTAATATAATCTTCTCATTTCCGTGTCAAAAAAAAAAAAGTCTTAAGAAATCATATACGTATCCAACTCCATATTTTTTTTGGCTTTAGAGTCCACACTTCGATCCCTTCACAAAAATAAAAAGGAATCCACCCTTTGATCACGAAGAAATTTGCATTGGCCTGCCTGACTTTTTAGGGGCGAGGTGAACCTTGTAGAAGGCCATTAATTTTTTCATTTAAGCTTGGATATTAAAAATAATTAAAATCCTTGTACCATAAAATAATAATAATTAAAATCCAAATCTTTTACGGGTCTAAGGATGCAAGCTCTTTAGTCTTAGCTCAGGACTAACTCTGATTGGGCTCTGCAAGCGATTACATGTAAATTTACTCTGAAAGCAACGCCGAAAAGAGCAGTCTTGAGAAGGAGATTTCTAAACGAAATTGAATAGAGCCAACAAGAACAGTTGCTTAAAAGTATTACAAATCGTATTGTGTAAACCATATTTGTGTTAGGACTTTCGCAATCCCACAACACCCCTACGGATCTTGGAAACAATGAATCACATAACAGAAAATCAAGTAATCGTGCGTAATGGAAAAACAGAAAAGAAACAAGACACAGATATACGTGGAAAACCTCAACACGAGGAAAAATCACGGAAGCCACACTAGTCCACTATGAAATCGAAATCAAGAGTACAAGTCTTCTTGCAATCTCTCTGAGATCTGCGTGTTCTCTCGCCTCTCTCTCCCTCTCTGTTTTTCTCTGAAAACTGATAACCCTAATTACACACTAACAGCGAAATAATTAGGTCGGGCCTATGGCTGAAATTACACACCGAGGTCCCTCAAATATCGTTTTCGCTGCAGTCCGGAGTGTGACTCCGGACTGCGGGACACTCGTGTCCAGTGGGGGCGGGAGCCCCCACCCCCCGGTACTGCTGAAGATTGTTTGCACCCCAACAATTTGAAGGTTTATGTGAAAACTCAAGTGATGTTCGCTGCCTTTTCCTTTTAATTTGTTTGTTATTAATACCAAATGAGTTGGTTACATTTCATTGTCAAGGGAAAAAAATGATTTGATCACATGATTTTGAACAAGCAAATTAACTTAGAGATAGGGTGCTAACGAGCTGAGCCGAGCTTTGTAGTGTTTAAGTTTGAGCTCAGGCCCTTTGTAATCGAGCCGAGCATTTATCGAGCCAAGTTAGAGTAGTTTACTTAACGAGCCTTCTTAAACAAGTCCAGCCTATATAAACGAGCAGAGTTTTTGCAAAGCCGATCCAAGTCACGAACTGCTCGCGAACAGCTTCGGTTCGTTTACGGCCCTACGAGTAGAGATCATAAATGAAAAAAAAAAAAAACCCCGAACACACTTGAGTCCTTGACAATATCTCATGACTAAATGTCAAGGTAGTTCAATCGAATTTAATATTTACCACGTTAATTCAACTACATCATGAGACTTTATTGTCAACATTTTTGAGATTCATGAATTGATTGTTGGAAATATGTGAATGAAACCGGGACACTCGGAGGGTCTCCTGAGGCAACCGAGTTAACCCTACGGATTGAAACGCTGGGTAACTCCCCTCATGAAAGCGGAGATTATGGCAGAATTCAAATCCATTCAAATTCGGATTGAAGGCAGGAGTTATAGAATCGAAATTGAATTGCAGAATTCATTGGCTGCATTTGATTTCGTATTGAATGGAGAAGCTCCCTCATTAATCTCGTATTGATGTTTTCAGCTCCTCCTTCAGCTATATAAACACAGCTCTGTGCCTTTGTTTTATCACCAAAAATTCGTCCAACACTAAAGCTCTGAAATTCGTCTTTGAGAGAGAGAGAGGTAGTCGGCAGTCAGTTCGCCAAGGCTTCCAACGGTGGTATTCTGGAGGATAGTGGTCTAAGTCGTTTTTATCCTGGGACGAAAACGTCTGTTCATCCTACAACACCTACGGTAGGCGGCGCATCTTTGTTAAGGAGAGTGTGGTTCCACACAACTCGGCATTGCTTGTATCTCTGTTTTCCGTTTCTGTTAATTCCAGTTTGTTCACATTCACTGTAATCTGTTCATATATTTATATATCAGAGGAAATTGTTCTTTGGATCAACGATTGCCAATATATTTCTCCAACATTGGTTTTCACACTATAAACACATTAGAAAATTGATAACGAATTTAGTCAATAAAATTAAAAAAACCTTACCTTTCCCCATAACAAAATGATCCTCCGTACCAAGAAAATCCTCGTAAGATTGTCGCTTAGGCGATGTATGTTACACATCATATCGTATCTACTTTAGTCGTGGAATTTTTTAACGACTTTAAAATGCTGTAATTTTTATTATATTTAAAAGAACGCAAAAGTGGAATTTATTGTACTTATTTCCCGAAAACGTTGTCCGCCCGTGAAGCGTTAGTGTAATACGTAACAGAAAATTCAACCGCCAAGATTTTCCACGCAGGACGTGACAAAGGCCCTAAATTGACACCCAATTCTATCCAACCCACGTTCCTATCACCTACTTCTGCTCGTCTACAAGTGGGCGATTTGAACCAATGGGAAACAGCCACGTTGCGCCAACGAGAGCTACAAAGGCCACAAGACAGACGTGGCACACGTTGATTGGCCAGATGCATGAACCTGCAAGGTCAAGTAGTGTACAGAAAAATCGAAGTTGGCTGTGGAGACTGGGCATTCCCAATCATCATCGTCATCCATAAAAAAGCTGCGAATACTAATAATCTCTATCTGTCTGTATCGATCGCAGAGTTGAATTGACGGGAAAAACCCTAGAACAGCCCATACCCTGTATTCGCTGCGCAATTTCTGAGAATTTGGTGAAGAAATTTTGCGATTTGGGAGATTAGGGGTTGGGAAATCGGTGGAGGATTTTGTGGGAGGGGTGAAGATGTGGGGGAATGGGGGGAGGTATTATTGGGGGAGGAGAGAGAGAGGGAGAAAAGTGGAAGGAATAGTGGTGGTGTTTGCTTGGATGTCGAGTCAAGAGAGGCATTTGAAGAGCTACGTCGAGCTATACTCTTCTCTTGGCTGGAATTCCCTCGTTTGCCATTCCCAATTCCTCAATCTGTGAGTGTTTTAATTTTCTTTTCTTTTCTTTTTCTACTCCTCAATTCTGTTACAAAGTTTCCTAATTCTTGATTTTGGTGGAAAGTTTTTGCTTTTTAAAGTTTTGGCCTGTTTTGGGTAAATCAAGGTTGACCCAGATCGGGGGAAAACGAGGTTTTTCTGCTAATTTTGGGTTTTTGTTTTAATTATTAAGCTCCCTTCCAATACCCCACCAAACTCAATCTTTTGGGTTACATCCCGAGCTCGAAAAGAATATCTAAATTGTTCATTTCTTGGGCCTTGCATTCAAGAGCATGTGTAAAAAAAATTAGCGTCATCGGATATCGATTGCTATATGAACAATCGTTTAAAGTTGATGTGGATGCCTTGAGCTTGAAACCATATTCACTGTCACACTTTAAATGATTTTTGTTCATATACTTGCCAATGTCGGATCAAGTTAATTTTTGATGCACTTGTTTTAGAGTGGGAGACCTTCGAGAGGATCGATTTGGATATTCCTTTTGGGCTCAAAATGGAGCCAAAAAAAAAAAGAAAGAGTTTGGTGCGATATGAAGGATAAGAGTTTGGACTGTCTTGTCGATAGTTGCGTCATGGATTCATGGTACATGGGCTCCTGATAGATTCTGGTTATGGTGATATGTCTCTTCAATGAATTTGTTGAATGTTCCTCTCTTTAATGAGATAGTTTTGAGTGACCTACTAATTTACTGGTGGAGTTGTTGAGAATCAATATTATGGAGATTTGAGAACAATACTATTGGGTTTTTTTTTTTTTTCTCTCTTCTTGTGGTCCTAAGTCCCTATCAAGGTTTTGAAATCAGGATACGTATCGTGTATCATTTTTCTTGTTTTATGAATCGTATCGGGATATGTATCGTGTATCTTACGATACGTTAACCATAATTAATATACAATTACTAAGTATTTATACCTAATAACACCAACAAACTAACTTTTTAAGTTGCAAAATTTCAAGTCTCTCAACTGGGTTTTTGATTGGGGTTTTCTACTACCTTAGTCAAGGACAGAAAAGAAAAATCTCTGATAATATTCCCCCAAAACATGATCAAAGTATGATTTTTCTTCTATTCAAGCCTACATTGAGGTTGGATATCTTTCAAATGGTTTGAATGTCACTCAAACAACTTAGATTAATGCGTTTGAGGTTCCACTTCTTACAATAATGTTTGAATTTCTTTCATTAAGTAATTGTAGGATATGTACTGAATCAGATACGCATATATATCGTAGGATACGTCATTGTGTCGTAGGATTTCTATACAAAAAGATACGGTATGGGATACATATCGTTTTCTTGAGGAGACGATACGAATCGTAGGATACATATCCTGTAACATAGGATTTTAACAACAATAGTCCCTATGATGATTATAATGACAAACACAAAAGTGGTTCTATTTAACAAATTTCATTTGATCCATTGGATGAAGTTTTATAGTAAATCATTCTTACTCATCATGACGGGGATCAAATATTGAAGTGTTTTTGAGTAAGTCTAAGTCAGGTGAAGTGTTTTGCTACTTTTTACTTGCTATACAAAGATAGAGTACTTACCAATTTACGTCAAAACACTTGCCACTTCATTTGAAAGGGAAGAGTTGTGATAATAGGTGGAATTAAACATAAATTTTTGGCCTGTTTTGGGTAAATCAAGGTTGACCCAGATTGGGGGAAAACGAGGTTTTTCTGCTAATTTTGGGTTTTTTTTTTTGAATTATTAAGCTCCCTTCCAATACCCCACCAAACTCAATCTTTTGGGTTACATCCCGAGCTCGAAAAGAATATCTAAATTGTTCATTTCTTGGGTCTTGCATTCAAGAGCATGTGTAAAAAAAATTAGCTTCATCGGATATCGATTGCTATATGAACAATCGTTTAAAGTGGATGTGGATGCCTTGAGCTTGAAACCATATTCATTGTCACACTTTAAATGATTTTTGTTCTTATACTTGCCAATGTCGGATCAAGTTAATTTTTGATGCACTTGTTTTAGAGTAGGAGACCTTCAAGAGGATCGATTTGGATATTCTTTTTGGGTTCAAAATGGAGCAAAAAAAAAAAAGAGTTTGGTGGGATATGAAGGATAAGAGTTTGGACTGTCTTGTCGATAGTTGCATCATGGATTCATGGTACATGGGCTCCTGATAGATTCTGGTTATGGTGATATGTCTCTTCAATGAATTTGTTGAATGTTCCTCTCTTTAATGAGATAGTTTTGAGTGACCTACTAATTTACTGGTGGAGTTGTTGAGAATCATTATTATGGAGATTTGAGAACAATACTATTGGGTTTTTTTTTTCCCCCTCTTCTTGTGGTCCTAAGTCCCTATGATGGTTATAATGTAACAAACACAAAAGTGGTTCTCTTTTACCAAATTTCATTTGATCCATTGGATGAAGTTTTATAGTAAATCATTCTTACTCATCATGACGGGGATCAAATATTGAAGTGTTTTTGAGTAAGTCTAAGTCAGGTGAAGTGTTTTGCTACTTTTTACTTGCTATACAAAGATAGAGTACTTACCAATTTACGTCAAAATACTTGCCACTTCATTTGAAAGGGAAGAGTTGTGATAATAGGTGGAATACTTGCCACTCTAATTGCTCATATACAATTTTATAGTTCTGGTATCACAAATTATTTTTGCTTGTAGTGGAGGCACCCCCTTGAATTATGTCAATAGAATACCTTATTTGTAGCTAGGTGAAATAATTGGTGTTTCAAGTGATAGATGTTGATTCTTGAATGCATATGATGTTAAAATTGGAGTTATGAGTGGATACCTCATGGATATAAAGGTTGCCAGCATTTGGTATGTGCTCTAATCATCAGCTATCATCACCTAGTATAGGAACGAAACAAAAATACTTTACGATTGCAATTTACTAACGCTTGTATTATTGAATGTTAAGAGACAAGGCCAGAAAGTATTCTGAAAATATCGAAAAGTATTAAACTGTCAGTCTATCCCACAATAGGTGCCTTTGTGTTTGTCTAATCTTTACCTCTAGAAATGCCTAGCAAGAAAGCAATGCAGTTTTGGCTCTTTGAGAATCCCCCCAACTTCTAATTGTAGATGGATATACATGTTATACCACTTACTTTAGCGTGATTGTGGAGGACATTTTAGGTTTATGTAACTTCAATGTTCTGCTGATAAGGATGTCATACCGATAGAACGAAAGAATGGGCAATTTATGAGACAGAAAAAAGTATGTGCCATATGGTGGCACATTGGACAAGATGAAAGACAGTGTTTCCAATGTTACTTTTTGAGTATCATCTGTGTAGAATCTGTAGATTAGGAAAGATGTGAAGCATGTGCCACTTAAATATTTTATACACATATGCAAAGAGCAAGGCATATGAGATTAATATAATCCTAGATGGGTGGGACAAGTGTTGCAAATTAGACTTGTCTGAATGAGGATTTTTTTGTCATGGGTCAATCTTAAAGCTGTTCTTCGCGTGAGATAAGCAACCGTTCACTGCTTTTAAAGAAGTTTTCAGTAGTTTACTAAATCCTTTGGTGTGAGGAGGCTAATATCAGTGTTATTTGCAGATTCTTCCCCGACAAGGCCACAACGTTGGCATTTGGAATTCTTAATGAGCTTGTTGAGGTCTGCACTCATTTTTTTTCTTCACGTTTTACTTTCATGTCCAATATGGTAGTTTGGCAACTACACTTGAGTGGCTCTTAGTCATTCATTATTCTGAATGAAAGTCTATAGCAAAGCTTACTTAGGGTGGGAGCAGGCCTTGCATTTTAGTTTTTCATGCTGCCCTTTTTTGGCCATATGGTGGTGCCTTTTCATTGTTGCCTTTCTCCTTAAAAAAGTGGCTTCCATCCTTTCTTGCAACTTCTTGAAGGCAAAAGGCAACACTTTTCTTCTTTTTTCCCTCCCTTTTGATTGTTTGAAACTCAGCTCATCAATCTAACTTCTTTTTCAAAATTTTAGCCAGTTTAATGTTACTTATGAGGCTTTATCATTTTGAACTTGAAGGAGCTAAAAATTAGGCCATGTCCTGTTGTCTTTGCATCTTTCTCCGGTGGTCCAAAAGCTTGCATGTATAAGGTTCTTCAGGTAAGTTTCTGGTGGAGATGCTCACGTAAGAATATGCCAAAAAAGTTAATGTTGACATTTTTCCTTGTGTCTTTATGTATTAAAGCATAGCACCTCTTTCCCCCTCATTTCTTGCAGATAATTGAAGGAAAGTGTGAAGAACAACTTAATCTGGTATGCTTGACTTTTGATGCTTCCGCCCTAGAACATCCTTTCTTGATTTTCAATTTTTTTTTGGGGGGGGGGCTAAAATCTACAGCTTCTTTTGTATGTCCTGTTGTCCTTGTCCCATTGCCTTGGTATCTGGCAAGACATAGGTCAAATTTAGCAAGACGTAGGTCAAATTTAGCATGTTAATGCATGCCAGTTATGGGCAACGGCAGTGATTTTTGTATTCCCCTTTTTATGTCCAACTCTCTCCTTTTGGCTTCTTTCAGGCGGATTTGCAACATTGCCCTTTCATTTGTTCAGTTTTTCACGGGAAAGGGTGGTGTTGCGTATATATATGAATATAGACCAAAAGGGGAGTGCAAATGGTAAAATGGGGAGTGCAATAATCAATTACCTATGGGCTGTGGATGATGAACAATTTTTCATTGTTTGTGCAATTAGGGTTAGAAGTTTAGTACATCCGTTATGACATTTTGGCCATCTAATACACTTCTTCTATTGTGAAGGATGGGACCGATGGGTATCAATTGGTTAGAGACTGTGTCTCTGGTCACATTTACGATTCCAGTCCAGTTGATTTTACCAGTGATTTGGGCACTCGGTTTGTTCTACACCCAACTGTCCTTAAGATGTCACAACCACCACGACTAGCATCATGGATTGCAAATGGCATTGCTTCCAGTTTGGACACCCTCTTTCTTAGTAGATTCGAATTGCAACGTGCCGAGTATTGGCAGACTTTGTACGCCTCTGTGGTAAGTACCCATGCGATGCAAAAGTTGTTGGCTTCCTTTTCTGCTTCTTGTTGACTGTTGTTATTTATATGCAGAGCATGGGGGCACCATATCTGATTTTGTGTTCAGAAGATGATGATCTTGCTCCCTATCAAATAATCTGCAATTTTGCACAAAGACTACAAGACCTTGGTGGAGTTGTCAAGCTGGTGAAATGGAATAGCTCTCCTCATGTAGGTCTGTCCACTTCTGAACCTTATTCGTTGTTCTTTCCATTTTTTTTTAGTCTGTTACTAATTCTTTGACCGTTTGCTGTCAAACATGATTTGAGGCACTGGCATTATCTAAAAAGCGTAGTGAAAGATGAGGAATGTTTGAGGCTGTCAATATTGTTAAAATGCAAATTTAATTGCTGAAGAAATATAAGTTACATGTAATCGCGGATTCCAATTTTCTTGCCCTTGGGCATTATGGTTGTTTTGTTGGAAAGTCTACTGAAAAGAAAATGAAGTTAGAAGTTCTAATATTTTCTTACGACTGGATCCTAGTGGAGAGCTGTGATAGTGGTGCTGGCTAAGTCAGTATGGTGAAAAACTGCTATGTGAATCCTGTTGGAACTATTTTGGCAGCGCTTCAACCGTTTCTTAAACTCTGAAATCCAATCGGTGGGTTGAGTACTCAAAAGAGAGGAAAACTTGATATTCCCTTTCTTTGAATTTGTGAAAGAGCCCAGTACTCTAAGCTTTGACCGCTTGACAACCTAATGTTACTAATGCACAAGCACTTTTGTTCGAGTCATCTAAATTTTCTGCGACTAAAAGCTTTATTTTCATGCTGATGGAACGTTGCTTTTGTATCTCTTGTTCTAATTTGTCCCATTTTCTGAGTGCTTCATAAAATAGTGTAGGGCTAATTTTGTATCATCTACACGTGCTTCACTGCCATCATACAGGTCACTTTCGGCATTATCCAATCGACTACAAGGCTGCTGTGACTGAGCTACTTGGAAAGGCTTCCATAATTTATTCTCACAGAATCAGACAACTTGAAGGAGAGGGAATGGGATTTGAGGGTCCACACGATGAAATCTCCGAGCCCTTCTACCAGTTGAAGAAAGCAGCAATAAACTCAAACAATAGCTTTCAAAGAGTTGCTCTTGAGCTAAACGACCACTTCTTCGTGCCCAGTTCAGTAGAATATCACGAGGACAGAGTTGTTGGGTCAGTGCAAGATGAACATAAAGGAGGCGGCTTGATCCATATCCCCAACCCGCCAAGTATTAACGCCCACGGGGTTCTCGGTCAAATCCTTTTTGATGTGTGTGTTCCTGAGAATGTTGAAGGCTGGGATGTTAGGTCATCACCTTTGAATCCTATCAGATGCAGGAATCCCATTAAATGCATTCGTCGCTCGAGGTTATAATATCTCCGCCCGATGATTGAAATTTCTTGCAAAAGCATATTGTGAATCCGGTCGTGCACATTGGGTTCTCGGCATTTTGTGAACGAGGTCAGTACTTATGACTTACGGGCAATGCTTTTGGCGGGAGCACAATGAATTAGCATGAAACGATTGTCGGCAATGCATTGCAGTTTCTCATTTTGATGGATTTGAATGTGCAGTAATAATGAGTGCTGTGGTTTGATCTAATCTTATGGAAATGTACAGTTACTTCCTCGGAGAAACCGTATAACCTAGTTGAGAGTAGAGAAGGGGGGTTCCTTTGTTTCAGAAATAAGAGCTTCTTGTTCATTGTAAAATTGTATTTTCCATGCATCTGCCTGAATGCAGCATAGGTTCATGTGAAGACAGCAATGGTAATAAAACAGATGGTATTTGGAGAAGTCATGTTGTATTACAGCTACCAGATTTCTCAAGGAAACCAATATGCAAGTTTGATACTTAACTCATCTATGCGAAAATATTGCATTTAGCATTACGTAGTCATTTGCAAATGGACTTCATTGCAAATATACTGGAGCCGAAGTTAAGGTTCCACCACATTCCCGGAGGGGTAAAAGGGTAAATGATAACCGTCAACGCTGAGTCCAGACACATTTTGGAATTTTATTAATTTTCTCAACTTGGCTCGTAAATATTTACTTTGTTGAAAAACATGATTTTCTGTTATGAAGAACGACTGAGGTGTGCAAATTTAGGGCAAGCAGAAAAGTATTAACCGATGTCCAATCAAAGCTGAATTTTGAGGAGACAACAAACTCTTAAATTACGGGCAGTTTGACAATCAAAGTGAGCTTGTGTCCAAATATGCATTACTATAATTTTCCAAAACAAACAGGGCCTGGAAGTTGTTGACTTCAGGTGTACATACAGGTTTTGACTTCCATTACGCTCTCAATATGCAGGTTTTATACTTCACTCATCTGTGGGGAAATATTGCATTTAGCATTCGAAAATGATTGTGACACACACACTCAACCACACACACTCACACCCGATGTGAGTGTGTGTGGTTGTGTGTGGTTGAGTGTGTGTGTGTATGTATCACTATTCTTTAGCATTACGTAGTCATTTGCAAAGGGACTTCATTGCACATATACTAGAGCCGAAAATAAGGTTCCACCACATTCACGGAGGGTTAAAAGGGTAAATGAGAACCGTCAACTCTGAGTCCAGACACATTTTGTAATTTTATTAATTTTCCCAACTTGGCTCGACGAAAATGCAAGCTATTTGAAAATTTTAAGCTACTCGATATTTACTTTATTGAAGTTTTGTTGGAAAACATGATTTTTCTGTTATGAAGAACAACTGAGGTGTGCAAATTTAGGGCAAGCAGAAAAGTATAGAATGGTTACAATGGGTACTATTATACACAATAAATAATTTAGAGAAATCTCTTGACTTACTGGTATGGGTGAGATTTGAATTTTGAGCCTTCACCAAATACATAGCAATACCTTGATACAAGGTGCTTCCATTGAGTTATCACTCACTAAGTTTAATCCTTTGGGTAATAATCCAATAATCCGGATTACTCCTACTAGATTATTCGTTTGTCCTTATTCAAATTTTTTTTGCATCCGTTAGTTTTGCATCAAGATTTTGTGGTTTCTGGATTCCTCTCGACGAGACGAATCTAACAAGTATAAAATTATGATCAAAACTCAATTTTTTTTAATAAAGCCAAAATAGGGCCCAATAATCCACCTATTTTGGCTTTATGTAAATCCTACAAGTGGTACACTTATCTGACGGTTGGTGATACATTTGTCAGAAGAGGACCCTTATGTCCATGAAAATAGACCGGACGGCTAAGTTAGTACTCCCTCCGTCCCATATTGTTAGTCCTACATTGGGAATCCAACTATTTATGAAAAGTACCAAAAAGGGAAAGAAGTACACACTTTTCTTTGTTAACTTTTCAAAATGACCATATGTTTTGGGACAACCAAAAAAGGAAAGAAGGACCAACAATTTGGGACGGAGGGAGTATTATTATTTTATTTTATTATTATTTTATTTTTTTTGAGGATTTAAGTTGGTCTGTTTGTTTGTGAATTTTTTCTGGCTCCACTTTTACAATTCAAACTAATCAATCAAGTCAAAATCAGATTGATTGAATACCCATTGATATAATTATGAAAAATATTATCATTAGATAAATGAGTTAATGGTTCCGATCCGGTATTTTTTTTGTTTTTTTATAACCGAGGAACAGCCCTACAATAGGCCACTAATTGGACTTACTGCACGATCCAAACCTCGAAGGGGAGCTGGCGCAACCCACACCAGTAACGGCCCCCCGCTTAGCACAGGTACTCACCCTGTGGTGAATCGAACACCTGACCAAAGGGACTACCCCTAAAGTCAGGCACTCGTCCTAACCACTGGGGCAACCCCTCGGTGTTCCGATCCGGTATTGTTCTGTTCTTATGTTTAAAAAAAAAATGTGTTCCAAAATCATATTAATCGATATCCAATCAAACTGAATTTCGAGAATGCGACAAATTCTTAAACAACGGGAAGTTTGATAATCAAGTGAGCTTGTGTCCAAATATGCATTACTATAATTTTCCAAAACAAACAGGGCCTAGAAGTTGTTGACTTCCTGTGTACATACTGGTTTTCACTTCAATTGCGCTCACCGATGAAGAAGGTGTTGGTGACCGGCGCTTCAGGTTACTTGGGCGGAAGACTCTGCCACGCCCTCCTCAGAAACGGTTATTCCGTTCGGGCATTTGTCCGGCCAACCAGCGACCTCTCCTCCCTCCCTCCGCCCACCGAAGGCGGCGGCGGCGGTCTGGAGCTCGCTTACGGAGACGTTACCGACTACCAGTCTCTCCTCGCCGCCTGCTCCGGCTGCCCCGTCATCTTCCACGCCGCCGCCATCGTCGAACCATGGCTTCCAGACCCTTCCAGATTCTTAACGGTAAGAATACGCTCGTAGTTCTCCATTCGATCCAATCCTTCACAGTTGAAGATGGAATTCGTATGATTCAGTAATTTGGGTGTTTTAGGATTCTCTACCACTATATCTGGGCCGGTCTTGTAAGTGCCGGATGGCTTTCTCTTGAATGAATGAGATGTTGATCTGATCTTCAAAAAGTAATCCTTTTCGATTACCTTCTGTCTGCGTTTTTTATTTTTTTGGGGGAATTATTAATTGCTCCACTTATAAAATATGAAGTTGTAATAAAATTTGGATAGAGAAAAAAATAGTGCAAAAAATCTGTCAATTTTTGGATATTTTGAATTATTTTGTTTTCAGTGTATTTTTCAAGGTTTTGATCATAACCTCATTGCAATGATGAACCAATAATTCAAAAAAATTAACGCAAAACTATAATAGGCAGAATTTTTTTTGAATAAAGACAAAAATAAAAAGATTATAAAGTCAAACACTCGGCCTTTGATGTTTCAATATATTTGTTCGTCTTTTCTTTTTTTTTCTTTTTTTGGGATTGAAAAGCTGTGTTTATTGTTTTAGTTGTTTATCTAACCTTTTTTCAAATTCGGTTTATATTTTATATTTTTTGGTCCAATTTACATTGGATTGTGCTGATCGAGATGTCTGATTGATTTCAAAAAAAATTAAAGAAAAATTAAATAGAAATTTGTAAAAGTAAATAATACTGGTTGTTCTTAAGAGTTAACAAATTAGTTGAGGTCAAACTCACCTAATTTCTGTAATTAGGTTAATGTTGGAGGTTTGAGGAATGTTTTGCAAGCGTATAAGGAGATTGGAACGATAGAGAAGATCATATATACGTCGTCGTTTTTCGCTTTGGGACCTACAGAAGGATATGTCGCAGACAAAAGTCAGGTACTTTTATCAAATTATCAATCACCAGTGGACCAGTGGAGATGATTTAGTCGATAAATTGTGTGCTTGTTTTGTTAGGACGTGAATTTCATTGAATAAACGAACCATTACAGGAGAAATTTTGTTTTTGTTTTCTTAGAAAGTTATTGTTATATGACAACAGATTCACCAAGGGAAGTTTTTCTGCACGGAGTATGAGAAATCTAAAGCTGTTTCTGATAAGATAGCGCTGGACGCCGCAGGCGAGGGGGTGCCTATTGTGGCAGTTTATCCCGGAGTTGTTTATGGTCCTGGCAAAATCACGGCTGGGAACATGGTTGCGCAGTTGGTAATGGATTGTTGAAGTTCACTTTAGAGCATGTCATGTTCTTTCTCATACTTCTTCTCAAATATTAGTTAAAGGATTAAGCTCATTTGATACAAAGCACTTTTATTAAAAATTACAATTGTAAGCTTAACTTGGGATAAAAGCTTCATTAAAGATGTAGTTGTAAAAAAAAAAAAAAAAAGACATAGGTGTAATTTGAGATATAAGAAATAGCCTCCTGAAATTCAAATAAAAAATTGTCCCCCTCCTTTGATGCAAGTGAAACTCAATTGAATATAGGTTTGAGTCATATGCTGTTGTGTATTTAAGATGTTTTTACTTGGATTTTGATTCTTAGTAGGAAAAAAATGGCGCTAGAGCATCTCCAGCCTATACTCATGCTTTTACTCAAATTGAGTAAAAACTTCACTTGGTATGAAGCACTCCAACGAGAACACTCAAATCTAAGCATAAATTTGAGTCAAAGCTTTATTGATGACCTAGTTGTAAATTTGAGAAAGATACAATAGCCTTCAAAAAAATGAGTTAAAATTTGAGTATCCATTAATTTAAGTAATACTCAATCTGATAGTCAAGGACTGCAGTAAGGTTGGGGATATTATACTGGTTTATAAACATGTAGTTTGGCAAAGTTGTTGTTTCCTGTTATTTTTCTTTTGCCCTTAGAAGGCTTTAAAACAAGAAAACAAAAACATGTTTGATAACTGTTCCCATTTTCGGAGGATGGTAACAGGTTTTGTAATTCTGGAGATGTGAGGAATGTAAAGAGGTGGTGATCTCCCTAGTTTTCAAAACAAGCTGATGATACTAAACAAAGAAGTTCTTGTTTTATGTAAATTGTAACTGAAAACCGACTACATTACCAAACAGACCTTTTTGTGTATCAAAGTTTAGCATAGAGAGAACTTATTAGTATTTGTACAGTTTCATTCCATTGGGCAGGCAGATAGTTTCAACCTTCAAGTAAACGATAGTTCACTTTTTGTTACAATTAATATAGCACATTGTTGGTTTATTGTCTACTGGCGTTAAATTGTTTATTTACACTTTTCGTGCCTACTGAGTAATGGATCTCATTGTAGAACTCAATATTGCGATTTTATTTGTTCTCAGATCATTGAACGTTTTAGTGGGAGGTTACCTGGATATATAGGCAATGGAAACGAGAGGTTTTCTTTCAGTCATGTTGATGATGTAGCAGAGGGACATATTGCAGCTTTGAACAAAGGTCAACCAGGTGAAAGATATCTTCTCACAGGAGAAAATGCATCGTTCACAGATGTTTTTGATATAGCTGCAAGCCTTACTGAAACAGGAAGGCCACGATTTAATCTCCCCTTATCTATCATTGAGGCTTATGGGTGGGTATCTGTTTTAGTCTCTCGAGTAACAGGAAAACTTCCCCTGATCAGCCCCCCGGTATTCTCTCCTTCCTTAAGTTCATGTTAGTTTTTTTTGGGGAGTATCATCTGATTTATGCATAATGTAGGCAATTTAGAAAGGAAAAAAAAAAAAAAAAAAAACCTTCCTACCTCGATATTTCAAATATCCTTGTGAAAATGACTGCTTACTGATGTTCAGTTCGAAAGTATTCTTGTCATAGCATTTGTGCTATACAAAAGTAAAGCTTACAGATGAATTGAGGAAGAATAGTGTTAAGGCCGTTGTCAACTACAGTTGCAAACGAGCTGAATAGAGCCGAACCGTGTTAGGCTCGGGCTCGGGCTCAACAAAATATTTGTATGGCTTGAGTTTGGCTCGGGTGCTATTCTTGGATAATTGAGCTCGAGTCGGCTCGTTTGCGAAACTCAGACTCGGCTCGTTATAGTCAAACAAGCCAAAACTTTCTTTTTTTTCCCTCTTGAAATTTATTAGATTATCTACTGAATGTATATACTGGGCATAATAGATGCATAATAACTAATAAGTTACATATACACCCCAAAGAAAGTATTATTTACAAATATCCCTCCAAATAATATTTATTTACATTTAACCCCGTGTTCGCAAGCCTAACGGAGCCCAATGCTGTCAAGCTCAAGTTCGGCAGGGTCGGCTCATTTATTGATCGAACCTAAAATTGAAATTCAAATTCGTTTTGTTTATTGGACTAATTGAACTCGAATGATCTCTAAATGAACCGAGTCTCGAACAGTTTGCAATCGGCTCGGTTGATTTGCAGCCCTACGGTCAACTTGTTACATCATCTGGGCTCCTCTATTAATTTTCTTTTTCTTCTTTTAAGCTACAATTGATGTAAACCTCCCAATTCTAAATCTTCTGAATCATTTATGGCTTCACTTGAATAGGCTGTACATGTTCTTAGACATCAGTGGGCTTACTCTTGTGATAAGGCCAAAACAGAGTTGGAGTATAGCCCTAGAAGTTTGAAAGAAGGTCTAGCAGAGGTACTCCCCTGGTTGAAGAGTTTGGGCTCGATAAAATACTAGGAGGAAGGAAGCAATTTGATGCTATTGGTTCTTTATGCCGGCAGTACAGGTACCTGTATTTTTTTGCGGCCGGGATTTGTATGGATGCATTTTATTTTGTGGTTTGGTCACTCTCTTCCTTCTTATTTACTTGTGTCTGAAATATGATTTGTAGGCTAGAATCCAAGCCGAAACCAACCAACTTTCTGCTTGAAAATTACTGCTTGTTTCTGGTTTGCATTTCCTGTGTTATAGTTATGCTGAAGCCATATGTAAATAGCCATCTATGGTTGTTGCATATAGAAACATTTTTCAAGTTCTACAGACTAGACTAGGCAAAAGTTGAACGTTTCAGTGTTAGAACTGAAATGCGAAAATTCGAAATATCAGGTAGATGGTCAGTTTTACCTTTCAAACTGGTTTGCGTGTATATATACTTAGGATCTGCTTTTGCAACCTTAATGCTATTTATCCTTCAAGAACAAAAAACGCATTTTAGGAATCATTAAGGGGACGCACAAAGTTATGTTCGGCATACTATTGGACTTAACTTTCATTCAATCCGGGGACGACGACTACCAGTAGTACCTTTTTCTTGGCCTTTGGCTGTGTTGTATCAAGCTTGGACGCATGATTTCTGAAAGAGTTCAAATGACAGCCCCACCATATCCCATCCATGCCAGGCAAAGATAGATTTTGCATTTCCAGTGTGATTAGACTGATGGTAATTCTGGTTTACTGAGGTCAGAAATGTGCCGTTTCTCTCCCTCTCTTTGTTCCCCCTATAACATAATAGTTTCATTTCAAACCGAAATCACTCGTTATAGCTATAGTTTCAGATATGTTACAACTACATCATCTCATATCAAATTTCTCTACCAACTAATCCAATTTGTTTACCATTTTCATAAAAAGACGGGGCTAGGATATAATAAAGGAGTAGGATAAGGCTTTCCACCTATTGTGACTCCTCGAACCATTTACACCAGGGCCATAAGCTTCTACACAATAGCAGGTGGCCTACCCTCACCCCCCAATTCCCCTATGCGAGGAAGCCTATTTCCATCTCTGCCTTATTGGAAACAACTTGCAACACAGTTGGAACTTAAAGTGAAAAATGAGGAGGAAGTATACAGTCTCTTGAGTCAGTAATGTCCAAGCCATCTTGACACAATATGAAAAAGAACAAGTGTATTTACGATATGCTAACCTTTGACAGTAAGACAAGTTCATCACGTGCTGTTTGCCGTGGGTAACATTTAATGTCAGACCTTAACTACAACCTAATCATCAACTCACCATGAATTCCCAACCATCAGATAAATGGCAGATGCCAAAGATCACACATGATGTCCCCTCAAGTAGCAGCATATGCAGACATGTGGTTGGGTAGGCAAACCATTGTTACAGATTGTTTTTTTTGGGTAATTATTGTTACAGATTGTTGTCATGCAATAACTAGACATACCATCGCAACAAAATGTATCCATGAATTTCCGTGGACACTGCTGTAAATGGGAAAAATCTATGGTACACAATTGTATCTCGTAACTAGGTTACAAGGCTTGGTGGTGTTGGTTACGAATCGTCGTTGTGTTAGTTGTAAGTCATTGTGTTTTAGCTACGAAAGATGTTCTATATGCAAAATGGTCCCTACATAATTATGGGGTTTGAGGTTTGTTATGTAGGTTTTAAGTTTTGATGTGCTTTTACTATGAGACATCGTGTTGTTTTCCAATAATCCTCTGTTATGTACAACAGGCTTTCCCTGTGAAATTTATCACTTCATCCCGTCTTCTTTTTTCCCAGTAAATGCCTTCATCACGTGTTGTTAAAGTAGCAATAATATTTGTGACGACCCTAGTTTCATCTCCACCAATTGCACAAACGTGTTGCTTACTGAGTACTTGCTAAGAACAAATCCAGATGAAATCAGGGGAAATCTTGCAGTGTTGAGACATCCATGTCACCCCGCCACAGGAACCAAATGCCACCTGAGAACCCAAAAGAGTCAACTTTTCATGGTTGGGGAAACCAATTCGTTGTTTCAGTGGAGGTGCATTCAGCCATGGAAATCTTGTCGTCGTCGCACGGATGTCTCGACACTGCAAGATTCATCTTGGATGAATTAGAATTTTCAAGTTTTGCTTTCCGTTATGAGATACCTAAGATTTTCATCATCGTTTGTTCTCTAGTTAAACTAATTTTGCCTTTCATTTCTCACAGGTGAAGAATAATCAGAAACAAAGTTGATGATGACATGATTCAACCCTTTTCCCCCTGTAAAGTCCTCGGCAAAAACGGTTTGTGTTAATAGAACATAAAAAATACCGAGCTTGGTCGATAAAACATTCTACGATTTCTGAAGAAGTTGACCATGTATAACTACTGTTAATGGTGCTGGATTCAGTTGCCATAACCTTTTTCTTTCCAATTCACTCTTGTTTTATCTGTACTTGCAGTTATTTTCGTCTTAGATTTTGTCTCACCATTTTTTGGCATTAATAGAAACTTGCTGGCTAACTCAGTTGGTCGAAGCTCAATTGGCCACCAGCCATCCGTAGACACACCCCGAGTAGGAGGTTTCGCAGCATCGTTGATGTCGTGATTGTTAAACTTGATTGTTTGATCGTTAGGCCCGATTGTGTTCGTTGATTAGGAAAATGCGAAGGAATATTTGTAGGCCTTTGTAAGGAGAAAAACTTGGATGCTGGGTGGTTACCACATGACAGTACTCAGCGGCGCATCTCGGCAGTCCAAAAGTGTTTTGGCCGGTCCGGATGAGAGAGAGAGAGAGAGAACTGGGCCGTCTAAAATACATTTTGAGAGCCGAGATACGCTCTTAGGCACCACGTGTGCGGGATTCTATTTGCACCCAAAATTTCTCCCGTTGTAAGTAGCTTCGATGTACTTGTACATTCCCCGTGAATCCAAGGCATGCAAGGAAAGCACAGCAATTTATTGCAGTGTCGAGCAATAATTTTGGCATACTGGTTAGTGGTTAGCAAGTAGTACAACGTTGTATATAAATGCCATTAGATTTTCTTGTACAATTGATTGTCTGGTCCGGGGAGGGGACCGTGCTCACGCATGTGTATTGCCCGTCCACTTTTAGATTTTTTTGTAAAATTACTAAAGAGCGGTCTCCGTAAATCAGGTCAAATTCACTATCCTGCGTCCACCATTGATCGGGCGCACTTTGAAAAAGGTTTGTTTGGTGTAGACAAAAAGTTATGCATCAAAGTTTTTCATTTTGATTTAAAAATTACTCGATTTTTTGTAGGGGCAAGCAATTTCAGACAGAGAGAATAGCCAGAATGATTTCGAATATGAATTGCAAGATAAATGTGCTTTTATATATGGCTCCCATGTTTTATGAACCTGGTTTTTTTCACGGGTGACCTACTTGGGAGATAAAAAAAAAATGAACGATTGAGATCAAACAATGAGAACGCCCCCAATTAGACACAAAACAGCACCGACCATGATCCATGTCCAGATGCAATTTTGTGATAGTTGTGAATACTTTTTCTATTGAAGCAAAACAAAGAAAATGAAAAAGTACTTGCTGGCGTGAATTGACCGTAGTCCCCTTGAACAAGGTAAGACAAATGGTACATTGATCATATGAATATCAGTGTAGAATTCACTTAATTTTCGGCACAAATATTGTTCAACGTACTTCACAAACTAATTTATGTGAACAGATATCAACGACTGATCATTTTAAACGGCTTGAACAGCTAACTGGATCGGCTTGCATATCAAGGGGGCTGGATGGATCTGGCTTCGAATTCGAGAGCCGAATCCAAGAACCCGACTATTGGCACATAATATTGCGTGCTGATGTATTATGTGGCCCGCCCACTTCGAGTTTTATATAAATGATCGAAACTGTTTGTTTTGTAGAGAATACTTTTTATACTTTCATTAAAATCAGCTTAATAGGTTAAGTTCTTAACCAATTCATTCAATTTTTTTATACAAAATTCGCAACTTCGGGTAGAAAAACTCAGTTACCAGATATCGAATGAATTAATCAAGCTCTTACCGATATTCGATTGAAATAGATTTTTTACAAAGGACCCTTAAAATATCATCTTAGCCCCCATCCTCTCTAATTTTTTGGTCTGGTATTTTCTCGGTAATTTTTACGTCTCGTAATTTTTTGAGATTAATCATTCATTTCACCAAGAGAAATAAAAAAAAAGTAAAAAAATGAGTCGAGATTGAAAAAAGATTATACAAGACAACAAAAATTCCAAAAATATAGTATTATGTTCAGTTCTTTTCTAGTCTTTTGCAAAAAAAAATTTCAATTTTAGTCGTAATTTTTTTACTCTTAGACTCCTCTTGTTGAGATGAATACTTAATCTGAAAAATAAAACATGAATTTGACAACAACAAAAAAAAAAACAAAATACCAAAAAAAAAATACTCAAATTTAGGGTGAATGGTGCCTAAAACAAATTAAAAACTTGGATACGACGTGGGTCTCACACAGTCCGGTGCATGGCCTGCAAAATTTCCAAAACTACCTCCAAAGTCAGTTATCCAAGTCTGGTCTTTTCATCCAATCACCCACTAGTCCGTTCAAATAACGGTGATAAATTTTAATTGGACACACCGAAACCCGATACACCCTGTAAATGCATTAGCGCACTACGAAGACCCTCGTCGGGACCTGGGGGTTGGGGTGTGATGGAGTGATGGAGGACAGGCTGTTGATAGCAACCACCTAGTTGTAGTGGCTAACTGGACCCAGCAAAGTGGGGGAAAAAAAACCCGGTCCAGCTTGATATCTGTATTTTCTCCAGCACCACTGGGCTCTGCTGGTCTACGCCAACACCACAAGGCAGTTTATGCGATCCAGTTGATCTTCGTCTTTGTGGGTCCTACGAGCGCAGTATCCAACGGCTGGAGGTGAGTGTGGATAGATCGATCGGACGGTCAGGGTCACAATCAATCGAAATCCGCGTTATTGGTCAGAGAGAGAGAGTTTTGACAACTTTCACGCGGTTTTTTTGGTCTGAAAACAGAGCTGGGACCCACTGTCCAATGCTCGTGAAGCACACGCTTCAACTGCATGTAATCACGCATATAGCGCGCGTGGGTTTGGCACCCCTATCAAGAGGCTTAATTGACGCCGGAGATTTTGCGAATGGCGGCGGCGCGTCTGGTCAAAACGTTTTGGTTGACTTGGGAGTACAGAAAAAGAAGAAGAGGACAGCTGGGAAACGGTGGCCCCGTATCCGGTGGGCCCAAGCCCACGTAAGACTCACAATCATGAATCCCCATAATCTACAAGAACAAATTAGCCATGTTTGTCATATAATAATAAAAACAAAAAACAAAAAAAATTTATAAGGCATATTTGCCTCGTAAGTGAGAGATTTTTGAATTACAGTTGGGATTTACTAAAGTGTTTGAGGGGGTGTTCCACTAACAAAAAACTGTTTTTTCCAAAAACCGAGACAGGTCATTCTCTCACAATACATCACATAAAAAACCGTGAAAATTTAGTTTTTTTAAAAACCACCTTAGTGGAACACCCCCTAATAACAAATGCAGAATAAAAGTTAAAAAAGTGTTTTCTATGTGAAAATATAATGAGAATCCAAAATGCTATTATTTGATGATTTGTTGAATTCTCATGTCTTTATTTTATTTTTATAATGCAGTTTTTGTTGATTGCTTTTCGAAGCAGTGACCATGTATAACGAAAAATGAATCGCTCAAACAAGCAATTATTCGTTACGTCCCTTTGTAAAAATGTCAGTACGATCCAAGCTCTATATTTGGACGTCTATATCTAGGCGCGTAGCGTATGAAGTTATATAAGAGTTTATAAAATTTGAGCATAGATTCATAACATCGAGTTTGAATTCATGACTTTTGTGTAATTTCAAAGAATTTACATGTAAATTCATGATATCAACCTTAAATTTACATGACAATTGAATTTATCATTCGAAATGTGTTAATCAATATGCCCAATGAATTACAGAGCCTGTTTATTAACCAGATTATTTTGTTAGATTGACTATTTGCCTGAACTAATTAATCCGGTGTTTGGTAGTCCCCCTTCCTTAATTACCCAATTATCTCTCCCCACTTTCAAACTTGGGTATAAAAATAAATTTTGAAGGGTAAGAAAGTAACTTGTTACCGGTTTTATCTTCCAATAATTTTATTCACCCATACAAACTACTAACCAAACCAAGTATAAAATAATCTCCCCTTCCTAATCAATCCTCCCTTCTACCATATCTTCTACCATATCCTCCTTTTATCCGCCCTTCTTATTTAAGCTCCAAAAACTAATCCGGCTAACAAGCAGGTTCCAAATGACTCCCACATAAACAAGACATAGTGGCCCGTTTGGTTTGCAATTTTTTTACTATTTGCTTATACCTTATGTATGAGCAATAATCAAAGCAAAGACCAAGCAAAATAGTTATTGCCAATTAGGGGGTGTTCCACTAAGGTGGTTTTTTGAAAAAACTAATTTTTCACGATTTTTTATGTGATGTATTGTGAGAGAATGACATGTCTCGGTTTTTGGAAAAAACAATTTTTTGTTAGTGGAACACCTCCTTAGTTTATTTTAGACATAATTATCATTGTTTATTTTTAAACAGTAATTAAATAAGCAAAGTGAACCAATCAATACTTGGCCCTAAGTCAAGCCTTTTTCAAAACTTTGAGCACTTTTTATGCATGCATATTTCTATTGGAGGAGTAGATTTCTTGTTATTATTATTTTTTTGAAAATGATTTCTTGTTATTTGAATTAACAAAAGTGCATGTAATAAATATATACAACATACGTACTAACCGGCTAGAATCTTTGATTATTTTCGTTGCCGCACTGTCTCGATATCACGATTCATTTGTTTTGACAATATCTATCTGTCTCTCAAAGAATCGCTACGATGATCCCCTATAAATATATCCACTGTCAAAGACAATTAATTTTCTTACTCTTCTTTTAATAATAATGGACTCATTTTTGTCATCTTGCAAGTGAATTCAGGATATTTTCTGTTTTTTAACATATGTTTTAAGCGGCACACAAGGGAAGAATATTTATGTAAATTTACAGTCAAAGTAGAAGGGAAAAAAAGGATGGTATTAATGAGAGAGAATGTGAAAATCACTGCATTAACTAGAAACTAATATATCGGCAATTAATATCAGTGATTCGTTGTCGGCTCAAAAAGTACTATGCATGGCTTAAAACTTAAAAGCATCCAATAGCTTCTCCTCAAGATGAGATCACATTAATCTGTCACACTTGACAATCCAAAAATCACCGATACTTTGCATATTTGTAAAGAACCCTTCTATATGCATCGACCGTGATGCACCGACCACGTACCGACGCCGTTGTGGGTTCCAACCGGTCGACCCGAGCCGTTCATCCTTCTCAAAATCAAATTCTGAGTGTGCTTATGCGGGAATCGAGGCAATCGGACGGTTGTATGAGCTCGATCCAAAATCACCCCATTTCATTCAAAATTTTGGATCGAAATGAGGTGATTTTGGATCGAGCTCATACAGCTGTCCGATTGCCTCGATTTCCGCGTGGGCCCACTCGGAATTTGATTTTGAGAAGGATGAACGGCTCGTATTGACCGGTTGGGACCCACAACGGCGTCGGCGACGCCGTCGGTGCACCACGGTCGGTTCCCTTATGTTTTCCGATTTGTAAAGGATCCGGGGGTGCTGTGCATTCCTTGGCTGTCCAATCATGTGTTGGACGGCCCGAATATATTCACAATTTTGATTTATTTTTACCGGTAAAAAATTAAAACACATCAAAGTTGTCCAAAACACAGTCGAACGGTCGAGGGGTGCAGATAATGAGATTTTGGCTTTTAAAAATTTACAGTGCGATATTCGTTGCAGATTTTAGGAGTAGCTTCCCAAAATCACCAATTTAAGTAACATCAGTATTTATCTGCGAATCTGTTCTGTCGAGTACTCAAATAGACGGCTCGGATGAACGGGACACGGAGTCGGAACAGAATTTTCGGGACACCAGATCCGCAACCTCTAAATAGTTACCCATTGGGTAATGAAATCAAAGGGAATCAACTCGAGAAGGTAAGCATATCTAATTGGAGAATCCGAGGATTGCAAAAGCAGGGAAAAATATGCTTGGATCCAGCACATGTTTGTCCAACTGTTTGGCATGGAAAAGAGGAGAGAAAAAAGGGCCAAAAGGTAAAAAATTCAGACAAAAGAAGATTGAGCAAAACGACGGTGACTTTTCTACTACTAATAAAATGCAGCTTGCGTGGGGTCCTTTTTCCACACGTCAATTTCGGCTCCAATTCGTCTCGTGAACGCTTGGGAGTAACTATTGGCTGCTCCCGGAGCATCTCTAACAGAGGAGCAATAGGGGTAAATATATGAAAAGTATCTCCGAAATGGTCCAGAATACTTTTCTCTTTCCTAAACCATTTCTGAACTTTTCATATATCTTAACATTTTTTCCTCTCTAAAATTAATTTGGGTAGTGATAATGTCAAAGTTGTTTTTGTTGAAATCCCGGGGCCTGCTGTCCGGGGGTTCGGCTCCATCCAAGCTGTCCAAATGTGTTTTGGACGGCCCAGATTTGATGATGGTACCACAGGGTATTTTGGGTATTTTACACAATACCCTTAGATACCCATCTTCAAATCTGGGCCGTCCAAAATACTTTTGGACGGATTGGATGGGGGTTGGAGAGCCTGCCGACCCTTCTGGACAGCAGGACTCCCGTGTTAGTTTGTGTCAATGCTAGAAATTAAAGTGTGTAAAAAACTTGTACCATGTAAAACTTAAAAGGTACAAAACTTTTATGCACTACAGTTTGACATTAATAATAATAATTTTTGGCATTATCAATTTTTATTAATTTTTCTTAAAGAGAGATTGGTATTATTAATTTTCAATGATTTTGTATTTAGCCTTTTAATCAAAATATTTAGTAATAATCATTTGTTTGAAGAGTGGAATCTTCAAAGATAAAGTTATGGACCAAAGTTAAAAGAATTCAGATAAAACGGTGGGACTTCGGTTTACACACTTTTAACCGTCTGATTGAGCTGAAATTTTGTGGGGGCCTTCGGAAATTGTTTTTAAGAATAATGAATGGTTCGGATCGCTCGTGTGGGACCCAAAAGTGGATCCCCCAAACAGATCAGTACATTTTCTGGTTCCAAAAATCTGTACGCGTAGGATTATCTGTAATAAAAAGGGTAAATTACAAAAAAGCCCCTGAAGTTTCGCCAAATTCTTAAAAAAACACCTGGACTTCGTCCGTTAGCAAAACGACACCTGAACATTATATTCCGTCAACAAAAAAACCCCTACCGTCATATTCTGTTAATGTTTTTGACAGAGCCAGTTAACGATGGTTAACTCCCTCCGTTATCTCTGTTATCTCTCTCAAAACGACACCTGAACATTATATTTCGTCAACAAAAAAAACCCCTACCGTCCCATTTCGTGATGTCTCCAACAGAAGGAACCAACGGAGAGAGTTAACCCCCAAATTGGCGTTAAATTGGGGTTATGTGGACCCAAACCTACTTACCATTTTGGTTGTGCACCAGGATAAGTTTTCAAAAAACATGCTCTATGATGTACCGATGAATGATCCAAACCATTCATTATTTTCCAAATAATTTTTCTAGCTAACCTTAAAAATTTCAAGTAAATCAGATACATCTAAGTGCTTGATCGAATCGTCAAATTTTTCGTTCAGAATTCAGGATCTTATAATCAGAATGAAACCTTGAACAATTGGATCAGCCACTTACATTTATCCGATTGAGTTGAATTTTTCAGGGTTAACTCAAAAAAAGTATTTAAAAAATAATCAACAGTTTGTATCATTCGTGTGGGAGCCCGAAATGGGGCCCACACATAAACCACAGCCACCCCCCATCTCTGACTAGCACAGGATCTTCTTCTCCCTTGGGCCTACACGTGCAGTCCGTTGGCCATGGATAATGTACCAAAAGGATGAATCTAGTACAAATCGTAGTTTATATGGGTATCAATTAAAAAAAATCAGATGAATTGGCGGTGGTCGTACAGTGGTACGAATTGTGGATGGTGGTGGTGGTGGTGATTTTCCTTGTAAGGGGTAACAGAGAAATTGGGAATTTTGAGTTTTTTTTTTTTTTGACATCACGAAATGAGACGGTAGGGGCTTTTTTGTTGACAAAATATAATGTTCAGGTGTCATTTTGAGAGAGATAACAGAGATAACGGAGGGAGTTAACCATCGTTAACTGGCTCTGTCAAATACATTAACAGAATATGACGGTAGGGGCTTTTTTGTTGACGGAATATAATGTTCAGGTGTCGTTTTGCTAACGAACAAAGTCCAGGTGTTTTTTTAAGAATTTTGCGAAACTTCAGGGGCTTTTTTGTAATTTTCCCTAATAAAAATACATACTAAAGTGTTCCCTAGAGTCTAGCGTACATAGTATTTAATTTTTTGGTGCATGTGCTCAAGTAACACAGAATAACTTTTCCAGCACATGGCAAGCAGAAACGCAAACGGAAAAATAAAATAAAATGGAAATGCACAAAAACAAAAGAGACGAACAGCTTCATTTCCGCTCCACTCTTCTCTCTCTCTCTCTCTCTCTCTCTCTAGCCGTTTCTCTCTCCTCAATCTCCCTCTCCGATGGAATTTCTTCAACTGACGTCGGGAACCGCGTTTTTTGATTTCTTCAACTAATCATTCATCCAATCTCCGCCTGTATCCGCCGTCGCCACCACCACTCTCTCTGTAAGAATTTATTTCTAGTATCTCATTTTAATTTTTGTTATATTACCCCGCCTTCTTTCTCGCTTATCATTCTCTCGATTCGCACAGATTCGGAATTCCTAGGGTTTTGAATTCGACATAGCATTCTGCAATTTTCCCGTCGTTAGAACTTTTCTGCATTAAACTAGATTTACGCGAATTTCGTCGAAATTACTGTTTTGATCACTATATGCAGATCGAAAAATTGCCCATTTTTTTTTTTTTTAGATTTTGGATCACATTCAGAATTGATTACGAGTATGTGCAAGGACTTGGATTTTATTTGCAGAAACGATTTCGTATTAGAGTAGTGTTGTAAGTTGTTTTTTCATCATGTCGCTTTTGGTTAGTAATTTCATGAAAATGAGGGGTAATTTAGGCTTTTTGTTCATAGGTGAAATGAGGATGCATAATGAGAATGTAAAAAGTCCTCTTGGGGTGATTCTCGAATTGTGTCTCCATTGTTCAATTTTGAGTCCCAAAAAGCTCAAAATTCAATAATGCAAAATAGATAATGCATTGCGGGTGCTCCGAAACACCCCCCGAAAAGGGCAAGGGTTTTGTATTATGATAGAATTTAGCATTTGGTTAACAGTGAAAACATATTTTCCACATTGACTTGACTTTTAACAGCGATCTATTTCCTTAGGGAACAGCCAGGGGCTTGCTAAATTATTGTTTCGATCATATGTGCAGCTTTTATTTTTACGCAACTGAATTGTGTGGTGTGTGATTTGGTGGGATATTTGGGCATTTGTATGTAAAAACAAGGTTTTTCTGATGTGTTTTTTGGTGTTTGGTTTATGGTTGTATTTGGTGAAAGATTAGATCGGAAGAAGAGCGAATGGAGGGTTAGCTGGTGAGGCACATTCTTTTAAAGGAGGTTTCGTTTTGTTTTGAAGGGGGCCGAACAATGTCCTCAAAGGGTGAACATCAGACGGTCCCACTTTCAGTGTTGCTAAAGCGTGAAGTAGCGCAGGAAAAGATTGAGAGGCCTGAGATTTTTCATGGTCAGGCTAACCAAAGTAAGAAAGGGGAGGACTTGACATTAGTCAAGACGGAATGCCAACGCGTTGCAGGAGATGGGGTTTCCACGTATTCTGTTTTTGCGGTACGTTTTTGTGTCAAGGTTTTTGTAGGTAAACCAAAACAGTCATGGTTTCTGAATGAATTTTCTTCGCAATGTCTGTAATTATAGTAAGATTCCAGGAAAGAAGGCATCGGGTGTAAATATTGGACTTTTAGCCAATACTGAGCGAGCAATGGAGATACAAATGATTGGCGCTTTTGTGTTAATAACAGCTCATGTAAACAAGTCTTTATGCTAATTCTGTTGCTTTTCTCAATCTCCACTCCTGCTTGAAGACATAGATGGAATTTCTGACACATTGACTTTAAATTCAATGCACCTGTATGCCGGTGGAGTTTTCATTTTGCATGTTTAGAATTTGCATGCATGTTTAATTTGATCTGATTGTGAAATTTTGTCATATAAGTTTCTTTTGTTCAAATATGGGGGAGTACGAGGAGGAATTCCAAACTTTTTCGGTCTTGAAAAGGTGCATTTATGCTCGGTCAATGTTGTAGTTGTCAACATTTCCATTTCTTTGCCGTTATGTTTTGATCCTTCGTTATCTATTAACAGAACAAGTCAAGCTCAATCATGAAGTGTTTTCAGTCAGGCATATTGACTTCATACATTTCCTTGTCCTCTTATTTCCATGACTGTCCTTGCAACGTCCTCTTTCATCCATAGTCTAGAAGATGTTGTTGCTGTCTATATGCTTTGTGTTTTCTCTTTCATTTCTCATCTTTTAGAACTTATAAGGAACTCTTGCTAGTGCTAGTAAACAGTTCACTTTTCCATTTTTTTTTATGTAATCATCGTGCTTAGTAATGTATATGCACATTCACTTGTGTGCTATTAATTCTTTTGTGTATTTTGTTTGAAATAGTAACCTATGGCGAACTGTTCGTTCACTATCCATAGTCTAGAATATTGTTGCTGTCTATATTTTGTGTTTTCTCTTTCATTTCTCATCTTTTAGAGCTTATAAGGAAATCTTGCTAGCAAACTGTACACTTTTCCAATTTTTTTTGGTAATCATCGTGCTTACTATGTATATGCACATTGACTCGTATGCTGTTAATTCTTTTGCGTATTTTGTTTCAAATAGTAACTTATAGCGAACAGTTCGTTCACTATCTATGTAGCAAGAACACCGACACAATGCGGACACGGAAACGGGAATCTAAAAAAAATGGGGACATGTCAAAAATAAAACACTAAATGTATGTATATATATGATATGTGTATGCAGTAATAGTTTATGTACACTTTTCTTTTGTTATGTAATATATATACACAGTAATGTACTGCTATATACCAGTACATACACACACACATATGTGTAAGATATACACCCATATACATAGCAACAGAGATATATACATCACATATACCAATACATACATACATATATATACATACAGAGAGAGACACGCGTATCCATGCTGTGTCCCCGCTAAAATTTAATGTAATTTAAGGGACCGCGTGTGTCCAATACGCGGACACGGCAACCTCTAGGAGTGTTGGTGCTTCATAGTTCACTATTAAGCAATCAACCAGTTTGTTTGATTTAATTGATGCCATTATTTGTTTTTCAATTCCTTTCGAGGTGCCGTCTTTGTTACCTAATTTGGCAGTTCGTGGAGACGGTTGTTTTTGTGCAGTCTTTATCAGTTATTCTATTTGCGTCCACATCAGAATTTTTCATATCAAAATTTTACGATTTCAAAATTTTACAATTTTGTAGTATGATTCTGATTCTGCAGCTATTTGATGGGCACAATGGGTCTGCAGCTGCCATATACTCCAAAGAGAATCTTTTAAGCAATGTTTTGGCTGCTATTCCTTCAGATCTCAACAGAGAGGAATGGGTTGCAGCGCTGCCAAGGGCTTTGGTTGCTGGGTTCGTAAAGACTGATAAAGATTTTCAAGAGAAAGGTATGAGTTGTTTCTATGTTATTTCTTATCATCATGGCATTGTGATCTGGTCATGTCATGCTTGAGAGGGGTCATGCTGCTTATGTAGAAAGAAACTATGTTCAAGCTGATAATCATGCCAAGCTAGTAATGTTTTTTAGAAGGGTGGTGCACACTCTGTGTGCGCGATTTGTTTTTCCTTATCTGTAGATAAATCGTTTAAATAGAAACATATCTATTTGTAAAAATCCTCAAAACTTTCGAAGTACAATTCTAATAAAAAAGAAAGACCAAATCAACCTATTTTTCGAACAAGGGAATATTAAATTCCACAAACAAGCATGTTCATGCGACTTCTGTTGCCAAAACTATACTGCATTCCTTTATGTGCTTCATGCATTCTTCTGTATTTTCCTTCCATGACCAGTAAATCATATTAGGTATGTGCTATGTGGACATGGTAAAGAGTTATATCATGTGAACTTAGAAACCACAAAGCGTCGGGTTTGGAAATTTCAAAAATTGGTAAATAGAGCAGCAATAAAAAATTGAGTGGATTTCATGGTGGTGAAATCTTCCTGGCGATTTCTTTCGTTGATAAGCAAAAGTAGAAGGAAAGAAGAGTTTGTCTAATGTGGGAATATATAGTGGAAGTGGAACTTAAAAAAGCAGTTTCAGATTTGCGTGTAAAATGTGGTTTTTTTTTATTTTTGTCTCAGACTTTTAGTGTCAATTTTGTCCCTACAGTTACATGGGCTTACAGTAATTACTTGGTAATTTCTTTTAGAGTTGTAGGAGCTTTTTGGACATTAAGAAGTCCATAGAGCCTCAATTTGAGGCCAAATTGGTTGGATCTCTTTACAAAAATTAAAATAGAAATGATGCTCATTGCTCAATTGAGCATTTTCAATTTTTCACTGGCATCTCTGTTTAATTTTTGTTTCTTCCTCTGCAATACTTTATTTCATTGGTGAAGTTCCAAGCAGTAAAACTATTTTTTTCATTACCAACTTGTAACTTCCTCTGGGAATTCCTTTAGAAGATTTAGGATGTTGAATAAAAGTCAAAAAATCTTCCAGTAACTACTGGATTTTGTTTTAAGAAGGTATGCTGAAATGAATATGAAGTGGAGTTACTCAAAAAGCACACTAGTCATGTATCAGTGTTTATGTATCCAGTCTCTCACACTCAAAAGAAGACAAAAGGAAGAAAGTATTGCCTTTGGCAGAAAGAAATAAGATATGACTTCTGATCTAAGTATGCGGAAGTTTATCTATTTCAGAACGTAACTCCTCTGTGAAATTGTTGTGTCATGCTCCGGGTAAAGTATTTTCCCCGGAAATGTTTTTCATTGATTGTTCGCTGATATGTAGCCATTTTCGCACTGATCAAGTTTTATTGTTCTTCGGTTTCTATTACCAATGCATGTAAGTTGTGCGACATTCTGGATAAGGGATTGCCTTGTGTACATTCTGTCAAATGCTTATTATTTGGTTTCTAGTAGTGTAGATTTGGTTAGTTTAGTGGTAAAAAATTACTCTTGTGGTCAAAGGGGCAAGCAATCTGATCCATATTTTTCACGTGTGAAACTCTGGCCTTACTCCAATAATTAAGGCTAGCCTCTACCCTGTGGAAACGAAACTGACAATTGTGGAGGTCGTCGTAGCTTTGCCACCCCATGTGCTCTCTATTTAGATTGTGAGGGCGTGTCTTTGTTTTAGATGCACAATTATATCGTGCAGTTAAGTGTTTTAGGACTTGTATTAATCTGATCTATATTTTTCACGTATGAAACTCTAGCCTTGGCCCTATAGTCCTAGCTCCAATAATAAATGCTCGTACCTACCCTGTGGAAACAAAACCGACAATTGTGGAGGTCGTCGTAGCTCTGCCACCCCATGTGCTCTCTATTTAGATGGTGAGGGCATGTCTTTGTTTTAGATGCACAATTATATCGTGCAGTTAAGTGTTTTAAAACTTGTATCTGAGTCTCATTCGTGGCACAAATAGATTATGCATTGCATTGGGTTTCTTTGCAGTTGTAGCAACATATTGAAACTCTCTCTCTCTCTCTCCACATGTAAATATGGTACTTACAAATGGTATGATTGCATATCAGCACAAACTTCGGGAACGACTGTCACCTTCATGATTATTGAAGGATGGATCATAACTGTAGCATCTGTTGGTGACTCTCGTTGCGTTCTTGAATCAGCTGAAGGCGGAATATACTATATGTCAGCAGATCACAGGCTTGAATGCGATGTAGAAGAGTAAGTTATATGTCTTTATGCTCAGGCATCATGTTAGAGACACCCTTGATAGAGGCTTTACTTCTTGTCTTTCATCAGGAGAGAGCGTATTACAGCAAGTGGTGGTGAGGTTGGCCGGCTTAATACTGGAGGTGGTACAGAGGTATAACTTTTGGTTCAGTTGAGCTACATAATGTGAATTTTCATATTTCGTCAGTCCAAAACCAAGTATATTGATATACACCTATATCCATATTATGGGTCTGTACACCCACAATTTTTTTTATTTTATCAAATTAGGGAATCTGAGAGCGAATCGAATTGTTTATTCTTCCAAAACTTTATTTCCATGTTATGGCGTACAAGTCTATGCATTCTACTTTCCAAATAATTTTATGGTGTCAACAATGAGTAAATCTACAACAAAAAGTAGTGGTGTCTTCCTCTTAGCTGTGATCATTACTCATAAGGTTATAGACGGACTTCATACCTTTGAATGGTATGGCATGCATTTCAAATGACATATATTTCATCCAAGGTACACCTTAGACAAACAAAAGACTTCGATTGACGAGGAATATGTTTTCATATACTCCATGTTATGGTTTATCTTTTATTTGTGCTTCTTATTACATTTGGTTGGTGGACTGCAGCTTCTTTATTCTATGTTATTGTTCAAAGAGAGTTTTTAATGCTATCAACTGCAGCCTGATAAAATGTCTCCCTTGTGTACATGTAATTATTGTAGATTGGCCCTCTAAGATGTTGGCCTGGTGGCTTGTGTCTTTCCCGTTCCATTGGAGATATGGATGTTGGCGAATTCATTGTACCTGTTCCTTATGTAAAGCAAGTGAAGGTTTGTTTCTTGTAATTTTTTTTACGCAACATTCTATGCAGTTTGATTCAATCTTTTTCCCTTGACCCCAGTCGCTATTGCTGAAGTGGCTTGTGAAGCTGTTAAGTTTCCTTTTACGAAATTAGAAATTGTTTTTTGCAGCTATCAACTGCCGGTGGCAGGATTATTCTCTCAAGTGATGGTGTTTGGGATGCTTTATCTGCTGAAACAGCATTTGATTGTTGTCGTGGGATGCCACCAGATGCTGCAGCTTCACAAATAGTAAAAGTATGTTTACAACTTGTAGTTTTCATTTTTTATTTAAAGAGAACTCTGGTATGACCAACTATTTATTGCTTTTTTGAATGTTATGTTAAATCCCCATGGTCCCTTTCTCAGGAAGCTGTAGGAGTGAAAGGGCTTCGAGATGATACAACGTGCATTGTGGTTGATGTACACCCTCCAGAGAAGCCAAATCCCCCTTTGCCACCTCCAAAGAAGCAGGGTAAAGGAGTTTTTACGTCCATGTTTCGGAAGAAGTCTACCGAATCATCTCAAGATAATCAGCAACCTGAAAAAGAATTTTGTGAGCCAGATGTGGTGGAAGAACTATACGAGGAAGGATCCGCAATGCTATCAGAAAGGTTTGTAGTGAGCAAGTCACGAGGTTCAACAAAATTTGGAAGTCCCTTTACTGTAGCGGGAGAATGTGGACAGTGTGCATCTCTTATGCCTTGGGGGGTGTTTGTCAAACCTTTTATCCTACTATAATTAAATGTTTTTGAAAATAAGAATCCTCTCAGAATTAGCTTTTGAGCTGCTTTGAAAGCTGTTTTTGGCTCAAAAGCAGAAGCTGTAACAAACACACTTTGTGTTTTAGAGGCGCCAGAATGTACAATCACCTGCCCAAAAAGCTATTGCAAACACCCCCGTATATGTTGATATTAATTGCTCTTGTTCGTTGAATTTAACAGTTTGTGCAGTGTTATTGATTGAAATATGGATATATGAGGAAATTGGTGTTACCTTGTCTGGCTGCAGGTTGGATACTAAGTACCCCCTCTGCAACATGTTCAAGTTGTTCATGTGTGCAGTTTGTCAAGTAGAGATAAAACCCGGAGAGGGTATTTCAATACACGCGGGTGTGTCAAATTCAGGAAAATTGAGGCCATGGGATGGCCCTTTCCTTTGCTTAGGCTGCCAAGAGAAGAAAGAAGCCATGGAAGGGAAGAGACCTTCTGGAGGTATGTCAACTCACTCATGTATTCCTTATGGCTGTATTTGGGTCAAAGATTTGTGGAGGGATTAACCGAGTGTCCCCCTCAAAATTTTTTTAATCCAAACACAAAATCGACTATTAGTATTTTAATTCATACGTTGTATGTTCTGCTGTTTTCAGATGGAAGGTATAGTAGCGGAAGTGACTAGTCAAAACGTTTCTTAAGTAGACCTGCTTTTTTGCGAGCACTAACTATTGTTCCGGAATCCGACCTGATTGTAAACGGCAAGGCCGAGCTTTCTCGCCCTATATCCCCCCTTCTGTATCTCATATGTGACGGGGTTGAGCATTTAGATCCATCATCGACAATTGGTTGGGACCCTTGTGGACTTGTGTTTCCTTGCTCCATTCGGAGCATCCGAGTTGGTTTAGTGTCTTCAGAAATCCCGTTTCAGGCTCCGGGACTTTCTGAATTTCTGCCTGCCTCCTTTGGTAGATATGTGTACACATGGTTTAGATAATCATCTCCTTTTGAATTCGTTCAATTGTATTCTAGTCCTTCCCTTTCATAGAGCTAACCATCAAGTGAAAGCAGCAATCACTCTTCAGTGTAATATTAATAGGGAAAACTTTGGTGATCAGTCCGCTGCAGAATTTGTTCGTGTACAACTAATCTGTCACGTCTTTCCGAAACGAAGGAAAACCTTCAGGATAGGAAATTTGTACCGTCTCTTCTTTCGTTCTTTTTGTTTTTTTGTTCTCCTGAAGATTTTCTGTAATTCAGTACTGATGAATGAAAAAGCAGTTGTTCTATCAATTGTGTGCTGATTTTGGCTACCTATTATGATGAATTCAGCAGTCCAAAAGCAATTCACTAATGGAAGTACAAGTCGAATCGTTGATAACAATCATGTTCTCCGATGACATGAGCAGTTCTCAGACGAACCTAGGGTTTGTGAAAGTTGGTTAATTTTAATTTTGTAACAAGGCTTCCTGTGTTTGGTGCTCTTGTCTAGGCGGGTAACTTGTTATAAATGTGAGGAGAGATTAAAGAGGAAGAAAAATTGAATTTCGCTACCTTAGGACCGTTATAGTTACTGCCGCCTTTCACCAGGGCTTCGACCTGCTGTCTATCCTATCATCAGGTCACCAACTTACTTGACCTTCCGGCACTGGACAGGCATCAGGTCCCGTACATGGTCTTACCTACAACTTTGTGGAGACTTGTGTTTTTGGTAAACAGTCGCCCGAAGTCACGCTCAATCGATCTGGGCCTTTTTTTTTATGCATTTTGTAATTGACTGTGGGACCTTCTGGGACATTTTAGGCACGGATTGCAGCTTGCTTGTATCAGTGGAACATGTACAATTGTAAAGAAAAGAAAAAGGTGTTGGTAAGTTGGTGCCTGGAAAATGGGAACTGTGTCTGCTGTTGCCTTTTCATAGAGTGGATGTTCAACCAGCTGAAGCTATGATTGTGTCCTTTTGGTAGATAATTCAATAGCAAAATGGAACAAAAGTCTTTCTTGCTGATTCCGAAAAGCCAATTTTTCCTAGTTAGGCCCATAATTCACGTCAGTTGTCAAAGACTAAAACGATTAGCATATTTATTAGTACTAATTTTGAGAGAGAGAGAGAGAGAGAGAGAGAGAGAGAGAGAGAGAGAGAGAGAGAGAGAGAGAGAGATTGTAAAGTTTTTGTCTCATACCATGTTTGCTTGCTTGGATTTTTGAATGCTTTTTTCTTCCTATGGCTTTTTCTTTCTTTTGGAGGTGGAATAAGATTGTGAGTGGTTAATGGCAAAAGAAAGAAATGGAAAAGAAAAAAAAAAAAAAAAAAGGTTTTCCCACCCAAAGGATCTCTCTTGCTGGATGACTGTGAAGTTTTTGTTTTATGCCATGGTTGCTTCTCTCTCTCTCTCTCTCTCTCTCTCTCTCTCTCTCTCTCTCTCTCTCTCGGACCATCGGGAGTGTCTCGGGTAGCTTACCCACACTAAAACTAATCCTCTCCCAAGTCCGGTTAAAAGCAAGTCATTCATGCTGGGATTCAAGAATGTACGAAAAACTACTTTCTTGCTGCCTGAGCACTTTATGGATCAACTCTGATCAATTGTGAGGCACAAACTCTCTCTTGCTGGATGACTGTGGAGTTTTTGTTTTATGCCATGGTTGCTTCTCGCTCTCTTTTGGACCGTCAGGAGCGTCTGAGGTAGCTTACACGCACTTCAACTAATCCTCTCCCCCAGTCCAGTTAAAAGTAGGTCATCCATGCTGGGATTCGAAAATTTACGAAAAACTACTTTATTGCGGCCTGACCACCTTTTGGATCAACCCTGATCAATTGTGAGGCACAAACTCTCTCTCTCTCTCTCTAGATAGAAGCACAACACCACAACAATGTTGATTTTGAGTGGAGAAGATCAATCTGTCCACCCAAATAATGCCTTCATGATTGAGATGTTGACCTAAGAACTAAGCAAACAAAAAATTCCTCTACGCTGGAGTTGTACAACTCCTTAGGACCACAATGTACACGTGCGTCAGGACCCATTCCCAGACCGGACTTTTAACCTTTCTGTTTATACTTTAACACAAGGAAAGATCCACGACATGTTTCTTGTGGCCCTTTATCGTTAGGCTCGTGAAGTCTGATTCAATTTTAAAATGCATTTCGCGGATAGTTGGAGGTTTAGAGGTATTACGGTGATTGGTGATGTAAATTATGAGTTATAAATGATTATTATATGCAACAGTCGATGTAACTTGTAATCTTTTCTTCATTCGATATATAATGGAAACTGATGTGAGCTGTGGAGGTATTCAACATTTTGTTCGGGAATCACATAAAATCTCTCCGTCTACCGTAAACCCTAAAGCTGAGGATAATGTGCAGTGGTTAAGAGCATTGGCATTGTCCCGACTCCTGAAATCACCGGATAATTTCTATCGCACATCAAACATTGAAGAGCAAGACCAATTAAGCTGTTTGAAAATATCCAAATATCCATAACCTCTACTCCATAGATGTTGGGTTGGAGAAACAGTTTTGGTCTATAAATGGATTCTAACGTTACTATGGAAAAGAAAATGTAAGAAAAAGGTGCATAAAGTAAAATGAAAGCAAGCAATAATTCCAAAGAAATATGCATAATTCTCTCCTTTTAAAAATAGGTTACACAAACAAACAATTAGACAAACGGAAACGAATTGGGTACAAATGTCCAGACACAGATCTGTATTCGCAATCACTCAATGCGTGTGCGTCTCACGTACATCATCGTGTGTGACCTATGTGGGTTCTGGCAAAAGGAATAGGATAGATTGCCATAGCAAATTTTTATACGATTTTTTTATGTGTCGCACTCAATGGAATAAACGGTTGGAGTTACATTTTTTTAGCTCGAAACGACACCGAAGTTAGCAGGTTACGTAGTGTATTGGCTCCATTAAAGAGGATGACTTCTCGCTGTCCTCAAAGGAAAGAAGAATACCAAAAATTGGTGGGGGGACTAATTAATAATCCAATCCATGAAAAGCACAAAATCTGGATCTTATGATATTAAAAATAAACCCTAATCAGAAGCTATAAAACAAAGTGTTGATTAGACAAAGGACCCACAAACCTTTGGCACGTACAGCTACACATTTCTTGTCTCTTCCCCACGGTCTCATAGCCACCATACCTTTTCCTCTTATCTATTCCAAAAATAATGTCCATAGTAAAATTGTTTTTAATAATTCATGTGTCTGAGTCATACGTATTCCAAAAATAATGTCCATAGTGCTAACTTGCCGAGAACCCAATTAAAATCAGAGCAAATTAAAGTTTTGTAACATGAAGCTATATGGATGTTGATTTTCTGCTGGCTCTCTTCAATTCCTGTCCGGACAGGGTCATGGCTGCCGGAATGTATCGAACACGAAAAACAGTTTCATGACTTGCAGTTGATCTCATTTGGACGGCGGGCAGGCTCATTTGGATGGCCGGGAACGCGAAACGCGGTATACTTTGTTTTTTAGGTCTTCCAAACCCAATAGGGTTATTTTTTGGTAGGCAACTTGTCTTTTGGTATAAATACTTGTTATATGGCCTCTAAATTTGGTGTCAGAGAAAATACTAGGTTTTGTATTAGTGTTTGTGAGGGTTTGCCTTTGTTTTTTGCTTTAGTGAGATTTGGGTAGAATCAAAACTCCCACGAAAGAAGAAGCTTCTATGCATAAACTGTCTGACACAAACCAAGTGACTGATGCACCTATAGTCGAGAGCTCCGCGACACAGTTGGGCGTCGTGCAACTAGTTTGCCTTTGTTTTTTGCTTTAGTGAGATTTGGGTAGAATCAAAATTCCCACGAAAGAAGAAGCTTCTATGCAGAAACTGTCTGACACAAATCAAGTGACTGATGCACCTATAGTCGAGAGCTCCGCGGCACAGTTAGGCGTCGTGCAACTAAATGACCAAGGCCAACTACAGTGCTCTAAAATCGGTAGAGGAACTGCAAATCGACAGCGTACATTGATCATGGACATCTGACGGCCGAAGCAAGCTCTCGCTGGATTTATATCCTTTATTTGTTTTGGTTTATGTTTTATGCTATTCTCGTCTGTTCGTTGTTATTATTCTGTTGTCTTTGTAACCATTAGTTTGTAATAGCCCTCCGTTTGAAATGAAATTCTCTCTCTTTAGCTAAAAAAAAAATCCCACCTAAAAAATTCTACATCGTCCCTACCATGTGATGTAACCTTTGAGAGTCTCCATCTAACCCAATGATAAAAGTACTGCTTCACCTCGTGCACGAACGCGTTAGTTTAATCTTACAACAATTATATAAGGTGCGTATAAATTGATCCGGACATTCAGTTACTATAAAACAACATGAACTTATAATTTTTTATTTTGTTTCAAAAAATGGGTGACGTGCAAATATATATAACCTCAAACATTTTGGGCATAAAGAAGGAGCTAGTCCTCTTGGTCCATCTTTGGATACTCATAAATTAGTACGCTCCATCTTTCGATACCTTAATGTAAGATATGATCATTACTTAATGATTCCATCCTATGCTTTCCATCAGTTTTGCTACCTGCACATATTTGTACGCACATATTGTGCACAAATCGCGTTGTGGGATCTATTTTGGGGTCGTACATAAATAATTCAAGCCGTTTAATAATTTTAAAATATTTTTTGAGTTGTCCTGTAAAAAATCAAGATCAATTGGACAATTCTATGTGCTTGATCCAATCTTTCAATTTTTGATTCAATGTGTAGAGCTATAAAAAAAAAAAACACGCGTCGTCTTCTTCTGCGTCGCACGAGCGCGTGCATCACACGCTGCGAGTAGATCTCACTCGCTGGCACGCGCCTCCTTTTTCCGGCGCGTGCGGCCGCCACAATACGCCGCCGGCTATGGGGTTCGCACCAGTGGAATCGTGTTGACGAGGGGTATATCCCTATGGTATCAAATCGATTTTAAGATGAACGATTCGTCTTCGCCGGAGATGTAGCTTCTTGGCCGCGATTTGGCTGGCGGGGAGAGAGAGAACGCGAGGGCTACAGTGACTCACCCACCCCAGCAAGTCACTGTAGCGAATATCTTCTTGGAGAGGGTGATGGCGAGGCTGCTGGGCGCCGGAAATGGATGATTAGCTCGCCATTTTGCCTTCGCCGGACTTATAGAGAGACAGTTGGAGATGGCCTTAGAGTTATCCGATTGAGTTAGTTTTCCGTCAAGCCGCTCGGAAAAATATTTTAAAGTTGATGAATGGCTTGCATTATGTGTGCGAGACCCCAAAGTGAGCTCCATGACGCGATCTATGTATGGTGCTTTATTGTGCTTTCATCGTTATAACAAATGTTGGTATATATCTTTTTTTTTTTTTTTATAACTCAGGTCTCCGGGCCAACTTATGTACACCTCAATTAATTCTGAGCTAATTCCATTACCAACTTGCGGATAGCCCAATTAAAGTTTTTTTTTTGGTTGGTAAATAGCCCAATTAAAGTTGAAGCAAAGCTTCATATGAACTACTAATCGCAAAAAATTGCTAATATCTAAGAAATTTTTAACCTGAAACCTTAAGATAAGCAAGGCCTCGACCTCCGGGCCAACCTCTTGCGATTTAGTGTGTTGTTACTATCATTCTCTACACAAGAGTCTACGAATTTTGTACTATCATCCATCTATAATTGGTGCAGTGTGTACAAAAGGAGTAGAGATCCACACATGTCATGTGATGATTTCTATGTGTTCCATCATATGGTACAAAATCACAGTGTTTTCATTCCACGATTGGTCTTTTCTTTGGTGGGCCTCAGTGAGTTTGTTCTCCTTGTTGTTCACTCCATATTTGATGATAATTGAACGGCTAGTATCTAGCCGTTCATGTTTCATTCAGATGAATAAATATCTTTTCACACGTGACCCTCGTTCGATGCAAAATGAGATCTACCATGATCTCATTTGATGATCCGATTAGTTCATAGTTCAGATTTCATGATCTCATTTGACGATCCGATTAGTTCATAGTTTAGATTTCATGATCTCATTTGACGATCCGATTAGTTCATAGTTCAGATTTCAGTGTGTTTATTATCTATGCAAACAATAACGTGGATTGGACATTGGAAAGGGCATTTTTGAATTTGCACGCCCCAAACCTCGGAGGGAGCTGACGCAATCCACACCAGTCACGGCCCTCCGCTTAGCACAGGTACTCACCCTGTGGGGAATCGAACACCTGACCAAAGGGACTACCCCTAAAGTCAGACACTCGCCCTAACCACTGGAGCAACCACTGTGTGTGTAATGAAAGTGTTTTTACACCCGTAAAATGTGAATTCTAGCTTGTTTGGCATTCTATGTCTATTATTCATTACCTGGTGGACGGTGATTAACAAGACTCTTTATCAAATGATTAAGTTATAGCCTCAAGGGTTAGTTGGTGGATTTGCTCTCCATGCACGCAATTGACCATGGTTTGATGGTTGGGTTCAGGCTTCAAAAAAGTACAATTTTTTTGTGAATCTCTTAGTCGTAGTCTCGTAGATGACATAAGTTGACCAATGTGAAGAAAATTAGTTGAGCTGTGCGTATGTTGGTCGGGACACCCCAACCCTGAAAACAAATATAAAAAATTAAAGTGAGCAAGTTACCACAATCATATACACACGAGAGTGCATTCATTGGAACAAAACACAATCCGAAGCCAACTTGTAGGTTGACAGAAGTCCCCCAATTCTCTCTCTCTCTCTCCTCAGTTTCCTAATCTTCTTATCCTCCTCTCATTGAAACCACCACCATCATCAAAATAGAGTCTGAGATTCAGTTGTTGGCCTTCTTAAACCCATGGAAAACCAACACCCATATCAAAACAGCATAGAAAAACTTCATCAAGACCACCACCAAAGCACTCAATGCAAATCACCACCACCACCACCACCACCCTCCACCACCGCCTCACCACCCTCCTCCTCCTCCTCCCCCGCCCACGAATTCTCCTTCACAATCTCCCTCCACCACCACCACCACCACCAACCCCCCTTCTCCACCACCGCCAAACCCCCGCCGACTTCAACCGCCCTCGACTTATCCCCCGCCGACGACATCTTCTTCCACGGCCACTTACTCCCTCTCCACTTCCTCTCTCACCTCCCCCCCACCTCCTCCTCCCCTCGCTCCTCCACCAATTCCCTCGACAATTTTACCCTCCCCATCAACCAAAATCTCCAAATCCCCACCTCCACCTCCACCAACCCCGACCCAATTCGCCAAGAAACCCGACACAAACCCAAACCCAGACCCAAATCATTCTCCTTATTCGGCATCCCAATCCGTCGAAAAGGCGATCATTACGTCGAAACAGAGGAGAGGGAAAAACAGAGGAAGAAGATGAAGTTCGACTTGAGTCAAGTTGTGAAAAGGTACATGAGAATGGTGAGGCCTCTGTTCAACAAGAGGAGATCAGATAGTGATGTGCAATTGAGGAGACAACCCTATTCGTTTTCTGGGTATTTGAGTCCGAGAGATTACTATTATGAGGAGGAGGAGACCATGAGGAGGGGGAAGTTTTCGGCACCGGCGTCGATGAAGACGTCGCCGTCGAACAGTGGGCTTTTGGTGTCTCCTTCGACTAGTGATAGTACCATGGAGGAGCTGCAGGCGGCGATTCAAGCGGCTATTGCTCATTGCAAGAATTCAATTGCCGTGGAAGAGAAAATCAACAAATGTTAACCCAATGAGTTGGCCGGGTGGTCTTGCTCGGGACGTTTGCTCCCTCTTAAGATCGTTCCGTTCTTCTTACGACCAATACTTTGGTTCACATCATTCTCATGCGCAAGCGTCTGAAAGAGCTGTGGAGGGTCATAGAGATTTCGAGGTGCGCACAAGCTACCAGACACCATAAATTACCCCCCAAAATTCAGCAAATTAATTAGTAATTAAATATTGAGTAGTTTCTGTTTTTTTTTTATTGTAATTTTATTATATCGGTGAATAGAAATAGGACAATTAGTCAATTGTATAGTTGTATTATGAGTGGTGAGGGCTATCAAGTTTTCCATTTGATTTTAGCAACTTAGTTGCTAAGTTGCTAAAATCAACCAGATTTTAGCAAGTGAGTTTAGTAGGTGTTAAAATCATGATATTTCAAATCAAAAAATGAAGTGGTTTTGTGTATCATTTTTCGATTTTTTTCGCACCAAATTAAAGTACTCCTCGTGGACTTTAATTCGGTGTGAAAAATTCAAAAAATAATACATGATAACACTTAATTTTTTTATTTGAAATACCATGATTTTAGCACGTGCTGAACTCATTTGCTAAAATCATGGTTGATTTTAGCAACTGGATTGCTAAAATAAAATAGAAAACATTGAGCTCTATTGGGTTTTCTATGACTTTTTGAAATTTGATGATTTTGAACATTGAAGATTTACCGTTACTTATTTACCTTGTCGTAAAAAAACATCGGGGATTTGAAAGAATTTCTTCCTTACTCAATTGTGTCATGGTAGCTTGAAATGTACTCCGTATTAGGGGTGTTCACGGTTCGGATTCGGCCGGATCGGTTCCGGATTTGATCCGAACCGGTAATAACGGATATATGTTTTCAAGATCCGGAACCATCCGTGGATGATATACGGATGGATCGGTTCGGTTCCGGATTTGACGGATCGGTTCCGGATGGATTTGACGGATCGGTTCCGGATGGATTTGACGGATTGGGCTGTGACAAATGGGCCTCTAACTTGGGCAAATTTAGGAAATTTTCCAATCATATTTCTAGCCTATTTTCCGGCCCAATCATTTTTCAAGCCTATTTAACACAAACTCAGGATTACTTTAACACAAAAACAACATCACTTTAACACAAAATCAGCATTTTTACAGCACAAAATCAACATCACTTTAACACAAACTCATTATATCAGCAACATCAGCACAATTCAATCAATTAGCATGAGAAGAATAACAATAGGCAGCAAGCATCACTATCTTGTATCAGCAACAGTATTAGGAACCATAAAGCATCAGCATCTTTGCATCAACAAGTTGCAAATCAAAGTTCAAATGCAGATGTTGCAAAGTTCAAACTCAAGACAAACACAGATGCAAAGTTGCAAATCACACAACAAACAAAACCGTAAACTGAGTAGTCGTGATCTGAGTTCAGGATCTGGTAAAGGAGAAGCTGACGGTGGAGTAGTCGTGCGGCGGGATAGGAGAGGGAGGGAGGGAGAGAGGCGCCGCATGGATGAGAGATTGAGAGTGATTAGATTTAGGATTTTAAGGTGGTGGACTGGCCAGCCCTAGTGGCAGTGGGTAAACATGGGTGATGTGTTAGGTTAACATGGGTCATGGGTAAACCGTAAACTGAGGAGAATACACGTTTTTTTTTTTTTTTCCCATTTTGGCAACGGACATCCGGAACCGAACCGAATCCGATCCAAAACCGTGAAATTGGAAGCCTCAAGAACCGTTACCCATCCATACATACCTTGGGTGGATCAACGGATGATTCGGATTGGTCGGATCGAGCGGATATTCTTTAGTACTCATTTTTGAATTTTCGTCAGAATAGATTATTACTTTATAGGGTGTTGGAGAGATGTGTGCATGATAGATTTTATAACATAATATTGTTTGGGAGTAAGGGGTGTTCCGCTAAGTGTGTTTTTAAAATAAACTGATTTTCACGGTTTTTTATTTGATGTATTGTGAGAGAATGACTTGTGTTGGTTTCTGTTTTTTGTTAGTGGAACACCCCAAAAAATCAAAACAGATTATGAATTGATTTTTTGCTCAAAATGCATTATGTAAGAATGAAAAAACCTTCTGAATTGATTATCAAATTATATCTCTATTGTGTAATTTGGAGAATGCATTCTATAAAAATGCACTGTAAAAGTTGGGTACCAAACACCTAAAATGCCAAAATGGACAGTGCATAATTGAGAATGAGGCTGTCAAACAGATCCTTCGTCTTCTTCATTTTTGGATTCTGACGATGTAAAAGCCAAGCTCCATCAGTTTTGATTGTATGTTTAAAAATTAAAGCCAAACTTGAGCATATAGGTATCTAGCTAGATATGCTTGTGAACAAAGGACCAATCTGTAAATATAGTAAGAATAGGGGTAAATTACTAAATAGCATATTAACATAAAATCTCATATTCCTTTCATTAGACATTTTAGCTAATACGTTTCCTACTCTCTCGAGTAACCGAGTCAGTGGCGGCTCCAGAAATTTTTAAAAGGGTGTTCAAGAATTAAATTTACCCTACTAGTTCTATGAACACTCGTATAACTAAAAAAAATTCAATATACTAGTGTGTACAATGCGACCAAAAAATATATAAAATATTACAGTTGTTCTTGGAAAATTTCATAATTTGAGCCAAGCAAGATCAAAGGGGAGCATAAAGACACTTTTAAAAAAAAAAAGGAAATTACGCGGTGAATAGTTAATGGAGATAAGGGTTGATTGTCGTTCTGAGAGAAGTTGCATGATAATGATTGTGAATAATTAGGATTTTCCTCTCTATTTTTCTGATATTTGTCATTAAGATGTGTACCATATTTTGAGCTAATGTATAAGTGTTAACTTGTGAATAATCAGGATTGTTCGATACTTTCTTCAAAGAATAGGACGGAGCGTTCTACTAAACACTGAGATAAAATTACTATGTGTAATCTAACAACAAATTAAAAAAAAATCACAGTTGTTCAATTGATCACATTTTCTTATATGTGGAGCCGCCTATTATAGGCTGTAATTTGAGTTTTTTTTTCCCTCTCAATGACAGTCAGCATTGTGAGTTATAGTTAGTGAGATTTGAACACCTATCAATTATCAAATGTACAAAAGTACATGGTGCCTACCACTTTACTTGATTGTAATTTGGGTTGTTCAAAGTGGATTAATTTGTGGGCTAATTTTTTAGATTGATGGTAATTTAAATTTGGACAGGGTGTTCATCCATACTTGAATTGGGTGTTCATCCATATTTGAACGAGTGTACAAAAAATAAACTTACCTAAAATTTTACATTTATTATACGTAAAAAAATTTCCTTGGGTGGTCATGTGACCATCCTTGGCTGGCTGTAGAGCCGCCAATGAACCGAGTGAGAAATTTTTATTAAGACGGATTGTATGGATTTTGTTAAAAGTGTTAAGAATCCAAGATCTGCACACTCAGACGGATTATATGGATTTTGTCAAAAGTGTTAAGAATCTGAGCAGACCCAGAATTCTTAACACGTTTAACAAAATCCATACAATCCATCTGAGTAGTAATCTCCAGAGCTCCCTGAGCATGAGCCCACTCCCTTGCGAAAAGGGCCCTTTGTTCCGTTTAATCTATTGACGGAATGATCTTTTATTGTCCAAAAAACAAAAAAGCTATCTCGATCAGCTTGTATGGACTTCGACAAATACTGAGAACCAATCTCACAATTCAGAATCCCATGTGGTCTGGCCAAGCTAGGAACACCTTTGTTGAATCCAATCAACATTCTAGTATGGTAAGACAGGTGAATCCTCATTTTTCTTCCATATGTCATGAGCTTCTAAAGACCAGACCACACCCCCTGAACCTAAGCTGGCTAGGGTCCAACCCTACAAAAAATCAAAGTCCTAGAACCAACCAACTCAGTGGTCTTTTTATAATTCTATATTTTAGCCTTTCTTTTTTCATTTAAGTCAAAAATAAGTTTCTGCCTGGAATATTAGGTATAACTTAGCAATTAAAGAAATACAACATAGCATTAGGTAATAGGTATAACTACGTTGACAAAATTATCACCTAATGTAGAAATGTATATTGTGTTGACAATATTACTCATTGCCACGTCCTTGCGTGCGTCAGAAAAAATTTCAATACAACGGTTATTAATTGTAACGCAATCTCACATGAGGCGTTATAATTAATAATTGTTAGGCAGTTCAATTTATCATGTTAGGGGATTAAATCTTGTTAAATGCAAAAAATAATTTTATGTTTTAGTCTTTATAGAGCGTTTTTCTAGGAACAGAGGGTATTAGTAATTAAACAGGGAGGCTCCCCTCTGTTTTCAATAATGTCCAGTCCCATCCAATTTGTATTTTGGGAGCTCACCCGAACCCGAAAATTACGTTTTTCAATAACTCATGGTGTTTGGGCTAGTTTACGTACATTAATCCATGCAGAATCAATTCAACTGTCTTCTAGTAAGAGGCCCAATTAAAGCCATGGTTGATAGCACCTACAAACTCTCAAACCTCAACGAGGCAACAAACTCCTAAGTCTCGGGCTTCTACTTACAACACGCGATCTCCTCTAAAACATCATTTCACAAAAATTAAACACTTTTTGTCAAAAAAGTGTAAGAGAATATAAAAACAATTTATTTATTTTATTCAAAAATCTAATCCTATGTTTTTTTCCCGAATAACTATGATTTGTTTGTATAACTATTGATTTTCAATCAATCTTCCTTTTTATGCGGGAAATGATTTTCACAACCCCCTTTATTCCCAAACACTCTCTTATCGTCTTTATTCGCTTTAAAATTACCAAATTATCCTTATCAGATGAGTCACTTCTTCCATATGAATGACAATTTGGTACTTTCAAGTGAATAAAGACAAAAAAGAGAATATTTAGAAATAAAAGGGGGTTGTGAAAGTCGTTTGCGTGTATAGTCTTCTCATAAAGATGTAAAAAATGAATGGAATAAATCACCTTTGTAGACCTATCCCAACCAAACTGGATGGTCCGATGAGCAATCTCTTGTGCAAATTGAGAGTGAAAAATACTAACGAGGTGGTAGTTGAAGTGGTTCGAGCAACTAACAAAGAGAGAGTGAAGAAACTTGGGAGCCCATCAAACTTGGTTTAATTTAACTTGCATTTCGGTGAGGTTTTCTGGTGATGGACTCCATGACGTGGTGACGTATCAATATTTCCTCCTCCGCCGGGTCAGCGATGGCTTAAGTTTGAACATTCCCAGTCGGATGAATTCCCTAATTGATCGGAGACTCGCTACGCTGATTCAATCCAGCTCCTCTCACCTTTTTGCTTGGGCAAAATATAAAGAGAGGGAAAATTAAGGACCAATCTATATAAGTAGTGGGCCCAAAAGAAAAAGATAAGGGAAAAAAGAAATGAGACAATTTCTGGTCGCGAGACAGATGGGAATAGAAGCTGCTAAAAGGCTAGTCAACTGTGGCCATGCAAACTCAGTTGTTTGCATGTGGGTCTCTCAGACTCTCATGGCTGGGCCAAATTTTCACAAGCGAACATAAGTACAGAAAATAATCAATGATCACAACTAATAATGCAAATGATATTTATTATATTGGAATCAGATCTCCTGTTCCAAATTCCCCATGTTCCTCTGTTGTTGGGGAGTTTGGGCCGTTGGAACACACATAAATTTTTGAAGCACAAAAATAAAATTCACCATCCAACGGCCTAAACCTCCTAGAGGAACATGGAGATTTTGGAACAGGAAATCTGAAACCATTTATATTTTCTTATGATTTCTATGTGGATTTAATTTTTGGATTTTAGTTTTTTTCTTCTTCTTACAATCAAAGCCGGTCCAGGAGTAAGCCCAACAAGCCTCCTGGCTTGGGCAACAACAAACAGGAGGGAATAAAAAAAATAAAAATAAAAAACCGAAGTTATATATAAATGTATAAAGTTCCCAGAAACAACGCAATGCCAAACTTCCTCGAGGGCTGAGTTCGGGACATGGGGTGGCTGCTGCGCAGCCTCTGCACAGCAGCTGCTGTGCACAATCGCAGCCATCCGTTGCTTGGATGAACGGCCCAGATTTCAAACAACAGATACAAATTGTTCACGCGAACAATTTGTTTTCAATCCGAACCGTTAAAAACACTTATGGACGGCTGCGATTGTGCGCAGTAGCACAACAGTAACCCCGCGTCCCTGAGTTCGACTATCAGACTCCCACAATTTCCCTTCTCTTTTTGACTCTCTCACCCTCTCTCTCCCTTTTTTCTTTGTCAACAAGTTTCCCTTTTCTTTTTTTTTCTTTTTCCGGCTATGTTTGTTATATCTGGCTCCATTTTTCCCCCTCCTAATTCCCAATATAACAAAAATCTATTACTCAATTACTTTGTTAGAAGATTTAACATTTGACAAAGACAACAATAGTGTACAATGATGTGTTTTTACATTTGATTAGGAGAATTTTTCACTTTCCAATTGTGAAAAATTGAAAAACATCGAGCGAGCTCTTTTTTACACAAATCATAGTTAAATATTGAATAATTTCTTCTTCTTCTTATTTTTTTTTATAGTTGTATCCTTTTAGTTTGAATTGTTGTAATATTGCAATGCTTTCAAAAGAACTCTTGAAGACGCAAGAAGCCTGATATTGAGAGTTTGTTTTGAGGCCGTTAATCCTGAGACCGCATTGCCTATTACAGTTGTTTCGGTAGAGTGGAGTTCTCTAAGTTGAAATTTGATACCTTCGTACTACCTTGTCACAAGAGAAATTGCGTGGATTGACTCTATGTCAATAAAAAAAAAAGTTTTTGATAAGTTAAAGTCCGATAACACTATTAAAAATTGTGTTTTTTTTTTACGTAATTCAAGTTAAAATCACTATATAACCTTAATTTTTCTCCTTTTATTTGCTTATATGTCTTTTTATTTTTTATCACACACTCAGATGTGGCTCCACCCTTATCAAAGGTTGTTCACTTGAACACCCACAAGAAATTTTTTTGTTTAAAAATACATTCAAAAATTTTAGTTTTAGTTTAGTATAATCATTGTTGAACACCCTACTCACAAATATTTGAAAACCCTACTAAAAAATATTTGAAAACCAGCGCACAAATGAATTTATGTAAACAACCAACTAAAGTCTAAAGTTTTTCCGTAGATGGCCAATGTACACTCTAAAGCCTTTTATATTTTATATTATATGTGATAAATTTATATCGGGTTTTGTTTGAACATTTATACTATGAACACTCATCAATCCTTGTAATTCACAATAGAATCCTTAATACACCAGTTCAAAATAAAGTGCACACTCTTTACGACAAAAATTAGGAAAATCAAGAAAAAAAAGTATCCATTGTATTGATATCGTCCTATGACTTCTCTTTGAGCAACAATCAACTCTTTGTATAAAATAAATAAATATCCGTGCGAGCCTTCAACACACAAATTTCTACAATAAATATTAGTGCATTTATCTCCCGATTTAATTTTACTTGACCCAATAACATAGAATTCACCAAGAAAATTTGTGATATCTTATGTATTTTCATATCATTTGGTCTCATTATTCACACTACTATATGGAAAAAAAAATCTATGTATATACATACTAGTTAGTAGAGCACTAGAGTTAGTAGAGTTAAGGTAAATGTTGAATATCCCTGAACAAAATTTATGGAGCCGCCATTGTACATATTAGTAAGTGGACAACCAAGCCTCGGGTCGGACTTGGATGGTCTAAACATCAGAACCGACCCTGCTTACACTCTGACTGTACCATAGGGTTTGGGCTCGACCGGCTTGTTGGCTTGGCTCACTACTATCTCATCTTATTAAAGGAGTATCTGGTACGTTCAATGAATAATTATTGACGGAAAATTTAGTAGATTGATCCGACGTGATGTCATCACATTTGTTTTCGTCAGTCTATTTTCCAATCATGAATCTTGTCTAGTTTTTTGAAAGACAAATCTAATACATGTAGCTACGGTTATAGCGTTTTAGCAGTCTACTGGAGTATTTGAAAGCGGACAACATGCATGCTGATCGCCGAGCACGGACGACTCGGATGGGGACAACATGCATGTTGTCCTTTCGGAGACAACACCATTCCCCAATTCGGTTTTTGAAAGTTGAGGGCATTTTAAAAAAAAAAAAGTGAATGAGTAAGAGAGATATTTTAGGATAACTTAAATATTGATTCTTATTTATTTTTTGTTAGGTACTTTGTTAGGTACGTTCCTCGGGATCCCATATGTTTCAAACAAAAAAGGTAGAAAAATAATTATTTGCCTATCCCTATTCCTTCCTTTTTTCAATGTTCAAATTAAACAAAGTGTAACCTATTTTTTGGCTTAAAAAACAAACGAGGTGAGCGGATCTGATCATCGAAATGAAAATATTCCTACCAAATAATCGAAACGAAACCCGTCATGGGCTCACAAGTCCAAATTACAGGGGAAGTAGAGAATCTTTTTTCAACTATATATAAATCCTTAAAGGAAATGATAAATGATTACGAAGATAATTATAATCTTTATTTGATCATATAATTTTAATTTTTTTATAACCGCACCTAGACTAATTCCGAGCCCCAGAAGTAATCCCGATGGCCTCGAGAGTTATCTGATCATATAATTATTATCTCATTATAATGATTTCTGCGATTGACTTGAAGGATGCTTTCTACTATCTTTTAAACACATCGGTAGTTAAAATATTATTGCTCCACCAGATGAAAAGCCCCCACTCACATGACAATTGGGCTTTCTTGTTTTCTGGGTTTGAAAGTTGAAGCCTAGTGTGTTCATTATGATTCTTTTGAACCTAGACCAGCAATAAAATAACTCTAAGTTCTTTTGAATCATGCATGTTGAAAAAGCACAAGTGGAAATGGCACCATAACAAAATAAATTGGAAACGGGCACGTCTGCAGTGAACTGCAGACTGTCGTTTGTGTGATCCTAGCCGTCTAAATATGTTTTTTTTTTTCCCTAGACAATCGATTGTCGAGATAAACGACATAGGCTTTTTTGCGGTTAGACTACAGGGAATCTGGTTCCAACAAATTTCCCTTCTTGTCCTTTGCTCCTTTTTTGGCCTCTTGGATTTTAGTGTATTTTATAGTCATTTTTTCAAAACACATCATCTACCAATAAGCTCAATAGTATTGTTACGATGGACATATTAATTTGAATATCTCATTTATATAAAAATGTTTCTCGCATGTAATTAAACATGACGTTCGACTTTGCATACTATGATAGCTCCAAATTCCATTATGAAGAAAATGTAGCCGTAAGGCAATTTGGGAGATAATTAATTCATACCTCAACCTCCTCAGCCCTCGAAAGCCTGCTCTATAATTGACCATACCAAATCAACTCAATATAGATCACCCCAGTGCATTGACCATCATCCCTATATCAATAACGATATCAAGTTGTTAGATAGTTGGATTGACCAAAGCTTGCAAAACACCATTGATCCTTATTCGTAAGGATAAAAGAGGAAATTGCCCCCCACTTAGGACCACGCAAATCGTCTAGTACCAAACGCATTGGTGTCCTACTGGATTGGTGGTGCACATGATAGCTCTAAGACATTGGTGCCACCCTAGTTGGAATGACTGTTATAGAGGTGATGCATGCTATATCCTTCATTTCCCAATGTACCCCTTCGACCTTGAGTAAAAGTTCTTTTTCACTGAGGAAAAAAAAAAAATCCAGACCCAATAACAATGAACCGCTCTTAAAACCACTCCAACATAATAGATTAACAAAAAAAAAAAAGCCAAAGTAGATGGTAAAAATACGGATTATCCAAAAAAAAAAAAGATGGTAAAAATAGTTATTGCTTCATTTTGATCTGATCGCCAAGTCAAATGCATTTCATTCTTTCAACTATCAATGTGATCAGACCTTGAGTTCTCTTAGAAAGCCAAGCGGTGAAGAGTTCTGGCACACAATAAATAGTCTATCATTATCATATGGTGAAAAGGATGGAAAAAGACTAATTGTAAAACGAAAACATCATTTTTGCGATCCCTAATTGGCAACAATAAAAGATAACGGGTGGACATTTTCTATTGCAAATTTTTGCATCAAGGTTATATATATGGGCAAACATGAGCGAAAATATACAATCAAAAAAGGAAAGAAGCCATTGAACATATATTCGAAACTCAAAGCAAAGGATAAAGAAGGGCTCAAATTGGTTACCTTTATGCTATCCTTATTGTCCCCGTGAAGTTCCTAGTATTGAAGTCACAAAGATGTACTAAAATAACCTGTAAACAACGAAACCCAATAGAGAATTAATGAGTAGACAAATAGATTCTCAAATGTGAGCATTTTGAGATTCAAACAAATAACTCCAAAACTTACTTTTAATCAAATGATAGTACTACTTCCGAACTAACTTACCCTCTAGCTTTTTGAACTCTAATAATCAAACTATGATAAAGAGAAAAATACTTGCTATCCCAAAAAATAATTAACCACACCGGCCTTATACAGAGAATCAAATCACACAGCAATGCATTGCACAAAGTTAAAAATTACAATCTCGAAGTCCTATACTTCAAAAATACATTTTCTTCAACTAAAACATATTTCAAATAGGGATTCAAATACCTTACCTTGAAACCGTAGTGTCATAGCAATATAGAACAATGTCGTGACTGGAGAAGGGGAGAGAGAGGTTTCCCTAAAATTGTATAGCCGCAGTAACCTGATGACGCAGCGGAATTCACGAGAAACTAGTTGCGTACTAGTTCAAATGAAAATAGGTCTCGAATCCACGAGGTTCTTGAATCCACAAGAAGAAAGAGAAATAACTCTAAATTATATTTGATTAAAAGCTGAATAATAATAGAGGTTACATGCACTTTTATAGGAAAAACTAGCAAACCCTAGCAAAAACTTACCAAAAACTAAAGTATCCCGAAAATTGGGGAAACTTCCAAAATTGAAAACTAGAAAGAAAAATAAGAAATTCCCAACTGGAAACAACGAAAACGGAATTACACGCTAAGAGTAATTCGTAATCTAATTATTACCTAAAATAGCAAAATTACTAAATTGAAGGCCTAAACGAATGAATTTGGCCGAAATCCACCATCAGTCATGATTAGGGTGGTGAGTCTTGATCGCAGTGCGATTCTGCTTCAGCCCACCAACCCACTATTCCGGGCTCGTCGATAAATTGCCGAAATTGGCAATTTTCAATTAGAAATTGTTTGGGCCTCTTAAGCTTCGACCGGTCCAATTGATCATAGAATTGGGCCGCTACTTGTTCTGCATCACCTGACCTGTTGAAAACTAAATCTCAAAGACAAATCAATTGAAAATCCAATGAAAGAGAACGTGAAATCTAAAATAGCAGTCAGATTGGTGGTGGCTGAAAGATGAAAAACTTCCTCACCCACAGTCCTTCACATGGATGCATGGGTTGAGTCTGCCTTGTAGAAAAAAGGGATGTGGTGAGAAATTTGAAATTTGAACACACTAATTTGAAATGGGAATAGCCGTGCATAAGGGGATTGAGATTTGCTTTGAATGTTGACATAGGGGACTCAGCCATCCATGGCATAGATTGGGGGCTTAGATTGGGTATCCTAAATTTAATTAGATCAAAATCTTCTTAATTTAGGTCAATAACTTAAACCTCATGTAGGTGCTTGAATTGAAAGAGTAATTGAATCAGAGCCCTCCAAACTGCCACAGAGGACAGTTGTGAGAGGGACATTTCTCAAAAGCGTTGTGTAATACTGTAATGTAATATAGATATGGAAAGCATAGTAATTAGCTTTGGCATAAATATAAAAGAATGATATGTATGCAATAATCATGATTAGTTTAGGAAATTTGGACTCTACGACTATAAGCAAAGTCACGTAGTATTATCAAACAAACTTGATAAGAAGAAGAGAAACAACACCAACACTTGATAACATATAATATAAAAAAAATATAAATATAAATATAAAAACACTCATTTTTCTTCAATCCGGGATCCTTGACTGGATCATTGGTGTGTGTGAACGGTTCGGTTCGGTTGGGTTAATCTAAGGTTCCCTACAGAAAATCTGTGGACCAAACCATATGATCTCCTGTTTAATTAGTGTTTGGACCATTAATCCACGAATTTAAACCAAAACATACTATTCGGTTCGATTTGGATTGGTTTTATGGTTCAACGGATTTTTATTGCAGCCCTAGCGGATAGAGGCCATGACACCCCGTAACTCTAGTCTAACTTCAATTTTTTTTTTCTTGTATACTTTTGTTATGGTACTCAGTAATTTAATTTAGCTTTATGGCTCCTGCAAATCTTAATAATCTTAATTTAGCCCCTTCAGAATCGGAATTTTTAAGTCTAATCCATCTAAACTCTAAATTGTTCCCCATTTTTATAAAATTCCAGTATCTAGTAACAGCCAAATGAGATCACCAAAATGCAAAGAAGCATGCCAAGTACAGAAGGAAACAAAGAATGAGGAATTGCTAATAAGAAGCATGCATATGCCAGCTTATTGCAATCAATACCATGTGCAATTTTGTGAGAATTTTGCTAGCAGTGACTGGGTTCCTGATTGAGGTGGTGACCCTTTTTTCCAACCATCAAGGAAGCTAGGAAGCCCCACAATAAAAGGTGATTGTTATTAGGCTCGAGAAGGAACTTTATTCTCAATTTCTCATGATATTGGAAGTTTGGGAATCCCAAAAATCATCTTAATCCTACTTTTCCGGAATATATTGTCTTCCTTCCTTTTTTGGTAAATGAATCCAGCTTCGATGAGCCCCTCCAACCCGCACTTATACTTTTACTCGAAATTGAGTAAAACTTTGGGTAAAAGTGTCGTTTGATATTCGATATGAAACACTTTAATGGGTAGGGGTGCAAACGAGCCAACTCGAGCCGAGCTTTATAGTGTTTAAGTTCTGCTTGTTTAGTAAATAAGTCAAAAATTCGAGCTCGAGCTCAGCTCGTTCGAGCCAAGACAAGTTAATTTAGTTAACGAGCCTCTTCAAACGAGCCAAGCTTTTGTGAGTTGAGTCGAGCTTTAGGGTGTTGAGCTCGGCTTGTTTACTAAACTAGCCTAAAACTAGAGCTCGAGCTTGGCTCGATTGCTAAATGAGCCGAGTCTTAACGAATCGAGCCATGATCTGCTCGCATGCAGCTCGGTTCGTTTGCAACTGTACCAATGGGCAAACCCATTGGGAGGTGAGCAATAGGCTTGCAAAATTTTAGTCTCACTCAATTCGAGTAAAGCTCGATTCAGTATAGGTTTGAGTAAAATAGTGGAGTAGATTTTTGGGAGGTTTTTACTCAAATTTTGAGTTTTAGTAATAAAAAAAAGGATAATGAGTTTTTTTTTTCCATTCGATATACATCAATAGAGTTAGTTGTTAGACGTTAGTAAATCACAAGGGTCGATCTCTTAATCAACTGTAACGGAATGGAAAAGTTTTTTAGTACAAGTTGAAGGCTCAAAATGGAACAATTTATGGCCCTACGTACTTTTGTATTTCTTGTCACTCCGAAATTTCATGTTGTAGGGTTTGCGAAGCCTGGTTCAGGTTAATTTGGACTTAGCAAATTAATCAGAGATTATAAATACTACTCTAATGTATGGACCAATTGGCCTCTAATGTAACTCTTGTACTCTCTGTTCATTCGATACAGTGAAAATTGATGTGACCCAAAGATATATGTACTTTACTACATAATTGGGAACCACATAAAAGTCTTTGTGTCTTTTCTATTTGCGTTCTTTTTCTTGATTTTTTTTCTCATGTTGTGAGTTGCAGTTTGGCGGATTTTCTCAGCATCACTCAAAACCGTGAGGTAGAGACACAACACCAGGTCTATGAGTGCACAATGAGACCCACTTGATCTGATCAGGATTATTATTCTTGTTTTTCGGGTAAACAATATATTACCTGCCCAATGAGCCGAATAAGATGACCGGTTTGGATCACATTTGCGATTTTGGCATGGGTTTCATATGATGATATGAACAACAAAACAACCTGCTGTGAAATGTTCGTTTGAAATATGTATTAATTAATTGTTACTAAGTTACCAAAAAATTGCAAATCTCCCATGAAATGCAATGTGTCATTTATGGGCCATTGTTCTTCAGGGCACGTTTGGTTTACACCACTCAATTTCTTATTGAATTGTCACTAAAATAATAAAATACAAACAATATGCAAATTTTTTTGGTCACATGATTGGTTATTTGTTTATTTTCCATTCTAAATTGTTGAGTTTGTCCAAATCTTTTTATGTGCTTAAAGTCTTGAACAAATAAATGAGGTAACTAAACGGGCCCTTATTCTAATTTCATTTACGTTTATAATACACAAAACGTGTTTTAAATCTCATCGCCGCAAGTCGTAATTTTGCTTTCCTTTTCTCTTTTTTACTAATTGTATGAAATGCATAAATGGAAGACATACTCATAACCATTCGAATTATATATATACTTGTTTCCATGCATATCAACATGAAGGTACTTCCGATTGTGTTTTTTTTTTTAACAGGACTTGCACTTGTGAATTTGGTCAGCAGCTAGAGCAGGGAACTAAATAAGGACAGGCCCAAATGAAAAGCCTTGGTTGGATCTTAGCCCAGAATCCCAGCCATGGACCAGTCCCTGATTTATTTAGTTTGGAGTACTCTTTGGACCTCAGTGTTTGCCAATTTCTGTTTCCCCTCCTTTCTTTTGTTTATCCTTCTTTGTTTGTAGTTTTGATCTTTCTTGTTTTAACCACTCCGGCGACTTGCTTCAGCGTTCTTTATTTTCCTGCACTTTTTGTTGTTGTTGTTGTTGTTGTTGTTGTTGTTAGTTTTGTAGGTGGTTTCGGCTGGCCGTTAGTTTTGTAGGCGGTTTTGCAGCCGTTAGTTTAATTTGTAGGTTTTGGCCGGCGGTTTCGCGACCGTGGTTTTGTTTGCCGGTTTTGGCCGGTGGTTTTGTTTAATATAATTCTTCTACCTCTTTACCCAAAAAACCCACTCAAGCTAAGAAGAGCACATGACATTTTGGCCTTTTTTTTTGTCTGGATTTGAGCATTAGATTGGACTATAAATTCAAGGTGAATAGATAAAGAAAAGATATATGCACCAACACTTGTACCAACAATCGCATAAACTTTCTCAAGATGCCACAAACGAGATTTTGTGTAATTAATTGTTAGTATAAGTGTTTGTAGTTGCAGTAAACCTGGAATGAATACCGTACATAGGTGAAAATTTGAAATTTTTTTACTGATGACCCTACTATTTTACTGAAATTGCACTGTTACCCATTTATTTTTTGAAATTACACTCTACTTCCTTACTTTTAAAATAAGTACAATACTTTATCCCAACCGATTGTTGATCATCATTGACCAAACAAAAAAAAAACCTTTACTTCATGAAAATAAACACTAAAAATGCCAAATATACCCTCTAAACGTCTCTCTCAACCAGACTCATATCCACAAACAATGAAAATTTCCAACCTCCACTCACCCAACTCTTTTTGCATCACATGCTTACAGTTCTGGCCGAATGCAACAAGAGCTTGATGGATGAAAAATTATTTGGGTAGCTAAAGAGGCCATTCAGGCTACTCATCTCCCGGAAAATTGACAACTGGGAAAAGAAGGTTTTCATGTTGGATGGGATTTTATGAAAATGATAGAGGAGGAGAAGTATAGTTTTAGAACACCCAACTGGATTTTATGAAATGATGGGATTCTATGCAATTCTTTTTTGCTGGAATACTTCTTTTTTGGCTGAAGCATCAAAACCTGTCCAAATTCCTTTCTTTTCTGCGAAAGTTGTTGGAAATACTCTAGAAAACATGGAACTATTTATCTCGGAATCTGTTAGCGAAGAACAAAAATACTAGAACCGGATTGGCTGTTGTTTGGGTCGAGTCGCGGACTAGATCGCTCTCTTTAAGACGTTTCGCGGCTCCGCCCTCACTATGCAAGCAGTAGCAGTCACGCCGTCTCTAGGATAAAACAACACAGAATACAGCCTCTGTCTCGATTTTCTTTGCACGGAAGAAGACCGGAAATGTAAAACACAATCGACCTTGCTTGCTCTTTGAACTCTGTATCGAAAATGGTTTTTTTTTGGTTTGTCTAAATGACTGAAGAACAGCGCCTTATATAGGTGAGGAAAAAAATAATTTTTGGAATAAGAATCAATCAAAAAAATTGACCTGCATACTTTTTTGAGAAAAAAATTGAGCTTTCATTCTTTTTGCCGTGCTAGAAAGAGATGGGTTGGCGAGGTTCCATGAGATGAGTCAGAAGATAAAGTTATTGCTTTTCAAAACAAAACAAAATGAGATGGGTTGGTGACCAAACGTTCACCCCCTCTCTCAGTGTGAAGTGGGTTATGGGTCCTCAGCGTGTGAGAGGGGTGTGGCAGAGTGTGTCCGAGTGGGTGAACAAAACAGGACCAAACGTAAATTTGATGGCATAGCTTGACTTAAAAAGCATATCCTCCTAACTATCCTACATAAAAGACTTGGTGCATTTACAGAGTTGGGGTCAAAGTTTAATTTTTTTTTTTTGTATTCAGGAATCATGAAAATTGTTTGGTTCTTGAATTCGTAGATTTGTGGATTATTTGTGTTTGCCTCGAATTTTTCGAAAAAGAAAAAAGGGCCTGGAATTATGTTAGCCTCAAAGGTTTTTCTTTAAACGTTTTACTATTTGGTAGGTCTTTCGGAGTATCATGACAAGGAAATTTCAAGTTAGATGAAAAGTGATGAAGACTGATTTTTGGTGAACGAGAATCACACGATCTTTTTGCAGAACTCTACTTACGTTGATCATCTCTTTTTTTTGGAGCCAAAAATCATATTTGGTAAATAAAAAATCTCATGGGGGGGTTTAGCGTAACATTTCTCGTCCGTAGGTACAAACTCTAAAAGAATAGGGCAATAGAATGGAAGTGGGGGCCTATAGTGAGTTTGCTTACTACACCCATGTAGTGAGCAATCACGGCCGTCGATTTGACAATCAACGATCCAAATTAAATGTATTTAATCCGGACCGTTGATTGCCGAACTAATGACCTTGATTGCTCACTACACGGATGTAGTAAGCATACTCATTACAGGCTATGGTAAAAAAGTTTATTCAATGTATCTAACCTACTATATATTAGGGTTGGGATCGGTTTTTCCAAAATTAAAAACCAAGTTAAATGGTTTAGTCTAAACAAAACGAATCGGTTTGGATTAGTTTAGACTAGACTCGCGGTTTTAACGGTTATTTTGCTCACTGCTACCAATTACTTCCAGATATTTGATTAAATTTTGAGTGAAGAGATAATCAATCAGACATGGAGTTGGGCCTGATCTCAACTCACTTACTAATTACTGCTCAAAGCTAGATTGAGTGTGGGGCGTAGACTGGGTTTTGAATAATAGAAAATAAGAGCCGCCCCTTTTTTTAGGCTCGGTTAGATCCCAACCATGAAATATTTTACTGAAGCTAAATTCGATATTATGCCATAACTAATAATTATACATGTCCGATTTTAGTAAAATTTATATATAATCTACTCAACAAGATCAATGAAATGAGATTTATATTCACTACGAAATTATTATCTATAGATAAAAAAAATTAAATTTTAGAGTGTTGTGGGTCTATGAGAACTGTATGGTTGGGCTATGTGAACTGTTGGGGGCTATGTGAACTGGGTTTTTTACTGTGTGGTGAAGCTATGTGAACTGTGTGGTTGGGCTATGTGAAGTGCGTGCGATGAAGCTATGTGAACTGCATAACCCTAAGTAAACTTTGTATGATAATGTTATTTGAACAATCCAAGTGAGAAGTGTATTTTAGAGTATTGTGGGTCTATGTGAACTGTTTGGGGGCTATGTGAACCGAGGCTATCTGAACTGTTGGGGGCTATGTGAACTATATTTTTATGTTATGTGAACTATAAAAATCAACTAAAGACAACAACAAATGAGCTTTTTAGGCTATGTGAACTATGTTTTATGCTATGTGAATTATGCTAGGGCTATGTGAACTATGTTTTTGTGCTATGTGAATTATGTTTTTATGCTACGTGAACTATGTGAATCAACGAAAAACTACGGCAAATGAAGTTTTTTTTTGCTATGTGAACTGTACTAAGGCTATGTGAATTGTCTTAAGGCTACGTGAACTATGTTTTTAGCTCATGTGAACTATTCCCTCCGTCCCAATTTGTTGTGCTTGTTTTCATTTTTGGACGTCTCAAAAAATTGCCTATATCTTTTAATTTATAATATAATTTATATATTCAATATGGATATTGTTTAACAGATCTCAATTACTTTTGTTAAACAAAGATTTTGAAATCATAAAAAACATTATAGATTATGAAATATAAACAATTTTTTGCGATCGAGGTTCCAAAAAGGAAACTGGCACAACAAATTGGGACGTAAGGAGTATATAAATCAACTAAAGACAACAACAAATGAACTTTTTAGGCTATGTGAACTATGGTTTTATACTACGTGCGAAGACTATGTGAACTCTGGTTTTTTTTTTTGTTTTTTTATCTTCACATAATTTCATACTCCCTCCGTCCCTTTTTAAATGTGTTACTTCGTAAATCCAACTTATTAAAAAAACATCATCATTAACCTTTCACATCAACTTTTTCCTCCACTTTACACTTTTCACATCAACTTTTACATCTACTTTCCAAAATTGTCCTTCACTTTTACCCATTAATTCTTTACCCACTTACTTTTCAAAAGGGCAAAATGATAATTGTACAAACTTTTACCCATTAATTTTTCAAACCACACACTTATTTAGGGACAGCCCAAAATGAAAAGTTAAACAATTAAAAAGGGACGGATGGAGTATTAAATATGGATCTTGTTTTGTAGATCTCTTCTATGAGTAGGTTCTAAATATGTATTTTTTTTTTTGAAAATTGGATGCCTACAAAAAAAACCATTTAAAATTTAAATAAAAGAGGGGGAGAGAGAGAGAGAGAGAGAGAGAGAGAGAGAGAGAGAGAGAGAGAGAATGCAATATGCAACACGCGCATAGGACAACGCACATAGGATCATTAGAGCACGCGCATATGACTATTTTTAAAAACAAAAATAATTGTGTCAGGACTATTTGGAGTCCGAACCTAATTTTCGGGGCCCTCTAAAAGCCTCTTTGAATAATTGGTTAGAGCATCCTTATCAGACTCAACAAAAAAACACCAAATTTAACCTCAAAAACACCTTTTATAATTTAGCAAGTCACTTTTTAAAAAATTCACAAAATCAGACTCTCTATTCTAATTTCACTACATTAAACTATTCCCCTCAAATCTATATAAAAAAAAAACTTCCCCATAAAATACACTTTTTCGGCAGTGTAGTGCAGGGGTATTCCCCCATTGATTCCCCCCACCTGACACGTATACATGTCGGCAGTGTAGTGCATGAACAATAAGATTGTCCACTAGGTTTTGTCCGGGGATGGCTTTGTGCGTTCACTCCTCTGTGCGTGAACAGTACCTTAGCCCGTGAACAGTGCATTTACCCCAATACCGAGTTACTGTAGCAAAAATATAAATTTTGCAAATTAGCCAAATGTTTCTTGATGCTGATTTTGGGGTGTTTTTACCACTTAGACTCAACAAAATAACCATTTGGGCAAAATAGCAAGCCACATGAGGATGCTCTTATCTAATCATTAGAGCAAGTCACTTGTTGGTGTGACTTTTTATAGAATGGAACAGTAAAACTAAAAAATAAAAATATTACTGCACCGGGTTAGTTGGTTCTGTCACAATATCTAATCCAAGGGGGAGAAAAAAGAGGCACAACGATGAACATGCACATATGACTATTTTAAAAACAAAAATAATTGTGTCAGGACTATTTGGAGTCCAAACCTAATTTTCGGGCCGGCCTCTAAAAGCCTCTTTGAATAATTGGTTATCTGATCATTAGAGCAAGTCCACTTGTTGGTGTGACTTTTTATAGAATGAAACAGTAAAACTAAAAAATAAAAATATTACTGCACCGGTTTAGTTGATTTTATCACAATATCTAATCCAAATAATTGGATTTAATCTATACAGTACATTTTCCGATGCAAATCTATTGGCATGAATGATTTACCAGATTTGACAAAGCCAAAATTAATGCTAAATTTGACACCAAAGATGACTTTGTTTTTTTTGGCATCAACTTTGTCTTATGTGAAACATTCCTAAATTTTAGGGAGTGTTCCGCTAAGGATGTTTTTAGAATAAATTGACTTTTCACAATTTTTTATGTGATGTATTGCGAGAGAATCAATGACCCGTTTTGGTTGGTTTTTTGTTAGTGGAACAACCCCTTAGTAAGTAAAGTAAGTTCATTCTAGCATTTTGTAGCCATAGTTTCCGGCGAACCGTTGCTCTGTCAACAATCTTTACCCACATTTATGATCTTTTCAACAAGAAGACAAGAAACATACTGTGAGACTGGGAAACAATGAGAGATATGAACTTGATAATAGAAATAAAACAATGGATTTGGGTAAGGGAAATGATTTTCGCACCCCAAATTACTAACCGCACCATCAGGGGGTGTGAAAATCAATTCTGAGTGATTTTCGCACCCCCCCCCAAAAAAAAAAAAGAAAACAATTTGGGGAGTGCAAGAATCACTCTTTTGGCCCAGTTTTTCAAAAGATTTTAGCACCCAGTTGCTAAAATCACCATATTTCAAATAAAAAAATGAAGTGGTTCCGTGTATCGTTTTTCAATTTTTTTCGCACCAAATTAAAGAACTCCTCAAGTACTTTAATTTGGTGCGAAAAAATCGAAAAACGATACATGAAACCACTTCATTTTTTGATTTGAAATATGGTGATTTTAGCAACTGGGTGCTAAAATTGTAACGACCCGGATTTTTGGGTACGTTAAATTTAATAAAAAGAAATAATAAAGTTTTACAACAATATTCCACCATGTAAAAATACAGTTTCCATCAGAGTACACGTTGGAAAACGTGAAGTGCAACCCATTACAAAATACTTAGTACGGTTTGAGAAATTAATATTACAGATCAAACATTAAAAATAACGGGGTGGGTTCTACATATTAAGGTTCAACTCTGGATTCCACGGCTCCTCCTGAGCCTGGTCTACCGGATAACCCTCGGTTCCGAAATAACCATCTCCTTTGACACCAACAGTACCTGCTTGATCACAGCCTAGCATAATACGTCCGAGTCGCGAAGCAACATCATGGTATTATACCAGGGTCACACGAAGTGTAACACCGTGAGCGAATAATCACTCAATAGATAACTCTTACCCACCAACCCTTGCTTAACATACAAGTACAACATATATGATTGAAAAGCAGCAATTAAAGGAATAAACAGGAAATAAATCGTAAAGCAGAAATTAAACACATAGCTGATTTCATTATTAGCCATTAACTTACATGTTCATCTAAGTTCTCAACCTAGAGAACTTTCCTCCCAAATAACCACTAAGGACTATGACCAAATCCGTGATATACTCCCCCCTTGCTTGCCCTGACTGGGAGCCCCGACGGAAGGTATAAGTTACTTACTTAATCCAACCGTCAGCCGCCTCGCAAGGATGAATTTCCCAGGGACTGACTGTACCACTGGGCTACGAGTGACAACTGTCAGCTCCTGTAGGTATATAGCCGTGACTCGGTCTATAATACATCCACCCTTTTAACGCCTCAGAATTCAAATGAAGTAATCACAGATTGTCATATCCTAGGGTTTCGAACTCCTGGCAGGCTGCCAAATATTCCTCCAAAACGAAATCACTTGGCTGACTGCCATTCAACAAATCTCGGGGTGACTCCCCATAATCAATTCATCACTTGGCTGACTGCCAATCAACAAATCTCGGGGTGACTCCCCAATAATCGATTCCAATTCACTTTTCCATTAACCTTATCGTCTCTGTGATATCCGCGCACGATCACCCAACCCGGGAACCTAGTTGTCCATTCTAACAATCCAACAATTTGCCGATAATATAATACCACAAGCGAAGCAAAGCAATAACAATATCTTAACAAGAAAAGTAAGACGATAATGACATTTCAAGGGTTCACATAACCACATAATAAATCCATGGCAAAACACACGACTTATGGTGTTCCCGCGTCACTACGCAAATCGCAGGTAATACACGAGTTTGAGTACAAAGAGTTTAAGGGTCATAAATGTGATTCATAAAAATATAGGGTCGATGTTGTACTTCATTCAAGTGTAGAGACGAAATCTAGTAGCTTCATTAGGCTCGGGACTTTTTTGTAAGGTAAAACTATGCACGAGGGCAAATTGGTAATTCGTCAATGAAGGACATTTTAGTAATTTACCAAAGCTAACGTATCAATAATAGATTATGATCAAGTTTACTAACAAAGATTCACTTTACTAATCTAAATGAATTACATAACATTCTACAATTTAATCGACGGAGTACATCAAAACAAACATCAGTATTATAGATTTTGATTATGACAACCAAACCAATCATAATGGACATGAATAATCAGCCAAACAACATAACCATACACATCATCACTTGTTAAAACAAATCAACTTTAACCATCTTTAGGCCTTACGGCCATAATCGGTTTTGTGGGTTTCTCGACCCATTTCACATTTTGGTTTCGTTTCGTTCGGGCTCATTGCAAGCCCCAATATATAAAGTCTAAGGCTACTAAATATACTTAGGGTTAATGGATAAGAGGTTTCTACCTTTGGTCCGGACGAAAAGCTCGACGGTAAAGTCCGGTGGTATTTCGAGTGGCAATGAAGAACTCCATTGCGAACAGAATCTTTGGGCCGCGATATCGGGTTCAAACCTCGTCCGTTTCCAGCGATCCTTGTGTCTAAAACGAATCTCTCGAAGTGCTCTACAATGTTGATGAAGAAGCCTAAGCCTAAAACGCACTCCAACAATGAGAAAAATGAAGATTTGTAAAGGTTCAGTGAGTTGCTCGGTCAGACTAGACCAGAAACTTCGGGCCGCAATAACGTGGTCGTTTCTCAACCGTTTTGAGTGATTCTTGAACCTAAGACGAAGGGCTTGAAGTGATCTACAATCTTCGTGAAGGAATCTAAACCCGAAATCCACTTTAACGAGGAGAAAAATGGAGATTTGCGGAAGAGCAGAGAGCTGTCTGGAAAATGTACCCGAGATTTTTACTGAACTTTGGAAGGCTATAACTCACTCAAAACTCAACCGATTTGGATGATTCCTATACCGAAATTGAAGTACTCGACGCCCTCTACAACTTTTGTTTAGAAACCTAATCCTAAAAACGACTTTACCTAGGAGGAAATTGACCATGAAAATGGATGCGTGTTATGGACGAGAATTGAAAAATGTGGTGGTGATCTCTTTCCTCTTTTTCTCTTCTTCTCCTCCTTTCTTCTTCTTTTCCAGAATTTCTCAATCTCTCCCTCTTGCTCTGCCAAAATTTTGAGGGGAAAGGGGTGATGGGTTTATGTAGGGAAATGGGGTGGTAGGTAGGAGTGAAATGTGGTAGATAGGAGTGAAATGTGGCAAGTTAGGTGGAGTGTGGGAGTAGGTGGGATGAGTGGTGGTTAGCAGGCGTGGGGGAATGGTGAGGCGCGAAGCACGACATGATATAATGCAGTATAATTTACTCCGAGCAGTGTTCGAACTGTCCGGGTTTCGCTCTCAGAAAATTACCAAATTATTCGTGTGAACTTGGAAAATCGTGGGCAACGTCACCGTGTGCTCAGAATCGTTTGGAAAAATCTTGGAAGTAGAACACGCATTACGATGCGCTCGCCAGGTGAGCGTATTTGGTTGAATCGAGTCCCACAACTGTAGTAGTCGTGCTAGTGTCCTCTGTGTAGCTCAAAATCATCCTCCGCATTACGCACATTATTTTGGCCTTTCGTCCGGGCCCACTGGTGACAAGTCGGTTGAAATCATTCTGTGCACCTCAAGCACTAACTCGTCTAAAGGGAAAAATAAATAAACAAATAACTAAATAAATAAATAAATAAAAGACCCGCAAATGGTCAACTCAAGTCAAAATTGGGTAAAATTAAATGAGGAAAATTAATATTTACAAATATCACAAATTTTATTTTTTTTTGAAAATTTGGGATATTACAAAAATCTTTTGGAAAACTGGGCCTAAAATTGATATTTGCACCCCCAAGGGACGTGCGGTTAACAATTTGGGGGGTGCGAAAATGACTTCCCTTTGGGTAAAACTTTATTTAACCATTGGAGTGGGGCAAACTCAAATAGGGCCGCTTGAAAGCCTATTACTTTTTGTGTTTTGCATTTTGAATTGTTATTGTAGACTTTCGAATTACGGTCAAATTAGATTCTTAATCTGTAAAGTATTTAAGAAGGCGCATAATAGATTTTGCAATCGAGTAGTAAAGTGCATAATAGATTTTGTATTCGAGTAGTGTTTGAGAGTAATTATTAGAATAGGTTTTATACTGTAATACTTTTACTGATTATTAAATTGTATCTCCATTGTGTAATTTTGAGAAAATGCATTTTTCAAATTTCTACGAAAAACCCAAAATATGAAACCACGGAATGCATAATGTGAAAATGGAGCTCCCAAACATGCTCATAATAAGAGTTTTTACTCAAACTTTTGGCTCAAATTTGAAGCCAAATTTTGGGTGATGGCGGTGACGTTCCTCAAGAGCAAGTGATAATTTGCGAAAGAAAGGGTCGTTAGAAAAGAATGTGACCGGCTTTTCTCTCCTCTGTCACAATAAAAACCAAACCTTGGGTACATAAACTCCAATTCAATTCACTTCTGATCTGACATGCAATCTTTCCATCGACTTTTCCAAGAAAACAAACACCAGACCAGATCTTTCCATCCTATGTTTCTCACTCTACGACTCTCTCTCTCTCTCTCTCCCTCCTCAGCGCCTGACCGCGCTGTTGGCGTTTTCTCTCCAGGTCAGTGTCTCCCTCCCTCTTGATTCGAACATTATAGTATTGGCACATTAATCTATGATGTAATAATAAGACTGGGTCTTTTTCCTTACAGTGCTTCAATGATTGTGAGTTTGGGCACATTGGAATATTCTAAAGGCGAATATCCTTTTCAAACCCAATTATATTCTTCCATTTCCCACACTCAATTTCATGCGGGCCGCTTCTAAATCATGATATTTATGCTCTTTCACCTATTGGGTGGGGCAATTTAATCGATTTCCTCGTGGATTCCTCTGTTTGATCTTGATTTCTCCCCGTATACGTTTCCTCTGTCATTTCCTGTGTCATTGTCATCTTATTGTGGAGGGTTATCAATTAGGTTCTTCTTGAATTGTGATATTTTGTTGATTTTTTGTGACCTTGTTTTTTGGGGTACGGGATTTTATCTAATTTCATTAATGGGTTTTGGTTTCTGGGCGAAAAAGGCTCTCAATTTCGCTTGATGATCCAGTAGTGATTGAAATACGATGTTGTTTTGAGATTTTGGGTTCTGGGTGGTTTGGGAAATTTGATTTCTTAAACGATGTACACCGTGGGGAGGCTGGGAAGCTATATCTCAAAGGGGGTTTACACGGTATCCGGCCCCTTTCATCCATTTGGAGGCGCCGTAGATATAATCGTGGTGGAACAACAAGACGGGAGTTTGAAATCATCCCCTTGGTATGTTAGGTTTGGGAAATTCCAAGGGGTTTTGAAAGCAAAAGAGAAAGTAGTGAACATAAGTGTTGATGGAATCGAAGCAGATTTCCATATGTACTTGGATAGTAAAGGGGAAGCCTATTTTCTCAGGGAGGTGGATGTTGAAGAAGGAGGAGGGGATTCTGTGCTTTCTCCTTTGTCTTCCGGTGAGGACACAGATGGGCAATCGGGTGGTGGTGATAAGAGGCCTACGAAATCCAAAAGTTACAATTTTGATGCAAATGGGTCTAATTTGGTTTCTGAGATTGATATTAGCAATGGGAAGGTTTTAGCTAGGACAAATTCCCGAAGGTCTAGGATTCTGGGTCTTGTTTTTGGGAGAAAATCAGTAAGAGGGGAGGAGGACAGATCTGGTGTAGTGAGAGTGGGTTCATTGGAGCGTGCTGAGATTGCAGCTGACCTCTTGGAATTGAAATGGTCCACTAATCTTGCATCAAGTAGATACAAGAAATTGATTACTTCCCAATCTGCTCCAGAGAGTATGGGGTGTGAAGAAGATGAGGTGGTGGACTCACGATTGAACGATAACAAGGTAAGTAGTTTGAACTCACCCATGTCGAATGAAAAAACTGGTATTCATGACAATGGGATGGCTAATAGTTCTTGGGATGGCTTACCAAAACTGGATAGTTCTGAGGATGGTGTGGAGATGTTATGTTTAAGCAGTAACCACATTGGCGGAGCATCCAGTTCAGGAGAAAGTGGTTTGCAAGAAAATTATGATTTGGATTCACAAACAGTGAGGGAGGTTTACAAGTTACGTTTAGCAGACTCAGATTATGATGAAAATTCTAAAGGTTTCATATCTGAGGCCACCAGTCCTAATCAAGATTCTGCTGAGCTTAATGTGAGTCCCATCAATAAGCTGGATGAAGAACTGGTTTTCAAGGAGGAGGAGAGTGGAGTAGCTACACTTGAAGCATTTTCTTACTGTGAAATGGAAGAAGCTGGCGATTCAGGTGAAGAAACCCTAGAAACTTTGTGTTTTTCTTGTAAGGGAAGTGTGGAAGCCTGTGCTCATGCCAAAATGCTTCATGAAATAGCTGAGATAATATCTGAAGTTAAATCTGTACAAGACACTAGCTTATTGGTAGCAAAAGAACCTCCGGAATTTCCTGAAGTATTCCTAGATGGGAACTGTGGGAACCTATTCAATGATGCACAAATTCGTGGCAGTGACGGGACTTGTTCAGACTCATCTGGAAATAGTACTGTGACCGAAACGCATGCTCAGATGGTAATTGTTGAAGAAATAAGTTCAGTGAAAGAAGTTGAGTCGTGCAGCGTTTACACTGTTTCTGGTTTTGACAACTCAATTTCTGAAGTACAGGATGGAGAAAAAACAAGGGAGAGTCCTATTGCCAATTCTCAAGAATTTACGGGTGATAATTTTTCGATAGGGCCACTTACTGTTTCTCCATCTCAAAGTTCCAGCGAAGAACAACTCCTGTTTGGTGATATGGATGATTTCAATCAAGGGGACATTAAGTGCACGGCGTCCAGTTGTTCTAATCAAGTGGAGAATGAAAATCATCCCCAGGTTACTTCAAAATACAGTGATAATGAATCAGTTATTGAGGAAAATGTGCTACATGATGTTGAAGATTTCAGAGAAAAGACAATGGTAATTTCAAGTTGCATTGATATTCCATGTAATAAACTCGATGGTAAGGACCTTAGGAGGATGGTTGAATCTTTACCCAATATGTGGTCTCGCACCGATGATTATGTTGTAGATGATTTTCATCATCCTTTAGGCCATTCTCTAGATGAAAAGCCAGAATCCTCGAAGTTGACACCACTCAGGGAAGACTTTCCAAGCCCTGTAAAGTCAGATGCAGATAAAGAGGCACAAGCAACAGTGGCGGATGCTCAAATTGCAGAGGAGATAAATATTGGACCTGCCAACCCTGCAGTTGGTAAGAAACTACTTGTTTATAAAAATTTCTACATTGAAGCTTACAAAATTTGTGAGCTGTTTGGATGCAGAATTGCGATGAAATATCCCCCTAAGATTTTACTTGGAATTTCGATTAAGTCCTTTTTGGCATTCATGTTATGAGTAAGTTGATTTTCCGGTACAGAGAAATTATGTATTTCCTTTCTTGTGGAACAACTTCAGTTGATTTTATTTAATGGTTTATGCATTCCAATATATGTCCCTAGCCAGTCTAAAAATGAAAATAGAATGAGTTACTCATTTAAGCGCATGACAAAAGGAAAACTTGCATAAGCATTGTTTTTTGGCAAGCAATAAATTCTATGGATAAGTCAACTGATCAATACTTTGTGCAGAGATCCACTTCCCATGCATTTGATGCTGAAGGTTTGAATCTGTATAAATTTCCTTTTTGTGCTTATGTCGTAACAAGAATTAGTAAACTATTAGTCAAAATTCATCGCTATTTCTTCAGTGGAATGGTACTGCTGTTAAGTTAACCACAGTCCCAAAAGCTTAAGCTGTTAGGAAATGGGCCCAAGAATATATATCAAGCTATCTAACACCTTCACTGCAACTCGACTTGCACGTGGATGTTGCATTCATGCCTATTGCGATAGAGTGAAAAGGGGATAAGCATAATGCAAACGTAGAACTAATGCAGACAGAGAGGCTTGAACCCGAGATGGCAAGACCTCTCATTACCTGAGTTCTTATACCATGTTAAGTGACCAGTAGTCCTAAACTCGTCGTTGGGAAACAGGCCCAACAAAGTATGTCTAGCTATCTAACAGCTGCACCGATTGTTTTAGGGATGATTTCATTTGCAATGGAACATACATTAGAACCAGGTGCCGTGATAACTCTTGATCAAGTTGTGTGAACCGCAAACTTTGCAGGCAATCAGCCTCAAGACCTTGATGCTACCAATGGAAGTTGGAGAGTTTGGCCTTTTAGGTCCAAAAAATCAAGAAGCATGAAGGTCACCCAACCTGCTCAAAATCCAACTAGAAGTTCCCATGCTGAAAATACGTTGGAGAGCTCTTCTGGCATGGTTGAAGAAAAAAATGTGCTTCAACCCAAAGTGAAGAGGAAAAAAGTGAGGGTATTGACTCCAACTCCTGAGGAGCTAGCATCACTGAATCTGAAGGAAGGGAAGAATACTGTGACCTTTACATTTTCAACTTCGATGCTGGGCCAACAACAGGTTATTTGTTATGCTTTGTTAGATTTGCAAACTCACTCTCTCTCTCTCTCTCTCTCTCTCTCTCACTTGAAGTATTTTACGACAGGTTGATGCTAGAATATATTTGTGGAAATGGGACACTCGTGTGGTCATTTCGGATGTTGATGGGACAATTACCAAGTACGTTGAATTCTTATTTTTTATTATGGAATAAGGGTTTATTACTCAATATTTACTTTCAATTTGTTAATTGCAAGTTAATACAATGCTGCATTTTTCTTATGTTACTGAGAATTGATGGCTTATGTATTTTACTGGATAATGCATTAGTAGGAGAAGATATGATTTTTAATTTTGGCATAATGATCTTCTACGACATTTTAATTATGTTTAGTTTAATACTTGAAGGAAAGTTCTGAGTACGATTCCTAACCACAAGTGCCCAAGAACGAGGGTTGAAAACTTGAAATATAGTACATAGTTTGCCCTACAATTGTTGGTAAGTAAGGGTATTGTTGGCTTTAATTGGGATTTTATTGTGTCGATAGAGGTACCAGGATTTATAGCTAGGAGTGTTTTGGGTGTCATACCTTATAGTTGATTGAACAAATTGTGATGTCAGAGTTTAGACAGTGGTTAGCATTGAACCTTTTGTGTTTATGGGTTGTGTTTTTTCATTGGAATTATTATTTTTGCATAGAATTAAAAGCAGTTTTTAATAGGGAATAAAAAAAATTGGAAGACATCCCAAGGTCTTTCATTTTAAAATTCTTTGAAAGAAATCTCTTAGTTTCATGCAATAAGCCTATATCGCTGCTTGCCAGTAAGATATCATCGACATACAAAACTAGAAAAATAAATTTGCCCCCGGTGATCTTATGATAAACACATTGATGCATAACATTTTCCTTAAAACCAAAAAAGGAAATTATTTGGTCAAACTTTCGGTACCATTGACGGGATGCCTGCTTTAAGCCATAGTTGGATTTGTTTAATTTGCATACCAAATATTTTGATCCTTTAGTCTCAAAACCTTTTGGTTGCACCATATATATGGTTTCTTCAACGTCACCGTTGAAAAATGCAGTCTTTACATCCATTTGATGAAGCTCTAAATCATAATGAGCTACAAGTGCCATAATAATCCTTAGAGAGTCTTTCGATGATACCGGAGAGAAAGTCTCTTTATAGTCAATGCCTTCCTTTTGAGTAAAGCCTTTAGCAATAAGACGTACCTTATATCTTTCGATATTGCCTTTCGAGTCCCGCTTGGTTTTAAATATCCAATTGCAACCAATAGGCTTGACACCTTTAGACAATTCAACAAGATCTCAAACATCATTGTCACTCATAGACTTTAACTCATTCAACGTGGCATTCATCCATGTTAGGGAGTTAACACTTTGTTTGGTTTGACTGAAAGATATGGGGTCATCTTCCAATCCTATATCAAACTCATATTCTTGGAGGTAAACCATATAATCATTAGGAATCGCTGATCTCCTCTCCCATTGGATCTCCTAATGGTTCTTCCGTATTAGTAGGAGGCTGCTCAAGAATAGTTTGGTGGTTTGCATCCGCATCCTATACAAGTACAGGAGTGACCACTTCAACAGTCTCAATAGGAATCATAGGAATCTCAACTCGTTCCTCTTTAAATAAAAAATTCTTGGGTTGTGCACTCCCAGTACTTTCAACATCCTCAATAAACAAATGGAAGACAGAAAAGGCCATATTGAAAGATATAAGGCACGTCTTGTTGCAAAAGTTGTAGGTACCTAAAATTTTTGGGTGGGGAGGGCCGTAGGCACGGGTAATTTGCTAGGTCCCACACCATCCTTTGTCTATACTTACAACAAGTGGCAATCCACATTGAGAAAATGTGCACAGAATTTTTGGATGGGAATTTTTAGTTTAAATATGGCAAAGCTACTCACTCTCCTTTGCGGAGTTAAGTGGGACAGGCCATTTGGAGAGTTATGATACCCTATTTAAACCAAAGCCAGACTTTAATTCATTACTGATTCCATCTTAATTTTCCCATCTTTCTTCTTGCTTACAAGAGTGAGAAGGACAGAACGAATGTGGTACAAGCGCAGGGATTGGTGACGTGGCAAAAAGATTATGAAAGCCCGCCCGAAACATAAGGAGGAGAACGAGTTAAGTGGTAACTTATATAGTTTTTTAGAATAGTGTTAGTCTTTACCTTATCCCACATCGGTTAGTTAACTCTTGTAATGAGTTAAATCATAAATTAAATAATAGTTGTTTGTGTTAGGGTTAATTTACACCCTAAACACTTCATTTCTCTCCCAAGTGCACCTTGTTTCGTTGTGATCCCAATGGTTATGGATCCTCTGTTATCTCTCCCTGTGCTGATCAAGGGTCGTACGTGCGGGAGAGTGTTAAAGCTTGTCCTACAATGGTTAATTAACCTCCAAAAACTAGTATATGAGCCTGGGCGGCCTCTCCACTCATAGCCAATTGGTTTTGAGTTGGGTACAAAGTTTCCACATAATACAATAAAAGCTACAAGTTTTTCTACGAGCTTGAAGAAATACCTACTCCAAGAATAGAAAACACAAAAAGCTCAAGAAAATATCAGTACCTTAAGCTCGCTAGAGCAAGGTCACATATGCTAATCAGGTTTTGCTTTGGTGTCCTTGGTTGTGCTGTTTATCTTTTTCTATCCTCCTCGGGGGGGGGCTCAATTGTGCTAAGACTTTCGAGCTTTGTTAGTGTTTATTCTCTAGAATAGGCATGTTTTGTTTCGCCTTGCTTGCAAGGAGTGGGCCCCTAGGCCATGTCAGTCTGTGTCCTTTCGACAGGTAAGCAGTCAGTTGTTGTTTACTCAAAATTTACCGTTCCGTTGGTAAAGTGCTTCTTTCTTTGAAACACTGATTTGGAGAGACTTAGATTTTCTTTTGGGCTTCACTGATTTCTTTCCCTTTGGTTTTTGGCTTCCTGCTGCAGATCGGACGTTCTAGGACAATTCATGCCTATGGTGGGAATGGATTGGTCACAGACTGGTGTTGCACATCTATTTTCTGCTATTAAGGTTTCTTTTATTCCTCCATAATGTGTGTTAACTTCCTTTGGTTTTCCTTTTCTATGTTCTGCAGTTTAAGGTAATGATTGATGATGCACTATCCAAATTTATTATTAGCTCTAGTTGCTTCTTTCTGTTTATGTGTCATCTCTCTCTCTCTCTCTCTGATTAATATATATTTCCATTTGCAGCTTCATTTTTTAAGCTAATGATAAATGAACAAGTCATATATACCATTAAGTAGCACATGCACCATTGACAGGATTGCCAAAGATTTCATAAATCCACTCTGTTGTTGCACGTTGCAGGAAAATGGGTATCAATTACTTTTTTTAAGTGCACGAGCTATCTCACAGGCCTATCACACTAGACGATTCCTATTTAACCTTAAGCAGGTAATTAGTGGAGAGTGGTGTTTCTCTGGGTTAAGTGCCGAGAAATGGAAGTCAAGAAAGTGTTTGATGCTGATATAAGTAATGTATCTCCGTCACAGGATGGAAAGGCTTTACCTGATGGACCTGTGGTTATTTCCCCAGATGGTCTCTTTCCCTCTTTGTTTCGAGAAGGTATTTGTTATTGAGCTTTTTTCTTGAAACTCATCCATGTATTGCATAATATTGCAGATTAGGAACTCTTTTTGTACTGTATGAATCCGGATCATTTTCCTTCTGTGAGTTCCACTGATATGCTCCAGAGAAAGACCCCTCATTATGTCTCACAGTCCCACCTCCACAAGTGACCCTCGATAAAGTCTGTGTGTGTTGTGTTGTCTGTTTTAGGGTGCATGCATCACATACTAGGATGACGATGGTATTCTTCTACTTCTATCCCAAATTGGCATTTGTACAATAACTAAGATGGGAAAGAAACTACTCCTATCAATTAAGGAATGAAACGTTTGCCAGGACTAAAATGACCAAAAAAATCTTAAAGTTGAGGAACAATGTATCAGTACCACAATTGTTATTGCTTGATCAAACTTCAAGGGTAAAAAATAGGAATTACGTACAATCTGCACAAAAATTTCCTGGTGAGTTGCTTTCTCTATATTTAAGTCACTGAAGACAGTATATGTCTTTGTGCAGTTATTAGAAGAGCTCCTCACGAATTCAAAATTGCTTGCTTAGAGGTGTGTTCCTGACTCTCTACTACATGTGTACCTTATCAAGCGTAGAAGAGAAGTCTTGAATTGTTTTGGTTTATCTATTTTCCAGGATATCAAAGCATTATTTCCTGCTGATCGCAAACCTTTCTATGCTGGTTTTGGAAATAGAGACACTGACGAATTTAGCTACCTTAAGGTTGGAATTCCTAAGGGGAAAATCTTCATTATTAATCCCAAGGTAATTGCGCCGGACAATCTCCATTACTCATTGTTGGAGTAATCATCATATCTGAAACAGCTTTGAAAAACTGTCATGGCTTTGAGTTTGCAGGGGGAGGTGGTTGTGAACCGGCGGGTTGACTCAAAGTCGTATAATAAGCTTCAAACTCTTGTGCATGACATGTTTCCACCCATGTCCTCATCTGAGCAGGTTTCTTTTCCTCCCTAAACAGTGGATAATATTTCAGCGTGTAATGTAATTTTTTCCCTTTTAGTAAGTACTAAAATCATGATGGTGCGCGGGGGGTGTTTTAGACTTAAGGATAAATTTGAGGTTAGTTCAGTGCATATATCGAGGCTAACAGTAGCAATGTTTGAGGTTAAATTCAATAGCGTACTGTTCAAAAAAAAAATGAATAGCGTAAGTTTTTCCTCTTTTACCCCTTTTGTAACTTCAATCTGTCAGCATGGCCTATGAGCTCTATTTTCCTTTGAGATACTTAGGGTCTCTGGGCCAGCTTATGTGCACCTTGACTAATCCCAGGGCAAATCCCCGTAGCTGGCCCTATGTTGCCAGGGAATGCTACAACCCTAGCAAATTACATTTTGGCGTGAACGTTCCGAAACATGGTACACTTCCGTTCCAAAACAGTAAATTGGCGATCCAAAGCGATCCCTTATTTTTTCCTAAAACAATTAACATATTAATGTAAAAATCTAGAGAGAATGGATTTTTGGGGAGAGAAAACGTAAAACATCGGTCATTATGTTCCTAGAAATTTATTTTGCATGAATCATTTGGAAAATAATACTCCCTCTGTCTGGATTTGTTAGTCCATTTTGGGAATTCGTGCCACTTTTCAAATGATTATATCTTGTAATTTATAATGTTTTATGTAATTTTGAAAACATTGTCTTATAGAACTAATCGAGATCTATCAAACAAGATCCACATCGGATATAAAATTTATTACTAATTTAAAGATATCTCTAATTTTTTATCCGGTTATAATAGAACGAGGGACAAACAAATCCGGACGGAGGGAGTACTTAGTTTTACTCAATGTTTATTCCTGGAACGGTTTTGAATTTGTTATATATAACAATATTTTAAAAACCGGACCGGTGAGTGAACCAGAAAAGGAGGCGGGTGGATGGTTCACTGGTTCAATCCCGGTCGAACCATGATCTCATAATTACGTCTAAATATGTTTAAAATATACATAAATAAAAAATAGTCTAGATACTGAAGTTAATAAGTTAATAACAAAAAAAATGTACATTTGATTTGAGCTTTATCCTTTTATTGGCAAACAAACCTTGACAAGATAGCCCCAATTTCATGGGAACATTTGGTATTTGAAGAAACATTTGTGTATTTAGGCTATAGGCTTGCGTTTTTCTGTCCCACATCTCTGGGGTGGGTGAGGAAGGAAGGCTTTGGTGGCATACTTAAGACAAGCACACTACTGTTGAAGCGAAGTAAGTATACCGCCCGGATCCATCGACCCGCTTCAGTTTTAATGGTTTGGCTGTTCGAAACTGGTTCTTCAACGGTTACGACAAACTAAGCCGGTTCTCTGTAGAAAGCGGTTCTAAGGTTTGTCCAGACCGGACTTGGGTCCAGTCAACTGTCCAATTGGTTGAACTGGCCAGTCCGGTATGGTTTTTAAAACGTTGATCTATAGAAGCCTACACGTAGCGTTCCACAATTTAGACATGTGGCATATCACTATCCCATTTCTTGCGCCGGTTTATCCGTGTTCCTGGTAACATAGCCACTGGCCTTGTAAGAGTTACATAGCATTTGAGAGCTTCTTGAACCTAAGATCGAAAAGGGAGCAAACCCCTTGGGGTTAAGGCATATGAGTTCTGTACAATCCTTAGAAGATTGAAACAATATTCTGTGACATGCTATTTAAGTTGTTTATTTTGTTTTTCCTTGCCCAAATATGATGTGGGTACTGCTATCCCATCTGATCTGTTGCTCCTGCTGTATCCTCTCTAATCTTCCCATTTTAAGTTTTTTCTACCATGCATTTGAATAGAGATTGTTTCTGTATTATCAGTTTCTTTGCTTTCTTCTGTGAACTGAATTAATTTTCCTCCCATTTTTCCTCTTTGATTCCAGGAGGATTTTAATTCATGGAATTTCTGGAGACTACCTCCTCCTACTATTGATTTTTGAAGCTCTCAAGAAACAAGTGATTAACCCTTTAGAATTGGAGGCAGGAGGATCCCGGCCAGCTTGCCAGAAAATTATCAGGTATCTTCGTATTCTATGTTCGTATATTGTAGGATGTTATAAACCAGCCTACAAATATGGGGTTGTGCTCTCCAGTTGTCACGATTGAAAGATCAATCTATTTTGTTAAATTGAAGCTATCACATGGAAATAAAACCTTTAGGGTTTACATAATGCTAAACTATGGCAATATTCTAGCTATGAAATCATTGAAAAACTGAAGAGTGCCTATTCAGAAAAGTGAAAACTCAGATTTTGGACTTAAAGAGTGCCTATTTAGAAGCTGAAATACATTACATAACCAGTTATTGCTGCTACCCTTTTCTCACTTTCTTTTTCTATTGCCTAAGCTTGGAGAATGTGGTCACAAATCCATAATTGATAATTGAGTCCAACACCACCGGCCAAACTCATTATCAACATTTACCCCAAAAAGAAAGATATTCATTATCAAGAGACAAGGAGGTTTAAAGATCAATCGTCACAAACATATTAAGGAAATGAAAAGTCAATGAACGTCACTCTTTTCTAGCCCATATACCTTGTGTTCGGTTGAAGTTTCAGAATATGGTTTTCATTTGTTCCTTTGGTTTTCAGTCTTTATCAACAAGTTCACTCACAAATACACGGCTGTAATTTGTCCGAGCAAATCAACCGCGGGTGATTTTCAGATGATGAGTCGGATCACTGCTAGTGACTTGTTTTTTGCTTTCCTATGCTGACATTGCCTACGTGTTCGAAGAGGGAGGGAGAGGAAGCCAAATCTCCATTAGCCTGCTTGTTCGTGCTCACTGAATGTTGGCATTGAAAAGTACGCCATAGTTCCTGAATGTTGCATAGTTGATTTCACAGAATAGCAAGAGGCCTGAATCCTGCTCCAAAATCTGTTCAGCCCATAAAACTTGTATAGTGTATGAAAGCCCATGAACTCTGCAACACTCTCATGTAATGATTTTGATGGAAATTTTAGTAGTATATAGCATAGGTATGCCATAGAATTAGTGTATGATTTTATTTTCGACACTAACCTATTTCTCATCATTCATCAATAGATATACAGCTTTTGTGCATAGTCTGTAATGCAAACGCGACGTTGGTAGAGCATTATTTACCCAAGTGTTTTTTTTTGCAAATTCCACAAGGTTGTTGATCTCACTCTTCTCAATAAACCCATTTCTGTTGGCGTCTGCCGATCGGACACCGGCTTTACTCTTTCGCCCGGTAAACCACCCTCTGGAAGCACGAATGGCCTCCCAGAGATCTTCTTCGCTTATTCGACCGTCTCTGATTCGACCGTCTCTGATGGTGTCGAATTTCTTCAATCACTTTTTGAACTCGTCGATGGTCAAGTTGTGAATTCAGCCATGTTTTGTTAGCTGTGGATTTTCTAAACCCACAGGAAGGAGATTTTATATTGTGTTAATTTATGGATTTGGTTTGAAAAAGAATCATAAATGTGGTCGAAATGACTACTGGTCTCTTTGGAATAAAAATCAAATTAAAGTGGGCTATTGTTTTGGAGAAAAATTAATAAACGTGGATGAAATTAATAATTGGTTTCTGGGGAATAAGTATAAAGTTATGATTTGGCAAAAAAACTAAAACCCGGTTTTTGTTTTTTTCGTTTTGTCCTTACTCAATTTTTTTTTCATTTTTTAGTTTTGCGTCAAGATTTTGTGGTTTCTGGATTTATCTCGATGAGACGAATCTAACAAGTAGTATAAATTTATTGTCAAACCTCAATTTTTTTTTAATAAAGCTAAAATTAATCCAATAATCCAAGTATTTTCGGCTTTATTCAAAAAAATATTTGGTTTGACCATAAATTTATATTTGTTAGATTCGTTTCGTCGAGATAAATCCAAAAACCACAAAATCTTGATGCGAAACTAACAAATGCAAAAAAAAATTTGAATAAGGATAAAACCAAAAAACCGGATTAAGTTTTTTTTGCCAAAGAACACGGAATCATAAGCTAATCATAAACTAGTGGTAGTATACCAAGCCACTTCCAAGGAGCCAAAATTCCGATTGGGGGTGATTTGTTTAATGGGAGTCTTTTGGTATTGTTAGAAATGTTAGGTGTAAAACGAGTGCAATACTAGTCTTCTTTATTTATTTAAAAAAAAAAAAAAAAATACAGGCTTGATCCAATTCTCTTGTGGTCTTTAAACAAAAGTCATTGATTTAATTTTTTTTATGATCCGAACCATTCATTTTCGAAATCGTTATTTTCAGCATTTGTGTGAAAATTTTGATTGTTTGGATACCGACAAGTGCTTTATCTTTTTTTTTTCTTCATGAACATAGTAAATGCTTATTCTTAGGCCCCGTTTGAATGGGGGATATCTCCCCCTTATAACTTTTCACCCCCGCTTAAGAGGGGGCCCCCACCCTTATCCCTCGTTTGGCAACGCCTTCGTTCTTCCCTGGGATTCTTTCACGCGCTCTTCATTTATTGCCATGGAAGGTCCTCTCCCTGATAACTTTTGGGCTCCCCCTACCCTCCCCAAAAGTTTTCCGACTTTAGAAGGGGAGGGTTATTGACGAAAAGAGCCCTGGTTATCCCCTTACAACGCCGCACGACAACATCTCTGTTGCAAGTTTTGGGAGGTTTGGAAAGAGGCAATTTCGTTGCGATTTGTTGGCGATTTGTTATGAACACTCAGGCATGAGTATTTCCGAGCAAGATATCACTGTGTACATAGTTTTTCGATCTGTTATATATTGATTTTTTCGATTTTTCCAATTTGTTGAGGCCGATTTGTATGAGACATGAGATTTTAGGGTTTTTAGATTTCTTGCGAGATTTTTAGGATTTTTGAGGGTTATATATACAGTATATAGGGTTTTTTAGGATTTCTTGTGAGATTTTTACAGTATATATACATATATATATACACACACAGGTGATATATGTTTACAACCAAGCCTAAAATTATACCCATTGTATGGCTATGTAAACCCATTATTTGTTTGCTTCATCCAACTAGTTGGCCTGTGAATTGGTTTCGATCTGTTTGTGGTTGCATTTTTTATTTTTGTTCAAAAAAAGAAAAAAAACAGCACCATCGTTTTTTTTAAGCCCTTGTAATTGTATCTCAAATAACTTTGTATAATTGTTTGAGAGTTAAATAAAATTTCTTTCTTGTATGAGAGAGCACTTGTTAAAATTTTCAATTTATTCATTTATTAATCATTGTGTTGAGGTAGTAATAAAAAAAAAAACAATAGATAGGTGAACAAGTAAAAAAACACAATTTAAAAAAAATTTGGATGACAACCGACCATTCAAATTGACACATGAAAAAAAACATTTTTTAAGACAATTATTACAAAAAAAGAATAATTTCCAATGAAATAAATTAATATTTCTAGAAATTGTCCAAAATTAATTAATTAGATTAAGTTTTGCAATTATATAGTTAATTTCATACATAATCAAATTTAACACTGCACAAGGACAAAAGAGTCATTTGACAATTTTTTCCATCATCCACCCCCTATTATTTATAAAACATCCAAACCAAGTCAATAGTTATCCTCTTGTTTAATCACTCATCCAAATCATATACTTTTTTTTATCCCCCTCCATAAACATCACATCAATCTGGGTCAACCCTCCAAAAATAATACCTCATCTTATCTTATCCCCCTCCATAACTTATCTCTCTGAAAATAATCCTCTATCCAATCGGGCCTTTAGGTCTAAAATAAAACTATTTACAAAACTGTTTAGCTCAGTCCCTTGCAATAGCAAATGAGGGAAAATTTCCCCACCACTACTTTCAGTAGAGTCGGCCACCTAGTTTAGTAAGAAAGAGAAATGTTAGATAGGTATTTCATCTTGATGCTAGTGGTTAAAGTGGCTACGGCTGCAAACAAGCCAAGCTCATCTTTGTACTTGATAGGTTCTAAAAAGCACCCGTTTTAATCCATTTAATTCGCACCTTGTTAGCCCATCTACATTGTTATTTGATTCGATTTAGTTGTGTGTGGTGTCTCAGGTCTTGGAAGGTCAAAGACATGAAAGGGGAGTGAAGAGAAGTTGAAAAGCCAAATCCCAGTATCTATGGTCCGAACTACTCTATTCCTGGTCCTGAACAACACTTTACACACCAAAAGCATGGTCCCAGTACCCATGGTTCGGACGAGCGATCTGGCAAGTTTCTATAGCTCCCAGGATGTCTTGTCCGGACCACCCATGCCTTGGTCCAAACGAATGAGCATGCAAATCAGCGTTTTCTTATTATTTTTATGTTACTTCTTAACATTAAACTACGGTTCCAAATATTCTGTGGAGAGGCAATTGGAGAGAGAAACTTTGTGTTCTTCATGTTCTTCGTATCTTCCTCAAATTCAATGGTGTCAGTCGTCTGAACGGCTAAACCTAATTTAGGGGAAGATGAAGCTCCACTATCCACACCAAGTTATTTTTTTGTATACTAGTGTTAATAATTGAATCGGATTATACGTTTAAAACCTGGTTTTCATGAATTAAATAGAATCCTTTTTTTAATTCTTTCAACCTGTTGAGTATTTGTGTACGGTTTTTTCAAATACCGTTCATATAATGTTTTTCACTAATGTGGTTGGAGTTCTGAGATGGATTATGCTCGTAAGACAGATCGTGCCGCTAGGTGGCTCGAGCGCGCTAGTGAGACGGTCCATGCTATGAGATCGATAGTCCATGCCTTTTAACAATCCCAATATTCTCTTGATGATTATCGATAGGGATTGCAATCGTTTACAATTCGAATATTAATCTAGTTTATACAGCACACACTTATGTGGTTAGGGTGGATTCTATACCCTATATTCTTTTTCCAAACAGTTTCCAAAAATCAATTTCTTAGCTCCTTGAGTAATAGTTTCTCAAGTCAAAATCCAAACTCAAATCTATTTTTCTTTCTTTAGATTAAATTGAAATCAATCGAACTATAATAACTTAGCTAATCTGTCTCCATAGATAGAAAGTTAAGGGTTTGGATAGGAAGTTGTATATATATAAATCTTATAGTCAGGGATTCCTGATTTTGCTTAAAGTCAGGATCTCACCTTTCCCAATTGAATTTTGATGATTCGAACCGTCCAATGTGTTTAGAATGTGTTTTTACGGGTCCCCGCAAGGAATTATTAAAAAAATGACCGGGAAGGGCTTGATCCGAGTAGTTTTTGATAAATCAAGCCCGTCCTGGTCATTTTTTTTTATGATTCCTCGCGGGAACCCGTAAAAACAAGATAAGGTCTGCACTTGGATCCCTGACCAAAATCCCTTCCTATAGGTAAATGGTTTGGTATTGTTCTAACCACGGTTTCCAATTATGAAACCATAGACCGAACCAAAATATCCGATTCTCATATTTTTAGAACCATAACCAATTTTTTAGATCACATAATCAATCCAAATAGACAGGGTTCGATCCAGTTTACCGATTTTTTTTATTTTATTGGACACCCCTACTTTTTTCTGACCGACCATGTTACATGAAGTGTGTGATTGGCAATTTGGCACTCGCATCAGTAGGATCTAAGTCGCATAATGCGCGGACGGGTGCAAGATCATGAAAGAGTTTTTAAAAAATATTCAATTTTAAATCTTCAAAACATCTGGAATTCTTGAATGTGTTTTGATTTTTTATAAATTAAAATTAAATTAAAATGTCTAACGCATCCGGGCCATCCAAAACACGATCGGACGGCCGAGGGTGCTATGGACTACCGTTCATATTAGAAGGCCTAGTGGGCCAGTGGCCCAGTTTTGAAGACAAAAATCCCTAAATGAGTACTATAAGTAGTTTGGTAGTACATGTTCTGTCTAAGTATCAAACACTTTCCCACTCTCTCACATTAGGTCTGTGTCTCTCAACTCTGAAATTGCTCCTTTTCTTTCTCCTCCCTCACCAGCTCTCTCTCATCTCTCTCTCCCCAACGTTATACAACATGGTTGCACGTGTGCAGGTCATGCTGCGATTAAGCTTAATCCCGTGCCGGATACTGGCTAGTCGGTTAGAATTTAATCTGAGAGCAAACCAACCCTATTTAAAGCCCTCCCGAGTAGTAAAACGTTGTAAAACCCAACGGATAAAAATACCTAAATTCAAGAGAGAGACCCTCATCATCAAGATCCTCCTAAGAAACGCTCATCAAGATCCAGCGAGACGCTCATAATGGCTACGCCGTGGTGGCGGCAGTCTTCCTCCTGGCAAAATCAGCGTGAAATGCACCTCCCCCAAGTCCGGGACCAGGGGAATTACTCTACAGTCTGCTCGATAGTCGCCACGACCCAATGCATCTCTGCATGCTATAACATAGCTCACAATTCCCGTCCATTGCTCCTTGCGGTTTAAGAACCACTTAATGAAGTCACAAAACTCGCTGAATTCGTTCCAGGAGAAGACTATACCTATAGATTCCAATTGCCCACCTTCGACAACAGGATACCATAAATTGTGACTCGGATTCAAAGCATTGTGGAAAATCTTAAAACAAATAAGTTAGACCAATTCTACCTCTTTATGTAACGAAACATTACCGAGGGCCAAGCCTCAAAGGTGGGCAATTGGAATCTATAGGTATAGTCTTCTTCTGGAACGAATTTAGCATATTTTATGACTTCATTAAGTAGTTCTTGAACCGCAAGGAGCAATGGACGGGAATTGTGAGCTATACCATAGCATGCCGAGATGCATTGGGTCGTGGCGATTATCGAGCAAACTGTAGAGTAGTCCCCCTGGTCCGGGACCAGGGGGAGGTGCATTTCATGCTGATTTTGTCAGGAAGAAGACTGCCGCCACCATGGCGTAGCCATTATGAGCGTCTCGCTGGATCTTGATGAGCGTTTCTTAGGAGGATCTTGATGATGAGGGTCTCTCTCTTGAATTTAGGTATTTTTATCCGTTGGGTTTTACAACGTTTTACTACTCGGGAGGGCTTTAAATAGGGTTGGTTTGCTCTCAGATTAAATTCTAACCGACTAGCCAGTATCCTGCACGGGATTAGCCAGTATCCTGCACGGGATTAAGCTTAATCGAAGCGTGACCTGCACACGTGCAACCATGTTGTATAACCCTCTTTTTCCCTTCCTTCATCCCTTCCCCTCAGTCTATATCCCTAAGCTCCTAACACTCTCTCTTCTCTCCTCTCTCCATCTCTTGTGCTTTTGGGTTGAGATCTATTCTCCCCCTCATTTTTGTGATGCACATCACCATTCTCGAGACCCGGCTTCCATTGGCTTCCGTTGGAGGCGGCGGCAGACGGGTTTTGACAGCAGCGGAGCGACATCGGCGGTGGCAACGTGTAAGACCCCGACGGCGGTGGAAGTTGGATGCAGATCTTGCTTCTCTGGAACCCGATCTTGAATGGCTTTGGGTTGATCGTTGCGTTGCTGTTCTTCGATTTTGGTTGTATGTTGTATTTCGTTTCTTTGCTTTCCGCTAAACCAAAAAAAAAAAAAAAAGAGATGAGAGACAGTTGGTGAGGGAGGAGAAAGGAATGGATCAATTTCAGAGAGACACAGACCTAGTGAAAGAGAGTGGGGAAAGTGTTTGATACTTATACAGAACATGTACTAGCAAACTACTTATAGTACTCATTTAGGCATTTTTGTCTTCAAAACTGGCCCACTGGGCCTTCTAGTATGGAAGGTAGTCCCGGGGGTGCTATCCACCCTCAACCGTCTGATCGTGTTTTGGATGGCCCGGATGCGTTAGACATTTTAATTTAATTTTGATTTATTTACTTGTAAAAAATCAAAACACATTCAAGAATTTCAGATGTTTTGAAGATTTAAAATTGAATATTTTTTAAAAACTCTTTCATGATCCTACACCCGTCCGCGCATTATGTGACTTAGATCCTACTGATGTGAGTGTCAAATTGCCAATCACACACTTCATGTGGTCAGTCAGAAAAAAGTAGGGGTGTCCAATAAAATCAAAAAAATCGGTAAACTGGACCGAACCTGTCTATTTGGATTAATTATGTGATCTAAAAAATTGGTTATGGTTCTAAAAATATGAGAATCGGATATTTTGGTTCGGTCTATGGTTTCATAATTGGAAACCGTGGTTAGAACAATACCAAACCATTTACCTATAGGAAGGGATTTTGGTCAGGGATCCAAGCGCAGACCTTACCTTGAGATCAATCATTGATCGTTTTTACAATAACTTAGGATATTCGGGCCAATCTACATGCACTCAGAGTAATCTCTCGGGGACCACTTCAACTATCAAAGTTCGGAGGGTAGGATTAAAGTCGGGGTAAATTTCCGTATGTATTGCTTGCGACCTTGGATTGTATCGTAGATGGTGTCGCCCCAAGCGTAGGGCTAGGTATCGCATAGCATAATAACTGGTAAGACCGGGTCGAATCCACAGAGACCAAATGCACCCTGCGTGAGAGTTGTCTTGCAAGTGTAGGTTTTTAGCCTTAAAGCGGCAAACTTGGCTTTTAGAGTTTGTTTGGTGGAATTCTCTCGACTTCGAGAACGACTCAGAGTTAAAAAGAATAATATAAGCTAAGGCGAAGTCTAGGGGTAATTAACTACCATGACTCAGGTTAATCCATCCTCTCTTGATAACCGGCTCGGGGCATCGTTAAATGCCCCCGAACGGAAGATTTAGATTTTAAAACCTTTTACAAGAAAATGTGTTTACCAAAGATTAGGGGGTTCCGGTACATTTTGCAAACGGATGGGTTGACATCGCCCAAAGCATCACACGTGCCAAGTAGTCAAGCTCTTGGCTACGGGTGATAAAAAAGATTAACAAACCCACTCTTTGGTACATAAAAAGTGAAACCCCAAATTTTCGGTAAACAAGCGATGTATGCCTTATACACGAGATGGACGGATTAAACCCAAGTCATAGAGTGTTAATCACCCCATGACTAAACCTATTAAAACTACTCACACATTATGCTAGAAATTAAGCCTATGAATTGGAAGAAAACAAAAAACATGTTTAATAACTCTAAAAACTGACTTTTATGATTAATCCTAGGTTTGCCTACAACATTAACACTTGAGAATTAATCAAACAACTAATAAGAACAAGAGTTTTCAAAGGAAATAGCTAGAAAAACAAGAAAACGAATTAACCGATAAAAACGTAAACAAACTTGATTTATATAGAGATCCAACGAGTAACTACAACATTAAACAACAAGAAATTAAAGGAAAATGAAGACTTACTTGAGAAAAACTAGAGAGAGAGCTTAAAAATCTTCCAATGGAGGAGCAAAAACTGGACTAAGGAGGAAGAAGAAGGAGAGAGGAGGGAGAGGGGTATTTATACTAAAAGCCCTTTACATTGGCTAATTATCCCAAAAACATACTATAAGTGGAAAGTTTCCATAAATGGAAGATATTAAAGCAACCAAAATATGTCAAAAATCGCCAAGAATGAGTCTGGATCGATCCAAACTTGAGGTGGATCGATCCAGAAGTGTCTGCTGAGCTTTTGGGATGAGTTGGATCGATCCACTTCAAGAGTGGATCGATCCAGATTGGTCTGTCCAGACAGATTTTTGACCCAACTTCGCGGGCACGCCCCGGCTTCATCCGAACTCGGAATGAGGCGATTCTCGAACCGTTGGAAAGCTCTATGAGTCTACTTTCTAACCCAATTGACCTCATATTCATAGCTTTTGTATCTTGAAAGTAATGAGCATTTTTCTATCAGCTGGTCAGATTTTCTCGAAGCTCATAACTCCAAATTTCTTGTTCTTTTGTTCCGGGCCTTCCTTGAACCTTCCAAAGCTTCTTGAATCGACTTCTAAGCTTCGGCGATTGTCCTCCACGGCATTGCGGGACCTTAGGTACTTCCGGATACAACCGGGGATTATTTTGAGTTTTGGACACACCTTTTAGCTCTGATTTTCTGAAACTCATCAAAAACACAACTCGCGCAAAATTAATCGTATAAAGGCACAAAATGCACGTGTGTGTGTGATCACAACGAGCGAGATAAGCCCGGATATATACAACATTTGGGGCTTATCATGTATATTGACTTCACAAGGGTTGACAGCATTTATGAAGTTTTGAACAAGAGTTAATATCACTTAAGAAGTTTTGAAATTGACCATGTATGCTACAATTTTTTAATGCCAATATTCGAATTCCACAAGGTGATAGAGCTCAATAAAAAAAAAGAAAAAAAAATATGTAAATAACCGACCACAAGGCTTGGTTTGGTTTTGTATGCTAATTCCACAAGGTTTTGAAGCAACTATTCATTTCCTTGTCTTTTCCACACACAATGGAAAAGGAAAATATTATTCCAAATTGCCAAGAACTCGTAAAACACAAAGCGGAAAACAATCGACCTAGTATGCTACAATTTTAATACCCAAGTGTTTTTTTGCAAATTCCACAAGGTTGTTGATCTCACTCTCCTCAATAAATCCATTTCCGTTGGCATCCGCCGATCGGACACCGGCTTTACTCTTTTGCCCGGTAAACCACCCTCCGGAAGCACGAATGGCCTCTTGGAGATCTTCTTCGCTTATTCGACCGTCTCTGTTGATGTCGAATTTCTTCAACCACTTTTTGAACTCGTCATGGTCATCTCACGCTTCCCGTCGGTTGAGACACCGCGAGTGGCATAACAAGTTGTGAAAGCCATGTTTTGTTAGGTGTGGATTTTCTAAACCCACAGCAAGGAGATTTTATAGTGTGTTAATTTAAATGTGGTTGAAATGACTACTGGCCTATTTGGAATAAGAATCAAATTAAAGTGGGCTATTGTTATGTAGGAAAATTAATAAACGTACGTGACTGAAATTAATCACTGGTTTCTGGGGAATAAGAATAAAGTTAAAAGTGTTCTTAACGTGTTCGTCCTAAGCTAATCATGGACTAGTAGCAGTATAACAAGCCACTTCCATTAATACAATAGCATGTGGTGGAGTCAAAAAATAAACAAATTTAGGCCACGTTATGAAAACATAAAACAGTTTTAATTCTTTTTTGCTACCTACAAAGGATATGATGCCCAAAAAAAAAAGGGGAAATGACCAAAACATGGTTTTTAAAACTAAATATTCCAATTTCATGGTAAGGTTTTTGGAAATGACCAATAACATGAGAAGGAAAAAAATAATTCCACATACATGGTACCAACATTTCGACTGACATAAATACCCCCAGGTAAAAAAATCCCCAATAATTTCCCCTCCCCGTAAACTGACACCTTTCGTGCACAATCTTGGGAACTTGCTCCGAGCAACAACAAAACTTGCTCTTTGTATAACCTTGTCGTGCACTCTGTATGAAACCACAAGCACCAGACTATTCTTCCCAGAAATTTTATTTCTTATTTCCTTAGGTTTTTAGATGGCATGAACCATGCATACAAGTCCATCCGTTCGACGTTCCATTGTCAGTGGGGTGACCTTTGCACTCTTTTTATAACATGAAAAACAATGTACTGTCACTGACACTGAAAAACTTGCTCCGAGCAAGAACAAAACATGCTCTTTATATAACACTGACGTGCACTGTGTATGAAACCACAAGCACCAGACTATTCTTCCCATAAATTTTATTTCTCATTTCCTTGGGTTCTTAGATGGCATGAACCATGCATACAAGTCCATCCATTCGACGTTCCATTGTCAGTGGGGTGACCTTTGCACTCTTTTTATAACATGAAAAATAATGTACTGTCACTGACACTGAAAAACTTGCTCCGAGCAAGAACAAAACATGCTCTTTATATAACACTGACGTGCACTGTGTATGAAACCACAAACACCTGACTATTCTTCCCATAAATTTTATTTCTCATTTCCTTGGGTTCTTAGATGACATGAACCATGCATACAAGTTCATCCGTTCCACATTCCATTGTCAGTGGAGTGACCTTTGCACTCTTTTTATAACATGCAAAACAATATATTGTCACTGACACTGAAAAACTTGCTCCGAGCAACAAAAAAACGTGCTCTTTGTATAAGCTTGACATGCACTGTGTACGAAATAAACAAGCACCAGACTGCTCCTTGAGTGAAGAATTTACATGACGTGGTGGCGTGGTACATAATAGTTTAAGTTCATTACTTATGAGCAACTTAGTACACATACAATTATACATCTTCACCGTTAGAACTCATACAATTATACATATTCACCATGTAATTTGCCTTTCATTTATCTTGAGTGAATTAAGCTTAACACACACACCCCCTTCCCATTGTTCCTGGAAATATTAGTTGCCCAGAGTTGCACCGTGTATGTAACAACATTGCACTATGAATGAAAAACCGTTGCACCTTCCAATAAAAGAATTGCACTCACGTTAGTTCAACTTCCCTTGCCAGTGTGAGATCAAATCAAATCGTTTTGGACGGGCAATCTCAAAATTGCACCGTGCATGCAACAACCTTGCACTGTAAATAAAAACTCTTGCACCTTACAATAAAAGAATTGCACTCACTTTGAAAGTAAATTGTGCACCTTACGTGAAACAAAATGGCACCATTTGACAATAATATTGCACCGGAACAAGGACGATTGGGTTGCCAATGTTCTTTCTCAATCCCACTTTTTGTATTAGGAAAGCAACATTTGCTCCTTGTATTAACAAATTGTGCACCTTACGTGAAACAAAATGACACTTTTTGACAATAATATTGCACCGGTACCATTGGCATTAATCAACCCACGTCCAATTCAGCAATAGTACTGTAAAAGTTCTCTTCTGAATGAAATATAGTTTTTGGATTAGAAGATAGCATCTTTATTTGTAGAATTAGTATTTTTTTTTTTTAACAATCAATAACCACCAAATCAATTTTTGACCAAATTTTTACTCATCCAATTTTGCACACGGTAGGGACTGGAGATGGATGTGCGAGCAAACAATTCACAAGCAAATTCGTTTGCCCTTATCTAAATCGTAAAAAGACACAATAACGCAAGTTTACATTCCCTATAATTTTTCAGAAATCAAAAGATAATCTTCTCCCAGCAACCAAATGGATAGAAAACTCACAATTGTCGTCTGGAGATGAGCCGATCCAGTGGACAGAAACCGATCGAGGTGAGATCTGGTGACGGAAATCGCGGACTCTAGGGTTTCGTCGACGGTCTGCTGCGCCAAACGTGCCTGCTGGAACGCGTAATCAATCCACGGTGTGGTGTCGATTGGGGTTTCAGATTTCGATAACGGCGTGGAGTAATGGCTGTGTGAAGGTGGTGGCGATGGAGGTGGGATTGTGTTTTCGTCTAGTGATTCCACCATTGTTGTCCCCATTGTTTCGAAGCTCTTCCCGTCCCTCTTGAGTTTTTGGAAGAAAAAACACTCGGGGTATTTTGGACATTGCAACTGAAAATTACCATGTATCTGTCATTTTTTTTCTCCTTCTCATGTCTTGGGAATTTGCCAAACCATGACCACCTTTTGGTCATTATTTGCTCCTACCACCATGTATTGGTCATTTTCCCAAAAAAAAAAAAAAAAGCTTTCATCAGACCACCTGTATGTATTTTCCAAAAAGCAACGAGCCTCGAGAGATAAAGAAATGATTGTGGTACTGGTTGCCTATAATTTTTTTGTAAATAAACCACCCTTCCAATTAGTAGAATCCTTGCTTCTCTTTTTCAATCCCAATTCTGTTAAGTAATTTAGGATCTGCCCTTTGGGTTTCGATATGAAACCCCAATTGACCTCACCTTAATCAATACAAGCAGACACCAAAAACAGGAAACATTACATCATTATCACCATCTCCAAACAAATTCAAGAATAGAAGATCAACAGAACACTCACTTTTAAGTACCAGGTATTTTGGAGAGTTCATCAACCAAATTGAGAGTCCATCGATTGGTTTTTCCAGACCTGCACATATAAAGACCAACCAGTCAATGGGAAAATTGAATCGAAAATCAAAACGCACCAACTTCTCGAAAGAAACACGAATATTATATACAAGCTTAAACCTGAATCAAAAGTACACCAAAGAACTATTATGACCCATAAAGCAACAACTTTTGCATTGCATCGGTACATTACAAATCCAGAGGGAGAGAGAGAGAGAGGAAGAAGAAGAGGAATCCCTAACCCGAGCAGAAATGAAGGAGGAGAGGGGAGGGGATATGACCCGCGACCCAAAACCGGGTCATATTATGACCCATAAAGCTATGTTTTACCCGTTTAGGACCCGCGAAATTCTCCTTCGTTTTAAAGCCGATCCAACGGCTGTAAAAAGAGTCGCGAATGTATATATAATCGTCTGTTCCTGGGCCCATTCTCATCATCCCAAATCCCTAGAGCAGATTACGCGCAAAGAGATGAATTTTACCCAACTTAAAGAAAGGTACCCAGGGTTGCGCGCGGCGGGCAACGTCAACTATGATGCAAGATTGTGTGCGGTGGGCAACGTCAACTATGATTCCAAGGATGGTCTTGAAGTCGACATCAACAGTACGGTGTCATCAGGATTCATACAGCGGGAAAAAGAAAGCCGCGTCCCGTTAGCATTCAACCCGGCAAATTCTCGCTCAATGACTCGAGAGGAGTCAGCCGCTTACTCTGAAAAGTTGAAAAGGGTCGGGGTGCGTATAAATTTATGCATTTATTATATACATACACGTAATGGATACTCTCTAATTTTGTTCTTTCATTATGTAATATTATTAGTTTTTACTAGTAATTCTTACAGTATAATTTGCTGCTTGTACAGGCGTTTGGTATCCTGGAAGTTCACGCTGACATTATTGATAATCGAATTAGAACATGCCGTGTGCATAATGATCCCGCTGTTCTGTTCTGCAAGAGAAATTCAGTGACATGTCCAAGTTAGCTCTTGGAGATTACAACAGTGATAAAGTACTATCAGCTTTCTTTTAATTTATTGAATGCTTCCCTCTTTTGTTTACTCCTTTCTTTTCTTGGTATTGAGTTTAAATCTTTTTTGTTTTGGGTGCTTTTCAAACTCGTAGGGAACTCGGTACCAGTTTGTCAAGGTAATTAGGATTAACGCAGCATGGACGGGAAATATTTGGTATTATGTTACTTTCCAGGCCAAGAAGAATGGTTTTCCTCCCAAGAATTTCCAAGCTCGCATTTGTTGGAGGACACGGGATGAGGTGATGGTTGAATTTTGCAGGGTCGAACCTGAACCTGAAGAACCTGAACTACCTTAGGTAATTTTTTGGTTTTCTTCTTTTGTATGACGTCGCACTCTAATAATGTCGCCTATTTCTTCTTCCTAGAAATTCACTTATCTGAAATTTTTACCCACATTGAGTCTACATTGTTCCCATTTATTCTAGCATCTCATTTACAATTTTGCTATTTATTGTAGATGTGGAGTTGATCAAGGAAAAGTATCTGCCTTTGGAGAAAGTGGTTTTAGTTGGAGCGAATAATGCATCATCAACTCTTGATTTTTGTTTGGACTACAGTTGTTTAGAGTTTGTTTTTGAAATGTCAAGAGACATGAATTTTGTGAAAATTCAAATTCAGTTCAAGCTTTCTTTTTACCTATGAATTTTTCTTTTTACCTTTGAACTGGTATTCTATATCTCATGTGAGGTTATTTTTACAATAATTCGTGTTGTGTCCATATCGTGCTTCTTAGCATATAACAGTCACGTGTCAAATTTTTGTGGCTGCAAGGTATTTATAAGAATATTCGACAGAGTTTTCCTTGTTTACGGTCTAGCCTTGACGGCAAATCGTCTCAGTCATCTTGAGACTTTGTAGTCGATCTCTTCCATCTCCTCAGCTGATGATGAAGAAGATGAACATAGAGTTGAAGTTATTGCTGTTCATAAACTTGGAGCGTATGAAATCCCATTTAACTCTGCAACGCTCTCATGTAATGATTTTGATGGAAATTTTAGTAGTATATAGCATAGGTATGCCGTAGAATTAGGGTATGATTTTATTTTCGACACTAACCTATTTCTCATCATTCATCAATAGATATACAGCTTTTGCGCATAGTCTGTAATGGAAACGCGAAGTTCATAGAGCATTATTCACTCGTGTCTTTCGCGCACACAATCTCGCTCCTGAAATACCGCAAAAACACTTGAGATCGACCATCGACCATTTTTATAATAACTTAGGATATTCGGGCCAATCTACATGCACTCAGAGTAATCTCTCGAGGACCACTCAACTATCAAAGTTCGGAGGGTTAGATTAAAGTCGGGGCAAATCTCTGTATGTATTGACTTCACAAGGGTTGATACCATTTAGGAAGTTTTGGACAAGAGTTAATAGCACTTGAGAAGTTTCGAAATAGACCATGTATGATACAATTTTAACGCCAATATGAGAATTTCACACACAATCGAAATTGTTGGAACTTGTGGCTCATATGGAGAGGTACCAAGGAGTTCTGATGAAAGGTCAGATGCTGGAGAAGAACGGAGCAGAGCGAGGGGAGCGAAGCGCACTCGCTCTCGCTCCGGTGGAGGTACCCGATCATGGGGAACCACGTAAATTCCTGTGTTGATTCTTTACTGTTTTCGTATTCGTTATTGTGTGCGTGTGGTGATTATTCTAACAGAAATCGACCATGTATGATACAATTTTAACGCCAATATGAGAATTCCACAAGGTGACAGAGTTCAATAGGGGGGAAAAAAAAAGATTTATTAACCGACCACAGTGGATCAGAACATAAGGCTTGGTATGGTTTGGTTTGCTAATTCTACAAGGTTTCGAAGCAACTATTCATTTCCTAGTCTTTTCCACACACAATCTGAAAGGAAAATATTATTTCAAATTGCCAAGCACTCATAAAACACAAAGCAAAAAACACATGAGATCGATCTAGTATGCTACAATTTTAATACCCAAGTGTTTTTTTGCAAATTCCACTAGGTTGTTGATCTCACTCTCCTCAATAAATCCATTTCCGTTGGCATCCGCCGATCGGACACCGGCTTTACTCTTTCGCCCGGTAAACCACCCTCCGGAAGCATGAATGGCCTCTTGGAGATCTTCTTCGCTTATTCGACCGTCTCTGTTGATGTCGAATTTCTTCAACCACTTTTTGAACTCGTCGATCGTCATCTCGCGCTTCCCGTCGGTTGAGACACCGCGAGTGGCATAACAAGTTGTGAAAGCCATGTTTTGTTAGCTGTGGATTTTCTAAACCCACAGCAAGGAGATTTTATAGTGTGTTAATTTTAATGTGGTTGAAATGACTACTGGTCTCTTTGGAATAAGAATCAAATTAAAGTGGGCTATTGTTATGGAGGAAAATTAATAAACGCACGTGGCTGAAATTAATCACTGGTTTCTGGGGAATAAGAATAAAGTTAAAAGTGTTCTTAAAGTGTTCATTAATCACTGGTTTCTGGGGAATAAGAATATGAGAAGAAATGAGCCGTTTTATCCCTTTACTCGCACATTGTTAGTCCATCTACATTACTATTTTTTATTCGATTTAGTTATGTGTGGTGTTTCAGGACATGAAAATACGTGTTTTGGAGGCAGTGAAGAGAAGTTGAAAAGCCAAGTCCCAGCATCTATGGTCCCGGCTACCCTACCTGTGGACACCCTTCCGGAGGAATTCGATTCGGAGTCGCCACTCAAATTTGAGGATCGCACCGAAGAACCGAACTTGAATGACTCGTGCCTCATTTTGGATAAGATTTTTATTACCAGTCCATCGTCATCATAATATCTTAGGTTCGGGAGCTTAGTTACGAAGGGGAAAGGTTTTAATGGCACCCCTCGGCCGACCCGAGAGTCAGTCTCTACTAGGTGTTTGTGAGATTTTCAAAATATTTATGATTTGACTTTATTCACATAAAGGTGATGGAGGATCAATGAACATGGATTACAAGTAAAAAAGCACGTCAAATGGTGGATGCTTGTGCAATGTGTCCGAAGTAATCATTTATGATGCATAGATGATATGTAAGACATGAGATATGAGCTATGTACAACGTTCCATGAAATATATATTCCACATATTCTAAACCACAGTTAGCAGAAGCTAAATCATGAAGAATATGACAAATAGGGACTGTTTCATCAAAGATTGATCTGCCTACTGTCTTTGATCTGAGCACTCAAGTGAAGATGACTTGAGCGCTCAAGTGGGCTTGAGTGCTCAGGTCATCTCCCCTTTTACTGCCTCTGTTTTTTATTCTTTTTTGAAAAGTGGTTCTGTTTTCCTTTGTACGTTTATCATCATGTTATCCAACTTTTAACTTCTGTTTGAATGATAAATGAACTCCAAAAAATTGGCTTTAACCCCTTGTAGAGGTTCATTAGACCTTAAGCTGAACCCATCTTGATACAAACAGCCAACAGAAAGGATAGACACGATTTTACATATAAAAGGAAGGGACTTGAGCGCTCAATTGAGCTGCAGATCATCAACTTTCCAAAACAATTTTTGTGTGATTATATGACCATAACAAATCCAGAACTGATATGAGGAACGTGTCTAAGCTTGTTAGGTTCCTCAGCATGCAAAAACAACACTTTTGAAAGGTATTGTTACCTTTTAATAAGACTCGGAACAGGGCTTTTTATGGATGTTTTTGGAAGATATGGCTTGATGTTGGACTTTTGGGATGGTATGACACCGGGCTAGGACTGGACGGACTAGAACTCGACTGGAATGTGAGTTTTGGACACGCTTAGTAGATTTTCAACTGTAAACCGAAGCTTTGGAGGAGTTTTTGGGTGATGGGTGTTGAGTGTTTTTGGTTGGATCAGCGGTGGGAGAGTGAGTAACAATGGAGTGTGCTTTGTTACAGAGTGATGGAGTGTAGTGGTCTGTAGAGTAGCAAAATGGAGGAGATAATGGGTTTTTATAGAGAGATTTTTGGGGGAAATGGGATTTCAAACTTGGGTTAGTGCGTTAGGTTATCATATGGTCAGGTATATGTGTGGGTGGCGTGTTATGGGGTTTGAGGACGCCAGACGAATAGAAGAATTCCATCATTACGTCCTACAGATGCTCTGCAAAAAGCTGTTGCTCGCAGGCGACTTGAGCGCTCAAGTCAAGTTATATCCACTTGAGCGCTCAACTGGTCCAGAAGGGCTTTTTCGGTTTTTGTTGGTTTTTGAGTTGATTTTGGTGGGTCCATAGCCTTGTTCAAGCTTAAGTACAATTTGGGATGTCTACACTACTCATGAGCGTTCATCGAGAATACCTAAGAGCATTCTCGGGTCAAAATTGAGGTGTCTACACTACTCCTAGTCCAGACCACCCTTCTTCCCTTGCCCCTTATAGCTCTCCTCCGACGGTGTGTTTCTTCCCTCCCACCACTTGGCCTCGTTTCACGTGTTTACCCGCTTTTTGGACCTTGGTGGTCCGGTCTCCTATGGAGGTCTCTACCGGAGGTTTTGATCTGGCGTGTCTGGTTCTGGCGAGTGGCAGCTAGCGGTGTGGCCAATAATAGGTGAGGTTGGAAGATTGTTTTTTTTTTTTCTATTTTTTAGTTCATTTTTTTCCTATTCTAGTTTAGGCATCCTCCCTGTGTGGAGGTTTGTCCTACCTTCGTGGAGGTTTATCCCTCCATTGGAGGAGGTTTGGGTGTAGCGATTGTCTTTTTCCGTGTTAATGTCTTGTCCATATTTATTTGGGGATAGTAATGTCCAGTTTTTAGGAATGTGCCCTTTACAGATTATGAATATTCTCCGGCGTGTGAGCAAGTAGCATTTGTCGTTGTCGAGTATGCTTCATTTGATTATTCTTGGGGTTGTATAACGGAGTTCAATGTCTGTTTTTCGAATGCTTTGTTCCCTGCATCTTATGGTCATGTTTCTCTGTAATTTGATCTTCTTGGCTATTGTTTGTAATGACAATGGTAGCGATTTCTCTCTCTAAAAAAAAGTTAACCGATTTGCCTTGTTTTAACTACAGATGTTAGTATGAACTCAATCACTCGTTCTCTTTTTAGTTTCACGAGTTTTGAGGAGCGTTGGCCTCCAATATCATTGAAATTTACCTCGAAACAAGGATAAACCTGTTTGAGATTGTAATCTTGGGTTTGAGCTTTATCAATCGCTCCTCTAATCGAGTATTTAGGATTGATTTTCAAATCTTACTAAACAATGGTAAATAACCATGTTAGAAGCATGTTAGAAGCCAAATTCTACCACCCAAGCGTGGTGGCCTTGAGTTTGGCAAAATTATTACTTGCTCCTGGGGCACAACACGATGAGCCTTTTCTACCACACGTTTGTGTGTGGCTCTCCCACAAAGAGTATGGTGAAGAAGGTCGTAGAACACTATGTGGTGATGCTCCCGGAGAATTGAATAATCACTGGTGAGTTTTAGGCCTTGGGGCCTACCCATAGGCTTTGAAGCTATACAGGTGTGGTCTCTCGGGTGATGCTAAGGGGCAAGACCCTTGCCCCTTAATTGTACAGAGCGCATGCATTGCACTGTACCGTGCAGTGCATATCTAGACCTTCTAAAAGTGTTTTCAACAGTTCGGATTTGTAAAAAAAACTCTTCGAGCGAAGAGTTTTATTTATATCCGTACTCACTGAAAACACTTTTGGACGGCTGAGATCCTGCGCTGCACCGTGCAGGGTCCTCGGGCTCTTAATTGTATGCCATTTGATCCTTTGCCACTCTATTCTCCATAGTACTTGGATTTAGAGACGAAGCCAAAATTTGGTTTTGAGGGTTCCATAAATAAATTATAAACCTGATATAGATCGGAAATGCAGAGCATGTATTGAGATTTGAGCTCAAATCTTACAATTGAAAAAATGGAAAAATTGCAAAAGACGTTTTTAAAGTGTTGAACAAAAGGATGTAGTTTTGAAGATTTAGAAGAATCTTCAATACAAGGGGAGCCACTACAGTGTATTACCCTTAAGACTGGCATCTTTGCCCCTAATAACCCATTGCTATGTTGATCCTCATTGAGCTAGCTTCTTTGACCTTTTTTGTTCATTTTTTACGAATATCTTAAGCAAAAAGGATCGCAGAGTTTTTTCCCTTTAGACTGGCATTTTTGCCCCTAATACAACAATTGTGGTCGTAAATCCAAAAAGAGTCCGACTGCTATTCGACCATATAGAACTAAGAGCTTATTTGTTTGTTTTCACCGACACTCGAGATACTCGAATCATCGAACTAATAAGCAAAAACTTTAGGAATCTGCAGATCTTATGGAACTTTGATCTCTTGTTTCGACTCACACTCGGTTAAGGAAGAAATTGGAAAAATGACGAACCCTATAGGTTGATGCCACAAATTCCATCCCCAATATCCATATTTTGATTGCGCAATAGTATTATCCGGCTTGAATGAATTATAGAAAAGTTTTTACACCAGAAAATGGTGTTAGGAAGCTAGCTCAGATACAAGGATGACACCAATTGGTCCACCATTTACAGAATAAAAATGCAATCAAAATATTTTTGGCTGCTACCAACTACTATGGGCCTATGGCACGAGCACGGACGGCTCTGATAGGACAACATGCATGATGTCCCTTTGGGGACAACCCGATTCTCCAATTGACATTAGTTTTAACTTGGTGAAGAATTAATTAGTTCAGTACCAAGTATGGACGTTACCTTAAATTTTCATTCAAACTACTTGTTTGAAACTAGTCTCAAACAATCAAGTATTTGGTTCGTTCAGTTACTTGTTTCAATAGCCGGTACCATTGCTTGAACACTATGCGGGTAACCACCGAAGGTGGTAGCCTAGATGGCAATGGTGAGTCGACCTAAGTGCTCTTCTCTCCCATAAATGATCCGATAAGATTCGAGTCCCACCAACTGCAGGACTAGCATGGAGGGCCCTTTGTTCATCTAGTACTTAGGTGGTGCTGTCGTGGCCCATTGGCTCGAACTGGACATTCTGTAGTAGGTTGAGAGTAAGCCTCATCATTTGGCCCATTGGCCCGGGGCCCGCCCGAATCCCGCAAGGCCCATCGGGCTTTACCCGAGCCCGAGCCAGCCAAATGGGCGGGCTAGCCCAGCCCGACTTTTCCATGGGCCGGGCTTGGACCTAAAATTTTAGCTACAACCCGCCCGCCCGCCCGGCCCGAAAAAGAGAGAGAACAGTATTCTGGTAGTATTACTGTATTAGTCACATAGAGAACCACGAAACCTCTCCTTTTAATAATTGAAGGGTTCTAGTAATACATTCGATAACAAAGAAGAGTAATACTAATAAACAGAGAAACCCCATTTACTTGAAGTATACTTGACCAGCTCCTTCATCTCCTCTTCGCTAATGTACCCATCACCATTTCTATCGGCGTGGCGCAGTGCTCGCCAAGCTCTCCAACCACTGAAGTTCAATCCCAAGCTTCGGAATGCTTCCCTCAGTTCTTCCCTGCTCAGCCGGCCGTCGCCGTTTTTGTCGTACCTCTTTAACAAACCCTTCAGCTGCTCTTCCGTTAGAGGTACTTCTACACCTTTTGGACTCCATGTACACATCTTCTTGTTGTTACTTAGTACCGCTATTACTTGCTTGCTTGTGCTTTCGCGTTGAAGGGTGTTTGTGAAAAGTCCTGAATGAGTAGATAATATAGAGAGATAGACTCGGAGAGTGAATTGTGAAGGGTAAGGAAGTTGGATTCTTGGGACTAGACAATTGAGAGGAATAGAATCTATCCCCTGTGACTAGATAATTTTGTACGTGTATGTTAAATTTGTTTTCTTTTGATGTTTGGGTGGTTGAAAATGGGGGAGAATGGCATGAGCCATTTCCTCAGCCATTTTTGGCCGGGATGAATGGCTCCCGTTGGGAGAGGCGGAAAATGGCACGGGAGCCAAATATGGGTATGGCAGGGTGTTGGAGAAGGGGAAAATCTTTCCATATTATGCGTGATTCTAATCACAGATTCGCTATCAATACTGCGGTGATTTGTTGCTTAAACTGGTGGCTGAAGTTATGGGATTGTTTCCCTTATTGATCACATGTAATGTGTATTTATATTTAGGGTGTTGTATTACAGCAACCCATGAATAAGATTTCTCCTACCTTCTCCCGTGGACTAGGTCACAAATCCTTTGTAACTGAACCACGTAAATACTTCTTCTTTTACGTTATCTACACCGGGGCTTTGGCTTCCCGTTGGAGAGCCCTAAGTGGGGTTTCGATTGGTCTTGGGTCTTATTGTTTGTATCTTTTTTTTGTCTGGTTGGCATGGGTACGTTTGTGTTATTTTATTGCGTATCATTGAAGTTTCCTATTTCTCAGGTCAAAAAGAAAAAGAATATGGCAGTATGGTCAAATATGTGTAAAGGGATGGTTTGGGTGGCGAAGCCCAGTCCCATCTGAAATTTGATACCCTCATGATTCTCGTTTCCGAATCTGCCAATTGAGGGGTACGTAGGTTGTTCCAATATGCCCTTGCTACGAGTTGTGGTCGCCAAACCCAGGCAATGAGGTGGGACTCACCCCTCATCAGGGCTGATAAGGTTTGGATGGAGCTAAAAGTTCCATCCAAACGGGTCCTGAGGGAAAAGAACTTTAAAATGTAACTCCGGACATCACTATGTCAAAGTCGTAATTTTTAAAATGTAATTCTGGTCATTCTAAGTTTTAAGGTCGTTTTCCGAAGACCTTGGGATATCCCGATATTAATCCTGCGTGAATCAAACAGGGAATTGTGTGAGATTCAACATTAAATTAGTCCCAGGACTATCAATCTCAGGACTATCAATCCCATCTGTTTTAGTATGCGAATCAAACGAGGCTTTGGGTTTTTATCGAACGACTACTATATCTGGGAACAGTAAAAAGAACCCAGGAAAATGGGAAAAAGGTAGAACAAACGTAGGTGCATAGAAAACAGAGTATTTAGCCTGGCTGAAAAAGAACCAATGCCAAAATTACCAACTTTGGCAAAACACCTGCATGTCAGCATGTGCATGTGCACCAATGAGGGGCTTGGTTCAGTGGTTGAAACTCGAGACCTAATCGGAAAATGTTAAGGTTTGAATCCCATAGCCACCTGGTGTATTCCAAACGCGACCCATACTTGGTCGAGTCTTTAGCTGCATAGGTGCGGCCGGTGGGGTCTTCAATAGATAGTGGTGTGGTGTATTGGGGCAATACTCTTTTACGGCGCATATATTTTACCAAAAAGACCATGTACATGTGAGCCCAACAACTGTAACAGAAGGAGATAAATCTGGGCCAGTCGCTTCATGTGAATGATAGGGAACAAGTTCTGTTGGTTTGTTCTACAGAAAAAGCAGAGCATATGTAATTTCCCAAAAGAAATAAAAAGCAGAGCATGTACAATGAACTCCCATATTCGTGCACATCCTCCACCTGAAGATAAAAAAAAAGAAGCATAGAGAGCAGTCGGCCAAGATGTCGGTCGACAAGATCAAGATTCAAGATTAATTACTGACACTCACATCCTCTAAACCCTTAATGTACGAAGTGCTTGAAACAAGATGTTTATAGTTTAGCAAAATTATTACTTGCTCCTGGAGCACAACAAAACATTTTTAAAGTGTTGAACAAGAGGATATATAGTTTCGAAGATTCGGAGAAATTTTCGATAGAAGGAGCCACTATAGCGTATGGCGAATTTTAGAAGGGAATTGATATTCGCACTCCCAATTTTGATGCAAGGGCCCCAAGCTACAATAATTTTCCAAAATTACCCTTTTGTAAACTCCACGATTTACTTCAGGCACTCCAAAAAACCTTTACTCTTCTTCTTTACTTCAGACACTCCAAAAAAGCAAATAGTTTTTTTCTTATAAAAAAAAAAAACCAGATAGTTGCTCAACTCATTTTACTGCACGTCACTGAATTGACTACTTCCATCTGTAATGTTTCCTTGGTAGAGTCTTTATGTTATTGTCTCCATGTTCTGCACCAGAACAATCTAGACAAGTGGTCTTCGACCTATGATTTTAGAACCATCATTTTGTCCATGCAAAGTCTTTTGAGAGTTCTGTTACTTTCCTCTCAAGAGTTCTCTAACTTTGGTGACGTGCTTTGTTTTTCTCACTATGATTTTTAAAATGTAAATTTGAGGCCGTTATGAAGATTTTGAGGGAAAAATGGTATATAATGAGTACGAAAATATAAAGATCTTGTATCGCAGCTGTTATGAAGATTTTTTAGCATCAACATTTTCAATTTTTTGCTGTTTATTTTGGAGAATTCTAGAAATGTTTAGTTTTTTTTTTTGGTACAAAGTGGCGTGAAGCAATCTGGCATAGATGCATGTTTAATGTTTGGAACGTAATATTTATGTTGTGGCTGTTTAATGTTTGGAACTTAATGTTAATATTAATGTTTGGAACCAAATATTTATGTTTGGAACCAAATATTTATGTTTGGTTTTGGTTCATTTTTTCGTTTGGAGTGCCTTAGTAAATGAGGAGATAATTTGGGGGTGGAGTACCTCCAGTAATTTTTATGTCTTAAAAATGGTAGTTTTGTAACTTCATTAAATATTGGAGTGTCTGCATAAAAAAAAGGAGTCTCAAAATCAGCACTCTAGATTGAACTTAAAAATATACTCAATCTTGATTTGTTTACCTAACAAATCAATCTCAAATCTAATTAGTGCCTTCTAAATAGCCCATTGCTATTGAGTTTTTTTTTCTTTTCCTTTCTTTATAACCGGATGTCTGGGCCAGCTTGCGCGCTCCTTGACTAATTCCGGGACCCTAGAGATAACGACCGGGCATAACCCCTAGTGGCCCAGTTTAGCTGGCAAGGAGAATCAAACCCAAGACCTTAGGTGGAAGCAAACCCCTAAGTCCTTAGGCAAGATCACTTTGCCACCCTTGGGGTTTAGCCCATTCCTATGTTGCCCTTTATTTTGGTAGATTCTTTGACTTTTCTTATTCATTATCCAGCTTGACATACTTTTTTTTTTTTGGTTTGGGGTGGAAGACTAAGATTCATTAATAATAAGGCTAAAATATAATACACAGGGTATAACAAAAACCAAACAAATAACAAAAAAGGGGGAAAAAAAGCCTATAAACGTTTTTAAAGTGTTGAACAAAAGATATAGTTTTGAAGATTTACAAAAAAAAAAATTCAATATAAGGGGAGCCACTATAGTGTATTACGAATTTTAGAATTGATCAATAAATCATGTAAGCAATTGAACTTAAAAATAAACCCAATCTTGATTTGTTAACCTAACAAATCAATCTCAAATGTAATTTAGTGCCATCTAAATAGCCCATTGCTATGTTGCCCTCCATTCAGATTGATTCTTTGACTTTTCTTATTCATTATCCGGATTGAACACACTGGATATTTTTTGGAAGACTAAAGAAATTCATTAACAATAAGGTAGGGAGATGATATCCCTAAGCCAGCTAAGAGAAGTGGGGGAAGGAATGATAAAAGAAAGGTGAAGTATGTGAGGAGATCATGGGAAAGTTCGATAAAATTATACTCCTTCCGTCCTAAAAAGTTTGTCCTATTTTTCTTTTTTGGTTGTTTTAAAATATATGGCTAATTTAAAATTTTCAACAAAGGAAAGTGGGTAAATTTTCATTTCCCCCCTTGAGATGCTTTTTAACAATCAAAACAATGAGAAAAAAAAGAAGAAAAATTGAAAAGTTTAAAGTTTAAAGTATGCTCTAAACTTTTGAAAAAGTTCTCCGATTACATTGAAGGGCAAACTTGAAAAGTTATAAGTTTTGGGTACCATGGTGTATTCTACATAAAATGTTGAAATTAAAAATACAACAAACGGTTTGGGATAGAGGGAGTATATAAGAGGAAGGGATCCAAGAATCGTAGGCAAAAAGGAGCTATTTTTAGATTTGCTGCTGCGGCGATTTCTCTTTCCATTTCCTCCGACGGAATTCATAATAACCGTGTCGTATTCAATGAAGTGCAAGCGGTGTGGGAGCTAAACAAAACCATGGGGATTGGATGTGATGGTGGCGAAGGCGAAGTGGTAAGTAGAATAGCTCATCTGGAAGAGTTGGATGAAGAAATTTATCAAAAAAGACTTAGAAGAGGTTGGAGGAATAGGCTAATCTATACTCCCACCGTCCTTTTATAGTGTTTAACTTTCCATTTTGGGTTGTCCCTTAATAAGTGTGTGTTTTGAAAAGTTAGTGGGTATATTTCATATTTTGCCCTGAAAAGTAGATTCCTTTTTGAAAAGTTAGTGGGTATTATTATATTGATAAGGGTAAGTAGTGAAAAATAGATGTAAAAGTTGTAAAAGTTGATGTGAGAGAAAATAAGTTGGAATTACGATGCTACACACTTAAAAAATGACGGAGATAGGGATGGCAACGGGTAGGGTATGGATCGGGGGACCTTATTCTATCTCCCATCCCTAATTGGGAAGTCTTTTACCATTCTCGCTCCAATCCCCACTGGGGATATTAGATAAAGCACCAAACCCATATCCCGTTGGATATTGGGGTTTCCCCAAATATGCCCATATCCAAACCAAAATATATAACAAGTCAATAATGAAACCAAAGTGCAAGCCCGATAATTCATACCAACAAAAATATAAAGTAAAAAACTTCAAATTATCTTATTTTAACCACTAATGTATCAAAAATAACAGTAGTCCAATCAAAAACCAATCCAAGCAAACATCAATTTCTAAGTTTCATAGAGCGACAAACCAATAAATTTTAAAAAATAAAATGAAAGAACAAAATATAGCAAGGACATCATTTTAGGAACTAGAATCTGTAATGATATTCTTAATATATTATGTAATTTATAATAGGTAGTAATTGACATGATTTGCTCTACAAGTAATTACTTGTATAAGTAAATATTACTCAAGATTCTTTGTACCTATATACATATGTATAATTTATATAGTATATATAACTAGGTACGGGGGTTCGGGGATAACAAAACCATATCCGCTCCATATTCGAGCGGGTATTTTTTAAATTCCACCATACCTGCTACTATTGGAGAATTTTTTGGATAAACCCCACCTCCACATGGGCGGGGCGGGTATCTATTTGATATGGGGAAACTGTCATCCCCAGACGGAGAGAGTATTTCTTGGTTATCAAAAAAGGATTACAAGAGGTTGGAGGTATAGGCTAATCTATATTTTGTTGTTCTTCTTTGGCGTCTTTTAAGGGCAAAATGCTTTGCGTCCCCCCCACCCCCCTACACCCGCGTCCCCCCCGCCGGCCCCACCCCTAATTACAATTTTACCCCTCTCTCTTCCTTTAATTACTATAACTTTATTATTAATATTAATTATTATTTTTATTTAGTTAACTCATTTCTTTATTTTAATTCATTTATTTTGTTTTATTTTGTTTTTTTTATTTAATTCATTTCTTTTATTTAAATATTTATTTATATCTTTTATTAATATCTTTTTTCTATTATTAATATTAATTTATTTCTTTATTTCTTTTATTTAGTTAACTCATTTCTTTATATTAATTCATTTAATTATTTAATTCATTTATTTTGTTTTATATAGTTTTTTTATTTAATTCATTTATTTTATTTAAATATTTATTTATATCTTTTATTAATATCTTTTTTCTCTTCTATCTTTTTAGAAATCTCTAATATGTTATTTCTCTTTTTTAATTATTTAATATCTTATACTCATATAGGTCCAAATCAAATAAGCAGATGTCCATCTTACATGATCTTGAACCTATCTTTGATCCTGCCCCCCCAATGCCTTATGAGACCACGTGATCCTTTCAAATTTCCAGCAGCATATTTCTGATCCTGGCCCCCCCATTCAGATACTTTTGGTAGAATCATACCCACGTGGATTCTCCATTTGAATGTATGTTGTTTGACTAAGTTGTCTTTTTGGATCTTATACTCATATAGGTCCAAATCAAATTGGTAGATGTCCATCTTACATGATCTTGAAACCTATCTTTGATCCTGGCCCCCAAATCTTACATGATCTTGAAACCTATCTTTGATCCTGGCCCCCCCAATGCCTTATGAGACCACGTGATCCTTTCAAATTTCCAGCAAAATACTTTCTTATCTATTTATATTACTCATTCTTCTACTACTTGACACCTTCTCTTCTTAATTCTCCCACTACTTCATACATACAGTATGGATGGCTACTACGATCCAGATGGTTGGTCATTTGAGAATGATGTTCCAAGTCAGGAGAGCATCTCCTACAGCAGTCGCGATTATACACCCGAATTTAGCACTGACCAGGTTAGTTATTTTCATTGTTCTTATGCATATTCGTCAGTTATTTTGACTGAGATAAAATATGGTACGACTGAATAATGTTTTACTTATACATTTTCGTTATTTTTTATAGATTTTTGAAAGTAGAGAAGATATGATAGCTTGGGTGAAGAGAGTTGGTCTCGAAAACGATATTGTGGTAGTTATTAATAAATCTGTTAATTTAAAAGGCGGCAAGCTGCCGAAGTGCATTCTTGGTTGTGAGAGAGGAGGAAAGTACAGACCGCACCGTGGGAGAACAACCCGACGAGACATCTCGTGTGGTTGACATATTACAGGGGATGGATCCATGTATGCGAAAGCATATGATAGGCAGGTTTGTTGATATGGCAGATCCATCTAACAGCAGTGTTCGAGGGCCATCGTATAATACAGAACATAAAGGTCGACCTGCCGGAAAAGCTGAGCAGAGTGGACGACGCATACCTTCTTGTACAGAAAAATCTACTTCATCCTCTAGGGCTGCATCTACATTGAGAGGGAAAGGGAAAGGGATAAATGCAGGAAGGGAGACAACGGATAGGGAGAGGGAGCACAACCACTACATTCAGCATTTACCTTGGCAATTTCAGCAGTATATGTCCCACACTGAAGACGTCAAAGCTGATGGTCATTGTGGATTCAGGGCGATAGCCGCGCAAATCTATGACACTGAGGAGGGTTGGGCTCAAGTACGACATGATCTTATCCAAGAAATTAATCAGAATAGATATCTCTACAATGCGGTTTATCTAGAACAAAATATGGCAGATGAGGTACTAAAGTCACTGAGTTGTTGGATGCCTACAACTCCATATACAAATTGGATGGACTGTATGAGTTTGGGGATAGTCATCGCATCACGGTACAACATTGTACTACACACATTTGACGCGAATGCTGGAGGTTGTTTTACTCACTTGCCCTTGAGATCCCGTCCAGTTCCAGTCCGACAGCGCCAAGAAATAGCTATTGCCCGTATTAACAATCACTTTGTACAACTTTTTTTGCGCCCCAATCACCCTGTACCACCCATCCCAATGTGTTGGTGGAAGAATGCATCAGATGAAGCTAAAGAATGGGCTTTAAGTTATGACACACGTCTTGATTTGTGGTTCCAGGTACTGAGTGTCGTGCCGGGACCACAATTTGGAGGCAATATTGATTAGGGCTGACCACTTGTCAACGTGATTGTAATATTTATTCACTTTAAAACGTGATTGTAATATTATTATTCACTTTTAGAAGTTTTTTTTATTTATTATTCATTGTGAAGACAAATTAATTAACTAATTAAAATAATATAGTTTCTAAATATATAGTCGAATTTTAATGTCAATTTAAAATAATAATTTACTTGTAAATGTAATTTAAATAAACCAAATTAAATGACTAATTAGATAAATAAAGTTAGTAAATGAAATTAATAAAATTAGAACCAAAAGAAAAAAAGAGTTTTGGCCGGTGGGGGGAAGCACCTCTCTTTTAAGGATAGGTGGAGTGGGGTTTTTTGCTTATTGTTTGGCTTCTTGCCAATCTTGGAGTCTCGTTTCTTTTTCCCTTTTTGGGTCTTGGGGGCATATGATTGGCAGTGGATGGGGTTCAATCTTGGATGATTTGCTCTGTCTCTCTCATGATGCCTTGTGTTTTGGATCCTTTAAATCTTTGTAATTTTTTTCCGGTATGTCCGGTAACGGCCGGTATTGAGTACGGTACAGTATTAGAGGTGCTTGGTACAGTTTTTTTGCCAAACCGGTACGTATCGGCCGGTACGGCACGGTATTCACAACCTTGGGTGGAGTATGAAATTTGGTAGTTCAAACGGTTGACAATTCCCAATTGAGAGATTTGTGGCAAATGGATGAGCACTGATTAACTGACCGTTAACCATAGTGATAAAAAGAATATTCTACTAGTCGAGATGGGCGTAAACCGGTGTAACAGAACAACAGTGTTGGGAAGCTCGGGTAGTATTAATCATATACAGATCTACAAAACCTCTTCTTATAATAATTGAAGGGTTCTGGTAATAAGTTCTACTAGGATTTGAGGGGGAAAAAAAAAGAGTAATTAGTTCTACTAACAACCAGAGAATCCCCATTTACTTGCAGCATACTCGACCAGCTCCTTCATCTCCTTTTCACTAATGTAACCATCACCATTTCCATCGGCGTGGCGCAGCGCTCGCCAAGCTCTCCACCCACTGAAGTCCAATCCCAAGGATTGGAATGCTTCCCTGAGCTCCCTCCAGCTCAGTCTGCCGTCGCCATTTTTGTCGTACTTCTTCAACAAATCCTTCAGCTGCTCATCAGTCAGAGGTAAATTTACACGTTTTGGACACCATAAAGGCATCTTGTTGTTAAAACAGCTATTACTTGTTTGTGCTTTTTTTTGCTTTGAAGGTGTTTGTGAATGGTCTGAATGAGGTATTATATAGAGAGAGTGAATTGTAAAGGGCAGGGAAGTGGGAGTTCAGTGACTAGAATGAATAATTTTTGGAAAAAGAGAATTTATCCATTTTAGCTTTTTGAACTGCTTAACCCTTGTAGCTAGATCTTTCCTTTACTTTTAGGGAGGATATGTGGAGTCTCCCGTCGAAAAGAGTGTATCCTAACTAGGTTCAGATTCTTTCTTGTCCAAATTTTGGACTGGACGAGATAGTTTAGATTTGGAGCGTCGATTGAAAAAATTGATAGTTCATATTTGCTCATAAACGGTATGAATTCTTGAACAAATTCAAACCATTAATCACAGCAAATGGACGAGTCAAATTACAATTGTCTCCTCCCGTCCGAAACTTGGACTAGAAAAGATCTGTTAAAGCATCCAACTCAAAACCAATTGGCAATGAGTGGAGAAGCCGCTCAGGCTCATATACTAGCTTTCGAGGTGATAATTAACCAATGTGGGATAAATTCCAACACTCCCCCGCACATGCGACCTCTGACTCGCACGTGGAGAGGTCAACAAAGGATCCGGAACATACGGATCACAACGAAACAAAGTGCATCTATGGCACTAACAAAGGGGAAAAGCCTCCGAAAATCTAGCTTTGATACCATGTTAAAGCATCCAACTCAAAACCAATTGACAATGAGTGGAGAGGCCGCCCAGACTCATATACTAGCTTTCGAGGTGATAATTAACCAATGTGGGATAAATTCCAACAAGATCCATACCAATCTTAACTGCCTCTTGCCTCTTGGCATGGAATAAGAAAGATACACATAATTGCAGTGACTTTAATACCTTTTAAAATTCGGTATCCATTCAAAAGATGGATTAATTAGGGAGATTTCCTTTGTCTATTAGCAGGGTCCATTTAAGTCCAGTCAAGGCATAGTTTGGTATGATTTCCCAAATCAAAAGGCATTTCAAAATTCATAATTGCTAGCTGACTGCAACTCAAACTATTGAAATATAAGCTCTTGTTTGCTCGTTAAAAGTTTGTTCAAACACCGATTTATTAGAACGGACAGAGGGGAGGTGTTGCGCAGCGTGCTGTGCGGCCTTTTCCGGTGCCGCGCCGGCATCGTTTCGACGATCTGAGATGTCCACCACGTAGAGCTCGTCGAGTACTACGAGTATACCAAAATTCAACTCGATCGGATATCGTTAAGGGCCTCGTTGGAACACATATAACTTGAAAAAAATCGGAACACAAATAACTTGAAACACTTGATGGAAACTATTGAACGCATTTTTTTCAAGTTATTTGTGTTCCGATGAGGCACTTAACGATATCCGATCGAGTTGATTTTTGGAACACTTAAAGTGCTCGACGAGCTCTACGTGATGGACGTCTCCGATCGTTGAAAAGATGCATGCGCGGCACCGAAACATGCCGCACAGCACGCTGCGCAGCACCCCCTCTGTTTATTAGAACTTTGGCAAACACTTGCATGTCCATGCGAGTCCCACAACTGCCAATTGAGGGGTACGTAGGTTGTTCCAATATGCCCTTGCTACGAGTTGTGGTCGTCAAACCCAGGCAATGAGGTGGGACTCACCCCTCATCAGGGCTGATAAGGTTTGGATGGAGCTAAAAGTTCCATCCAAACGGGTCCTGAGGGAAAAAAGAACTTTAAAATGTAACTCCGGACATCACTATGTCAACGTCGTAATTTTTAAAATGTAATTCTGGACATTCTAAGTTTTAAGGTCGTTTTCCGAAGACCTTGGGATATCCCGATATTAATCCTGCGTGAATAAAACAGGGAATTGTGTGAGATTCAACACTAAATTAGTCCAAGGATAAATAATTCAGGACTATCAATCTCATCTGTTTTAGTCTGCGAATCAAACGAGGCTTTGGGTTTTTATTGAACGACTACTATAGCTGGGAACAGTAAAAAGAACCCAGGAAAATGGGAAAAAGGTAGAACAAACGTAGGTGCATAGAAAACAGAGTATTTAGCCTGGCTGAAAAAGAACCAATGCCAAAATTACCAACTTTGGCAAAACACCTGCATGTCAGCATGTGCATGTGCATGTGCACCAGTGAGGGGCTTGGTTCAGTGGTTGAAACTCGAGACCTAATCGGAAAATGTTAAGGTTTGAATCCCATAGCCACCTGGTGTATTCCAAACGCGACCCATACTTGGTCGAGTCTTTAGCTGCATAGGTGCGGCCAGTGGGGTCTTCAATAGATAGTGGTGTGGTGTATTGGGACAATACTCTTTTATGGTGCATATATTGTACCAAAAAGACCATGTACATGTGAGCCCAACAACTGTAACAAAAGGAGATAAATCTGGGCCAGTCGCTTCATGTGAATGATAGGGAACAAGTTCTGTTGGTTTGTTCAAAAGAAAAAGCAGAGCATATGTAATTTCCAGAAATAAAAAGCAGAGCATGTACAATGAACTCCCATATTCGTGCACATCCTCCACCTGAAGATAAAAAAAGCATAAAGAGCAGTCGATCAAGTTGTCGGTGGACAAGATCAAGATTCAAGATTAATTACTAACACTCACATCCTCTAAACCCTTAATGTACGAAGTGCTTGAAACAAGAGGTTTATACTTGGAGTTTAGCAAAATTATTACTTGCTCCTGGAACACAACAGAACATTTTTAAAGTGTTGAACAAGAGGATATAGTTTCGAAGATTCGGAGAAATTTTCGATAGAAGGAGCCACTATAGCGTATGGCGAATTTTAGAAGGGAATTGATATTTGCACTCCCAATTTTGATGCAAGGGCTCCAAGCTACAATAGTTTTCCAAAATTACCATTTTGCAAGTTCCATGATTTATTTCAGACACTCCAAAAAAGCAAATAGTTTTTTTCTTATAAAAAAAAAACCCAGATAGTTGCTCAACTCATTTTAATGCACGTCGCTGAATTGCCTACTTTCATCTTTCATGTTTCCTTGGTAGAGTCTTTATGTTATTGTCTCCATGTTCTGCACCAGAACAACCTAGACAAGTGGTCTTCGACCTATGATTTTAGAACCATCCTTTTGTCCATGCAAAGTTTCTTGAGAGTTCTGTTACTTTCCTCTCAAGAGTTCTCTAACTTTGGTGACGTGCAATGTTTTTCTCACTATGAGTTTTAAAATGTAAATTTGCTGCCGTTATGAAGATTTTGAGGGGAAAATGGTAGATAATGAGTCCGAAAATATAAAAATCTTGTATCGCAGCTGTTATGAAGATTTTGTAGCATCAACATTTTCAATTTTGTGCTGTTTATTTTGGAGAATTCTAGCAATGTTTAGTTTTTTTTTTTTTGGTACAAAGTGGCGTGAAGCAATCTGACATAGATGCATGTTTAATGTTTGGAACGTAATATTTATGTTGTGGATGTTTAATGTTTGGAACTTAATGTTAATATTAATGTTTGGAACCTAATGTTTATGTTACTAATGAGTAGATTAGGGCTGTCCAGCGGATCATCCGATCCGCCAATCCGACCAATCTGAACCGATCCGAACCATCCGTTGATCCATCCGTGAATGTTCGGTTCGGTTCCGGATCGAGAATTTCTAATCTGGCGGTTCCGGATCCGGATCGGATCGGATCGGATCCGCTCGATCCGCTCAATCCGCTCAATCCGCTCAATAATCCTTCTTTAATCTGTCAAATTCTCCTGATCCGACCCAATCCGATCCGATCCGTAACCGATCCGTGAATGTTCGGTTCGGTTCCGGATCTTAAAAATCATAATCCGCTCTGAGCGGATCGGATCAGATCCGTATCCGATCCGTCCGAATCCGATCCGTGGACACCTCTAGAGTAGATAATTTGGGGGTGGAGTACCTCCAGTAATTTTTATATCTTAAAAATAGTAGTTTTGTGACTTCATTAAATATTGGAGTGTCTGCATCAAAAAAGGTAGCCCCAAAATCAGCACTCTAAATCGTATAAGCAATTGAACTTAAAAATATACTCAATCTTGATTTGTTTACCTAACAAATCAATCTCAAATCTAATTAGTGCCTTCTAAATAGCCCATTGCTATGGGTTTCTTTTTTTTTTCCTTTTCTCTATAACCGAATGTTTGGGCCAGCTTGCCCGCATCGACTAATTCCGGGACGCTAGAGATAACGATCGAGCATAACACCTAGGGGCCCAGTTTAGCTGGCAAGGAGAATCGAACCCCAAGACCTTAGGTGGGAGTAAACCCCTAAGTCCTTAGGCAAGATCACTTTGCTACCCTTGCGCCCCGTTTGGCGACCAGAGATGATTTTGGGTGGATTTGTAATGAGGTGGATTTGAAGGTGGATTTGTAATGAGGGTGGTCTCACCTCATAAGAATGGTGGATTTTTTAGTGAGGTGTTTGGATGGTATTTTGATGAAGTTTGTCCTATTTTTCTTTCTTGGTTGTTTTAAAATATATGGCTAATTTAAAATTTTCAACAAAGGAAAGTGGGTAAAATTTCATTTCCCCCCTTGAGATGCTTTTTAACAATCAAAACAATGAGGAAAAAAAAAAGAATAATTGAAAAGTTTAAAGTGTGCTCTAAAATGTTGAAAAAATTCTCCAATTACATTGAAGGACAAACTTGAAAAGTTACAAGTTCTGGGTATCATGGTGTATTCTACATAAAATGTTGAAATTAAAAGTACAACAAACATTTTGGGATAGAGAGAGTATATAAGAGGAAGGGATCCAAGAATCGTAGGCAAAAAGGAGCTATTTTTAGATTTGTTGTTGCGGCGATTTCTCTTTCCATTTCCTCCGACGGAATTCATAATAGGAACCGTGTCTTATTCAATGAAGTGCAGGCGGTGTGGGAGCTAAACAAAACCATGGGGATTGGATGTGATGGTGACGAAGGCGAAGTGATAAGTAGAATAGCTCATCTAGAAGAGTTGGATGAAGAAATTTATCAAAAAAGGCTTACAAGAGAGGTTGGAGGAATAGGCTAATCTATACTCCCACCGTCCTTTTATAGTGTTTAACTTTCCATTTTGGGTTGTCCATTAATAAGTGTGTTTTGAAAAGTTAGTGGGTATATTTCCTATTTTGCCCTTAAAAGTAGATTCCTTTTTGAAAAGTTAGTGGGTATTACTACATTGATAATGGTAAGTAGTGAAAAATAGATGTAAAAGTTGTAAAAGTGGATGTGAGAGAAAATAAGTTAGAATTACGATGCTACACACTTAAAAAATGACGGAGATAGGGATGCCAACGAGTAGGGTATGGATCAAGGGACCTTATTCTATCTCCCATCCCTAATTGGAGAGTCTTTTACCATCTCCGCTCCAATCCCCACTGGGGATATTAGATAAAGCATCAAACCCACATCCCGTTGGATATTGGGGTTTCCCCAAATATGCCCATATCCAAACCAAAATATATAACAAGTTAATAATGAAACCAAAGTGCAAACCCGATAATTCAAACCAACAAAAATATAAAGTAAAAAACTTCAAATTATCTTATTTTAACCACTAATGTAACAAAAAATAACAGTAGTCCAATCAAAAACCAATCCAAGCAAACATCAATTTCTAAGTTTCATAGAGTGACAAACCAATAAATTTTGAAAAATAAAATGAAAGAACAAAATATAGCAATGATATCATTTTAGGAACTAGAATCTGTAATGATATTCTTAATATATTATGTAGTTTATAATAGGTAGTAATTGACATGATTTGCTCTACAAGTAATTACTTGTATAAGTAAATATTACTCATGATTCTTTGTACCTATATACATATGTATAATTTATATAGTATATATAACTGGGTACAGAATTTCCGTTGGACCAAAAAGAAAAAATAAAAAAAAAAAAAAAATATATATATATATATATATATATATATATATATATATATATATATATATATATATATAACTGGGTACGGGGATTCGGGGGCGGGGATAACAAAACCATACCCGCTCCATATTCGAGTGGGTATTTTTTAAATTCCACCATACCTGCTACTATCGGAGAATTTTTTGGATAAACCCCGCCTCCATATGGGCGGGCCGGGTATCCATTGGATATGGGGAAATTGTCATCCCTAGACGGAGAGAGTATTTCTTGGTTATCAAAAAAGGATTACAAGAGGTTGGAGATATAGGCTAATCTATATTTTGTTGTTCTTCTTTGGCGTCTTTTAAGGATAGGTGGAGTGGGGTTTTTTGCTTATTGTTTGGCTTCTTGCCAATCTTGGAGTGTCGTTTCTTTTTCCTTTTTTGGGTCTTGGTGGCATATGATTGGCGGTGGATGGGGTTCCATCTTTGATGATTTGCTCGGTCTCTGTCATATATATGATGCCTTGTGTTTTGGATCCCTTAAATCTTTGTAATTTTTTTCCGGTACGTCCGGTACCCGTCCGGTAACGGCCGGTATTGAGTACGGTACAGTATTAGAGGTGCTTGGTACCGTTTTTTTGCCAAACCGGTACGTATCAGCCGGTACCGGCCAGTACGGCACGGTATTCACACCCTTGGGTGGAGTATGAAATTTGGTAGTTCAAACGGTTGACAATTCCCAATTGAGAGATTTGTGGCAAATGGATGAGCACTAATTAACTGACCGTTAACCATAGTGATAAAAATGATATTCTAGTAGTCGAGATGGGCGTAAGCCGGTGTAACATAACAACAGTGTCGGAAAGCTCGGGTAGTATTAATCATATACAGATCTACAAAACCTCTTCTTATAATAATTGAAGGGTTCTGGTAATAAGTTCTACTAGGATTTGAGGGGGGAAAAAAAAAGAGTAATAAGTTCTACTAACAACCAGAGAATCCCCATTTACTTGCAGCATACTCGACCAGCTCCTTCATCTCCTTTTCACTAATGTAACCATCACCATTTCGATCGGCGTGGCGCAGCGCTCGCCAAGCTCTCCACCCACTGAAGTCCAATCCCAAGGATTGGAATGCTTCCCTGAGCTCCCTCCAGCTCAGTCTGCCGTCGCCATTTTTGTCGTACTTCTTCAACAAATCCTTCAGCTGATCATCAGTCAGAGGTAAATTTACACTTTTTGGACACCATATAGGCATCTTGTTGTTAAAACAGCTATTACTTGTTTGTGCTTTTTTTTTGCTTTGAAGGTGTTTGTGAATGGTCTGAATGAGGTATTATATAGAGAGAGTGAATTGTAAAGGGCAGGGAAGTGGGAGTTCAGTGACTAGAATGGATAATTTTTGGAAAAGAGAATTTATCCATTTTAGCTTTTTGAACTGCTTAACCCTTGTAGCTAGATCTTTCCTTTACTTTTAGGGAGGATATGTGGAGTCCCTCGTCCAAAAGAGTGTATCCTAACTAGGTTCAGATTCTTTCTTGTCCAAATTTTGGACTGGACGAGACAGTTTAGATTTGGAGCGTCCATTGAAAAAATTGATAGTTCAGATTTTCTCATAAACGGTATGAATTCTTGAACAAATTCAAACCATTAATCACAGCAAATGGACGAGTCAAATTACGATTGTCTCATCCCGTCCGAAACTTGGACTACAAAAGATCCATACCCATCTTAACTGCCTCTTGCCTCTTGGCATGGAATAAGAAAGATACACATAATTGCAGTGACTTTAATACCTTTTAAAATTCGGTATCCAGTCAAAAGATGGATTAATAAGGGAGATTTCCTTTGTCTATTAGCAGGGTCCATTTAAGTCCAGTCAAGGCATAGTTTGGTATGATTTCCCAAATCAAAAGGCATTTCGAAATTCATAATTGCTAGCTGACTACAACTCAAACTATTGAAATATAAGCTCTTGTTTGCTCGTTAAAAGTTTGTTCAAACACCGATTTATTAGAACGGACAAAGGGGAGGTGTTGCGCAGCGTGCTGTGCGGCCTTTTCCGGTGCCGCGCCGGCATCGTTTCGACGATCTGAGATGTCCACCACGTAGAGCTCGTCGAGTACTACGAGTATACCAAAATTCAACTCGATCGGATATCGTTAAGGGCCTCATTGGAACACATATAACTTGAAAAAAATCGGAACACAAATAACTTGAAACACTGGATGGAAACTATTGAACGCATTTTTTTTCAAGTTATTTGTGTTCCGATGAGGCACTTAACGATATCCGATCGAGTTGATTTTTGGAACACTTAAAGTGCTCGACGAGCTCTACGTGATGGACGTCTCCGATCATTGAAAAGATGTCTGCGCGGCACCGAAACATACCGCACAGCACGCTGCGCAGCACCCCCTCTGTCTATTAGAACTTTGGCGAACACCTGCATGTCCATGCGAGTCCCACAACTGTAAAATCTGTGATTTATTCTTGTGATCCATAGGGATAAATCTTGCCCAGGTCTTAGTTATGATGACTTGAATGGCAAGGGAACAAGTTCTCTTGTAATATGCTAAAACAAGCATCTAGAGATTCAAGTCCCCTATTCGTGCACATCCTCCACCATAAGATAAAAGGCATAGCTCTGGGTAAATCCAATTACTTGCTAAGTTTGCTCCCCGCACAATTTACTAGAGATCGATTTTTGGAGTCAGGTCGCAAGAAAGTACTCCCTTTGTCCCAAATTTCTTATGAATCCCCTAGTCCCGTGATGGATTATCTATTTTTAACCGGATGAAGACGAGAACAATTGAGGTACGTGTAAATTGGTCCGGTAGCCTTCGAACCAAAAAAAAAAAACCATGAAGAGCGGTCGGTCAAGATGTCGGTGGGCAAGCACCAAAAAAGCAAGATCAAGATCATTACTCATCCACATCCAGATAGATCATTTAACGTTTATCCATTCTGTCTCTGTTTTACCTCCTTTCTCTTCCTTTTCATTGCTCAATTTGTCGTTTCCAGTGTAGCAGTGGCCAAAAGACTATTGGAGCATATTCGGCCCTTACTCATATTTTTACTCAATTTGAATAAAAATTTGATATTATATAAAGAACTAAGAGGGTGTTTCATTAACCCAGTTTTTTGAAAAAATTGGGTTTTCACGGTTTTTTATGTGATGTGTTGTGAGAGGATGATCTGTCTCGATGTTTGAAAAAAACAGTTTTTTGTTAGTTGAACACCCCCTAAGGCATGGGCAAAGCCGGCTTATAGGCTTTGTCCAAGAAGCCTGGGCTTCAGGTCTACCAAAAATGAAAAATTTTGGGGCCTCTAATTATTTAGGACACCTACATGTGTATAATAGATCCAGATAATTTTTATGTAAGCCCTCTATACAATAAATTTGCCCAATTCAAATTTAGGGGCCCAAAATTCACATGGTGGCAATTTGAAATAGCAATGGATGGTTGAATTGCTTGAAGGCAAAGGATGGTTGTTTCCCGAAATGCATGGATTGCATACAAAATATTGTTTGACTGTACTGGTTACGGTTGCATCGAGGGAAAGAAGCTTTTCAACCTTAAAATTGATAAAAAAAAACTTTGAATATCGTCAAGAACCTTGAGCCTTGATTTTAACTTACGAGACTTCAGTTTGCTTGGACCATATGACGATCTTCTTCCTTTGCAATGCTATCCTGATAAGCCATTATTCGCAAAGACCTGAGATACCTCAACATGTGATTAGATGAGCCAGTCTTTTGTTTTTTTTTTTTGAAAGGCAAAAAAATTTCATTAATCTTGAAATTGTTACAAGACTAATAGGAGCAAGGAAAAACAACAAAATGCTCGAAGAGCAAAAAGTTGACCAATCCGAGACCCAAACCAAAGATTGGTAAGAAACCAATCGATGGAACCCAATGCGACAATATGCTCCTAAAAACAGGATATTATTACTCCAAAGTGATCAAGTACAATAGATAAAATGGGACCTACAAATAGGCATCACAACGGGAGGGAAAGATCCCAACTAGGTTGGCACCTAACCCTCTCAATGGGTTATTAGTTGGATTAGTTGGATTATTCTTCCCTCAATGGGTTATTAGTTGGATTGGCCTTATGGTAATTGTGGACTTCGTTTCCAGTTTGTTAGGTTATTTCTCCAGGAAATTCCAAGCCGATCCCCTTTTTGCCGTTTTGTCCCATCCAAGCACTTAATGTGTTTCAATTCCATAAAAACCCACACGCGGGTCAGTAGCCGTCAACTTTCTCTCTTCTTTTCTCCCTCTCTCTCTCTCTCTCTCTCTCTCTCTCTCTCTCTCTCTCTCTCTCCGGTTTATCTTTTAAAACTTTAAATGTTTATAATTTTTATTTTACATATCTATTTTTAATAAAATTTAATTTTTTTAGAACGTACTTGACGACGTCTACCAAACAAGACCCATATTGAATATGAAATTATGTGTATAAAAAAAAGATTTTTTTGGGTGCAAACTCCTCTTTTTGGAGGATGTGAATTCTTTCATTTTAGAGGGCGTGAATTCTACATTTGAAGGGTGTGAATTCTTTCATTTCGGGGAGTGGGCCTATGTAGATGATGTGTGAAATCTGCATTTGAGGTGTGAATTCTTTCCTTTTTGGAGGGTGTGAATTGTTCAGAATGCAGTGAATTCTTTCCTTTTGGAGGATGTGAATTCTACATTGACGGGTGTGAATTCTTTTATTTTGGAGGGTGTGAATTCTACATTTGAAGGTGTGAATTCTTTCATTTTGGGGTGTGAATTGTGGTTTTTTTTTTTAGGGTGTAAGTTGTATAGAGGATTTGTGAATTTTGCATTTGATGTGGGTGAATTTTTTTATTTTGGAGGCTGTGAATTCGGTATTTTGTGGTGTGAATTCTTTCATTTTTTGGGTGTGGAATTGTGTATTTGTGGAAATTAGTCATGTGAATTCTCCGTTATGGAGGGTGTGAATTGTGTGATAAGGGGTGTAAATAAATTTTTTTATTGTGTACATATTTTCATATTCAATGTTGATCTTATTTTAAAGATCTCATCGAGTAGGTTTCAAATATATAATTTTTATAAAAAAATAAATGTGTATAACGAAAGTTATTTTATTTTGAAATCTAAAATAAAGGGAAGAGAGAGAGAGAGAGCTTGGTGGTTAGTTGTACGAGAGAGAGAGAGAGAGAGAGAGAGAGAGAGAGAGAGAGAGAGAGAGAGAGAGAGAGAGAATATTAGGTGGGTGCACGGATGAGAGAGTGAGAATAGAGAAAAATATGAGGAAAAAAGGGAAAAAGCGTTTGTGGTACGCCCTTGACGCGCACGTGAAAAAAGGCCTAAATGGAAGAGTGTGATGCGGGGCCTAGATGGGAACACCTCCCAAAAGAGGGCTGGTCTGGAAAAACCCCTTATTTCTCGCTATTAGTCGGTTGGACTTATAGTGATCATAGACTTTGTTTCTAATTTGATGTAATTCATACTTGTATTCTCATACCGTTTGACAAAAAAAAAAAAAAAATTGATGCAATTGACTTTGCTACCCAAATAAACTAACATGGTAGATGGAGCCAAGTTATGTATGAAATTTGGTAGATCAAACGGTTGACAATTCCCAATTGACCATTGTGATAAATAAAAAAAGGATATTTTAAATAGTCGAGATGGACGTAAGCTGGTGTAACAGAACAATCGGGTTAGGAAGCTCAGATAGTATTAATCATATGCAAACCCTCTTATTAAACATATACAGAACTACAAAACCTCTCCTTATAATAATTGAAGGGTTCTAGTAATAAGTTCTACTAGGATTTGAGGGGGGAATAAAAAAGATCTACTAAGAAACAGTGAATCCCCATTTACTTGTAGCATACTTGACCAGCTCCTTCATCTCCTCTTCACTAATGTACCCATCACCATTTTCATCGGCGTGGCGCAGCGCTCGCCAAGCTCTCCACCCACTGAAGTTCAATCCCAAGCTTCGGAATGCTTCCCTCAGCTCTTCCCTGCTCAGCCGGCGGTCGCCGTTTTTGTCGAACCGCTTTAACAAACCCTGCAGCTGCTCTTCCGTTAGAGGTACGTCTACACTTTTTGGAATCCATATAGGCATCTTGTTGTTGTTTCTTGCTACAGCTATTACTTGCTTGTGCGTATGCGTTGAAGGTGTTTGTGAAAAGTCCTGAATGAGTAGTTAATATATAGAGACTCGGAGAGTGAATTGTAAAGGGTAAGGAAGTGGGATTCTCGTGACTAGATAATTGAGAGAAATAGAATCTAGTCCCATCCCCTGTAGCTATATCTTATCTTTCCTTTAATTTTAGGGAGGATAAGTGGGGTCTCTTCTCCAACCAACTAGTCTATCTTTTTTCGTCAAGAACCAAGTATAATCTTAATTATATCTTCGAAATACCAAAAAAAAAAGAAGAAGTATAATCTTTACTACCTCTACATAGCTCTTGCCTCTTGGCTTGGAATAAGAAAAGGTGATTGCAATGACTTTAGCATCTTTTAAAATTCGGTATCCTGTCAAAAGACAGATTAATTTGGGAGATTAATTCCTTTGTCTATTAATTCGTTGGACCACCGTCTTACGCCTAGACCGGGACTAGTCGGCCGGTCCATTTAAGTCAAGTCAAGGCAAAGTTTCGTATGATTTCCAAATCAAAAGGCATTTTAAAATTCTTAATTGCCAGCTGACTACTTCTGTGCAACCAGTTGATTTTAGCATGGCTGATAAACAGCTCAAACTATTGAAATATAAGCTCTTGTTTGCTCGTTAAAAGTTTGTTCACACACCGATTTATTAGAAATTTGGCAAACACCTGCATGTGCATGTGAGTCCCACAACTGTAAAATATGTGATTTATTCTTGTGATCCATAGTGGTAAATCTGGCCCAATTGTTAGTTCTCTTGATCTATGCTAAAACTAGCAGTAGAGTCAAGTTCCCTATTCGTGCACATCCTCTACCATAAGATAAAAAGCATAGCTCCGGTTTAATTCGAGGAAGAAAACATATAGCATCTGATTGGTTGGGAGGATGGACCACTTTTAGGTGGGTGGTAGAAAGAAGGTGGAGGTTTGCAGGAAGAAGGAGAGAAAACAGGTTTTTTCGGTTTTGCTGACTTGGGGGAATCATTGAGGACATGGAATAGAATGCCGTCATTGTTTCGAAGACAATCTTCAAGGCAGTCATCAAAATTACAAGCATCAAAATATTTATGACCTGTTTCTGGATTTAGAAAGTAGTATACCGGGAAGTATTTGATTGGAGGTTCAGACGTGAGGCTATCAACAAGCATGTTGATTTGCGAGGGGAAAAAGACAGGATGGGAATAAGATGAAGATTGATCTTTGGGAAAGTGATTTCAACTGTACCATCAGGTTTGGTATGGAAAACATGGTTGGAGGACTGCACAGGGGTAGGTCTTTGTTGGGTTTTCTCCTATGTTGTGACCCAAGATTCTGGGAGAAGCTTGAGAAGTTCAGGGCGAGATATTTGGCGGGGAACATGGACACAGGAAACTTGATTCGGGGCATTGATGGTTAGAAAAAGAGCTTCATCTATGGAGGTGGGTAAGGACATGTCAAGGCATATGACTCCTGGGTGTTTCTCTTTGACATCTTGGCTGTTATGAACTTCCCTATATTGTTCATTCAATGGTTGAGCCAATGTGTCACTCTCCCTCTTTCTCTATTCTTATCAATGGAGAGCTCAAAGGCTATTTCCCAGGTCAGAGAGGGCTTAAGCAGGGGGGCCTATTTCCCCCTACCTATTTCTTATTTGTATGGAAGCTTTCTCCTCCACTATTCTTATCAATGGAAGCTTTCTCTTTGACATCTTGGCTGTTACGCCATTTGTTGTAATTGGGGTTCAAGGTCATCTCCTTACCTCTTTTTTTTTTTTCAATGAAAAGCAATTTACCAAAAAAAAAAAACTAAAAAAATGGGCAAAATAGTAAAAAACGCATGAAAATAAATACGGGAATTTATGGCTCAGGGATGGGATGGGCACGGCAAAAAACGGGGCCGGCCATTAAATAGTTATATTCAACTTTTTAATAAGGGTTAGGTTCTTCACACATTTACAAGATGTACTCATAATAACTAAGGATGATGTCATGGTCATAAACATAAGTGATACTTGAATTTATGAACATGCTTTGAGTATATCTTTAAACAATGTTCATTCTCAACCCAAAAAAAAAAAAAAAAAAAACTTGAAAAAAATTGAACATGCCTTGGTTATATCTTTAAACAATGTTCATTCTCAACCCAAACAAAAAAAAAAAAAAAACTTGAAAAAAATTGAACATGCCTTGGTTATATCTTTAAACAATGTTCATTCTCAACCCAAACAAAAAAAAAAAAAAAAAAAAAAAAACTTGAAAAAAATTGAACATGCCTTGGTTATATCTTTAAACAATGTTCATTCTCAACCCAAAAAAAAAACTTGAAAAAATTAGCAGTCGTGATTCGTATATGTAATTAATCAATCCCAAACCTAATCAGTGCCTTACAAATAGTCCATTACTATGTTGCCTCATGTAGATTCTTTGACCTTTTCTGTACAATTGTTTTTGGGGAAAACTATCCGACTTGGACATTAATTGGGATTATCCTTAGTCGGATCTACACAAAAAAATTCATAAGCAGTTGTCGGGCTTTTGGAGCGTGATTCGATTTTAGTCGCGTTCTGTTGAGGGTTGTTCGGGGTTTAATACATATATAGCGGAAACTAGTGTGAGCCGTGGATGTAACCAACATTCTGTCGGGGAACCTCATAAAATCTTAATGGCCATGTTCGGTTAACAGTTTTGGGCCAGTGTCTATTGTCTAAATTGTTGTTTCCCTTATTGTATAAATTGTCTAAATCTACACAGATTTTAAAACAAATCATTCTATTCACATCAACTAAAAAGCCATTTAGTCTGAAGACAAAAAAGTTAATTAATTTAGGGAAAACTCACTCATAATGCTCACCTATGGAAATTTTTTTTTTTGAAAGTTTCAACCAATTTTCAATTGTGTTACCTCAACCACATAAACTATCGTATCCAACAGAGGATTGTTGTATATGTGTGCGAGTGCATCTTGCGGAGTAATAGTTATTTATATTTTTTTGAAATGAATGGTAAATTAACTTACATAAAAAAAAAAAGTTAATTAAATAATCATCCCAATAGAGGATAGCGCGTAAGTGTCTTTGCGTTCTTGTTTTCTGTTTATGATTATCTTTGCTCATTTTGTGTTTGTTGGTTTGGCCGTTTAATCCCAACAGTGATCGATATAAAATGGACTTTGCCGCCTTTATAAACAAACAGTATTAGGGCATCCTTATCAGCCTCACAAAAAAAAACACCAAATTTAACTTCAAAAACACATTTTATAAGTTAGCAAGTCACTTATCCAAAATTTCACAAAATCAGACTCTCTATCTAAACTTTACTATTCCCCTCAAGTCTAATAAAAAAAAATGTTTTCCTTAAAAAACTATTCTCCCACGTTGGGAGGTGTGCAACCCATACTTACTCTATAAAAAAATTATTAAAAAAGTGAGAGAGAGAGAGAAGCTGGGAAAGTGGGTGAGGGGGGCAGAACACAAGGGAGAGAGAGAAAATATAACTGATGAACAGTGGGTTAACAAAATTGGTGTGTTACTGTAGCAAAGCTACAAGTTTCGCAAATTTACAAAACATTTGTTGAGCCTGATTTTGGAGGGTTTTGTTGCATTTCACTCATCAAATTTAGCCATCAGAGGATTTGATGCCCCTGATACTGATACTAATGCTCTTAGATATAGCTAATCAATAAGAAATTGGGGATCAAATGGTTGACAATCCCCAATTGGGAGATTTTTGGCAAATGGATGAGTATTTGGTGAACGTGAACCATAGTGATGAACAAAAATATTCCAGTTTGGTGTTATAAAATGGTGTTAGGAAGATCAGATATAGGGACGACACAAATTGGTGGTCCACTATATAGGAAATATGAATCCAATTAAATACTTTTTAAAATTAACTCTGGAATAAACTACTTGGCTAGCTGCTACTGAGTCCTATGACATTAGTTATAGTTAGCTAACTAATGTTTGGCCGATTTGCAAAATATGGATTTCAGAATAATATGCATTTTTCTGTAAGAAAAAATTCATAACTTTTTTCATGAGTTGGAAAAAAATCATTGATATTTTAAATTGTTGAACTATTTTTGGATTTTTCTTGAACATTATACTATTAGATTTAAGCAATGTTCTAAAAATCTCTAAGTGCTAGTCGGGCGAAAACGCCTAGCGCTAAACGGGAAACTAGGCGCTGACTAGTCGGCTGCCTAATCTAGGCGTTGGACCACCGCCTTACGCCTAGACCGGGACTAGTCGGCCAGCTTTTAGAACCATTTAATAGCAGGAACCATACCATTGCATGAATAGTATTGTTATTTGGTACTCCCTCTGTCCATTTTTAAGTGTTGACATTTCCATTTTGGGTTGTCCCTTAATAAGTGTGTTTTGAAAAGTTAATGAATAAAAGTTTGTAGAATTATCATTTTGCCCTTTTGAAAAGTTAGTGGGTAAAAAGTTAATGGGTAAAGGTGAAGGATAATTTTGGAAAATGGAAGTAAAAGTTGATGTGGAAAGTGAAAAAATTGATGTGAAATGTGTGATGATGATGTTTTTTTAATAAGTTGGATTTACGAAGCAACACATTTAAAAATGGACGGAGGGGAGTAGTTTCTTTGGCTTAGGCTATTTGTTGTAATTGGGGTTCACGGTTATCTCCGTTCCTTCTTTTTTTTTTCAATGAAAAGCAATTTACCAAAAAAAAAAAATACTAAGAAAATGGGGAAAATAGTAAATCGTATGAAAATAAGTATGGGAATTTAGGACAGCGGGGGAGTGCTGCACAGCCTTGTGCTGTGCAGCGTGCTGTGCGGCACTCGGCGCGGCCGCGCCGGTGTCGGTTCGATGATCGGAGTCGTCCATCGCGTAGAGCTCGTCGAGTGCTACTAGTGTACCAAAAATTAACTCGTTCGGATATCACTAAATGCGTGATCGGAACACATAAAACTTGAAAAAAATTAGAACATATATGACTTGAAACACTAGATGAAAACTATAAAACCCATTTTTTTCAAGTTTTATGTGTTCCGATCACGCATTTAGTGATATCCGAACAAGTTGATTTTTGGTACACTTGTAGCACTCGACGAGCTCTACGCGATGGACGTTTCCGATCATTGAACGGACACCGGCGCGGCCGCGCCGGGAGCCGCACAGCACGCTGCGCAGCACCCCCTCCGTCCGGGAATTTATGGCTGAGGGTTGGGATGGGCACGAGGCAAAAAAAGGGGGCCGGCCATTAAATGGTTATTTCAACTTTTAAGGGTTAGGTTCTTCACACGTACTCATAACTAATGATGATGTCATGGTCATAAACATAAGTGATGCTTGAATTTTGGACCATGATTTGATTATATCTTTAAAAAATGTTCATTCTCAACCACAAAAAAATAAGAGAATTTGAAAGTTAACAATCGGGATTCGTATATGTAATTAATCAATCCCAAACCTAATGACGCCTTTTCATGCTTGGACATGCATCATTCAAATTTCATTAATTGGGATTATCCTTAGTCGGATCTATGCAAAACATTCTCTAAGTAGTTGTTGGGCCTTTGAAGCGTGATTCAATTCTAGTCGCGTTTTGCTAAGGGTTGTTTTGTGTTCAATACATATATGGTGGAAACTGGTGTTAGTCGTAGATGTACCTAACATTCAGTTGGGGAACCTCATAAAATCTCAGTGTCTTTGCGTTCTTGTTTCTTGTTTATGATTATCTTTGCGCATTGTGTGTTTGTTGGTTTGGCCGTTAGGGATGGCAATGTCAGCCGAAACCAATGGATACCCGAACCAAACCAACCCTATTGGGGCAGTTTTTTTATATTTTTTCCTACCCATGGGGCGGGTTTCATTTTCAAAACATGATACCCGGCGGGTTTGGATTTAGGTTTGGACTTACCAAATATTTGGCCAAATCGAAACCCAAACAAATCCAAACCGATCCATACAATATTACTTATAGGATATATATATGTTTTGTGTACATGTAATTTTAATTTCCGTTGATGTTGTCACTGGTGTGAGTTCAACACATAAAGAAAAGTTTATTACTATTATTTAGTTATTTCCCTTGATTATGTTAGAATTTAGATGTTCTGTGGTAAAATCTTATGGCTTACTTTTTTATTTTAATATATAATCTTTTTCTTTCACATGTTCATTAATGGAATGAATATTAATGTGGGTTCGGTGCGGTTCGGATAAAATTCAAATCCATATGGTTTGGTTATGGTGCACTAAAAATCATACCCATCGGATATCAGTTTGGATTTGGGTATAGATAAATACTTTGGGCTTGTGTATGGTAATCGCAAAACTCAGACTAAACCGATCCATTGTCATCCCTACTGGCCGTTTAATCATGGACTTTGCCGCCTTAATAAACAAACAATATTAGATATAGTTAATCAATAGGAAATTGGGGATCAAATGGTTGACAATTCCCAATTGAGACATTTTTGGCAAATGGAGATGAGTATTGGTGAACGTGAAACATAGTGATGAACAAAAATATTCCATTTTGGTGTAATAAATGATGTTAGGAAGCTCAGGTAGAGGGACGACACAAATTGGTGGCCCAATATCTAGGGGAAGATTAAATCTAATTAAATACTTTATTAAATCAGGTATGCAATAAACTACTTTGCTGCTACTAAGTCCTATGACATTAGTTATAGTTTGGTAAGACTAAAGATTTAATTAGTACTCCCTCCGTCCCAACCCAAAATGTTTGGCCGGTCCGTAAAATATGGATTTCAAAATAATACATTTTTCCCAAGAAAATTTTTTAACTTTTTTCATACGTTGGAAAATAAAATCAGGGGAGTGATTTTCACAAACCCCCCAAATTGTTAACCGCACCCCCCTGGGGGGTGCGAAAATCAATTTAGAGTGATTTTTGCACTCCCCTAATTGTTAATATTGGGGGGTGCGATAATCAATTTAGGGGGTGCAAAAATCACTCAGAATTGATTTTCACGCCCCCTAGGGGGTGTGGTTAGTAATTTGGGGGGTGCGAAAATCATTTCCCAAAAATCATTGATATTTAGAAAATTGTTAAACTATTTTTTTGGATTTTTCTCAAAAATTGTATTAGTTTTAAGCAATGTGGACCACAACCCTGCATTATATTAAAAGATTGCTTAAACTGCACCATTGGATCATGGAAGATCCAGCTCCTCCAGAAAAAAATTGCACAAAGGAAAAGTCTAGGAACACATTTTCCGGACACAACTGTGTCCCGAACCGTAGGACGTGTGTAGACCGCGTGCATCGAACGGTTCTTAACGCAGTTACGTATTGCACAAAGGAAAAGTCTAGGAACACACTTTCCGGACACAACTGTGTCCCAAACCGTTAGACGTGCGTGCATCGAACGGTTCTTAACGCAGTTAGGTCCGGAGTTCGTGTTTTAAAGTTGCGTTGTTATCACTGCTCGACCCAAAATACATGATGGTGGACCTGAGGCTGCAATTCTAACTGTTCCCAAGGTATGATATAAATTGGGAAAGCTTCAGGTGGGGACGGACGGGGAAATCGTGCCTGAAATCATGGTTGCAACAAAATTGTGATAGTTCACCCTACTGATTGGTTTGGTGTGATGTCCTACCTAAACCCCCCCTTTCAATTCATCATTACTTGTACAAAACACCAAAACCCTTCTGAGAAGCTTCTCAGTACTTCTACTGCATCAAATCTCCAAACTCTCAATAATTTTCGGTTTGAGTTTTGAAGGAGGGTTTTGGGGGTAATGAGTAGAGAGAGATAAAAAGGAAATTTTATTGGGGATCGTGCAGGGTTGGTCTTGAGACCCAAACCGAACAAGGTGTTATATTCTCCGAAAAAATGGCCCATATACTCTTTCGCGAATGAGCTATTGAATGTGGCTAGACTCAGTGAGAGGTTTCACACGCTCAGACCAGTTAACCAGGCACGCGTTTTGGGCCAGGGTTGGATCTCTCTAATTTGAGCCTCGTGCATATACGATAATTTGTCAAAAGTTTTCTTCCAAATTAAGGAAACAAATGTTCTCTGTATTATACAGTTTACCTTTTCAATCTTTTAGTGTTGTGAATTGAAAAGAAAACGTGTTCATAATCAGTGACTGATACAAATAGTATTTTTTTTGGTTATTTGGTTTGATTACGGAATATTGATTGATTCTTATTCCAGAAATTATATTTTATACTCGCATATAAAAGGAGCTGTTCTCCAGTCTTTTAGATACACCGATAAAAACATAAACGTATACGTAATTCTAAGAGCAAGAAAGGGTGGTTTTGTGTTCTGTATTTTCTGGTCTCCTCCCGTGCAAGGAAGATCGAGACAGAGTCTGTATTCTAGGTTGTTTTATGCTAGAGACGGCATGACCATCACTACTTGCACAAAGAAAGTGGAGCCGCGAAACGTCTTAAAAAGAGCGACCTAGAAGCAACTCAACCCAAAAACAGCAGCCTTGTGGTATTTTGTTCTTCGACAAAAGATTGCGAGGTAAAAAGTTCCGTACTTCTTCTGTCCACAGTATTTCCAACGCCACACGCCGAAGTCGGTCTCAACCTTCAAATTTGCTTCAAGGGAAAGTTGAAGAAAAATTCAATTGAGCGATCTTAGCATTGTTGTTTCTTACACAATCTACGTATAGAAATTGTGGACCATATATCTGAGAAACAAAAAGTATTGGTGGAAACCTTAGGATTATGTAACTGCTGAAAATGGAATTCTTCTCCATGTATGAGGTTGACTAAGCAACCACAAAAAGTTGGTGGCTGGGCTTCTGCTGTGCTGCTTATTCTAATGGATACTTAACGTAAATCCCTATGGGGTAATCAAAACAGCAGCCTTGTGGTATTTTGTTCTTCGACAACAGATTGCAAGGTAAAAAGTTCCGTACTTCTTCTGTCCACAGTATTTCCAACGCCACACGCCGAAGTCGGTCTCAACCTTCAAATTTGCTTCAAGGGAAAGTTGAAGAAAAATTCAATTGAGCGATCTTAACATTGTTGTTTCTTACACAATCTACGTATAGAAATTGGTGGAAACCTTAGGATTATGTAACTGCTGAAAATGGAATTCTTCTCCATGTATGAGGTTGACTAAGCAACCACAAAAAGTTGGTGGCTGGGCTTCTGCTGTGCTGCTTATTCTAATGGATACTTAACGTAAATCCCTATGGGGTAATCAAAACAGCAGCCTTGTGGTATTTTGTTCTTCGACAACAGATTGCAAGGTAAAAAGTTCCGTACTTCTTCTGTCCACAGTATTTCCAACGCCACACGCCGAAGTCGGTCTCAACCTTCAAATTTGCTTCAAGGGAAAGTTGAAGAAAAATTCAATTGAGCGATCTTAACATTGTTGTTTCTTACACAATCTACGTATAGAAATTGGTGGAAACCTTAGGATTATGTAACTGCTGAAAATGGAATTCTTCTCCATGTATGAGGTTGACTAAGCAACCACAAAAAGTTGGTGGCTGGGCTTCTGCTGTAATGCTTATTCTAATAGATACTTAACGTAAATCCCTATGGCTCACCAACAAATGTCCAATTTACCATTCTACCCCTGTCCCACCTAAATATTCTACTCCTCCCCCATGGCCTATGCACTGTGATCTTGAGACAATGAGGGGGGTAAATTAGGAAATAGTAGAAAAATACCAATTTAAGTATTGGGTAGCACCAGGACATGGTAAAGAAGCAAAGACTTTGTTTGGCCCCAACCCTTAATGTCTTGGAAGGAAGGAAATCTATATCACTAGAAAACAGACATGTGTTAATCCTTAAGTGGTTGTTTGGTTTCTTGTCTTTAAATTCTACCCTGATTTGGCCTATTCTTGCCTCTTAAAAACTACAGCCAAACACACCCTAAAATATTTTTAATTTGTGCATCATGACCAACTAATCTTGGTTGTATATATGCCAATAATAGACATACATTTGAATGTCAAAAGGGAGTGTATAGGTATAAAATTTGTCTTCCACCTTTACCAAATATCACCTGTAGGCTTTGGCTTTAGGTGTCTTAAATTTGAGGAGTTCTTGAGAAAATTTAAGATGTCCTTCACCAAAGCCATTCCTTCCAAGTCTCTGGTTATCAGAATCAACCTTGTTTTTCTTGCTGTGTTTTTCGTCATCTATGCCTTTCTTCTTCTCCGGCCGTCGTCTTCCTACTACCATGAGAGTGCTGCATCGCTTGTTAGGTGCTCATTGCGCCAGTGCCATCACAAGGTAAGGTGAGCCACCTCAAGTATTAATTCCAACACACATTTACTACATTTTGTTAAAGAAAATTGAAAAATACTACGATACCCGAAAATATGTTCAAATTTATGGTGTAGATTCAGAAAATTGAATAATACTACGTACCCGGAAAAATGTTTAAATTTATGGTGTAGATTCATCGGTGTGTCGTGGGTCACACTCAGAATGAATCTCGTCGTAGTTTTTTTTTTTCTGGGTTCGTTGCATTTTTGCAGAAAGATTGATATTTCTGTTTTCTTGATTACCCAATTGGTTGAAACTCTGTTTTCTTGAATTTTCTTGATTAGGTGGAGAATGGGATCAAGATGAAGGCAGTATTGGAAGAGACTGATCTAGCCAACCATTCAAAGCCCAATAGGAAAATCATCAAGAGAGAAAATCCCACTTTCTTGAATGAATTCAGTAAGGGGTTGAAGATTGCAATGGTGAACATGGACGATGAGGACACAAGTGAATGGGAAATCCACGGACAGACCGTACCGGTCCCTTTCGAACGAGTTTCCGAGTTGTTTGAATGGAAGGACTTGTTTCCGGAATGGGTCGACGAAGAGGAAGAGATCGATGGACCGTTATGCCCGGAGATACCGATGCCCAATTTCGAGGATTACGGGTACTTTGACATGGTCGTAGCCAAGCTGCCCTGCAACTTTCCACAGGAAGGGTGGGGGAGGGACGTGTATAAACTCCAAGTGCATTTGATCACGGCGAATTTGGCGGCGGCAAAGAGAGGGCGGAGGGGATGGGGGGCTAGAATGAAGGTGGTGCTTTTGAGCAAGTGCCGGCCGATGCCGGAGCTGTTCCGGTGCGATGATTTGGTTAGACAAGAAGGGGAGTGGTGGTGGTTCGAGCCGGAAATGGCTAGGTTGGAGCAGAAGGTTTCGTTGCCGGTTGGGTCCTGCAATTTGGCTTTGCCCCTCTGGGGAAAAGGTATGGTTCAAAATTCCAGTTCTTTTTAGGTAGAGGTTTTGCCATTTTCCAGTTCAGCGAATGCTGACCCGGACACCTGACTTATCGAAGAAAATGTCTTGGTAAAAATTACTAACATCTAATTCTTAGTTTAGTTTGTACTAGTAAATTTACGGACTCGAGTACAGATACGACATTGAAATATTTGATATTCATAACATATAAGTTGGGCATAAGTTGTGTTTTCTATTTTCATTTTTTTTTTAATAACCGGATATCCGGGCCAATTTACACATCACCTCGACTAATTTCGGGGCCTTGGAGGTAACGACTAAGCGTAATCAGTCGTTACCTCCGGTGACCTCAAGAATTTAAGGGAAATAGAACTCATCTCACTCATTTTGTTCCTTTTGGGAGACCCATTAAATTATTACTATTAACAAAGACTTCAACTAAACCAACTCTCATCACAACTCTCATCACGCCTCTCCATTTTTTTCAAAATAGCCATTGATTATGTCTCATAATTATGAGTATTCACCTACTTTCATTCTGAAATTAGCCTTTTTAAATAAAACAAGAATAATGATACAGACACACCCTTTCAGCCACACTCTCACTCACATGCGGGTGATCCCCACATGTGGTCCCCACACCTTTATCAAAAATGATACAGACACATCCTTTCAGCCACACTCTACCACACCCTCACTCACATGTGTAGTCTCCACACCCACACGTGCAATGAGTGAGTAGTGAGAGTTTGGAAATGAAAGATGGTTCATCATTTTTGATAAAACAAAGCCATCCCTTGGAATTTCTCTTCCAATTATCTTGTATTTTATTAAAAATTTGGTAAATCTGGATTTTCTTAATAAATGTTATAAATGATTTACAAAGATAAACCAAAGTGTGCAAAGGACATGTTTGGTATGCAAATTTAAGTCAAAAGGTTAATACGGTGAAGTAGAAATTGTTTAGTCTTCATTTGGAGAATTGATTATCCAAAAAAGAACGGAGTACAGTTAAATCAACTGGTTATAACATTTATTTATATCTCAGAATTTACATTATAAATTACTGTAATATTCCTGCTTAGGAATGTGGGATGTGTTACATGACGAGTTTAAAAAGTAAACGATCTCATTCAATTATGGACGACTTTAACATGTGATAAAAAAATCGACCTAATCAACGAGCACACAATGCACAAATAGCAATTAAGAAAAGAAACATATAGCGCAAGACAAAGAGATTTTACGTAGTTCCCCAAATATGTAGTTGATTATTGCTACGACTCAAACCTGTTTTCATTGTGTATCAAATGAAGAAAGATAGTACAGTTAAATTGACTGGTTATAACATTTATTTATAACCTCGAGCTACCATTATCAATTACCGTAATACTCCTGTCTAGGCTTAGACTTCGGACGCGCTGCCCCCTGACCCTGAGAATAGTCAACAATGTGCGAATTGAATTGAATCAGGATTCATGGACCCCAACAAAATCTAGTATTACCATGCCACCTAGCAAAGTTAATGTGCATTGCTACAATTACAGAGCCACCTAGCAAAGTTACATCTCCTAATTAAATTAATGTATCATAAGTTTTCATTAATTATTTTTCTTAGTACCAAAATGCTAATCAAATTTTTTTTAATTACAGGAGTAGACGAGGTATACGATCTATCCAAGATCCAAACATCAACTCAAAAACCCAACAAACGGGAAGCCTACGCCACGGTCCTCCACTCCTCCGAAGCCTACGTCTGCGGCGCCATAACCCTAGCCCAAAGCCTCCTCCAATCCGGCACACACCGCGACCTCGTCCTCCTCCTCGACGCCTCCATCTCCCTCCCAAAACAGTCCGCCCTCACCGCCTCCGGCTGGAAAATTCGCCTCATCACTCGCATTCGCAACCCAAAGGCCCAAAAAAACTCCTACAACGAGTACAACTATAGCAAGTTCCGCCTCTGGCAACTCACGGATTACGATAAAATCATCTTCATCGACGCTGACATCGCCGTTTTACGTAACCTCGATTTCCTCTTCAATTTCCCCCAGATTTCAGCCGTTGGTAACGACAATTCAATTTTCAATTCCGGTATTATGGTTATAGAGCCCTCCAACTGCACGTTTGAATTCTTCATGAACAGAACAAACGACGTCGTTTCGTATAACGGTGGGGACCAGGGCTTTCTAAATGAGGTATTCGTTTGGTGGCACCGGTTACCGAGGCGGGTCAACTATTTGAAGAACTTTTGGGCCAACACTTCGGGTGAGGCCAATACGAAGAACCAGATGTTCGGGTCGGACCCTCCGAAGTTGTATTCGATACATTATCTCGGGTTGAAGCCTTGGCAGTGTTACAGGGACTACGATTGTAATTGGGACATTGCGAAACAGAGGGTTTACGCGAGCGACGTGGCGCACCAGAGGTGGTGGAAGGTGTATGATCAAATGGAGGACGGGTTGAAGAAGCTTTGCGGGTTATCGGAGCAGAGGAAGATTGAGTTGGAATGGGATAGGAAGTTGGCCAGGCAATCGGGTTCGGATGGGCATTGTTGGATTAATGTTACGGATACACGGCGATTCGATTGAGTTGGATTTGAGGGTTTTTGATGCTTTTTTTTTTCAATTTTTTTGGTAAATATGTTTTGCATAGAGGAAATTCACATAACTTATTATGTGTTTTTTTTATTTTGAAGGAGTTAACATGTACTTTATACATTACTTTTTTATACATTTGGCCTATAGAACTTACTTGATTGATTTTTAACTCCATTATAATTGTGTTAAAATTCAACTAGATTTTACACAATAAAAATGTTAATCCAAACGGGCCTAAAATTGTGATTGGCTTGCTTTTGAATAAAATGTACAAGGAATAGTATTCGAAATTTGTGGCAAATCACTTAGTTGGAAATACATTTTAGACATTGCTCTCAATGTTTTTTTTTTTTTTTTTTTTTTTTTTGGGGTAATTAAAATTGTTCTCAAGGTTGAAGATTACTACATGTATAATAACATACTCCCTCCGTCCCTTTTTAAATGACCACTTTCACTTTTTGACTTTATTTTTAAATTGTCTATAACTTTCAATCTATAATATATTATGTACTTTTGAAAAAATTGTATTTTAGAACTCATTGATTTCTATAAAACAAAATCCATATTGCATATTTTATGTAATATAGATTGAAAATTATAAACAACTTTCGAATCCAGCTGGAATAGTAACATCATCACTTAAATAGGGACGGAGGGAGTAATTCGTAAAGCCCACTACTACATAGTTTTGGTGTGCAGCTAACAAAATTAGGTACCAATATCCCTTTTCTATCATTTTCATGTAGTACAAAATATGACATCAACAATTCTGGAAAGAAATAAATGAGTGGTTTTTTTTAGAGACATTTACCATCAGATCACCCTTGGATCCCATAATTACTATCAAGTCAAGCCCAACTCTGAAAAATTCTCATCAGGTCAAAACGATACCTTATGAAAGTGCTTAAACCACGAAAACCCTATAATAGGAAATTGCACCCTAAACCTAAACTCTAGGGTACCCTACGTCCTACGACTAGGGTACATGTACCCTACCCTTATGACTGGGGTACCCTACGACTAGGATACCCTATGAAAGTGCCTAAAATCCTAGAGTACTTTAAGAAAGTGTCTAAACCACTAAAACCCTATAATAGGAAAGTGCACCCTAAACCTAAACTCTAGGGTACCCCTATGACTAGGGTACCCTACGACTAGGGTACCCTATGAAAGTGCTTAAAATCCTAGGGTACTCTATAAAAGTGCCTAAACCACTAAAACCCTATAATAGGAAAGTGCACCCTAAACCTAAACCCTATGGTACCCCTATGAATAGATACCCTACGACTAGGGTACCCTATGAAAGTGTTTAAAATCCTAGGGTACTCTATGAAAGTGTCTAAACCACTAAAACCCTATAATAGGAAAGTGCACCATAAACCTAAACTCCAAAAAAGAGTGACTTACCTCGGTAGTAATTAAAAAAAATGACTTACCTTAGTGGTAATTAGACATCTCTTTTCTAGTCCTAGAAGTAATAATCCCTTTTTAATGTTTTTTTAAACAATAATAAATGCCTCCGCGCAATCACTTTGTTAGCACAAAAATTTATATAGTTGTGGTAAATCTCTGTGTAGTCAAGAGTTTCCCACATGTTATATATATGTCGCATAAGTGGGTAGTATGATTGGAATTCTAAGATTAGTTGAGGTACGCATAAGTCAGTCCGAACACCTGAATTATAAAAAAAAAACTCCTATATGCCCTTTGAAATTAACAAACTCTACTAACTAAATTGACTAATTATCAAACTAACCAAGACTTCTGTATTTACCCTATTGGGTAAGGAACACTAATGTGGATTAGGTGGGGGTAAAAAGGGTTTTTTAGTACTTAAACAAATGAATATTGGGTGCAAGGAAAGAATTTAGGGGTGATAGTGTTGTTTGACCAAAACCAATATTAGGTACACCTACTGATCATGCTTAATTAGAATATAAAACTGTCGTTTACCTGGCAAATCATAGAGCAATTGTCAGAGACTCATGTTCTTAGGAACATGGATTAGCTAAATGAATAATATTGCACCATTAGGTATTGAAAAACTTGTACCCCAAAATAAGAAAGCAACTTCTAAGCAGTGTTGATTGTGTTATGAATCGATTGTCGGTGGAAAATTAAATAAGTCAATATTGAAGCCCCAAGGATTAGTTCCGGTTGATTGGTGGATTTGTTCCATATACAATTGATCAAGTTCAATTCTTGGAGTCAGGCCGCGAGAAAGTAATTTCTTATCAATCTCTTAGTCCTAGCGTGGTTGGTCTGTCTTTGACCGAGCCAGAGAGGAGAATGGGTCAAGTATGTGTTAGCTGGCCTAGACGCTCGTGACCATCTAACGTGAAAAAAAAAAGAGAGTCGATATTGTGGTATTTTAATAAGAAATCGATGGATTAATGTTATCTAATTCCTAATCTATAACATGAGGGGAGGGGGGAATGACAAAAAAAAATGTTATCTAATTCAAATATCTCTCATGGTCACCACTCACCAGTCACTCATCTTATTTTTTGTGTTGTGTTTAATTTTGGCCAAAAATGTCAGTGAAACTGGCTTAAGTTGGCTTTTTTAATTGACATATTGTGAGAGAATGGACTTTTCTCGTGAAGTATAATAAGTCAATTTTGAAAATAAGCCAGTTTTGTTGAACAACCCCTAATGAAATCAACCAAATTAAGTTTCAAAATTCCATCAAACTAAACAATTTTTTTAATGAAAGTATGAAACAATTCTCTTTGATCAGATCCGAATAAAGTATCAAATATGAGATAGCTGATCTTCTAACGCATGTGAATGATTTTTGTTTTTTGTTTATCTGATCTTCAGAAATCATCAGACGTGTGTGAACGTTAAGTTCCACATGAAACAAAGTAACAAACAGAATAAATGTTGAGTTAAAAATATATATATATAAATAAAAAGTAGGATTTTATTTAATGTTTTATGACTCATCGCTTACTCGCTTAAGTTCTTGCGTAGAGCTAGGGATGGAGCCAGAGGGGGCCAGTAGGGGCGATCGCTCCTGCAAGAAGAAGAAGAAAAAAAAACCTATAGTATTGTAGAGAAAAAACAATTCCTATAAATTATATAGGCTCGCCCTAAAAAGTATTTTGGGAAAAAAAAAATCGTCCCTACGTAGTGAAATTCCTGACTCCATCTCTGAGTAGAGTTGATCAGTTCATTTATGGTGTAGACTCAGCGACTACTCCCCTGCAAGTTGGTTGAGTCTTAAGCAAGCACAAATGGATTTGGACACACAGTGGCACTCCCTGCAACCATTCTAAAAACAAAATTGAGTGTGTAATGTCGAATGTCATAACAGACTTTGGAGAGATAGTGGAAAAACGGTTCGATAGGGGGCATCAGAGCCAGTCACGGAAGCGTCATCGTGAGGGAGGAGTTGTTGAGCCCGGATTGCCCTCATGAATTTGGATACACAATACTTTTTGAACGGGTGTAGAAATAATAAAGTTTGTACTATTAAAAAAATAATGACAATATCTTTAATTTGACACCCATGTTAGATATACGAGATGCTCTAAGAGATTTAAATCTCCATAAAATGATAAAAACACTGAGGAGAAAACAAAATTAACAAAAAAGAGAAAACAAACCTCGTCCGTGGCACCTTTGAGACCCTACAAAATGTCAGTTTTGCAATCTCCTTCCTCAAGCTATGAATCAAAAAGGTGTCATGATGATGACACTCACTCCTCCTCCCTAGCTGCATAACGGCATTAAAACAATCAGAAAGAATATCAATGGCATTAAAATTATGATTTAAAGCCCATTTAATCGCTTGTTGAATCGTTTGGATCTCTGTTTGGAGAGAGATGTTGTTATATGATGAAATTGAGTGCGGAGCAATAAGATGGCCATTAGGGAAGACCATGGATTCCCTTCCTTTCAAGCACCATCGACCCGGAGGATGCAAGAATTGAGGATACACCCTATCTCGGATGGAGATTTTAAAACGAGGGTTGGAAATTTGTTGATTGGTGTTGAAGGATTGTTGTTTGATGGTTTTCTAGGCTTTCCTAGGCAATTTGAAGCCCGTTGGAACCACAACGTACTATCTTTTGCCATAGAAAGGACAGCTTCTCTGCAAAACGGTTTATTTGAGAAAGCTAGGGAGTTCATGTTCCTCCAAATGGACCAAAGTAGTGCAATGAAGAAGAAAAGCTTATGCTTATTCTTACAAAGAAGGATAATCCAATTCAAAAGCCACTCCTTAAACCACATATTTCCAGTAGCCCCTGGATGGAAGTCCGGAGATCGAAGGCATTCCAAACTGAGACTGAAAGTTGGTAGATGCAGAACAGATGAGTCAGGGATTCTTTGTTCAATTCGCATAAAGGACAACTAGAGGGCAGGCCATTAAGCCGAATAGCTAGATTTTTCTTAACTGGCAAGATTCCTTTCAAGCATTTCCAAATGAAAATTTTAATGTGCTCGGGAAGATCCAGAGACCACACCATTTTCCATACATTGTGATCTTTATAAATCCAAACTAAAGAATCCGTATGAGAAAGATTAACCCTCTGCATGTCCTACAAACATCTATATTCTGACTTTGAGTTTTTTTTTTAAAGATAAAAACTTTATTAATCTTGGAATGAGAACAAGACTAAAAGGAGCAAGAAGAGGTAACAAGCACAGTTACCAAATCAAGACCCAAAACCAAAGGCCAAAAGCCCAACACCTGTGGGTCAGAACCCAGATAGAACAACATAAAGCAAAAAAAACATCCCATGCGTCAAAAACTAGATACAACAATAAGCTCAAATGGGCCAAGCCCAAAACACAACAAACCCTGATGTTGTAATGGGCAAACATATTGGTCTGGTTCAGCACCATCTGGAAGAGAGATGCCCAGAATTTTTGGGATGATAAAGGAAGTAATTATATCAGAGATTCTGTTAAGATCCCAAGATGGTCCAGCCGGAGATGAGCACAAGAGGAAGGATACTTTGAGAGAATCTGACCCAGCATACGGAATAAAGTGACTTAGAGGCTTTTCCATGTATGGAATCTGTAACGCCCCCAAAATTTGGGTACGTTAATAAAGAATACAAAAATAATAAATAGGGTTTTACAACAGTAACCCAAAAGATATTACATAAATCTTCCTGCCTAATACAGACTTTCTCTACAGGGTTGACTAGGTTTCTCTATTCCATCGCACGATCGACCATTCCGGCGGAATCCTGCTCTGCTCCGTAGGCCTTCAAGCCATAGTACTCCTCCTGTTCATCTCTATAGTCTGGCATAATACGTCAGAGTCGCAGAGCAACATCGTGGTATTATGCCAGGGTTACACGAATGCAACACCGTGAGCAAAGCCCAGTAGTTCACTACGCTAAACGTCTAAGTAGCAATTCTAGAACAATAAGTTCATAAACAATATATAGAACTTGTGAACAGTAAACCATGCAATACATCATGCGTGTCTATGCGGATCAGAGTAAACATGCGCAGAAAAAGGTAATTCATTTCCGTGTCTCAAAACAGTGTCTCGTGTCAGTTTCTCAAAACAGTAACTCGTATCAATTTCTCATTTTTGGCATTCTTCTTCAAATTTCAACCAAGTCAATTATCTCACACCACTCTGAAAGTTATTGGTCCGTTTCCGCCTCCTTTCAGCTGACGGTACCAACCTTTCCGCTCGAGATTCCGGTTGTCGTGCATCACTGAACCTAACCAGTCTCTTTGCACGGTCTGTTCACCTCGCGACTCACACGACATAGTCCCGGCTTCCTCATCTTACTGATCCCCACAGTATGTTTCAAGGCCTGTACTATGTGTTGTGCATGCTTAGCCCTTACCACCAAGTTCACTCCACGAAAATGGGGCGGTGCCTCGCTGCACTACCGTATTAATTCCAATCCTCTAAGTTCTCCCCGCGGAACTTGAGGTGGCATCTATTCATCACATTTCATTTCATTTCATTTCTCAAAAATTTCATTTCTCATTTCAAAACTCATTTTTATTCTCATCTCTATTTTCTCATTAACAGTTATTCGATTTCACGACCGGTGTCGTATTTTATCGCGTACGTGCTCAATGCCACATGCTCAAAATCATGCTCATGCAATATTCCATAATTTCTCTCTAAAAATTATATTCTTCCAAATATACATTTCTCACATAAAATCATGCATTAAAAATATACCAACTCTCTAAAATATATTGTTTCCTCTAGAAACCTTTCCACATAAAACCATGCATCTTAATGCACCAATTTCCTTTAAAATAATATTCCTTCTAAAAATCTTTTCACATAAAATCATACATTTAAAACTCTCCAAAAATAATATTTCTAATTCTCTCAAATTAAAATATTTTTCTCAACAAAAAGTCCCATTTCTTCCTTGTCCTCTTTCAAAACTATTTTATTTCTTTCCAAAAGAAATAAAACCAATCAACTTGCTCGTTCCAAAAATAGTTTAAACAAAACTCTTTTCTAGAAATCTCTTGCTAAAAAATCCACCACAACTAATTGTGGACTTTCTAAAAATATATAAATCTCTCCAAAAAAATACTTTCTATTTTTTTTCTAGAAACTTTTCTTTCTAATAACCTCAAATAAAACATCTTTTTCATATCTAGTAAAAATCACAATTTTCTTTCTAGAAAACTTGATCAAATAAACTCACAAATATTTTAGTAAAACCTTTCTAGAAATCAATTATGAAAAATCCTCTCTTCATATTTATTAAATAAAACTCCATACTTTCTTACCAAAAATAAACAATAGCATCTCTTTCTAATAAGAACAAATTCATCATAAAAATAAATTACTCCACTTATTTAAGAAAACACTTCAAACAACAACCAATGAGTTAATCAACCAAGATCAACTAATTCTTCCAAGAAATATTAACAAAATAATACTAGAACCTTGTCTAGTGAAATACAAAACACAACTTCTAATTAACTTCTAATCACTTCTAATTACCTTCTAATCTTACTAATCCACTTCCAATTTCATGAAGAACTTAACTAATTAGAACTTAATACATGCTCTTGTTAATCTTTTAACAAGAAATCCACTTCTAATTTCATGAAGAAACATGCTTAGCAATTAACTCATGCATAAATTAATTTAATCAAGCTCTAAAATCATGCTTAAAAACTTAACTAGAACAACTTAATAGAACTAAAATTAACTAATTAGAAGAGTAGTTTAGTAAACTACCTTAGTTTCCGGGTGTAAACCGGAAGCCGATTAGCTATCCTTTGGTGTAGAACTCCCTTAATCTACCTAGCTTACCTACTAATTAACTTAGTAAGTAGCTAATTAGAGACTAAATAAGGTGGCTAAAAGGTGGTTAAAGTTGGTGGTTTGTTGGGAAATTTGGAGACAAACAAAGAAAGAAAGTGCAAAGGTGGCCAAAGAACAAATGGGTGGGCTATTTATAGACATAATGTGACCTCTCTTTCCCTCTTGAAATTTTCGGTAGGCACACACACACTTGGGCCGAAAGTTTTCAAGGTGGGGGAGTAATTGGTGTTTAAATGGCACATGGGAAGTACACTTAGTTGGCAATCTAAGTTTAGACTAGGAATCTAGGCTAGGTCCTAGGTAGGAATCTAGGTACTTTGCTAGATGAACCAATATGGGGTAAATTCAAGGTATCCTACGTGGGGATCAATGGTGGGGAAAAATTAGCCTCTCGCTGTGTAGGTTTTTGCATGGTCACCTTTGTTATGGGGCGTTTTTAGGAACCAAATTCACCCAATGTGCATGTGAATGCATTAATTGGCTAAGGGTAGCCCTAAATAGCTACAAGTAGGTGGGAATATTCCTTCCTTAAATCAAGGAAGTGTGTCTCTAGGTTACTTGGAAGCCAAGGTCAAGTATAGGTAGACTAGGTTGTGTAGATTGTGCTCAAATGCATGTATTGTGTGGGTATGTGTAGGTTACTCCAAAAATAGCAAGACTTATTCTAACTAGTTTTGGGTACAAAACCTTGGCTTAGGAAACTTCCCTCAATCACCCATTACTTGTGCAAGTGAACAAACATTTAATCCTTGCATGTGCATTGTACTAATTCATGCACACACACACTACACTCTCTCTCTCTCTCTCTCTCTCTCTCTCTCTCTCTCTCTCTCTCTCTCTCTCTCTCTCTCTCTCTCTCTCTCTCTCTCTCTCTCTCTCTCTCTGTCTCTCTCTCTCCAGGAGCTACGGTAGTGTAACGGATGTGTTACTCGGTCTCGTACGCACATAAACATGGCTAGAATTCCATTTATTCGAATTAAAAGAATAAAATAATATTTTAATAGAAAAATATTCTGATAAACCGAAAATTAAAAATAGATAATTAAAATATTAAGCGAAATTTTTATTTACGAAAAATCCGGGTCGTTACAGAATCCATCGATCATGCAACAAATTGATAGCCTTTCCATCCCCCACTTTCCAAGAAATGTAGGTAGCAATGAGATCTTTGCCATAAAGACTGCTCTTCCACGCCCATGAGGAGTTAGAGTGGGGTTTTACTTTGAGAAGATTGTCTTTGGAACAATATTTGGGGAGGAGAATGCGTGAAGTAAGAAGCGTAGGATTAGTGAGAATACGCCAGCACTGTCTGGCAAGATGGGCCTGATTGACTAGATTCATGTCCCTTATACCTAGACCTCCTTCCCTTTTATAAGTTGAAATTTTTTTTTTCCAAGACAACTAGTGAATCGGTTTTCTATCTCCGACCTTCCACCAAAAATTTGTTGCTATAGAATTAAGCTTATCACATATGACACCGACAGCTTATAAGTGGAGCAGAGGTAAATCGGAAGCCCAGTGATAACTGAATTGATTAAGGCCAATTTCCCAGCTTGTGATAGTTCAGATTTCCACCCCCTAGAGCTTTGTTAGCTTTTTCCAAAATGAAAGAAAAGCATTCTTTCTTGTTAGCTGTAATTTTTAAAGGTAGACCTAAATAGGGAACTGGGTCATTGCTAATAGGGATGCGAAAAAAGCTTCTAAAGCGTCTAAAAAAAGTGGATGGAGTATTGGGGCTAAGAGTTAGAAAGGATTTCTGGAGGTTCACGCATTGCCCTGAGAATAGACTAAAACTGTCCAAAACCCTTTTTAAATGACCACAACTTTCAAGAGACAACTCAAAGAAAATGAGACAATCATCTACAAAGAACAAATGGGAAAGAGAAACACCATCTCGAGACAACTTAAGCCCCTTGCGTTTTCCTGATAAGTCCAGCTGATTTAAAGCGCAAGATAGGGTTTCTAGGAAAATGATAAAGAGGTAAGGGGATAAAGGATCCCCTTGGCGAATCCCTCTTTGTGGGAAAAATCTATCAGATGGCTGACCATTAATGAGTAAAGAGAAAGAAACTGTAGAGAAGCACTGATGAAGCAAATTGACCCATTTTTCGGATAAGCTCATTTTGTGGAGGGTTGTGGCCAAGAAATTCCAGTTGACCCTATCAAAAGCCTTGCTCATATCTAATTTCAAAGCAGCTTTAAAATTGTTACCTGATTTGGAATGAACAATAGTTCTTGTTTGCTAGTATTTTCCTGACTTCTTTTTTTTTGCCTTCGGTGTCTTTTTTAAAGAACCCCAGGGGCAGCTTTACTAAACTTAAGAATGCAAAACTCTATATAAGTACAATTTTTCATTTCCTTATAAATTTATTGGACTTGATTTATTTTGTTTTGCATATAGATTAATTAACTTCAATGTGCAAATTTCTAATAATGAAAAGCAAAAGGTCTATGGTATAATAAATAACTCCTAAATAAAAATCCTGACTCTGTCACTAGGTGTACGAGCCAGCATCATCCCCTTTGGAAAATACATGACCATAAAAAAAATGGAAGGAGGAGTATATACTTAGCACATGTATATACCACCACTCTATAGGAATATACATCGTTATTACACATTTACCTACCTACTTTTAGTCTTTTACGAATGAATCTACTCAGAACGATTAAAAGAAAAATAAACCAACTTTTATCTAGTAGGAGTAACTTTAATTTCAAAATGGATTTTTATTAAGAGACAACCAAAATAGTATACAAGACCATAAAAAAAATGGGAGGGAGTATACACTTACCACAGGTAATTTAAGTTGAGTAGTATCTCTTTTCTCAAAAAAAAATTAGGAAAAAATCAAGAAATATCACACTTCCTTCTGGCCCCCCATTTGGCAACCGAAGATGATTTTGGGTGGATTTGTAATGAGGGTGAATTTGAAGGTGAATTTGTAATGAGAGTAGATTTGTAATGTGAGTGGGCCCACCTCCTAAGAAGGGTGGATTTGTATATGAGGTGTGTGGATGGTTTTTTGAGAAGGGGGATTTGGAGGGTGGATAAGAGGGCAAATGACTGAATTGCCCCCAATTTATTAGTTTAATTGACAACATGGTTTAATTTCATTATAATTAAAATAAATACATAATACTTAGAACAAATACACAATAATTACATAAATATATTTAAAGTATATTACATATTTAAAAAATAATAATTAAGAAAAAAATTCAAAAAAAAAATCAGAAAGTGAAATTTTTTTAAATTAAAAGACAATTTAAATTTGTATTATAAATTAGGGGGTAATAAGTAGTATTATAAATATGGGGTAAATGTGAAGTATTACAAATTTAGGAGGTCTTAAATGTATTACACACACACACACACACATACATACACACACACACACACAACAGTTGCATTGCATCATCTTCCTCCCCATTTTCGATCAGATCAAAGTAACAACAGTTGCTCCGGCGACGGCTTCAGGGCTCCTCCTCCTCCGACCTCACGTCTCTACCGGCAAGCCGCCACCACCTCCACCTACCCCATGGTTGCTCCGACGATGGTTTCGTCCCTCTCAGGCTAAAAAAAATTCTAGATCTAAACCCATGGTTGCTCCGACGACGATGGTAATCTCTCCAACGACGAAGATGGTTGCTTCGACGACGACGATGGTTACTCCGACGATGGTAATCTCTCCTGTTTTGGTATTTTTCTGTTCAAAACCCCCCAAAATCACACGGATTTGAAGAGGGATTTTGGAACGCAAAACCCATAAATCCCCCCTGATTTGCTAACGACAGGGGAGAGGCTATCGTTAGCTAATCCAGGTGCTCCCGGATTTGTACTCCCAACAGTGAAATTTTTTGTTTTGCAAATCCGGGGCACGAAAATGGCGTGCCATACGCCGGCTTGTGGTGGGACCTCGAATGCAAATCCGAGTGTGAGGCAAATCCAGGAACAAAATCGGTTGCCAAACGTGGCCTCTCTTCTCTCCAATCCCTATCCCTCCTTCCTCCACTAACCTTTCTTTTTATTAGAATTTTTGTTGTCAAACAATAAGATAATACAAGTATAGATTACATCAAACAGGAAACAAAGTCTATTATCACTATAAGTCCAACCCAACTGAAACGCCATTAAAGAGAGAAATACCCAATAAACTGGAAACGTGGTCCATAATCCCTATAGGAACATTAACGTTTAAAAAGTGTATTGAAATGTGTGAAAAATGTATAGAGATATGTGTATTTGTCTTTATATATACTTATTGTCAATCCAATAAGCTAACAATAGAAAAACTCACATTCAATGACATTAAATTTGGCGCAAAAGTACTTTATAGTTTATACCAAGTGTAGCAGCCACCAAATGGCTTGGGGGATGGTGCACTGCACAAAATGCACTGCACCGTGTAGTGCACCATCCGACCGTCCATTTCGACAATGGACGGCTCGGATTTAATCCGAGCAGTGAATTGAATCCGACCGTCGATTGTTTGGATTAAATCCGAGCCGTCCATTGTCAAAATGGACGGCCGGATGATGTACACTACACCGTGTAGTGCACCCCAGCAAATATAACATACGTACATAAACAACTTTGTGTGTTCGTACAAAAAAAAACACACAAGTGTGCCTGTGTCCGAAAAGTAGGTAAACCACCTTCTCGATCACGACTTCATACGATTGTCACGCGCTGTAACAGCAAGCGACATTGATCATCACGCATTTTTCCGACAAATGATAAGTGTCTGCCAGTTTACTCGCACCTCGATTAATTATGGGACTTAATTCTCACCCCCACTCACAGGGAGCCTAATTCGGACTAGAATCATACGAGTCATAAGACTCAAATCAACAATTTTTCCAATGATTTGGGTCAGGCCGACCCAGATATGTACTCCCTCCGTCCGGATTAGTTAGTCTCTTTTTGAAATCTATGTCATTTTTTATTGTTTATATCTTTCAATGTGTATTGCAAAAAATATCCAATACGCTTTGCTTCAATACGCTTTGCTTTCAGCTTATGATAAATGTGATTAGTGAATTGGACCCACTTAAGATTGTGAGGTCTTCCACAACTTTGGTTATTTTAGTAGTTACAGAAAACATGATAGTTAAGTCGGTTTTTTCTGTTCTTTGGAACCTATAAATTAGCCAAAGTTAGGAAGAAGGTGGCCTAATAATTGTGTGTGACCAGGTGCTGGAATTGTCCGGAACGCTGCGAGGGACAACAAGAAGACTCATATCGTGTCGCGACACATTCAGCTAGCGGTGAGGAACGACGAAGAACTCAGTAAGCTACTAGGAGATGTGACGATTGCGAATGGCGGGGTGATGCCAAATATTCACAACCTCTTGCTCCCGAGGATGATCGGCGGCTCGTCAAAGCCTTATGAATTTGGTTTGTGTTGGCTTCATGTTCTGTTTTTGTCCAAAACAGAGAAGTGAAGGGGGACCAAATGAAGGATGACCAGTTTATAGCTAACCTCTCTGATGTTATTTTGCAAGAAAAATTCCAAGGGCAGAGTTAAGGTCTTCCTTTACAAACATTCTATGATATCAACAACCCAATAGAAAGTCATACCAACTAATAGGATTTTGCAACCTGTGATATAAACTAAAATAAAATGATTTAACATATTGGGAAGAGCTGGCAAAGTCACAAATGAATTATACAGCAAAGTCACGAATGTCAATTTCAATTTCAATATCAGGTACATGCCCTTGCAATCCCTAATAGATACTACTTGTCTTGTGACAGCCAAACCCTCAATTGCATTCATAAGTGCAAAAAGTAAAAGGTCGAAGCATAAAATTTGGGCAACATCTCCCCTGTTTTTGCCCTAGCCCGACGTCAAACGCCTCAACAAACAGCGATAGCAATAGCAGAAGCACAAAGCCAAAGTCATGCATTTGTCATCGTTCACAAAGCCAAAGTGATACTACCTACTTAACATGAAAAATAGAGCATATAAAACCTTTCCACCTATGAATCTCGTCTAATTATGTAACTAAGAAAGCCATTCCATTTAGGGCGAGACAAAATAAAATGGGTGGGCATGAGCGGTTTGGTGTCCAAGCCTATTGGTGAGACGACAACTCTATTCAATCCATGCGGCGAAATCTATTTGTGGTGGAACAAACTCAATATCATGCATTTGTCATCATTCACAAAGCCAAAGTGATACTACCTACTTAACATGAAAAATGGAGTATATAAAACTTTTTCACATATGAATCTCTTCTACATTACAAAATTGTCTTTACAACAAGGTTATCTTCTACATATTCATGTTGGTAGATGATTTTTTTCCTGAAATTAACAAAAGAGATACGAACGAAAATTCAAATTCCGAAGTTCTTTCTGCAAACTAAGCATCTCAGGGTCTTTCATTTTGAGTTGGAACTTCAAATTCTCCAACAAGCTTCTCATGAACTTGAATTTCTGCCAGCAAAAGAGCCGAATGAGTGGAAACATAATCAACTTCCTTGAACTGCTTCTATTTATACATACACTTGATCTTGCACAGCGATTCAAGCCGAGCCATAAAAAGTTCATCAGCAGCTTTAATCTCATCCAGATCATACGGAATAGGAGCCTCTTAAAGCCTAACATAAGCACATTTAAGTGCCTTAATCGAAGCGGAGTCGAAAGTAGATTTTTCAGAGGGCATGGTTTGGGTAGAAAGCTAAACCAAGATGGACGTTGTGATAAGTACTATCCTCGAAGACGAATCATGTATTGTTGCCCTTAGCGTGCACTAATCATGGACATTGTGATACTGGTCCGAATTTGTATCCAGGCCGAGTCAGTTTTGAGCCCAAAGTTGAGTTTTGTTTGAAAACCCTAAAGCCCCTCCCCTGAGTTCCCTCTTGTAAAAATAAAAAAATAAAAAAACCTCATAAAGAAAAGTTCTCGAGTAGCCTACCTGTTTATGGATACCTCTTCGCGGTCTCGCAATGGTTTTCAACTCTCCTAGTCAGTGACCAGGGGGAATATTGTCTGATTTGCTCCTATTGTGTCAACAAGTCAGTGCGTCAGTGCTTATTACAGCATTGCCAATGATAGGCCTCCCCGCCTCCTTTTAATACAAGAGCCTCTAAATGAGGTCCCAAATAAGAATGAACTTTCAAATGAAATTTCCTACCACCTGGGCGAATCCTGCTTCGAGACATGGCCATCCGTGACTTTCCGCTACATTCAGAGGTATTTTCAATAGAATTCGAGAGTGAAATTCAAGTTTGACCGTGTCGTTACCATGCCAAAACATATATAAAATTTCCCAAACAATCAAACAATCCATATCATAAAAATATAAATATCATAAAAATATTTGGTTCTCAAAACAAGGTCTAGTTTTCATGCTTTACACCTTAAACCTTGAAAAGTTATCTAGTGTGGTAACATTATCAAAGGGTTTTGGCACTTGTTTTGTAGTATTAGGTATCCATCAAATGGGTTCTCAAAACCACTGCGAGATCGTTAAGTGGTATCCATGAACAGGTAGGCTGTTACTCGAGTTAACTTCTCTTTATGAGGGTGGTCTTTTTTACGAGAGGGAACTCAGGGGAGGGTTTTAGGGTTTTCAAATAATACCCAGCTCTAGGCTCAAAACCAACTAGGCCAGGATATGGACCTAGACTAGTAGCACGGGCCCCATAAATAAATCAACCCAAATTAGTGCACGAACGCTACTACTCAAGTTAATTTCTCTTTACCACTCCATGATTAATGCACGCTAATGACAACAATACATGACGCATCTTCGAGGACTATACTTATCACAACGTCCATCTTGGTTTAGCTTTCTGCCCAAACTATTGCGAGTCAGCCCTGACCTTTTGGAGGCTTAAAGCAAAAATCAAAAAGAGACCTTTTTAAAAAAATTAATTGAGCAAAATATAAATAGGTAAATTACACTTCCAAAAACAAATACTAATATTCATGAGTAAGAAAGAGACTTAGAGAGAGAGAGAGTTTTTCATTAGTGAACTTGAGGTTGTGTTTGGATGAACGGAATCTTGAGTAGGAATAAGAATATGATTAACGGGAATCAAATTCCCGGGAATTTTCTTGGGTAGGAATAAGAATATGATTACTGGGAATCGAATTCCTAGGAATTTGATACTTGGAGGAATGACATTTCGGTGTTTGGGTTAATTCAGTAATCTTTCGCGAAAAACAATTATTTTGGAAATTTATTAAAGTCAACATTTCCTTTTCTTAATGAATAAGCCAGGAATCTGAGATTTCCATGGGGTAAAGGATGGATCAGATTTCTACTTAGTCTAGGAATGTGATTCCTGGTTGAATATGTCATCATGAATCACATTCCTATTCCTGTCTCTACCAAACATTAGAATCAGAAAAGCCTGTCATCACATTCTTGTTCCTGTCTGTTTCAAACGTTGGAATCATGGGTAGAAGGCATCACATTTCCATTCCCCCTTGAGATTACTGTCATCCAAACACAGCCTGAGAGTAAAAAAAATTCAAGGTGGTTTGGACAAATGAGACTCTCACCTATTTATACACACCAAGAGAGAAGTCTAGAACATTTTGTAAAAGTTTCTCAACTAATCTTCTCTAGAATTCTCTACCATCATCCTTACAAGTCTAGAATTATGTACAATATTCTAGATAATTCTATACATGTCTTCATACTTCTGTATAGTTCTAGGGAACTTAAACCTTAAAACAATAACCAAACATTCAAAGATTTCAAACTCGTCACTTAAATATCAATCCTTCTATTTGTATGCACGAATCTTAACCGTCCATTTCAACAAATCAATGGTTTGGATTTTAATTACTCTTTGACCGATCAAAGAGCTTTCTTACTAGTCAAGGGGAAGAAAAAAACTCTGGACCGTAAAAAATGCTTCGGACGGTCAAGATGCATCGTTCGTGCATTGTACGTACACGAACTTGTGTGTACATCGGTTTTTCATTTTAAATATGCTTCATGTTCTTCTTGGCCACTCTTATGTTCTTCATAAACCAAATATGTTTCTTCTCTATTCCCCAAATTCTTTTGTTCTTCATTTCCCGAATCTTCATGTTCCCCTTTCACCAAGTCTTCAACCAAACTTGAACCCTGTTTTTGTGATTTACTCAAAAACTTATCAAGAACACCCGTTTGAGATTGACTTTTTACTTCTTTTTTCCTTTTTCTTTTTTCTTTTTTCGTGTCCAGATAAATCCTTTCAAGCTATTGTGAATTTAAAAAATTGGACACTTTTTGAGTTTGAAATTGAGCCTTTGATTTCATAGCAAACAATGGTACATCGTCACAGCCTTAGAACCTACGTATTTTAGTAGTACATTCCCATTTAGTAAAATCAACATTTGTTAAAAACAATTCTCGTCATTTTTCTTCTTTATTCCAATCCATATCATGCAAGACCATAGGACTTTCACGCGCCACCGCTCGAACGCAGAGACGCACGTTGCTTTTAATGGACGGTGGACTTTTATTTGGGACCGTCCATTATATTATAGAGAGAGAAAGTGAAAGAGAGAGAAACAGACAAAATCCCCAAGCTGAAGGAGAGGTGTTGTACTAGCTCGCAGTCGCACGTTTGACTCGTGGTTTTGGAAAAAACTGAAAACGAAAAATGCAAACAAAATCTTGTCCGTAAAACCCACGAAAATTTTCCGGAGATGAATAAAAAGTAGCAGTAAGCAGAAACAAAAAAGCACAGAATTTCTCGAAAAATCTCATCTTGAATCCAGTGGATCTGGTCCGTGAGACGAGGTAGGCTCCATTCACCTCTTTCTCTCTCTCCTCTTTTTCTCTCTCTCTCTCCTCTCTCTCCTCTTTTTCTCTCTCTCTCTCTCTCTCTCTCTTTTCCTTTTCTCTCTCTGTCTCTCTGTTTGCTAAATTTAGCAGTGATTGTTAACCTTTTGATTTTGAAGCTAATTAATCTCTCATCTCAGCTTGATGATACCCAGGGGGAATTAATAGCGTCTCCCGATTCATTTCCTCTGTTTCGTTTCTGTAATTCCAGGTACCCACCTCTCTCTCTCTCTCTCTCTCTCTCTCTCTCTCTCTCTCTCTCTCTCTCTCTCCCTCCATATGTATGTATGTATGTATGTATGCGTCATTTGTGGATTGTTTTGGGTTTTAATTAGCTGGGCTTGATTAATATGGATGTAATTCGTCGGTAATTCATGATTAGTGTTTGAATTTTTTCAGTCTTTGGATGTGCTTTTGACTTTTTTTTATGGAGGATATTATGTTTTTTATGCCTTGTTTGGATTCAGGGTAAGAAAAAAGGAAACTAGGGTTTTTTTGAACAGTCAATATCACCGTAGCGTGTGATGAAATTCAAAGTTTTTAATTATTTTGCTTGGATTTTCAGCAATAATTTAGGGTTGTTCTGTTAAGGCATAGATAGATTTTTAAATAATACTTCCTATTTGAACTCTGATGTCATTTCCAGTTAATTAAGGAAAGCAATTTGCTAATTTAATCCAATTCCCAAAGGGAAATGTTTGCGTGTAGTCGTTTCACGAACGAATTTTTATTAATTTGCTTGAGAAAAGTTTTATCGGATTAGGATGAATTGTAAGGTTCACCATCATATGAGAATCTATGGCATAGGATTCTTGAATCACTCCTTTTTGTATTGTTCATTTTGTTTTTAAGGAGAACTACAAGTTTGCATCTTTTTCGACGAAATGGAATGTTTGTCTTTTGGTCTCTTTTGTTTAGTTAATCGAACTTTTGTGGGAAATTTGGTTAGTTTTCTTTCGAAAACGTGAAATCTGTGTGCACCTATTTGGATTGGGTTGATTTGATCCTAAGGGAGTTCCTGATTGGTCTAATGCGATATATTATGGCTAAATTAGACGTAATGGCTTTTTCGTTCTTTATGCGGGTTGAACTTATGATTCATCACAAGTAGACTCTTTCGTCTCGACTATTGGTACCGGTTGGCCAAACCATTTCTTTTTGTTTGATAAGAGAACAATATTCCACTATAAAAGACTTGAGATTTAGGGAGTAGATATGAATGAATGGTTACCAATTATGTCACTCCGGTGTATATAGTATGGACCATTTTGGATGATCAAAATCCAAAATGGATGCTGTTGTTGCGTATAACAACCATACGTGGCACAGTTCATTGATGTGACGGTCTTGATGAAGTAATTGAACATGTCAGTTATAGTCTCAGTCAATTGCAAGATAGTATGATACGAACGAAAGCATTAGTGACCTTGTTTGAATCAGGATTCTTAATTAACTTACTCAAAGAAACGGGATAATCAGGTTCCCATCTTTTTAGTTTAGGTAAGTAAAATTTTCATTAAACGAAACAGGTACAGGCGCTAAGGGGCAGACCCCAGAACTAGAAACAACGGAATATTATACTTCTAGCTCATGGCCAACCGAACAAAACAACACACAAGCACCAGCTACGGACTACTAACACAAGCACCGCCAAGATGGACAACACGGCAAAAGAAAACAGTGCTAGCAACTAACAACTGAACCAAGCCATACTCCATTACACAGATGACAAAACCTTGGGTGAGAGGATTTAAATTTCAAACACAAAAGTCTATTCTGGCCCGTGTGCTTGACATGCCTCCAAAAGTGAATGCATCTTCTAAAATCTTTAACAATAGCATCGAAAACCATGGAAGCACCATGAGCCACACCTTGGAAGATTATTGCATTCCTTCCCTTCGAAAGATGGTAATTAGGTTTCCACCTTGGAACTTGAAAAACATTTTCCATGTAAAGAGTACGTCCTATTGGTTTCGACATTCACTTGAGGAAGTCCGGGTTAAGGAGGTTTTCAAAATTAAATAAATGAGATCTGCATAAAAAATTGGCTTTTTACGTTCTTCTTTTGTTCAGTTTAATTATCATTTTTCTTATACTGTCAGAGATTATCAGATTACTTTGCTTGTCACCGTCGTCTTCATGAATGGACTTTGTTTGGCCATAATTTCCGCCCTTCTCCTTGTTTTACATTCAGGATGTTCCATTTTAGATTGTTCTTCTTCTAATTTAGTTCTGGTAACATGTACTTTGATTTTAGATACCTACTTGGCTTTCATTAGCACTTTATCGGGATGGAGGATGTGAAAAAGGCTGGAGATAATTTTCCCCCTGAATCTGCGGTACCTTCACAATCATCTCCCCAGAACAAGGATCATTTGAACAATGAAGCTCCAACTAACCAAGATACTAATGGACAAGCAGAAGCCAACACTAAGCAACTAGTGATAAATGGTTCTACATCAGCATTACGAGATGAAACAGGAGAGGTTGTGATAGAAGATGCACCCAAAGTCGAGCAGACAGCTTCAATCCCGTTAAATGAGGTTCTGGATACATTGGAGTCTCGAAAAGATGAAACAGAAACGAAACCAGACACATTAGATCCACATAAAGGAGATGCGAATAGTATCACGGAACCCATTCCATCATGTCCCTCAGAAGCAAAACCAGATGATTCTTTGGAAGAGCGATCTGAAGAAGGTGGCACTGAGAAACACCATCAATTATTGTCATCAAATCAAGCTGCGATTGAAACGGGTGATCCCTTTGACGCTTCCAAACATCTTAAGAAAGTTGTCACCAACAGAGGTCAGATCGATACAGCAGCACCTTTTGAATCTGTGAAAGCGGCTGTTTCCAAGTTTGGGGGAATCGTGGATTGGAAGGCTCATAGGGTCCAGACGGTTGAGGTACATTTTTTTTCCCTTCCTAATTCGTTATATTACTATCTACGCTGACCAATGGCTTGGAAAATGCGTACTTATCGAAACCGAAATAAGGGGGTGTACTACTGTCATTTTCAAGTTCCAACTACATTTCACAACGTAGAATGAGTGATATTCTCACATCATTTCAATTTCCAGCAACATTTCACAACGTTTTTTGGATATATTTTTTACTCCAGTTTTACCTCTTTTGGTGTCCTTATGTGAGGATTTCTTAAAATAGAAAAAGAAACTTGAATATGCTTTTTCTTTTGGCTTGCTTCCAAAATAATGGTTTGGTACAGCATTTTGTTCATTATTGCATTGTAAGAGTTTTTTTTTTTTTCTCCCTGGAAAAGATCAAATTTTGAGAAAACCTAATTAGATGTGTTCGAAATCTCGAAAACCACTTTTTCCCAGAGAAAAACAAACCGAATACGATTAGTGTTTGTGTTTTCAGAAACAGTAGCTGAAAGGTTTTGAAAAACTGATTATGGAACAAGATGTCCACTTTGTTCACTTCACATTTCCAAAAAAATTTCCAAAAAGATTCCTTCACCATCTCTCATCTCTCCAATCATTAATCATATTTCTTTCTCTACTCATATCCTTTCATCCAATCATTATTTTCATTTTTCTCTCTATCTCTCTCCAATCATTACACATTTCTCTAATTATTACTTTTTCCAAAAACTCATCCAAACACTATCTCAAAAAATTTCTCAAAAAATTTCTTCTCAAAACCCTCAATCAAACACAGCCGTCCTTTTTATAAATAATACCAACTCAGAAGTTACTCTGCTGGTCTATGCAGAGGCGCAAGCTTATAGAAGAAGAACTGGAGAAAGCACAAGAGGAGATCCCATTGTACAAAGTACAGTCCCAGGCGGCTGAAGATGCAAAATCTCATGTGTTGAAGGAGCTAGACAGCACTAAGAGACTCATCGAAGAATTGAAACTCAACCTCGAACGAGCACAAACCGAAGAGAAACAAGCCAAACAGGACTCCGAACTAGCAAAACTCCGGGTAGAAGAGATGGAGCAAGGGATTGACGATGATGCCAGCGTGGCGGCAAAGGCCCAGCTCGACGTGGCCCGGGCCCGCCACATGGCCGCCGTTTCAGAGCTCAAATCTGTAAAAGATGAATTGGAAGAACTCAGAAAAGATTATGCATTATTAGTGAATGAGAAAAATCTAGCTGTCAAAAGAGCTGAGGAGGTTGTTTCTGCTTCCAAAGAAGTTGAGAAAACAGTAGAGGAACTGACGATCGAACTGATAGCAACTAAGGAATCATTGGAATCTGCCCACTCGGCCCATTTGGAGGCGGAAGATCATAGGATCGGAGCTGTTATGGCGAGAGAGCAAGATAGTCTCAATTGGGAGAAGGAATTGAAGCAAGCAGAAGAGGAGCTAGAGAGACTAAACCAGCAGATTTTGTCGTCTAAAGATCTCAAATCAAAACTAGACACCGCCTCGGCATTGCTTGTGGAATTAAAAACCGAATTAGCGGCTTATATGGAATCAAAACTGAAACAGGAAAATGGCGGAGGTGAGGAAGAATCGGAGAAGAAAACTCACAGTGGCATACAAGCGGCGGTTGGTTCAGTGAAGAAAGAACTTGAAGAAGTGAGACTCAAAATAGAGAAAGCCACTGAGGAAGTGAGATTCTTGAAGGTAGCAGCCACATCATTGAAATCGGAGCTTGAGGAGGAAAAGTCGGCGCTTGCTGCCATTAGTCAGAGGGAAGGAATGGCAGAGGTGGCTGTTGCATCTCTCGAGGCGGAGCTGAGCAGGGTTAAGTCGGAGATTGCCATCGTCCAGATGAGAGAGAAAGAATGGAGAGAGAAGATGGTGGAGCTGCCGAAGCAACTACAGGAGGCAGCTCATGAAGCAGACAAAGCCAAATCAGTGGCCCAAACAGCCCGCGAGGAATTACGAAAGGCGAAAGAAGAAGCCGACCAAGCCAAGGCGGCAGCGAGTACTGTAGAGAGTAGAATACTGGCAGCAAGAAAGGAGATAGAGGCGGCAAAGGCTGCAGAGAAGCTGGCATTGGCGGCAATCAATGCTTTGAAAGAGAGTGAATCAGCTCAAACTGCCACCGACAACGTGGATTCCCCGGCTGGAGTCACGCTGTCTCTAGAGGAGTACTACGAGCTTAGCAAGTTGGCCCACGATGCAGAGGAGCAGGCCAATATTAGGGTGACTACTGCCGTCTCCGAAATTGATATCGCAAAGGAATCTGAGTTGAGAAGCTTGAAAAGGTTAGAGGAAGTGAATGAAGAGATGGCAGCGCAAAAGGAGGCGCTTCAAATCGCACTGCATAAGGCTGAGAAGGCGCAGGAAGGGAAGTTGGGGGTAGAACAGGAATTGAGAAAGTGGAGGGCAGAACACGAGCAAAAGCGAAAAGCGGGTGAAGCGGTTCGTGGGGCAGTAAATACGATAAATCCGAATAAGAGCCCCAGGGCTAGCTTTGAGGAGAGAAAAGAAACTAAAAGTTTTGCACAGGTGCCAGATTCCGCTGTATCACCTGTTCATCAGAGGTTGAGCCCAAAGGCTTATGTGCCCGTAAGTAACACTGAGACTGAATCCTCTCCCGAAGTGAAGATGGTGAAGAAGAAGAAAAAGTCGTTCTTCCCTCGGATTTTCATGTTCTTGGCGAAAAGGAAAGCGAATAAAGCTAAGTCAATGTAATATTCCACGACGGTATTGCTTTCTTCCTTTTCTTCATTTTTCTTCGCAGTGAAATAGAAATTGCATATATACTGAAAGGGTTTTTCTGTTGTAAATGGTGGGTTATGAGTTCTGTATAATAAGTTCATATCATTATGTTCGTCATGGAGGGTTTGGAAGGATTTAATAAGTTTGATTTTCGTGCTTGATCTGGGAAAGAGAGAGAATGGTGGTTTTGTTATGTATCTTTCGCTTGTGACACTGAAACGTTTGCCCTGTTGATTTTGTATGATTCTTGCAAAGTTTGATGTAAATAAAGAATTTGAGTTCTCTGGGGTCATTAGTTTGTTCAATATTGTGAAAAATTCGAATATCGATTTTCTCGTTTCAGACCTCATTTGGTTACCGAATTCGATATGGCCAGATAAACTGAGAATAGGTTATACTATCTGGATAGCATGTCCCATGGGATAGATGTCCCCCTCTAGAATAGACCATCTCCACCGGGATAGATTGTGCCTGTTTGTTTGGAGTAGTATCAGGGGTAAGATTATCCCTCTTCTCAGTAAATTGGCCGGGATGCTTATAACCCATGGCTCATCCGGTTTTGCTTTGTGACTAGGTTTCCAATAGAATAAATTTTGAGTGCCGGGCGGGCACCATGCGTCCGTTTCTGAGAACCCATTCCAACCATCCAAAATAGTTTTGGATGGATCAAATTTATTCACTCTCCTCTCTTTTTCCTTTTAAATCTAGACCGTCCAAAAGTGTTTTGGACGGCCGACATGGGTGCTCGGACGTGGACACGGACACGTGGTGCCTGCTCGGCACCCAAAAATTGCTCGTTTACAATATGTCCAACAATGGAAAATATTCGCTGTCGCTACTCTGATACGTGTCATAAATTTGGGCTTACATGTTAAGAGCCACATAGGGTATCGAACATGAGTCATAGTTCAAATCTTTGTTAATCTATTTCTTGTATTTCATGTTCCTGATGCTAGAATATATATCCGACGAAGTAGAACCATCTCTATATCACACGACAATAATACACGCCGAAAGACTTCATGTGAGCACTAAGCTAGACAATTGTACACGCCGAAAGACTTCATGTGAGCACCGAGCTGGAACACACGTGGGTTGAACAAAAGTACATGTACTAGTGTAGCAGTAAGCCAGGAAGTTTCCCCTGCCCAACTATAGCCTTTTGCATAATATACCTAAATTGAATCTCGAACGAATTTGTGACATAATTGATGGGAGTTTCAAGTTAGTCGATCAAAAGATCGTTTTACATTCATGGACCAGATCCAGAAAGTGTTTGGATAATAGTTCTGTGCCATGGGTCGGAGAGGTGATACACGAGGTTATCGATAGGGCCAACATGAGTCACCTGTGCTTGCACGAAGAAGCCAAGCATTGCTACCATCGCGAGCCTTCCTGAAAATAGGGAGGGATAAGTTAAATCACACCATGTAATCCAGAGGGGAGAGAGAGAGAGAGAGAGAGAGAGAGCATATGGGAAGTTGGAATCAGTCGAAAGGAACCATTCTTGATCTCTTTCAGCTTCCATTCATGAGCATTCTTTATGTCTTTAGCGAGGCCTAGAGGATTCAGCAGAGGGCCGCCTGGGTATCTGTTTAATGCAGGCCAGAAATGTGGAGACTTCAATCTTGTACCTTTGTAACGACAGCCGGTCAGTGGCAAAAAAATTGGGTTGGAGAAAGAATTTCCAAATTGAAATCCAATCCGAAATTTGCTAACATTTTTGTACTGGGAATGGATATTCCACCGTAGCACTGCTCAATTTGAGCCTCAAACAAGTGGGTAAGTTTGGCCTTCGATTTTATCTTTGTATATCATTTTCCTAGGGGCGAATTAGGTCAAAAGGGATTGTAGGGGATTTCCCTTTCATTTTCTCTTACATTTTTTTTCCCTACACAGTTCCTTTCCTCGATCGCAGAACTGCCAAATTATTCTCCAAAAATGAAAGGGACCAGGAAAGAATTTTATGCGATTTTGTTTTAGTCTGGGAAACTTACCCAGGTTCTAAACCTTCTAGTGCAGCTTCTATCCCAAAGAAAGAGCCATCTCTAGCTTGAGATCCTGGATTTGTGAAGTCCATGTACCTTTTGGTTTCAACAAATCTGCAAAAAGTCGAAACAAATGGGAGAAAAGAACAAGAAAGAGAGATCAGATGATTTTTGTTTCATTCAAACGTGACAAATGCCAGCAAATCAGTGATTCTAGCACATAAAAGCCAATAAATGTGTTCATACCCCATCAAGATTAGTTGCACAATGAACAGAGTTCTGGTGCTGGCAAATGGAAATTTTGTGGCACCTGCTTCATACCACACTGGCAAATTGATGAGTCCTGTTACCCGGAACAACTGCAACAACAAACTCAAAACTCACTCCATAGTTGTCAAACCGCGAATCGAATCGAGAATCAGATTGACCCTTTTCGAAATCGTGAATCGAATCGTGAATCGTGAATCGTAACGATTCGGTTTGAGTTTCAAAAATACTTGAAAAATGTGTCTATGCACTTGCATAATAAAGATATGTTGTAAAATTGACAAATTTAAGCTTAAATCAGTATTGTAAGTTTTTTTCTACCATAAACTGATGATTACATGGTCTAGTAGGAAAGAGTAGATATTTACATGAAACTAAATACTATAATAAAATGGATATATGCATATAGATGTAAATATTCATTATAAAAATGAAAGGTTAGCCTTACAACAAATAACAACAAAAGTTTGTAGCCTAACAGGTAGAAAACTAGTTTACATGGCGAAATTAAGGTAAAACTGCTATAGTGATTTCACATTAATCGAATGTAATAATTGTGAGAAACCTTGATTCACTTATAGATTCGTATCGTTTTTGCATGAATCGTGAATCGAATCGCGAATCGAACCGTGAATCGTATGATTCACTACCAATCCTAGATAAACCTTGATTCACCTATTGATTCGTATCGTTTTTAATTGAATCGTGAATCGAATCGCGAATCGAATCGTGAATCGTGCAATTTTGACAACTATGACTCACTCAACAGGAAAACAAACTGTGAGAGAGAGAGAGAGAGAGCATAATCGTATATGAAAAGGCAATGAAGTAAAAAGAAAGAAAAATGTGATAAATTAAGAAGTACATATGGATATGGATATTTTTGCAGCCACTCACATCAGTAACAAGAATTCCAGCAACTCCAGCCATAGCAAACCGAGCATGAACCAACTCAGCCTGCACATACCACTTCAAGCTTTCAGGGTCCTCACCAAGTCCAAGTGGGTCGAACCCAAAATCTCCAGCTAGGCTATAGAGTCGAGCAAACAAATGAAGAGTTAGGCTCCCTTACGAATATACGTGCATTTCCAATGAAGAGATTTGATGTTCAATCTTAATTAGAATTCACAAGGTTTAATACTATTAGATAACTTGTGAAGTTAAAGTGGCAGATGGATTAGAAAGAATAGAGATGCATTTTGTTGGGATTATTGTGACCACGATCCTTAACAGGAAGGATTTCAAATCACTCCTCTTAAACAGTTCTTATAATCTGTCGATAGATGTAAATCTTTTTAAATGTACGAACTTTCAGGACACTTTTTCTGATAATACCATCATCAAGGAGATGGGTTCGGAGATGGAGACTCATTTGTCAAACCCATCATCAAGATGATGGGTTTGGTGGTGGAGATGGAGGAGGAGATAAACTAGTAAACCTCAATTTGAGCTCCTCATGTCAAATCCCTTCATTTGAAATCCACAACAATCCAAATGGACACTTTTTAACCAAAGAATAGCAAACAAAAGATGACACCAAATTATCATGAACTTGTTGAATCTGGACAAAGAGATGTATCGTGTATTTTGGGGAGCTTACCTTCCATCCAGGTAGGAGGGAGGGTCAAGGCCAGGAAGCCACGTGGGGCGTTGCTGGGCTTGAACCACAGCTCGAGAGTAATGTCTTCCATATCCTTTTCTAGCAGGCAAATATGTTACCCATGATTTGTCAGTGTTCTTCCCAAGGAAAGCTGAAGAAGATGATGAAGAGCAGGGCAGGAGTTGAAAGCATCTTCCAACTGCAAAGGCCATATTTTCCCTATCTGCAAACCTCCAAATTATGGGGCATATACAATACAAGGTCCTGAACATCCAAAGTAACCAATTAGGTGGCATGACGGGAAAGATAGCATGGGACCACTTGCCCCAACTCTTTTTAGCCACTGGTTCGAACTTGTTGAAAGATTATACTCGATATGTATTCTTCTCACTAGGAGGCACAATATATAGACTGTGTACAAGATAATTTAGGAAAGGAAATAATAAGGAACTTGCTACCTACCTAATTAGACTAATTACAATCTTCTTAATTGCCTAATTGATTACAACAAGTGTATTACAATACTTTTTTCCTTTTCAACACTCCCCCTCAAGCTGGAGCGTATACATCGTACACTCCAAGCTTGCGACAAATAGTATCAATGGAAGCCCTGGGAAGAGCCTACGTGAAAATATCAGCAAGTTGAGAGCCTGAAGGAACAAAAGGCATGCTGATCTCTTTAGACTCCACTTTTGAGCGAATGAAATGACAATCAACTTCAATGTGTTTTGTCCTCTCGTGGAATACTGGATTATTAGCAATGTGGATAGCAGCCTGATTATCACAATATAAGGGAGTTGGACCATGTATTGGAATCCCAAACTCATGTAGAAGTGTACGCAACCAAGTCAACTCACAAGTGCTATGAGTCATTGCTCTATACTCTGCTTCGGCACTAGAACGTGCTACAACTGACTATTTCTTACTTTTCCATGTCACAAGATTGCCACCTATAAATGTGCAATAACCAGTGGTAGAAGGACGATGAGCAGGAGATCCTGCCCAGTCAGCATCCATATACCCTTCGATACGAAGATGTCCAGACGCTTTGTAGAGAAGTCCACGCCCAGGAGCATTTTTAAGATACTTCAAGATACGAATCACAGCCTCCATATGAGAAACTCGAGGACAAGTCATAAATTGACTAACAACACTAACTGCATAGGAGATATCGGGTCGAGTGATAGTGAGATAAATAAGTTTACCCACAAGTCTCCGATACAGCTCAGGATCGTCAACCAACTCACCATCGTCAGGCATAAGTTTATGATTAGTCTCCATAGGAGTAGCTACAGGTTTAGAACCAAGATAACCTGTATCTTTCAAGAGATCGAGAGTGTATTTCCGTTGTGATAAATTGATGCCTGCTTTAGAACGAGCAACTTCAATGCCAAGAAAATACCGAAGCTTGCCTAGATCCTTGGTGAGAAAACTGGAACAAAGGTGACGAATCAATACCTGAATCCCATCATTGTCACTCCCTGTAATGACAATATCATCCACATGAACTACGAGAATCACAATACCACTGGTGGTCCTTTTAAAGAAGACAGAGTGATCATCTTGACTTCGTGTCATACCATGAGACACGACAGTACTACTGAATTTATCGAACCAAGCCCGGGGAGATTGTTTGAGGCCATAGATAGATTTGCGAAGACGACACACAGACTCCCCCTTGGACTCAAAACCGGGTGGTTGAGCCATATAGACTGTTTCAGAGAGATCTCCATGAAGAAAAGCATTCTTGACATCAAGCTGATGGAGAGACCAATCAAGGTTGGCTGCAATAGATATAACAATGCGAACAGAATTGAGTTTGGCAACCGAAGAAAAAGTCTCAGTGTAGTCAAGCCCATAGGTTTGGGTGAAACCTTTGGCCACAAAACGATCTTTTAGACGATCAAGAGTACCATCAGGATTGTGTTTGACAGTAAACACCCAACGACAACCAACAATATGTGCTCCAGAAGGCTTGTGAACAAGATCTCAAGTATGATTCAGTGACAAAGCGTGCATCTCTTCTTCCATAGCAGAACGCCATCTTGGATGAGAAAGAGACTCCTGATAAGACTTAGGAACAGTAACAGAGGACAGAGACACAGAAAAAGCGTGAAAAGAGGGAGACAAACGATCATAGGACACAAATTGAGAGATAGGATGGGAAGTGTATGAACGAATACCTTTACGATGAGCAATAGGAAGATCGAGAGTTGGATCTGGAGACGCTTGAGGAGATGGTGTGGGCACAGAAGCTGTATCTGGAGTTTTGACAGGAGGAGCATTAGCAAAGGAACGTCGAACATATACCTTTGTAATCGGTGGTCGAGTAGCAATCTCAGGAAGACCATGGTCAGCCGGTAAAGGAGCAATCTCAGGAAGACAAGGTGGTGCCAACAAGGGTGGTGTCAACAGAGCACCCTCAAGAAAATAATATGGGATATTTTCAAAAAAGGTCACGTCAGCACTTACAAAGTGCTTTCGTAATGAGGGACAATAACACTTGTATCCTTTCTGTGTCAGAGAGTAACCCAGAAAAATACATTTGTAAGAACGCGGATCAAGTTTATCACGACCTGGAGAGAGATTATGAACAAATGTCACACAACCAAAAAGTTTTGGGGGGAGAATATAAAGATCATTGTCAGGAAACATGACCTGATAAGGAATTTTGCCATGCAAAACCCGAGAAGGGGTGCGATTTATTAGATAATTCGCGGTAAGAACAGCATATCTCCAAAAATGTTTTGGAACGATCATGTGAAGCATAAGAGCACGAGTTACGGCTAAAACTGACCCATTCTTCCGTTCAACAACCCCATTTTGTTGGGGGGTAGTGACACAAGCTATCTAATGAATAATACCATGAGTTTCAGTAAACTGTCTAAATGGACGAGAAAAATATTCTTGGGCATTGTCAGTTCGTAAAATAAGTAATTTAGCATTAAATTGGTTGACAATCTCAGCACAAATGACTGAAATGACAGAAAATAATTGAGACCTATCTTTAAGAAGATACACCCAAGTTAAACGAGAAAAATCATCAATAAATGTGACAAAATAGCGAGCACCACACAAACTCATAGTGCGCGAAGGTCCCCAAATATCAGAATGAACTAAAGCAAACGGTTCTACACATGGTGACTCAATTCGTAAAGGAAAAGAAACTCTACGATGTTTACTAAGTTCACATGTGTCACAATTAAAAGGAGAAATAATAGATAAACTAGGAACTAGCTTGCGAAGGTTGGCCGAGGATGGGTGCCCAAGACGACAGTGCCATTGATAAGGTGTAACAGAAGTATGTAAAGCAGAATGGCTTGATGACTGTTGTTGCTAGTTCGTCTTGAGATCTTGAAACTCACAATGAGAAGGAGAAAAAAGGATAGAACACTGGTGAGTATGAGACAGTTTATGAATAGAAAGAAGATTAAACGGAAATTGTGGCAAATCTAAGACAGAAGGAAAAACAAGATCAGATGAACGATATGTACCAATGCCTTGAACAAGAATTCTAGTGTCGTCGGCAATAGTAACATAAGACTTAACAGAAAGGGTAACAACATTAGTCAAAAGAGACAAATCACATGTTCTATGATCAGATGCGCCAGAATCGAGAATCCAAGGAGTGCTACGAGAAGATGAGTGAAGACACGTATTACCTGAGGTAACATGAGTTGCAGTGGAAGAAGAAGAAGATGCATTGGCCCTTTGAATCATAGAATCATACTCAGTCTTGGACATAGTAATCTGAGCAGGGGCAAGAGCAGATGACTCCCCCTCAAGTGTAGCCTGATTAGCCCAAGCGGGCTTGCCATGCAGCTTCCAACAGAATTCAACATCGTGGTTGGTCGCACCACAATGAGTACACTTCTTGGTGCCACGACCACCACGTCCCCCACGTCCTCCACAACGACCACCCCGCTCATAAGAACTACCACGACTGTGGGAGGTATTGCGATTCCCAAAATGTCCAGAAGATGAAGCAGGAGAGATTGTGGGGGCAGCTAGGGCGGATGGAGCCGGATGGTCTAAATCAGAAGAACAAGGAGCAGCCCGTCGAACACGAGCAAAGGCCTCACCAACGGTGGGGACATCCCTGCTAGAAAGAATCTGTGAACTAAGAGGAGCAAGGTCTGAATTTAATCCGGATAGAAATTTGCAAGTTCTGAATTCTTCTCTGTACTTCTGCTGAACTTTTAAATCTGTAGAGAGAGGCTGGTAAACATTTAACTCATCCCACATACCCTTTAAGATGGAAAAGTACTCATCAACGGATCTATCTCCTTGTTGAAGGGAGAAAATATTCTGATAAATTTGAAAAACTCGAGAGATATTCTGATCTGATGAATATAATTCGCGTAGAGTGTCCCAAACAGCTTTGGACGTCTCTTGGCAAGCAACATTATTAAAAATGTCAAGTTCAAGACTATTCCACAATAAAGTCATAATATGAGCATCATGTTGGGACCAAGCAGAATCGGGATCAGCAGGTGGATAGGTGGATCATCAGTAATATAGGAACTCTCACCGCTTGCGCGTAGAGAGACAGTCACAGTCCGTGACCATGGCAAATAATTAGATCCATTTAATTTGATTGTGGTTAGAGACCGACAATAATCCCTAACAATATCCTTGGTTTCAGAGGTTTCACTAATTAGAAGATGGAAGTGTAAGATTATTATCCGTGGCAAAAGTTGCACTAAGACTTTCCATTACAGGGGTAAACAGAACAAGGAATAGTAAGTTAATGAATCCTAGAGTTAGAGATAAATGCTCGGACGAACTATGAAGTTACATGAATGTGTTATAATCCCTTATATTCAAAAATGCAAAAAAACAAAAACTGTCTTTGTAAGGAAACTGGAAAAGCCAAATCCCAAAGGTGACTTATTCAGTATCTGATCACCATTCAAGAAATTATCGCCGCAGGGATACAATGGCTGTTGTTTGGCAGTCACATAATACGGTGGTAGTCGTAGAAATTATAGAAATGCATAAAACGGAATCCGTGCAACATGTCCATTTCAACTTCTTCCTCCAAACAAACATTAACGCTTCTACCAAAGCATTATAAGTTTACAACAAGAATCAAATGCCTATTGCTGAATCAAACCACTTGCGACAAGGTCTCTGAACTTACTGAAATGAGTACAATTAGAAAAGCCAATCTTTCCTGAAATGATAAAACAACAATTCGCCATACACTAAAGGCCCTACAGAGAGCATCTGAAGAAACAGCTAGACTAATGGAACTAGTTTAAGCGTGTCGTTGGCTGCTAGATATACTGAAAGAGCTAACTTTCATGGGAGTAGCAACCACAAGAGGAGCTTCAGGTGAATCACTGACTGCAAATTTATCATGCATGAAGCGACTATCAACTATGGAGTCATCTTTTAGAACTATCTTGTAGCAGTAACAGCTCTTCAACCCCACCTGATTTCTGTAGCACTCATGTGAACCATCCTTCACCTGTTGGAAGTTCCAAATCACACTAAATTTTCCAACTGTAGCAACTAGATGACGCTCCTGCTTTCCATTCTCCGTCACCTAAGCAATTTTGTGGCATTGTCAGAATCAAAGAGAAAGATCACTTTAGAAACCAAACGCAGGCACTAACACTAGGCTCACTAAATTTGTACCACTAATTCCCACAAATTAGCATCAAAACAAACAGAGTTAACCAAAAAGAGTTAAAGGAAACAACTGAGATTAGAAAGAAAAGTAAATAAGCACTGGTTCGCTTTCAAAGAAAAGAACATATTCAAATCACTGTCAAAATCAGATCTACAGCAGTTAATGTTGTGCAACTAGGACCTAAACAAGTTTTAGTGGGATAGATGCAATCACAATAAATGATGTATGAAGCCACTTCATTTGCCAAAGATCAACCAATGCATATCCATATCATTTGTTGGAATAACAGCATAATGCAAAATCTTTTAAAACAGGGACAATCTTTCTTCTTACTCAGTAAACAGTCAAATTGGTTTGTGAAGTTCTGTTAAAAACGACTGTTGGTTCCTTGAAGTATTACTAATGCAAGACGAAAAAAATGGGAGAAGAGGCAACTGTTGGCGTCTGACATGCAACAAGTGCTGTTGCCTAACAGGTGACGAGTGCTGGTGTCAAACATGGTCCGATGGAGACACATTACCTTTAGAAGTGTAGTGCTTAGACAATCAGCTATGAACCAACACTGTTGGCATATCAGAAGCACATCCCATGTTATGTAATTAGGATTTCGACACTGACAACAAACCAAAACTGAGACTATTTCAAAGAACATAAATAGAGGGAATCGCTTAACATATACAATTCTTAACATTGACTAAACAGAATCATAACCACAACCAGAAACACTAACATTACACGGTTCACAGGAAATTTGAAAGGCTATTTGACATATACTAGTTTTATGTAAGTAGCAGGGAAAGAAGTTAAAGCATAACAAGAACAAGCTTTCGATACAAACAAGCAGCACAAGACATAATTAGCTATCAAAGAATAAGCAAACTGCGACTATTTCAAAGAACACAATTAGAAATCAAGAATACGAAAATCCCTTAAAATACACAGATTCTTAACATTGACTAAACAAAATCATAACCACGACCAGAAACACTAACATTACATGGATCAAATGAATACTAAAAAGGCAATTTGACAAATACTTTTATGTAAGTAGCAGGGGAAGAAGTTAAAGCACAACAAGGACTGCAAATACAAACAAGTAGCACGAGGCAAGAAAGGCAAAGAACACATACCCATGAGAATTGGGCACCACGGAACTTATTGTTAACCCCAGCCATATGCGAATCAAGAGGATTCAGCTTTAACAATCTGGGAGCCGAGATTCTATTTCCCATACGACCAGAAAACCCGGTTTTTGTCTTCCCTTCCTTGTCAGTAAACAAGGAGCAGATAAGGATCAAGTACGTATCAGTCGTGCCCAATATCCACTTCCCATCAAATGTAACATCCACATGAGTGATGGGTGAACCAAGGCCTGGAAAAGCAGTTTTCGCCTGCCTCATAGAATTGCTCGAATACAATCGGATCTTTCCATCAATGGAACCCACAACAATTGATCCATCGCCAGTAGTAGCAAAGCACTGGAAATTTGTTCCTCTAGAGAACTGATGCCCCTGTGTCCAATTCAATACTGGTGCACTGGCAGTTGCAAGATCTTGAACAATCCCATTCCTATCCCTCATATCCCACCTACAAAGCCTGTTATCATCCAACCCTAAAAAGGTCGATCCAGATGGATCCATTTGAGCCCCCTTATTATCATTCGTAATGTCCCTCATCGTAATATCAGTACCATCTTTCCCAAACTTCCACTCAGTCACAATCTTACCCGTTTCGATATCAAGCTGATGTAGCCCTGTTGTACGCAGCTTCCCATCAGTCGCAGGGCTCATTAACAACATATTCGTCTCGGCCCTCATCAAAAGAGCCTTTTTAGGAGTCGAATGCACCGTACTACTCGATTGTCCTCCAAAATTAACATAAACCCCTTTCCCATGAATCCCATGACTAAAATTCCTCACCACTTGAACACCCGAATCGCTCACTAAAAAGCTATTATCCAATGCTCCCAATGCCAAGCTCTGTATCTTCCCACCACTCTCTGCTGCCTCCTCAAACTCCTCCCTCAAATTCTGACTCGCTCGAACCGGAGGGCTTTTCCATGAATTATTATCCTCTGCATCTTCCCACATTGAATCGTCTGCCGTTTCTGGCTTCGCCCACCCGATGAAATCCTTCCCGTACACCTTAACCTTGTTCCCATCCGTCGGTTCAAACCCATACGTGTTCTCAAACAAACAATCTTGAAACCCGGTCAAGAACCCCTTGTAATCCTCCTCATTGAAGAACTTCATTGCCCAAACGCCTTTGGACACAAAATCTACCCGTTTCTGCTCTCCAAGACTCTTCAGTTGCACTTCGGCACAAACCCTAGCTGAAACCCTAGTCCCAACTTTCAAAACCCACACCGAATCTCCATCTTCTTCTTCCTCGTCATTCTCATCCTCCTCCTCTCCGTCGTCGTTCTGGGAGGTTTTGACGAAGGAGTAGGAGGTGAGTTTGTCTGTGACGATCCATTTGGAATCTGCGGTGTTGCCGCCCACGTGGTTGTAGAGTTTGACGGCGTTTTTGAGATTAGGGTTTGTGGACGGGTACTTGAGCTTTAGGGCTTTGAGCTTGGCATCGACCTCGTCCAGAGACGGCGGCGTTTTAGATCTGTTTTCTTCATCAGCATCTTCGTAGGTCTCTTCTTCTTCTCCTTTTTCTCGCTTTGGGGTTTGTTCGTCTTCGCTTTCTTCTTCGGAATCTGAGTTGAGATCTTCGCGACTGTGAGAAGCGCCCATTTTCGGCGAGAGAGAGAGAGAGAGAGAGAGAGAGAGAGAGAGAGTGAGTGGAGATGAGAGAGAAAATTGGGGGTGGAGAGCGTTGAGGAGAGAGAAAGTAGGGTTTCTGGATCGGGTGATCTGAAGACGAAGAGCGCGAAATTGAAAATTGAATTTTGGAGCGTTGAGGAAATATTGGGGATTTTTTTTAGGGTTCGACGGACATTCGTTTGTGACCGTTTTTTTTTTTTTTTGTTGTCATTCGTCGTTCCTAATTTATTAGGAGAGGGGGTACTGGACTTGATCCCGGGATGCAGTGTAGGGCATCCAAGAGCTCTATCGCATAAGCTAGCCACCACTTGCTTCGTTTGTGACCGTTTACTGGCTCTAAAATGGGAGAACAAGTTCGGACTGTCCAAAACACTATTATTTTACTGTTGTGATTGGACGTTACAGGTACCACATAAGATTCCACAACCCTATTTGCAGCAAAAAATTTCTCCTAGAATATGGAGTATAAAAGTTTGGACTGTTGAGGGGATATTGGGAATATTTTAGAGTTTTTGTTGTCTCGGGTAAACTTCTTTCAACTTCAATCCATATGTTTATACTAATATTTTGATTCATCTATTTGAGAAAAAAAAATAATGTAAAATTGTATCCTGAATCTAAGGGAAAATAATGAAAAGGACATTACAAAAAAAACACTAATGGGACCTCATTCAGTGTCTCGGGCACAAAGTGGCCTAAAACTCTTCAACATGGTTAGCATATACACTTTAGAGCATCCTCATCAGGATTGCTACTTTGGCTTTGAAGCTAAATTGCCGAGTAGAAGTGCAAAAACTACAAAAAAAATCAGCCTCGCTACTTCCTTGGGTAAAAATATAATTGCTACAGTGTATTTACTTCCCCAACAAGTCACTGTTCATGGGTTAGCCTTTTTTTATTTTTTTTTCTTCCGGATGCGTCAGAAATGGGCAAGAGGGAGGGGGGCGGGGTTGAACACGTGGCTAGTCTTTGTTGGGGGAGAACATTGAAATGACGAAAGGGGGGGTCCACTCACTGCACCGAGGGAACATTTTAGCCTTTTAGGGAGAATTTTTTACTTTTTTTTATAGATTTGAGGGGAATAGTTTAATAAAGTAAAGTTTGGATAGAGAGTCTGATTTTTTGAGTTTTTGATAAAGTGGCTTGCTAAATTGTAAAAAGTGTTTTTGTGGTTAAATTTGGTCCAAAATTTGTTGAGGCTGATGAGGATGCTCTTAGGCTGAGTTTTTCAAACGATTTTATTAGATGTGGCAATTGGCAACCCAACCCAACTTGCCCACATATAACCCAACCCAATCCACTCATATTGTAATATGGGTTGAACCCACATTAACCTATTTTTACATGGGTTTGGTTGGGTTGAAAATGGGTTCGAAATGGGATGAGTAAATAGATCACTTGCACGTAGGGGTGAAAATCGGTCGGTTCGGTTTGGTTTTCAGGGTGTTCGGGACCGAACCGATCGGTTCGGGGTGATTTTGCTGGAAACCGATCCTGACCGAAAAAAACAATGGACCGATCGGTTCGGGGTGGTTCGGTTTTTTCGGTCCGGCGTTAAAATTGAGATGGACATCTGTGATTTGTTATTTTTTGCGGGGTCAATTTCAAGAAACTGAGATAGGGGTGGTTTTCGGTCCAAATAGGGGTGGCTTCGGGGTAATTCGGTCCAAATCGGGATGATTTTAGGGTATTTCGGTTCGGTTCGGTCTGACAAAAATTCCGAGAAATTAAAACCGAACCGAGATGTATTTCGGTTTTTTCGGTTCAGTTTTTTCGAGTTTTTTTCCAGGTTGGACCGACCGAACACCGAACCGATTTTTCGGTTTTTCGGTCGGTTCGGGTCCCGTCAGTTTTTTTTTCACCCCTACTTGCACGTTATCATTACCGTTGTCCTCTCAATTTCCTCCCCGTTGGCCTCATCCAAAAACACTACCAAAACCCGAACCCAGTATCTCTGTTCTTCAATCCACACACACGACATAAAAATAGGTACAATTTGGCATTTCATTCCAATTAATGCACCTCAATTCCTCCAATCTCCAACGTCATAAATGATTTGAAAGCAAATTACATTGGTTATGAAAGAAAAAAAAAATTAAAAAAAAAACAGCAGCACTGATGGATTCGTGAACCCAACGGGGAGGAAATTGGGAAAAAAAAACAGCAGCACTGAGATTTCAAATCTCTTCCCCATTATTTTCACTAATGAAATTTTTAAGTTTTTTGACTTTTCACGTTTTTGAAAACATGTCATTCTCCTCACATACATCAACTAAAAAGCTCGAAAAAAAAAAACAAAAAAGAAGAAGTTAGTTGGTTTAAGTCGAACACTCCATCCTTGAGAACTAGCTCTGTTTTGATGAATTAATCTGGAAATTTTTGCTCATTTCCTGTGGTCTTTTACTGTATGTTATTGTTAGGTTAATCCGGTAGAAAGACAAACAAGGAAAACCTGCAATTGTAGTCCTAGACTACTAGTAAAATGGGCATCCGAAAATCTTAAAACCTGATTTAAATTTGTCAATCCAATGCTTAAAACGGTGCTTTTTCTGGACATGGGTCGCCCGTTGCTTGGATGGACGACCTAAATTTCAAACAAACTATTCACGCAAATAGTTCTCCTATACAGGACTGTTTTGAAAAATCTGGGTCGTCCATCCAAGCAGTGCACAGCAGCAACCCCCGTCCAGCTTGTCTCTTGGTGATAGCAACGGTAACGCAAACGCAAACACTTATTTCAAAAGCAGAAAGTGGAATCAAAATTTGTTAGGGAACATAAAAAAAACCGCGGGAATTCTCTTTCGAGCCAGCCAACCTAGAATGTGAAGAAAATATGGAGACAATTTTTTTTTTAAATAACCAGATGTCCAGACCAACAAAAACAATAAATAAATAAAAAATTTCAATTTTTTTTTTCCACATTACAATTTTGATACATCCAAAATGTAGCAAAGTGAAGTTATTTCTCTCTCGTCTATATGAAGCTACACAAATTGCCTTCAACATTTACAATTTCTGCATTTCTCCCACACAGCATAGTCATTGCCAGAAGTGGAAACATGATATTCAGGGGGGATCAGATTTCCAAGATCAAGCTTTGGCCCAATTTTGACTATGATTTTGTTATCTACCATCGCCACATAGAGATCAGAATCAGAGGCCATGATCTGCACTTTGCTTGTTTCACTAATCCCATTCCTTGCCCTAATTGAAGTCAGTTTAGCAATTTGGTCCTTCAGCCCCCAGTCAAAGAAGTGGTCATAAAACTGCAAATTAAAAGCACCAACTCCACTTAGCAAAAAACAACAGCAATAATTCCTCCACTTGGTTTGCCGTTTTGAAAATGTCATCGTCCAATTTGGCTTACTACAATGTTATATTATTACTCTTTTAAGCAATTTTTCTCTACAAATTCCCCCCCCCCCCCCAAAACTTTAGGCATCCGAACCAACTTGCGTGCATCTCGATTAATTATGGGAGTCCAATTTCACCGTCCCCTTACAGGGATTCTAATTAAAATAGGCGAAAACTTTCTATGGATTATCCCAAAAAGAGTTGATAGCACTTTAGAGGTTTCAAATATGAGACCTTAAAAAAAGCAACAAGCGTGGCATAAAAGTATGGCGCAAAAAATGAACACTGCCAAAATTCTCACTAATAGAGCTCGTGTTTTCGTTTGCCGATTGGATTAGTTTTGGGTGGATAATATGAGGAGAGATATTACAAAACGGCAGATATGTATATTAGGGCAATATATTGTAGATGGCTTGTTTGAGTAATTTATAGAAGATGAGATATAAATATGCTTGGTTTGTTTTGGGGTGGATATGAGTAGGTGGATATAGAATTAAAAGGGGCCAGTGACATTTTTGTAATTAAGAAGCCGAATATAATAACGATAGGGTGAGGGGTGGGATTATTATATCCGGCTCCTCCCCTATGCACAATCCGCCTAGATTTGTAATCCGGCTAATATTTCACGTACCAAACCCCGGATATATGTGGGCCCATAATATCATGTCCGGCAAATAACATATCTTGCTTCCATATCCCGTCGGCAAACAACCCACAAGGAGCTTATTGTTAATGTACACAATGACATCCACAAGGAAAGGAGGTAGAAAATTACCACGGATGGAATCCCAGGATGCGTGAGAATGTAAGCATATCCCAGCATAACTTTATCCGACGGAAACGGCCAAAGCTTCTGAGTAGAACCCGTATCATGATTATCAATAAAAGTCACAGCATTCCCGGGTAAAACCCCGATCAATCCGGGCGGTTTCCCATTCGGATCCTTCAACCTCCACAGCTCCCCTTCCACAGCTGCTTGTAGCACCCCTTTAGTAGTAAAATCAAACGCCCTCAAAACCCCACCACCCGCACCCGAAACCCACTTAACCAAATTATTCCGGTGCGGGTCCTGGTTATAAACCGGCTTTCCGTCCGACCCGTAATCCAACGAATCCCAAACCTCCCCGACTGCGAAACCCGGGGCAGTTTTGTCCATATAGATTTTCATTATGCCCGGTGAATACCCCTTGGCAAAATCCAACCTCCACCCGTCAAACCCGATTTCCGACCTTTTTTATCAGAAAAAACAAAATTCATTAGCTAAACAAAATAAAAACCAACCCGGCTATGCGTACGTGCATGCACCTGTACGTACGCGCACGAACACATCTGGACCGTCTATTTTAATAATCGACGGTCCGGATTTTAAAAAAAAAAAACTCTTTCATATAAGAGTTGGAAGAGTTTTTTTTAAATCCGAACCGTCGAAAATACGCAGGGACGGTCAAGATGCACCGTCTGTGCATATTGTGTACACCTGGCGTGTGTATCGAATTTTTGAATAAAAATCATTACAATAGGAAAAGAAATGAGTCCGATTTCGGACCTTAACCAGTTCATCCAATCGGATAGTTCTGTTTGGACACGGGGGTTAAGGTGGTCCATGTCGGGTGCGGGTTCGAAGTCCATGCCAGTGTCGAGATTCCCTGTGCCGTCGGAATACTGGGTGTCATCTTTACAAATGAAGGATGGGCCCCAGTCAAGACGGTCGTCGGGGGTCCCGCCTTCAAAGATGCACCAGATGCCTCTGCTGTCTTGTTTTTCGGCTGTTCTGTGGTTTATTACTATGTCCGCGATGCACTTGATATTCTTGTCGTGGAAGGATTTGATTAGGGTTTGGAGTTCGATTTGGGTTCCGTATTTGGATGCGTTGAGGTCGTATAGTCTTCCTGGCATATACCCTGTGAAAAATGGAGAAAACATTAGTTTAGACCGTTAATTTCACAAGTCTCGACGTGCTTATCGTTTCTTCGAAATTCGATCTCGAACAAAAAATCTCGCACCGTAGAATTTAAGGGAGCCCTTATTTGATATTTGTTGCGTGGGTGTCGGAAAATGTTCTATTAAGGACTCCCTCACGAATCTCCTCCGTGAGGACCACCCCTTTTCTGATTTTTCAGACCAAATTTCGACGATCTTAACCGCTCAATGTGTTTAAGACATGTTTTCCATGGCTATCGCGAGGAATCACAAAAAAAAATACCCGAAAGGGCTTCATCCGAGCAGTTTTTCATAATAACCGTACATATATAGTTTATCGAAAAAAGCTCGAATGAAGCCCTTCCGGATATTTTTTTTGGACAAATCCTCGCGGTGACCTTTAAAAACACGTTTTAAACACATTGAGCGGTTCGGATCATCGAGATTCGACCCCGATCCATGAGGTCCGCAAATTGGGAGTTTGAGGGAGTCCTTAATAGAACGGGATTGTATATATATATATATATATATATATAGACGCCCAAAGTAACCATTAATTTATTCTAGGATGAATATGTTGATGGCGGTTGTACTTGATTTTAAATATAAATGGCTCGTAGCAGAGAGACCCTGTTGTGATTGGTGAGTTCTATTTTAGTAGTTGTGCTAGTTATTTTGTTGGGCTTCTAAATATATTTTGTGGATTGGTTTAACGATAGTAGTTTTACGAAGAAGTTGCAACAATTTTATGGATAAATTTCGTTTACAAGATTAATAAAGTTGTTGCAATTGTTTTGCAGTCTATTGTGTTAGCTATTTTGGATGCTAACATTGTTTAAAACAGGAAACCGAACGAAACCGGACTAGTTAGCGGCGTGGTTGTGGTTCTTAATTCTTTGGAACTGTTAGATATGATTCGGATCCAGAATTTCTATAAACCCGATCCAATCCAGACCACGTACACCCCTAATGATTGGTGAGTCCTATTAGGCCACACAAGTGATCATCACATTAAAATATCTCGATTTAGTAAAGCTTCTGACCATAAATCCTTGATCAACAGTGATCTTGGAAGGATCTAGTTGTCTTCTTCAAAATAATGCCACACTGTTGTCTCTGAAAACTTTAATTGGCAATTGAAGCAATCAAAAAAGACTACGCGATTCTGCATGAACTTTTCATATTCATTCAATTTTTCTGCGCGTAAATTGGCCCGAATGCCCGGAATTAAACATGGTGGAAAAGGTTACCTTGAGGCGAAACAGATTGAGAAGGAGGGGGTAGCCAGACATGGGTAATTCCTGCACTTGCCAGTTCTGGAATTAAAGGGAGAAGCGAATTGTACCATCCCCCTTGCTTATTGCTTGATTCCCAGTTGAACCCCTGTTCATGTCACCATGGATTCCCATCAATCATTACAAATTACTACAAACAAACATACACGCATATCAATACACACGCGCGCGCTTGGACTCCGTCTTCGGAATTAGTAGAGGTGCGCGTAAGCTGACCCGAACAGATAAAAGAGAGAGCAGTACCTGAAGCAAGAGAGTAGGAGCAGCGAGCGAGATGGAGGAGAAGACGGAGAAGGCGAGACAGAAAGATGAGAGGAGAGAGAGAAAAGTAGTCATTTCTTTTTGGGGTTTCAATTTGGAGCTAAACACGGCGAATGTGGAAGGTATGTATTATGTATGGTAAAGATAGCCGACCTGATTGACCTGCTTGACTATTCTGGCAACGGACAAAGTCCAAGTGGGAACCAAACGGTTTCACATTCCTTTGGAAGGGGATTTTCTTGATTCGGGAAATAGGAATGTTATACGTAAGGAAAAGATTTGCAGGGAATTATGAAGGGAAGACCCTGCGGGGCTCAGTACGAATCTCGAACGATTAATCCGAACCGCTCAAGAATTTTAGAAATACATTTCGAGTGGGCCCGCTAAAAATCAGCTCCATCCGATAAGTTTATTTACTCGATCCAATTTTTTTGTTTTTTTCATCGAGTTTGAATGGAAATAAGAGGAACGGAATCCTGCCAATTGATAACAAGAATTTTAACCTGCCAAATTGCTACAAGAATTTTAACCAAATCCGGTTCGATAATCGTAGACACATCAATTTTTTGCTAATCAAACACTTGCCTTTTTTTCGTTTTTTTTTTCCCTTTGAAAAACAGAACCAGCACAATGACCCCTTGGACGTGACCGTGTTTTTTCGTTTTTTTTTTCCCTTTGAAAAACAGAACCAGCACAATGACCCCTTGGACGTGACCGTAGGGATTCCTAACCGATGTGGAATATTCAATTGGAAGGTGCTCTTGCGACTGTTCAGGAATACGGACCATTCGTCACCTCAGCCCTATGAAGGTGTGAGTTGAACAATAGTGTCCAAACACACAACATCTGTTCACACGAGAACTACTATCTCAAGCGAATTCAAACTCCGAAGAGGGAGAAAGTTTTGGGTTCCAAACAATGCAACAAACGGTCTGGATTGATAGTGCCGTCCAGATTTTTTTTTTTAAATAGAAAAGAAAAGAAAAGAAAAGAAAAGGTGTGTTTTCATCCGAGCTGTCCGATGCATTTTTGGACGGCTCAGATGTGCCGAAGTCGAAGGAGCACCACGTCACCCATACCCTATTTGCACCCAAAATTTTCTCCCGAAGAGGAAGTTTGTTTTGGCCTTCACCTTTGCCAATTGGACTATCACCTTTACATGTCAATGCATTGGTTGGGTAAGATATGCTAGTGTAATAGCAATGTGATGCCGAGGTGATTGCACCTAATTACATGGACCGATATGGCAAACCGAACAAGGAAATGTTTAAAAATTGAGTTCACATATTATTTCTAGATGAAGTGGAGGTTTTGGTTAAACCTGTTTTGTTGGATATTATGTATGTTGCCAAATGGTTCTCTTTTGTTTGTACTTCTAAAGTGTTGAGACAATTGGTTGGGGCAACTCATGCCTTGGCCAAACGATACATGGTTTAATCTAGTGGAATGAATATGTGACAGTCCATGACTCACCTGGATGCAACGGAGGTCTATGATATAAGAGAATAGATCATGCCCTAACTTGCACAAGGTCTTTTAAAGCCGTGCGGGCGTTAAAGCTCATTGGTACTTCACAGTTAAGCGTGCTCACCCTGGAGCAATCCAGGGATGGGTGACCTACTCGGAAATTCAAGGAGCTTAGGCGGTCAAAACGGACAATATTGTGCAAGGCGAGGGCGGGTCGTTATAGAATAGTTATGTTTTGTTTGTCCAAAAAAAAAAGGAACATTCTTTCGCAATGCTGCTTGTTTTGGCATTGATTGTCTCAGTATATTTGTGGAGATTAATGGAGTAAACCCAAGCAAAAGAAGTGCTTACATATCCTTGTCATGTGAGGATTGTATACATAGGTGATGTAGGATGTTGAGTCCTGTGATGTAGGATTGTTAGGGGCTGATTAGGATGGCACTCGTAGAGTCCAGGAAACGGAGTCCTCTTATCCCGTTGGAGGAGGAGCTCTAATAAGGGTTGGACTGTTTATGTTTATCTCCGTGGGGGATTAGGTAGTGTAGGAGAGTCCTAGTTTACCTGAATACATTGCTTTAGATATGGATCTGGAGCGTTTGGAGATTATAGACCGAGTAGACCAGGTGAGACCGAACAAACTATTTAGCTGAGCTGAATAGGCCTGATCGACTTTATACTTATCAAGAATGTTTCTAGAAGTCATATTTTTATTTTTGGTAATTAGATCTTTTTCTTGATTGGCAAATATTGCGGTCTGAATATTTATTTTTTCTTATTATGCTTGTTCTTAGTAGCCTATGAATAAGCATAGTTTGACTAAAAAACGAAAATTGAGAGTTTTTTTTTTTTTTTTTTTTTGTGAGGCTGTTTCAGTTGTGTTATTTCTTTGGTTATTCAATTTTACTCATGTTAGTGAGAATAAACCCAATTTAACAAACTTTACACACGCAATGCTTGTGGCGTCTATCAAGGAAAAATGCCCAAAGTGTTTGTGGAAAATACTATTCCAACATTACTTTCCTAATGTTTGTCCTAACGTGGGAAGTTGGAAGAGAAAAAACACTAGATATGCCAAGTAGGTGAATTACACGAATCTGGAGGAAGTGTTGTGCGGTACATGTTGTGCGCCGTATTGTGCGGTAAAACGACGTTGTTTTGTTCATTTTCTTGATACACTTCAATAGGCCCTGTTTGGAGAGTTAATTTTGACGTTCAATTTTAGGAGATTTAGGCTCTTTGGGGTAGGATATAGTGGTTTTAGGCACTTGGGTTTAGGTGCTTTGGGTTTAGACACTTTGGGTTTATGCGCTTTGGGTTTAGGGTTTAGGCACTTTATAGTGGCTTTTTCCTTCTTCCAAACAAGGTCTTTGGAAGCTTCAGAGGTGTGCCAAAAACTACCTCGTTTTACCGCACAACACCCACCCCTGATCCGAATTACACGCAGTTTAACTAATTTTGAGATATTATTTCTATCGTTCACTAGCAAGCACTCTAGCAATGGCCCGTTTAAAGTCAGAGTAATGTTCTGTATGGCTGTCTCAAAGGAGTTCTTCATATACGAGAGGTTTGAGTTTTTAGGAGAGAACAAACCCTATATTTTAAGCCTTCACCACGAGACCTACCCTTAGAATTTCTAGTACTCCGTACATTGTTTTTCGCAATGCAACTACTCTATCTAAATTAAACGCTAAAGGTATGATAAAAGTGGATGCAATTAACATACTTTTCAGGAGGATGCATGAATCTTCTAGCTAAGAACGCGATCCACTCGTCCTATAACAAAAAAGCTATGAGTATGCACGCTTGCGTACGCCAAATGCACGAACGATGCATCTTAACCGTTCAAAAGGCTTTTCGACGGTTCGAATTTTAAATAAACTATTCCCGCGAAGAGTTTTCTAAGATGGACGGTTAAGATGAATTGCATGCATATGGCATACCCATAGCTACATTGGTCCTATAAACACGTTGGTTTAGATTTAGTGCCTTATTAATTACTCCCTCCGTCCCAGTTTGTTTGTCAATTATTCCATTTTCTGATACGCCTTAAATTGCTTATATCTTTCAATCTATAATGTTTTTCACCATTTTAAAAACGTTGTATAATAGAATTAATCGTGAACTATCAAACAAGATCCATATTGCATATATTTGGAGATCGATATTAAAAGATATAAGCGATCGAAAACTGACACGATTATCAAAAAATGACAAACAAAAAGGGACGGAGGGAGTAGTATTATCTTGGCATATCTAGTGTTTTAGTCCTTATAGTTGTGGCTAGGTTTCAATTTGATCCTTATATTTTTAAACGTCTTAATTTCATCCTTATAGTCTAATATAGGTTTCAATTTAGTCCATAGATTTTAAATATTTCTATTTCCTCATTAAGATTATTATGTTTTTTTTTTTCAATATGCACTTTGGTCCTCATATTTTAAATATTTCATTTTCATCATTAATTTTCAATCGGGTTTTTTTCCCTCTAATTACAAAGCTCCCCCTTCAAGTTTATATAATTACATCTTATGTCTCTCTAAAGTTTGAAATGTTATGTGGGTATACACCTCATGTCCCTTAGTATTGGTTCTTGAAGGAGTTTCAAGTATTTAAGGTTCAATGCACGCCTTTTTAAAAAGTTTTTTTGATTTCAATATGGTTCATAAATCCTGACATATAAGTCTACTATTAATCATTTATGAGAGACTTGGGGGCGCTGTTGCGCCACAAATATAGGCCTATCTCGGACCGAAAAAGTGATATAAGCCCTTTATTAATTTTGTTCGGCAAGGTTATCGCTTAGCATGATAGATTACATTAGTCGAATAATTTTAGGAACATTATGTGTTTTGTTTTTGTCCCTGTCCGTATTAAAAGGAAAGCAGGACCAGTTGTGCTGCAATCATATAAGTTGCCCTAGTCTCTTTTTGTGGATTACTCTTTAAAATCGTAACTTTTTTTTGCTTCATTTCTAAAGAAGACCAATATTTTGAAAGATTACAAAATAGAATAGAGAGCTAACATTGAGGAATAAGGGATTTCAAATATCCATCATTCTTGTACTTTGTAACATGTCATCTAACCAAGGGAGCACTTATCTGACATATGAATACTCGGGGAGATAATTGAAATAAGGGAGCACTTATCTGACATATGAAAACCTGAAGAGATAATTGAAATATAAACAGAACGAGACATTCAATTGCAATTTGGATAAATTACCAAAATCACCCCTGAGATTTCTAGAAATTCCAAATTGCCTCCTTTCACATTTGGAAAATACACAGTATCCTTGTCACATGACAAACCTCAGTCGTGATGTAGCCGTTAGAAAATTCGACAGGATTTTATATCATCAAATCCTAATTACAAAGGACTGTCCTTTTGTAACCTATGAAAAAATAATGTTCACCTCTACATCATTTCAAAAGAACCCTTCTACCTGCACCGACGGGGTCGGTGCACCCCCGTCGGTGCAGAAGGAATTACTCATTTCAAAAGCTACAAAAAGACAGTTTGATCAATTGTAATTAGAATTTTATGTTGTGAGACAACATCTGTCTAATTTTATGGTGTGGGGGGTGTTTAATTGGTTATGTGACATGATAATTTGTAATTTCCCAAACGTGAGAGGGAAGTATGTGATTTCTAGAAACCTCAGGGGTGATTTTGGTAATTTACCTTCCTTTTTTTTTGGTCATACATGAGATCAATGTGTGTATGGAAATAGCCTATCAAGTCCCTTTCTCATCCGAAACTCTTCTCCTGCTGATATTTTGCGCGGGCACTTGCCACAGAGATACCCAGCAACTGGTTAGTATTCCAAATTACTCGCAGTTTCATTCGAAAAATCAAATGCGACTCAAAACCCTGAAAGCAAATTTCGTACTTTTACTTTCTTCATTGTTTTCTTGAATCGGCATTCCACTTTCTCGGCTTCAAATTCTGTTTCCGGGAAGTTTTAATTGGTGCCCATTTTGTTGGTTTTGGGATTAATAGCATGATGGATATTGTGATCCGCGTTTCTTCCGCCATTAGTGCTTTATTTATTGTTAAACTCCTTTGAATAAATTTGCGGTAATGTGTTCAACAGACTGGCAATGATTGTGCAAGAGAGAGAGAGAGAGAGAGAGAGAGAGAGAGAGTAAATTATTATTGAGCGACCTAATCTCTGTTGATCTAGTTTGACGTTTGTGGATTTATATTTCGAGTGAATAAATGACTGTATTCACCGAAAACTTTGCTTACTTTGAATAATTTGTCTCGTGGGGTTGATCATGTAAATCCAGTGTTCTTTGTTTGTTTGTGATTTGGACTACTTTATTATTGCATTTGTGATCCCTGGATCTTGTGTTAGGATTACACAATCCCGAAAATACTCTTCATGCACAGTATGCGATATCCCCAGTCGTCTCGATATTTTTCTGATTTTTTACTAGGTAGAAAATATTGGTGTACCTTGATATAAAAAAGGGAATAGAAAATATATGTGGAGGGACTTCATACTCTAAAAATTGGTGTGGAATCTTCTTTTGGTTGTTTTCTGACTTACTGATTTGGTGTCTTGTTCATGAGTTGTGTGTCATTCCTGATGTATGAAACAAATAAGTTTCAATCTGTTGTAGTGTGGTACCAAAGACACAGTGCAATAGGATTATATCTTCTTCTTTTTTTGTATAAATGACACCAATCAATACCCATACTTAAAACTTTCGTAGATGTTCTAATTTCTATTTCTATTTTATTTCAAGTTCTACTCCCACAATAGGGACATAGATATTGCAACCATTATCTATTGACTCTATTCTCGACTAGTTTGAGTTTCTTGGTTGACGCTCACAAGTTTCAAATAACTTCAGGTACGAATGAGCTCTAGGCTCTTGCTGTTTGAGTACTTCCCCATTTCTTGAAGCAATAATTGTATGCTATAAGAGAATTGATTTTTCTGTAAAGAACCATTTGCTACATCAAACAAGAAAATCCGAAGTTCTTCTGTGTGGACAATTAGCTTGAGACGTGCAAAGATCAATTTTGAGTTCTCTACTCTCAGTTGTAGACTGTTGTTGTGGAGGTTTTTTGTATGATCCCATGCAGAAGCAAAATATTTTGTATTATAAGGCGGCTTTCAGTTTTAGAAAGATTGCAGACGGACGATATGATTCAGGAATGTGCTCCATAGCTCCGCATTCTCTTCTGGAAAGGTGTATGACAAAATCAGGACATTTGAAAGCAAAAGTTCCGTCTATCATCAAAATTGCAGGGTTGAACTGTACGACAATTGGGAATTCATTCCAAACTGCAGAAATCAAAAGTGTTCCTAATGAAAACCCTGAAGATTTCCCTGAAGAAGATGATGAGCTCTGTCCGGCTGAATGTGTCAGGGAATTTGGAACGGATGAGGAATTCCACAGAATTTTGGAGAAGGCCAAGGAAAGGAATTCTTTAGTTGTGGTAGACTTTTATCGTACTTCATGTGGTAGCTGCAAGTATATAGCGCAAATATTCTCAAAATTATGCAAGGGGTCTGGTAATCAAGATGCTAAAGTAATGTTCTTGAAGCATAATGTGAGTACTCTTTCTGCCAATTTTGTGTAGCTCATTTGAAGTGTACTTGCCAAGTCTAACGATGTTTAGCGACAAAATTTATTAATTATGACAGCTGATAGCTGTGGCATGTGGGAATAACAAATCACCTGCACCATGCCCAAAATTGCAGTGGTGTTGCCTTGGATTTTCTATTTCCACTGTACTTCTGTAATCGAGCTTGAACTTTGAGTGTTATACTTTGACACTTGGGCTTGATGCCTTGAAAACAACCACATACTTTTGTTTTGGATTGGTTTATATTTGTCATAAACACAAGTCTGAGGTCCACTTGAAAGATTGAAGGAAATTAAAAATCGTTTCCGTCATGTTACTGAAAATATTATTCCCAATTTACATTAAGGTTCTGAGTCTGTGCAAATGACTGCAGGTTATTGACGAATATGAAGAACAATCTGAGGTTGCAGAACGACTTAGAATCAAGGTACATCTAGTAGCATAGATGAATTTTGTTTGACATTCAATTTTAAACTTAAAACTAAGGTTGTGAAACTGGACATCTGATTATATCAGTCTACCACATTTTTGTTGGTTGAAATTGGAAAGGGGAAGTATGAGAAAGGACAAGATACTCCTTGTTTGGATACTGCTACTATTTTCACGGGCAACTCCTCCAAAACGCACCTTGTAGTTTCCTCCTGGCATTGCACTGATATCTTCATTATCTAAAACATTTTGTATGATTCTTAATTTGAGTTTATATAATTTGTGCTATAGGCAGTGCCCCTCTTTCACTTCTATAAAGATGGAGTGCTTCTGGAAGCCTTTCCAACCAGAGATAAGGACAGGATTGTTGCAGCCATTAAAAAATACACAGCTCCAGCTTCTCCAGATATTTAAGCTGGTCTGGTTATGATTCCAAACTTTGCTTTTGTACGTTTATGCATTGGCGATCCCAAACATTTTCTGTATCTTTATGTCTGCATGATAATAGTTGCTTGTATCATAATACCAAACAGCTTCTGTTTATGAGAGAGAAATTTCTTTTGATGAACAATGTAGAAACTCTCTTACCATGTACTTACGTTCATTTGTAATTCTGTCAACAATAAATATCAAATGCTCGTTTGTGCTGTGCATCGAGCTATTGCGTCATGTCGAAGTCACTCTAAATGAATGTAGCAGATATATAACAAATATGGAATCAATAACCAAGTGTGTAGTCAGTTGCGTTGACCTTAGATTTGTGAGTAGTATGACATTTCATGATCGTCAATAAGTCATTTGAACACCTTTTACCTTAGCAGGGAACTTCTAAAGTGGTGCCACGCTCCTAAGTTGACGGGAGCCTGCTCCCATTGAGATGTAAGCTCACTTCTTACGAAGATGGGAGCTTTTGTACAATATTGGTTTAGAAAAACAGCAATTTAGTAGTACTTAGCTTTATAAATTGGTCTCTGATTTAGCTCATATATGTAGCCTAAGTGATGATATCTTGGAAACAAAACCATAAATTCTAACACTATCCCATTTCTTATACTTAAAGGTAGAGTTGGGCCCATATTTTTTTACTTCCTTAAATGATTGTAGATTTAAAGTGTATTTCCTACGCTATTTATTTTTGTAAAATATGTGCACGTTCCTTTCACTACCCCAACCTTGGGAGCTTCTATTTTTTCCCGCTCCCATGCTTCTGCACCCGCACCTGGTTCCCTTTGTGCAACTAAGGTATGGGCACACAAACTCCATCTGATCTGTTAGAGGAGTCGTTCAATATATATGTTCTTTTTCTTATGACTATTTATGGTTATCGTTTATTCGTTTCCAAGTGATTCAGCTCCATTCCATATGGTCTGATTTGGTTATGCTTTAAGGACCCTTATGAATCAGGGAAAGAATTCAGTTACAAACTCTTGCATGACCGCATCTGTTTTTGAAGGATAAAACCTAAAGTTCTCCTCCCATACTTTTGATGAGGTGATTATGAGTTCTACTTGGTCTATGAACTATTGTAGGGATCCACTTCCAATTTGTAACGCACCAAGTGTGTGTCATATGAGTTCCTCTGGGCAAGCTTATTATCACAACACTAGTGTTTGACTAATCCTTCGATTGTGATTCTTCTTTGGCTTTTGTCTGAGACGGCCTAATGCATAGAGAGTATAACTGATGGAGATATCATCGATTTGGGGACCAGTGGAATCTCTATTGGACTATAAAAAATATTAGCATCAGAAATCTAAATGTTTATGTCGAGTCACAAGCAAAGTATATGGAGGAGAAGTGTAACTTCATAGTTGGGCGTTTTCCTTGATGATTAGGGTCCTTTTTTCCAGTATAATCAAATCCTTAGAAGTATCAATGTTGAGAGCCATTTGAGGAAATAGGTCACAGTCTTGATGGTACCATTCTCTGCTAGCCCCATCTTGGTACGTGGTATATTCATGAGAGGCTAAGTTGAATTATGGTAAATAAAGTTGATTCACTTTGAGGGTGCCCTCCAGCTGAGAAGCACCCTCTTTTAGATGGCCAATTAGGCTGTAACACGCGGCTCTCTTGCAGCCTCTGACATACAAATCCACTGAAGGACCATCCTTGAAAACAATGCATGGACAAACGACATGTGGCACTTAGAGAACATGAACTCACCGAAAAGTTTGAAGTCAACAAAGCCTAGATATTAAAGAATATTTCACCCAAAAAAGATAGAGAATAATTCACCGCGCTGATTCACTACTCTTTTTGTTCCAATAGAACTCTTTGAATTCAGATTCATCAATGTAATAAATGGTACAAAATACAAAGGGAATACAAATAGAAGGGACGGAAGGGGAGTAAAATTCTCGATTCAAAATAAGGGGTGATAATATATAGAGACAAAAACGAAAAAAGAAGGCATCTTGTATCCGCAGATTAGTTTGGAGGGGATGGTTAAAAGAGAAAAATTGAAACGTAAGTTTAGGGCAGGCATGGAATATGCCATCAAATGCATCCATGCTTTAGTCAGTAGATTCTCTCCAAAATCTTGCTGGGAGTCCATGCAAAGGGACTGGGAATGGGCTATATTGAATCCCACTTTGAGATCCCACCACTTCCCACCTGCAACCATCAAATAACATACAAAATGCTCTTGTCAAACACTCTTTAAAACTCAGGGGAAAAAAAAGTTCCTTGCTTCTTTTTGGCGCTTTGTATTTCCTTGAATACTGTTATATGCTTTGTCTTTCTCTCTTTCTTGACTATACGGGAGTCTCTTTGGAAATACGGTTTTGCTTAACTGTTCATGTTGGTGTGACCACATGGCTTTTGTAATTTTATATGCTGGAATTGTGATTTCAGATTGCTGTGAGCAAGAGAAGGCTTATTTGAATTATTAGGATTGTGCTAGTTACAGTCTTACAGAAATCTCAAAGTCTAGATGGTGGGTTATCACTGTGATTTTGGATGTTTGAAAACAATACCTGAACTTGGTGACTAGATGGTGGGTCATTATGAGCATCTCCAACTTAGCAAGGTCGTTACCGGGGCAGGTGTGAACCCCACTGCCAAACGGCATGAACGTATACGGTTTCAGTGCAGTCTACACATCAAGAACACAAATTAGAAAAGCTAGAGCAAAATCTCCTCTTAGTTGCTTTAACTTGTTGAAGTTTTAACCTTAACTAAGAAAATTGTTAAGTATGCACTCGAGTATAGGCATTAAGTCCATCAATTTTGTATGAAGAATCTGAACTAATACCTCAAATCTTGAAGGATCAAACTTCTGAGGGTCGCTAAAGAATTCTGTATTGTGATGAATATTCCTGAACAAAGGCATGACCTTCCAGCCTTTTGGAATTAGGTATCCTGTTAAAATAAAAATGGTAATTCCAGTAGAAACATAGGAGAATCATTTCAATCTCAAATGCACATATTTTATTCACAATTTACAGGATAATCCTGCAGGGATAATCATATGCTAGAATTTACTGTGAAAAAGCACTCATAATTCTTACCCTTGTATTCTACATCGTCTACTGCCTCTCTGAATGTGAAAGATATAATGCTTGCCATTCTCAAGCTCTCTAATACAACCTGAAATTTCCATGGTTACCCAGTGTCAGTCACTCTTTCAGCGTCGGGGAGTTACACATAGTCTAAATGATTAAGGTTCTTTCGTGAAATAAGCTCTTTAATGTACCCTGTAAGTAATCGGCATCTGTCTTGTCTGAGTCCATGTCAATGGAAGATTACCTTCTTCATTTGACACGTAGATTGCCTTCTGTTCAGCCTGCAATGACACCATCAACATTGTTTTATGAAATTGAATGTCTAGCAAGAAGTGGGAGAAAAGAGACCTCTGCTAAACCCCACATCCCAAAGTGATAAATTTTGTGGCTTCTTCTAGATCGTACCTTTACAGCCTCTAGAAGTTTCGGGTACTCTTGGAGATACTTGAGAATCCACGTCATGACACTTGCTGTGGTGTCCTGAGCAGCAAAAAGCACTCCGATGAGGTTATCTGCTATCTGATCTTCTGTTAGAATTTCACCTTTATCATCTTTAGAGTTCAAGAGACAACCCAGAAGGTCCTTCTCAGTGGACTTCTTTTCCTTCCTCTCACGAATGATATCACTTAGAATCTCATTTAGCCTCTTCCTAGCCTTGAGATAATTCACCATTTAGAGAGAGAGAGAGAGAGATGAGAGTGTTAGTTTTTATAGCCATTTGGTTTTTCAGAAGCACATTCCAACAAGGAAATGTAAGAATGCTGCTTACCTGCAGCGCCTTTTTGTATGGAGTTCTGGGTAGTTTTGTAGGTAATGAATTGTAACCTCTCTCAACTATTGTGTAGTTCTTCTTCAGCTCTTCTCTATAGCTAGCCTCCAGACGGCCAAATATAGCTAGTATACCAACTTCAAATGACAACTGAAACAAAAAGCATAAATTAGAAACTCATCAGAGAAACATATTTAAATGACAATAACATTTGGTGAAACAAAATGACAATAACTCTAAAAATTCTATTGATAAAATTTGGTGAAACAAGGAAATGACAATAACTCTAAAAATGAAACCCTTCTAAGAATGCCAAGAAAGCCATAGAAGTGAGAAGACAAATCTGACTTTTTAAACCATCAACATTGCAAGAAACCAACCTTTTTCATCTCTTGGAATGTGTTAGTGACCTGACTGCCGGCCCATGAGTCCAAGGCAGAGATTGCTAAGGCTTCAATATCGGTCACTAAGTTACGGATTGACTCTGGGGACAAGGAGCCTCGAACGAGCTTCCTCAATCTAACATGATAGTCGCCTTGGTGGAAAAACAGTGCCGATGGGCCAATCAAGGTTTCCTTACTTTTGGGATAAGTTGGCTTGAAAAGGTGTGCTCTAGTCACTAACACGAACCGAGCTGCCTCAGGGCTTGCTAACATAACGCACCGGCAACCAAGAATATGGGTCTTGAAGATTTCACCATACCTTAACAAAAAAGCAAATGTATCCACCATTCAAAGTCATGCACTATATCAACAAGAAGGTGAAATTTGAAATTAAAAATGTGAGAATTGACAACCACATATCGAGGGATAAGAAGAACCTTCTTTGTTTGGTAGCAAAGAAGACATTTGGGTCTTGGGAGTATAGTTGAAGTGTTTCTCCTATGTAAGGCCACCCCATTGAACCCGGAGGGAGCTCGGGTCTTTTATGAGGGTCTCTCTTGTTTCTTCTTCTGAGGAAGATGTGCAAGAGTAGACCGAGGAGAATGATAGGAACAAATAGAACAACCTTCTCCATATATGTAAATATCAGCAGTTGAGTCTAGCTTCTGAGGTAATGCAATTCTGGATTTTGGCTATTGTGGTTTGAGTCATTGTGAAAGGAAGAGGGTGGCTGTTTATATAGAGGCAGGTGCGGATAGAGACAAATGACAAATTGTATTAAGGGATTTACCATAAGAAAAAGGACACATAGGAATCCCATAAGAATTTGAATTTGCTCGGACCAAGTCCTTCCCGATCTTTTTTTTTTTTTGTTGCTGATTCCTCGCGATGACCCTTAAAAAACATGTTTTAAACACATTGAACAGCTCGGATCATCAAAATATGTCCGGGAGAGGAGAGGTCTGCACCGTAGCAAAGGGATCCCTTACTTGATCCTCCGTGTGTTATACATATAGATATATATTATACATACATATATTCAAAAACTGTATATATACAAAGAATTATACAGTCCAATGTCCCACATACTACAATTAGTCACTTTATTACCCTAATACTTGTCATCCAGGAACTGAATCCACAATTTACTCCTACTGCCAAATATACCCAATAAAGCTTTCCCACTTTTCCAATTTTACCCTCATTACTTCATGTCACATGGCTCCAAAGTCCAAACCATGGACTTATTGGCCTCAAGTTCAAATTCCTTTTCTTGACATTTTGAAATTCTTGATAGCATTTTGATTTGTAAACTCATGCTTTTAGTCTTCTATTTTACTATGTGGATAGGTTTTGGGTACCTACTTGCTTTGTCTCCTTTTTAGATATTACAGAACTTGTCACCTGATTGATTTTTATGCATTTTTGTTAGAGAGGTATCCTTGTCAAGAACAATGTAGAGGAAACTAACCAAACATGTTGAGCTAATTTGTGTCTGTTGATATTACTACAATATAGCAGACAACGATACCTTATCTATGTACTGCAGAGGCGCGTCCTAATATGCATGCAATTTTTTTGAAAGGTTTGTCTCAACAGCAAGCTGGATATTTCTGGTATTTAGAAGCTTGCATGATTCAGTGATTAACCTTTATCGCGTAATGAGGACAGGTAACGAAAAAATCACCACCGGCCTCTTGATTTTTTTTCTCCAAGAAACTGCTAGTGTTTTCCTTTGACTTTGCCCTGCTTATATTTTACAAACTCTGTTACAAGGCAAATTCAGAGTATGAGATTTACTTTTGCATCCTTTCCTAATATCATAACTTTTCTTATCACTGCTATCTCCCACGGTAATTTCTAGTTTCGTAAGCTGTTTTCTCCATTTCTTATAAATCTTAATTACCTTGAATGGCTGTGTTATCATGTTAGATTCCCATATATTGGTCTGTGATATGCAAACAACCAATATTTGCGCGTGTAAGCTGGTCCGGACACCTATTATAAAAAAAAAATGGATATTGTCTTTTAGTTTGCAGGTAACTAGGGCTTTGTTCGGTTTGGGTTTTGAGGGAGGATTTTGGGGGTAATAAGTAGAGAGAGAGTAAATTTTATTAGGGACCGTGCATGGTGGGTCTTGTCGTCTTGAGACTCAAATCGAACAAGGTGTAGATTTCCTGGAGTTTGGGTGTCTCACTTGTTGATCCAACTTTGGTGAATGTGGAGAGAAAGCAAGTTAGGCCCCTTTAGGAGATCTTTCTTCTTGAAATTAGTTCTCCCTGTGGACCCTCCCTCTGAGTTGTTCTAAGGGTATTGGTTAATCTGTTTTATTATTATTTTTTTGTTTTTTTAGTGATACTCAAATAATTGAATCACCTGAATTTGCTAACAAGTCTAGAAGCCATGTTGTACATTTGAACTCCTATTTTTTTACATTTGAATTTAACGGTTTGCGGACATACTAAACAAAATGTGAATATTAATCTCACGGGGTTGACCTAATGGTCCAGACTTGAAAGTTTGGATTTTGCTCTCCTTTAGATCTCATGTTCGAGACTTTGCAGGTGCTATCAACTCTTATGAGACAAGTCTATACGTGACTTTAAATGGAATCCGGTTTTGGTACAGTTACCCTAAGTAGAGTTGGTGAAGTTTTAGACATGGCGAAATAAGAGAGGGCCAAATTATGAGTCACGCAGAATATTGAGTTTCTCTAATTGACTTCTATCTGATCTGATGTTTGTTGTCGCGATTGCATAGACTTGCAGTCAAGTTGGATTATTAATTATACTGTTAGGAAATCGGAACAACAAACAGTTGTGCGTAATGAAAAACAGGAAAGAAAAACGAGACACAAGATATACGTGGAAAACCTCAACGCGAGGAAAAACCATGGAAGCCACACCAGTCCACTATAAAATCGAAAATAAGAGTACAAGTCTTCTCACAATTTCTCTGAGATCTGCATTTTCTCTCGCCTCTCTCTGTTTTTCTCTGAAAACTGATAACCCTAAAATTTAACAAACTGCTAAATAAATAGGTCGGACCCAATGGCCGAAATTACACCCCGAGGTCCAAAAATATCGTTTTCCTTGTGGGGGCTCCGCTCCCACCCCCCGGTGGGGCCGCTGCCCCCTACACCTCCGGGACAGACCACTGTTGAAGGTTGTCTGCACCCCAACATATACTAGAGTTGAGAAGTTTTCTTGGGACAACGATTTTTAAGTTTTGATTGACTCTGTTTGATGACAAAGGTTAAAATAATTTGGTTTGTATGTTACTTCATTTATTTACTTCATACATATATATATACAAGATCAACTTCTAATGAGGGATCCCTCATTTTATTTAAAATGAGGACCTCATGCTTCCCGACCAAATTTCGACGATCCGAACCGTTAGATATGTTTAAAATGTGTTTTTAAGGTCCACCGTGAGGATTTGTCCAAAAAAAATACCCGTAAGGGCTTCATCCGATCAGTTTTTGTTAAAAACGATATATATAACGTTTTTAACAAAAACTGATCGGATGAAGCCCTTACGGGTAATTTTTTTGGACGAATCCTCGCGGTGGACCTTAAAAACACATTTTAAACACATCTAACGGTTCAGATCGTCAAAATTCATTTCGGAAAGTGGAAAAATTGCTTGGTCCTCATTTTATTTAAAATGAGGGATCCCTCATTAGAAGTTGATCCTATATATACATATATATATGAGTCCGGTTCTAGTCCGGGAGTCCTGGATCCGGGACTCCACTTCCCGATATTTTTTTGACGATCCGATCCGTCCAATGTGTTCAGAATGTGTTTTCCAAGGTCCACGCGGAAAATCTTCAAAAAAAAATACCGGGAAGGGCTTGATCCAAGCAGTTTTCGCAAAAACTTTATATTTACAGTTTTTGCGAAAAACTATTTGGATCAAGCCCTTCCCGGTATTTTTTTTTTGAAGATTTCCCGCGTGGACCTTGGAAAATACATTTTGAACACATTGGACGGCTCGGATTTCCCCAAAACAATTTGTAAAAGCATCAAAACACCGAAAAGGCCTCAATCCGGGATCCTTGACAGGATCGCCGGTGTATATATATACATATATATATATATATATATATATATATATATATATATATATATATATATATATATATATATATATATATATATATGTTTTTAGCTATTTTTGTAGATAATGTATATGTTTGCCTCTAAATATTCAATTATTTTTTCTATTAACAAAATCGATTGAAATCAAATGCTCAAACTTCTACTTATAACATTCATTGTGGATGAGCAGCTTGCATGTTTTTGTGCGTTTTGTACGTTTGCCCCAATTTTACCGTTGAAATTTCCTTGTATTAGGTCGCATCGGGTTGGTGGAATGGGGAAATTCTGTGCTCATGGCACCCACAAGTGATGACTCAACAACCTTCACAACTACACCTTCGTGAAGATAGAATGAATCATACGCGTGACTCAGGGCTGTAAATGAACAGAGCCGTTCATGAACTATTCGAGGCTCGACTCGGTAAAGGTTTGTTCGAGTTCGATTCGGATACTAAACGAATTGAACCTGCGCCTCAATTTTAAGCTCATTTAATAAACGAGCAGAACCTGAACTTGACAATATTCGGCTCGATTAGGCTCGCGAACTTGGAATAATGAAAATTTTATAACTTGTATAAACCAATAAAAGTATTATAAACTTAAATTTTACTAATATGTTTTTATAATTTTATACATATATGAACTTATTTATGTACAAAATAGATTTTTTTTTGAAGTTCTAGACTTATATTAGAGCATAAATATCTAATATTTTTTCCTTGTTAAAGCTCGTGAACAAGTTCGAGTTTGACTCAAACCTATGCAAGTTCGGCTCGAGCCCGGCTCGTCAAATTTTCATTGAGTTTGAGTTCGGCTCGAGTTCGTTTAAAAATTTAATGAACGAACTTGAACATTCTAAAACTCGGCTCGATTCGGCTCGTTTATAGCTCTACGCGTGTGTGGCTACGGATGACAATCTTACCCAAAACTAATGGATTCCCACCTTGATTTGCATTAATCCGTACTATATTTACTCGAATTTTTTAACTCCGAGTTTTGTTTTAGATCAATTTGAAAAAGTCGATGGTTTTCAAATTGTACGTGAATTTGTATAATACCACACCAGAATCCAAACACAAAATGTTATATATGTGTCCACACAACCACTTTCGCGGGAAAAATCGAACCGAACCAAAACCCGTTCGTGTATGGTAACCGTCGAGGTTAAAAGAAACTCGTCGGGTTTTGGTTAAAGTTCGGTAGTATTTATAATTTTCGAGTTTCGGTTCAATTTCGTATAACTTTGACCGAACCAGTCCGTTGCCATTGCACAGATATTTGGCCCACCACATAGCGGTATTCCAAAATCCATAAAGATATGGGTACCGAACCCATGGTATCAAAATTGTACAAATCGGCACGCCAGGCTCACTTTTGAGTCTCACACAAATGATCCAAACCGTTCAATACCATGGAAACAATCAGCTCAATTGGATAATGTAAGTACTTGATCAAAACTTCAAATTTTTACTTCAAAAATCAAGTACCCACTTGCCGATTGGTACAATTTCGATACCATGGGGTCGGTACCCGTAGTAGAATCATTGAATATGGAAGGGGGAGGGGAATCTAGGGCGGGGACGGGATATAGGGTTTGCGAGCAATGGAATACAGCTCACCACGTTGGAAAATTTTAGGATCTCCGACCTTTCCAGCTCGGATTTCTGGGTTCCGGCCACTGTCACGGGTGTCCGGACTACAATATATACATCTCGACTAATCTCTCTTCGTTGTAGTAAAAAATAGGTCGTTTACGTCGGAACCAGAAAATTTACAATAAATTAGTACTTTCTTACGGCTTAATCCTAAGAATCGAATCTCGATCGTGCGGTGGTCAAACCCACTAATCAACCGGACTAATCTATCGCTCTCCTGCAAGTGGTGTACGTAAATGTGGTCCCTCAATTGATTCGGTTGTACGGAAATTTAGACACACGTGGAACCCTCTATCTCTTTTCCTTTTTTTTTTTTTTCTCTCTTAATTAGTCCGTGAGATGAAAAGGAAAGGGCCCATGCATCCGCCATCGTTCTTTTTATGACGAGAGAGAAATGTTACCGTACGGGAAAGGAAGAGTGTGTTGAAAATTAACAGAATCCACACGGATTTGGGGGGCTGCTGTGCGGGTGCCGCATGACACCGTGTCATGCGGCCAATCGAAGCTCAATGCAATATAAGTCATCCGTTACTTGATTAAATCCAAGCTGTGCATTTTCGCAATGGACGGTCGGATGCGCGTACAAGACGGGCTTCAAGACACCCGCCAAAGAGGCCCCCGGGTCCAATCCACACTTGGGGCAATCTTAAAAACAAAATGTGTAATTTTTTTTATTTTATAATCGGATGTTCGGACTAACTTGAACGCAATTGTTAACACACTAAGCCCGGAAATGTATATCATATGAAAAGGCTATTCGTTGAGAAGGTTATCAAGGTCATGTACATAGACGGCTGAGTTTTCCGCTTGATTTTAGCAACTGGGTTGCTAAAATTAAACGAAAAACTAAGCTCATGGTGGAGGTTGCACATGCCACACTGAAAATATAATAATTGAAAAAAATAATTGAAAAAAATAAATGGTTTCGATTATATAAATAATATCTCTATAGCTTTCATTTAAAGACCACGAGATAGTTGAATCAAATCTTTATTATTTGTAACAAAAAGTTAAAACTCAAGATAAAGCTTGATTTTACGGTACACTTTCGCTTTGTATTATTACCAACAAAATATAACTATTACTATTACTAGTAGTGGAGTTTCATCGAAAAGTGCAGCCCTCTTAACCAAATCCTAGCCCTGTCCCTGAGCAAGGTTATATGTGATCAACATTATTTTTGGCACATATAATTTCCAGAATTAATTAGGCTTAAAACTGAAATAATAGAATTTCAGCCGTAAATCTTCTATGTCCTCTCTCTTCTAGAAGATCAAAAGTAGATTTTCTTCCTCTAATACTATGTTTCTTGGAGTACTTTTTTGGTAAAGAGATAGAATTTCATTTAAAGAAAAATGAAGTTACAAACTACCGGAAAAATAACAGCATACAGACGAGAAGAACATATAATATGTTTCTTACTTGTTCGATACGAATAAGAGGATGATTACAAATGCACTCAAAAATTTGTATTTTGTCTTTGGAAGATAGAATTAGGTGGTGATATTTTTGAGAACTCCATGGTGATTTTTTTTTCTGTTTTTTGAAAGATGGATTCACATTGTGTAGTTTGCACTTATAATTTACATTTTTTTTTTCTTCTTCTTTTCCTTGCCGATTTTCGTCTAGTTGAATAGGGGGTGTTCCACTAACAAAAAACAGTTTTTTCCAAAAACCGAGACATGTCATTCTCTCACAATACATCACATAAAAAACTGTGAAAAACCAATTTTTTCAAAAAACCACATTAGTCGAACAATCGAACCGGTAATCAATAGTGTTGATTACAATTTTTGTTTTGGTTATAAATTTTAGTTTTGGTTTTACCAATACCCGAACCGTTGCAATCCTTGGATGTCACTATCAAAGCAAGCTGGATGACACATGTGGCAATGCTGCTATGGTCCAATTCTAGAGAGTTCCCTCGTAATTACGATAAGACCCCCTAAAAATCACCATAATTGATGTAAATCATTAATGTACGAAGTGTTCTTTCCTAGTATTTTATTTTATTTTATTTTATTTTATTTTATTTTATTTTATTTTATTTTATTTATTAAGGAACACATCTTCCATTTCAATAAAGTCATCAAGCACTTGCAAAGAAATTGCACCCGAGGAACACATAAATGAATCTAGGCACAACATGGCAACAAAGATATATAAGATAAAAATTATAGCAAAATAAGTGAGTTTCCAAATGCATATAGACGCGAGCCTCATGCTCTTAACACAAGCCAAGGAATCGAGGATTAACGGGGGAGAATTATGACCTCTCGATCTCTCCAAATTTCCAAACATAAAGAGCTTAACCCTCTTAACAGGCCTAATCACTGTTAGCAACCCATATTCTAGAATGTTCTAGCTCTCCGCTTGACCTGCATCGTCTCAACTAGGTCGGGCCTTACATGCGGGTCACAATTGAAGAGCAGAAGATAAACAAGAACAAATTACTGACCAACTGCAGCATGGTATTCAGAGATCGTATAGGCTGGACACATGGCATGGGTCTTCTCATGACACCTGGCTCGCTGTGCATTGTACATCCAAGTCGGGATCATCCGTAGTACGGTCCGGCCACGTGGCACCTTAATTAATTCATTATACAATGCTTCCCCGAGACCAGACCAGACTAACTAGACCATCGTATGTGGTGTTCGGTCAGGAAGTGGTGGTCGAGTACTGATTGTGAGGCAGAGGATGTAAGCAACGTCATCTCGTCACGAGGGTGGCAAGCGAGATCCTGCCTCTCAAATCAAAGGCACTTGTAGAAATACTACAATGATAAAATCATACAGCATGTATGCCATTTTCTTCCTCCGAAAAGCTCTGTTTTTTCCTTTTAACTCAGGGACTGAATTAGACATCGGAGTGTCCTTTGGTCGTCTTCGACCAATAGGACACTAACATGGTTTTTTGTTTCGTCGAGTCAAAGGAAGGAAGACTAACCACAGTCAAAGTCATATTCGGGCAATACCTAAGTTTAAGTGGGTCAAGTCTTGGGTCAAACGGTACGACTTTGATCATGCGGTAAAGATTGGTCATTGGTTCCGGTTGGTTATCCATAAGAAATAGGTAATCGTTTCCGGTGGCGGAGCCAGAAATTGAAGTCAGAAAGTGTCGCGTTATGAAAAAAATCTTCGTATGATAATTTTTTCAAGACTAAATTTAGTCATTCCAGTTTTAATGAGATGGTTTTAATGAAAGAAATCTTCGTAAGTTAAAAATTAATCACGAGTATTTTTGTTATTATATCACTCGACGAACGCAATATCATTATCGCACCATATTATCCACCATAATTTAATGTTCTCGACATAAAAATTGTTCTTACTTTTTTATTATTATTGAAATTGTATAAAAAAAATTTACGTAAATCTTTAAAAAAAATGTAAAATATACTCCAAAATAGGAAGTCGGGAGACCAGGAGCCGGAGCCACTCCGTCCCTTATGTAGCTCCGCCACTGATCGTTTCCTATTTTACGAGATTAGGTTGGAAGAAATTTCAGGGACAGGTGACAGCTTCTCATGGTAACGGCTGATGGGTGCACAACACCCCCGAGTCCGCTTCTCATGGTATATACTCCATTCAAGAGGGAATTTCTCGAATATTATTCCTTTATACAGTAGTAGCAACAAGCAATTTTGTTATTGGAGCTATGTTCGCAGGTCGTGCGAGCGTAAAGTAAGAAATGGATTCAAAGGAGTTAGAATGTGACATGTTTTCATGGCCCTGTGGCGCTCGTTTATAGGGACAAACATGGATGGAACTAGGGAGAGGCCAGTAGGGGCGGTCGCCCCTGTAAGGAAAAAAAATTCTAGTATTATATAGAAAAAATAAATTTTCTTATGAATTATATAGGCTCGTCCCTACAAAGTATTTTGAAAAAAAAATTCTCTATTGCGTAGTGAAATTTTTAACTTCGGCCCTGGGACAAACAACTACTATAAAATGGGAAAAACAGGACAGGCCAGGGGCGACTCCACATAGGAGTTAGGGGGGTCAGCCGACCCCATGGCGGGAAAAAAAATACTACTACTATGTTAATTTTTTTTAGGAAATTCATAAATGAACCCCCATAAATTTAGGGTTGACACCACTGGATAATTCTCCAACCTTAAATTTAGGGTTGACGCCACTGGATAATTCCCCAACTTTCATCCTCCCTCTTTGTGTGACTTGTTTGAATCATAGTTACTCGTTTTGTTCTTTTGATAAGGAAGTACTCCTACTATCCCAAATTGTTGCTCCTAGTTACTAAAAAAAATTGTTCATATCGTCAGATTTTTAATGATTTATATATCTAATATGGATCTTGTTTTGATGGATCTCAATTAATTTTATCAAACACCTATTTTAAAATCAAAGAAAAATTATAGATTATAAAATATAGGTAATTGTTTGAATGGTTCAAAAAGTGAAACAGAAGCAACAAGTTGGGATGGAGGGATTATTTGATAGTATGTCGAGACCACGTCGAATGCAATTGTAGAAGCTTGTGTAATTTTTTTTTTGTATGTGGCGAAAATTATAAACAGAAAAAACTGTTTTATGCTTTTTGATGACATCTTTTGTTCATTAGATTGAGCTTTAAATTTGATTTCTGTTGGAACAAAATTTTTAGTTGTCATTACTGTGATATTTTCTTTGATTTATGGTTGATAAAGATATTTGATGTTTATAATGACCCCCACTTCCGAAATCCTGGAGTCGCCACTGGGACAGGCCACAGGTCCTCGGACGTCGCCTTAATAGGCAAATTACTTTTGTCATTTTACAGCTTCTAATTAGCTTTCATAGACAAGTTCCGGCACGCCCGAGCATTATACATCACCCCCTTTTCCAGGGAGGTGTTGTCTCTAGGTTTTAGTGGAAACAACATTCTACGGAATCACGCATGCATCTGATCATCAAATTAAAAACTCTCCAAAACGAGAGATGAATATTACACAAACAAATGATGACTAGAAGAAGAGAATCCCTTTAGGATTCTCCCATATATCTTGCATATGAACAATACAGCTAAAATGTATTCGTTCAGAAATTAATAAAGTTTTTAGCCTTTCAATAATAATAAAAAAAATGAAGGAGCGATTGTCCACTTAAAATTTCGAACAATCTAATTACGTACTTGATTTGTTGATAATCTTTTAAAAATAATATGTATTTTTTTTTTTTGAAAATGTCAAGAATTTCATATCAACGCCATCCGGCAACGATTACATCAAATGACAGGAAAGAGACCACAACCACTAACAATTGAAATGAACACGGCTTAAAGCTATCAAAGGCTACCGGCTCTCAGACACACTTGCCGAAGCAGACCCAACACATTTGGGATGGGACTATGAATCCTATCAAAAGTTGGTAGTAGAGACCCGAACAGGTACCCAGCTCAATTCGTTAACCAAAACCGCACACATGTAATCAACGAACTAACTAACAGTAAAAGCAAATAAAAGCAAATAAAAAACCCAGCAAATTGTACTCAGAACATGTGCAACCGAAACACCTCCATGAGGATTCAAAAATAATATGTTTGAATCCTCGAATTTAACCTTTTTGGTGTGAACATATGGTATTAAATTTACATTGGCATATGTGAGGTTGAAATCGCAGTCAATAAAAATGACTTTTCGGGACAAAACTCAGGCACGAAATCCGTATTTCCTAGCCAAATGATACCCCTTTTAATAAGGAAATCGGATTTCGTCGCCAAAAAGACATCTTTAGAATATACATATACCAAGCAACTTATATACATATATACAATATATAATATTTGTATTTTATATATGAGATCATCATTCAGTACCAACTAGGGGTGCAAACGAGCCGAGCCGAGCTTTGTAGTGTTCGAGCTCGGCTCGGTCATAAACGAGCCGAGCCCTTATCGAGCCGAGCCAGGGTAATTTACTTAACGAGCCTCCTTAAACGAGCCGAGCCTATGTTAATCGAGCCGAGCCGAGCTTTAGCAAGCTCGTTAACTAAACGAGCCTGAAAATCGAGCTCGAACTCGGCTCGTTTACTTATCGAACCGAGCCTTAACGAGCCGAGCCACGAGCTGTTCGGTTCGTTTGCAGCCCTTACTACCAACAAGCGAAACTTTCTTTGAAGTATATGATTAGGCACTGCTTCAAAAGCTATGAGTGGGTTCCATGGCAGAAGATACGATTTTCATTGGGCACCCCACACCCCAAAAATGTGGATTCGGGAAAAGAATTCAAAGAACTTGGCCAATATTTTTCACCAACTTATGAGAATCTGGCACGAGAGAAACCCAGATGGGACATACCAACATTCATTTCTCAGTAAATCTAATCCAACCAGAGAGTTTTTTCAATCAAAATATACCAAAGTTTTTTCAATCAAAATATATCAAAATATAAATTCTATTATTTTTTCTTTGGTATATTTCAATCAAAATATATCAAAATTTAGTTTGTCTTTTGGTTTTCTTTGTTGGCAGTGGCGGCTCCAGGAATTTTTAACAGAGTGTTCAGAAATTACCTTTAACTCTGCTAGCTTAACCAATCAGTCGTATCTTCACGAGATTTCATATACTAGTGTGTATAATGCGACCTCAAAAATACAAAAACACGTAAAACGTTGTAGTTGTTTTCAGTTTTTTTATATTTTTACCAAAGCAAAATCAAACAGGAGCATAAATATGCTTATTTTTTTTAGGAAATTATGTAGCGAATACGTTTGCACGGATCTTTATAAACATATGTTTTTATTTTTGGATTGTCTGCTCTAAGAAAAACTACACCATAACGATACCAACAGATATTTTTTCCTCTTCATTTTTTTGTCATTAAGATGTCTATCTTTTTTTGAGATGCAGTGTGTGTTGTTTATAGTATAGGACTAAGTGTTCAAACAAAATATTAGATAAAATTACTAGATGCAATATAACAACAAAATAAAAAAACGTGTTCAATTGACCACTTTTTCTTATATGTTGTGTCACCTTGAGCTATAACGGGATGTAATTTAGGTTGTTCAAAGTAGACTGATTTGTTGGTGGGTGTTCATTTAATTTTGCACTGGGTGTTCATTCATATTTCGGCTGGGTGTTCAAAACATGAACTGACCTAAAATTTGTACAAATTCCTAAAATTTGTACAAATTTTTACATGTATTATTAGTATAATTTTTTTTTTAGCCGCCAATGTTTGTTGGGTTGTTTTAGCGGGTGTCTAGCTTTGTTTTTGTTGTGGTGTTGGTTGGCTCCTTTTCGTCCTTTGGGTTTGGTTCTTGGGCGGCATTTTGCCAGTTTGCTCGGGATTCTTCTAATCTTTGTTTCCTTTCAAAGGCTAATAAAATCTTTTTTGCCGATAAAAAGAGGATAATAGTGCAGTAATAGACACCATCTTCTCTAGACACCATGACCCCATTGCCTTAATCATGAAAAATGTGGCAAGCAATATGGCCCCATGAATCTTCTTCCTGTTTCTGTTTATGTTTTTCACTATCATCAGATTCGATCTTTCACCTTATCTTTAGCTAACCTACATCTAGCCTACGAGGCAACTGAGTTTCATCACAACTCTCATATTGCTTGAGTATTTTTTTTGAACGGCAAATTTTTTTATTAATCTTTGGAAACATGTTACAAAGATTAAAAGGACACGTGAGAAAACGGCGTCACAACGCAAAGAGACATCCCAACTAAGTTGACACCCCTTCAAGTGACAATCATATTGCTTGAGTATGAAAATATGAAATGAGTTCTGCCCTACTAAACACGCATCGACGTCTCCACCTAATAACTTAAGATTTTTTATGAGTTCATAGTCATCGGTCTAATACGGTGTCAAATCAGGTAATAGATTTCGTCCCTTCTTGATTCTAAAATATTTGACTTTTGTTAAGCGGCAGTAAGGGGAGGTGTGGCAGAGGGTGGTAGAAATGGTATGTATCATTGTTCTATGAATATGTAGGTGGATACATATATACTTACAATATGATGTTAGCGTGGCTGGTAGCAGTATCTATATTCTATTGGTAACATGTTGGAGATAAGGATGAAAGTCCAGTAGCTTTACCATATAAAAAGAACACGTTTACCTTTATAGATGTACCTACACTAGTTGAACAATAAAGCTCTTGTGCACAAATATACAACAAGTCCACCAATCAAAACATCAAATCACACTTGATAGTGGCGCAGTGAAACTACTAAAATGTGACTAGGAACATAATATCTCGCAAAATTAATGCTTTTATATGGGGCCGGTTCAAAGGACACATAAGAAAACACATAAAAAAACACAATTTATTTTGGAGCCCCACGATAATAATTTGAACCGTTCAACTTGTTTAAAATATGTTTTTAAGGATAAGTGTAAAAAAATCAACTCATTCAAATGACGGTAAGTGCTCGATCCAAACAATTCTGAGAAATACTAGGTCCTGTCAAGTTTTTTGAATAACTGTTTGGATCAAGCACTTATCAATATTGGATTGAGCCGAATTTTTGCAGGAAATCTTATTTTATCCATTTAAACAAAGTGAGTGGTTCAGATCATTACAATATAACCTGGAACAAAAACGTGTGTTTTTTTTTATGTGTATCCGGAACCGGCCCCTTACATGTTATGTTTTATATCACCTAGTTACGTGACGATATAATTGTTTGTGTTTTTTATTTCAACTTTATATGACTTTCAATTATTAGACTAACTAATGAAACCCGTAACCACATGTGAGGCCTCTGAAGAGGCCACACCTAACCAAACAAATATGTTAGGCTTACACACAAGTTTACATCTTCTTTTACAAGTGATGGTAGGACCCAGAACATGAAGTACTCTTGAAACTAGTAGAAGGGGAAATATGCCAAAAGATAGCAAATAAGAGATTGGGCCTAAAACAAAATTACTGTAGTTTATTGGTACTAATTGTCACTTATTACTCTATAAAAACACACTAGCTAGCATATAAGTTAGCAGCAAGTCTACACGCGCTAAAAATATTTCAAAATTAATAAATGATTCAGATTGTTCATGTGAGACTCCGAAGTGAACCTCATGGAGCAATCTATATATGCATATACTGTGTGCACATATCAGTGCGCATACTCGTAAGTAAGTTAGCTAGCTGTGAAAAAAGAATCCAATACCGAATTTGTGAGATTCATAGATCTGTGCGCGTAGCTAGCCTCCTAAGTTAGCTAGCTTTGGAAAAAGAATCCAATACCAAATTTGTGGGATTCATAGATCTATGCACGTAGCTAGCCTCATAACTTAGCTAACTGTGGAAAAAGAATCCAATACTGAATTTGTGGGATTCACAGACTTGTGCTTCTAGCTAGCCGCACAGGTTAGCTAGTTGTGGAAAAAGAATCCAATACCAAATTTGTGGGATTCATAGATCTGTGCGTGTAGCTAGCCTCACAAGTTAGCTAACTGTGAAAAAAGAATCAAATACCGAATTTGTGAGATTCACAGACTTGTGCTTCTAGCTAGCCGCACAAGTTATCCAGTTGCGGAAAAAGAATCCAATACTGAATTTGAGGGATTTGCATATCCGTTTGCCTAGTAGCTAGCCTCATAAGTTAGCTAGCTATCTAGTCGTGAGCAAAGAATCCACTACTGAAATTGGGGGATTTGTTTGGTCAATTGGGGAAATGTTTCCCAAAGCATCAACCTGAATAATCATGCACGGCAAGAACATATGTGAGAAAGCTGGTGTTGTACTGAATGTGCAATCCACTCTATGCGTGTCAGGCCGTGAATCCTTCCCTTTGTGATTGGGTGTCCGACACTTGGACTTTTAAGCAAACTTCCACTGAACAGAAGATCTCCAGCGTTTTCAATTATTACAGGCATGTGTCTAGGTTTTACATGCTCAATTTGTACTGTGGAGCCCACACTCCATAGCATTATTTTTGATTTTTTTTTTTTTTTTGGAATTTGAATTATCAAAAAAGGTCAAAACTATTGGAAATATCATATTGGAAACTGAGTCCTAGAATTTCGGTTTGAGCTATAATTTTGCGGGTTTCGGAAATTTGACGTTTGGTGTCGCAAGTAGGGACGAGACAATATATCAAGGGACGGAGTCAGGATTTTGGCGTAGGGGGGACGGATATATACAATAACAAAAATTAAAATTAAGACAACGATATGATTTTTTACTGACTCATATAGGAGAATGATCCGTTAAGGGATCCCTTAACCAAAAAACCGTGCGGACCAGGGGTATTTTTGACTTTCCGGATCAAATTTTGACGATCCGAACCGCTCAATGTTTTTAAAATGCATTTTCCAAGGTCCACGCGGAAAATCTTCCAAAAAAAATACCCGGAAGGGCTTGATCCATACAATTACCGAAAACTGTATGGACAGTTTTTACCGTAACCAAAAACTGTATGGATCAAGCCCTTTCGGGTATTTTTTTTGGAAGATTTTCCGCGTGGACCTTGGAAAATGCATTTTAAAAACATTGAGCGGTTCGGATCGTCAAAATTTGATCCGGAAAGTCGAAAATACCCCTGGTCCGCACCAAATTTTTGGTTAAGGGATCCCTTAAGAGATCATTACTCTATATATATATATATAGATATGTATATAAAATAACACCAATACATATGAAACTAAACATGTTTCTAATATCAACTTAGATTGCAAAAGGTATTAACGTCTATCTAATCTTATCTAGTGTTTACTGAAATCAGGCATCTTGAATTGTGCTCGACACTCTTTCTTGTTATTAAAAGCATCAATGATAGAGTCTGTGTCCAACCTTCAGCAATATCTTTTGGTACAAAGTTGTTTTATAGCTTGATAAATATTGAAGTTGTTACAATTATTTTTTTAACGAAAAACGGAGGAGGGACGGGACTATATAGTTTGATGATAAATTTTTTTTTTCCAATGTAATAGTACGAATTTTTTAAGACGTAAGGGGGCGACTGCCCCTACTAGCCCCCTGACTCCATCCTTGAATATATACAGAATATAAACTTGACGTCTGTGTCACAAATTGAGAAGAGCCAACATATCCACACAGAATATAGATTACAGGGAGAGGGGTATGATTCAAAATCCACTCCATTAAGATAGCACTGAGGACATGTGCGATGCTCATCATGCACAAACAAAGAGATTTTGCTGTTATACCTCTTCATTACCAATCTCAATTTCAGCCCGCCTACATTACGAATTCCCTAAAAACTACAAGAGCTCGTTTGGATGCTGGAAATGAAAGAGAGATGAGGAAGATTGGGTTATTTAGTCATGGTCCCACACCTCATCCATGCTTTGGCTGCCAAAATCAACCTCCGACTAATTAGTCATGCCCCTCCCTGACTAAATATAAGTAGGGGGGAGAGGTGTCTATGTTTAGTCGGGGGATTAGCCCCCCAATTTACCTCCCTACCCCCATGCAATTTCCTTCGGATAAAAAAATAAAGTATTTTTGCATATAATTATTTATTTATTTTTGTACCAAATTAAACTACTAATAAAGATCTTTAATTCGATACAAAAAAAATGAATTTTTTTTATACTTTATAATTTTACATTGTTGGCTTGTTCAGTTGCTTTGCAATATCCTTCGGATCAAAAAATAAAGTACTTCCGTATATAATTTTTTATTTTTGCTTGCACCAAATTAAACTACTAATAGAGATCTTTAATTCGATACAAAAAAAAAATTGAAATTTTTTATACTTTAGAATTTTACATTGTTCGCATGTTGGCTTGTTAAATAGTATATAAAATAAATAAATAAAAAACAAATAAAAAACGTTTTTTAAAATAAAAAATATTACTACAATTAAGTATTATAAATTAAATATTGAATAGTGTAATTAATTTTGGTATTTATATAATTTTATAAATACATAATTTAATATATGCATTACCAAGGGCAAGAAAGTATTTTGACATGATTTTACATCATCCACCCTCCTTATCCCCCTTTTATTATCCCTTATCCAAACCATGTACTATTTAATCCCCCCTTCTTAACTGTGGGTTCATCTTTCTTATTTAATCACTCCGACTATTTTATCCCCCCTTACTATTTAATCTCTCTTAAACCAATACGTCATCCAAAAGGGCCGTAACCGATACCAAATGAGGCTTAAAGACGATCATCTGCCCTCTGGTTTATGTTCCATTGTGGTTGGCACGATGGCAAATTGAAAATTCCTTCCACACCAACCAAGAAAAACATCGTATTATTTTTCTTCAAACCCTTCTACCTGCACCGATGGGGTGCACCGACCCCGTACCGACAGCGTCGTGGACACCGTTGTGGGTTCCAAACGATCGATCCGAGCCGTTCATCCTTCTCAAAATCGAATTCCGAGTGGGTCCACGAGGGAATCGAGGCAATCGGACAGCTGTATGAGCTTGATCCAAAATCACCCCATTTCATTCAAATTCACCCCATTTCATTCAATTTGAAATGTTGTACCCCATGCTGAGTTATACCCCATCCTGTTGAGTTATACCATGCTGAGTTATACCCCATCCACTGAGATGGATCAAGGGTTCCTGATGTGCACCATGTGCACAACACCGTGTAGTGCGGGGATTCGGCCGTCCATTGCGAAAATGCACGGTTCAGATTTAATCCAAGCACTAGACGGTTCGAATTTATATGGGGCTCGGTTTAAATCCGAGCCGTGCATTTTCGCAATGGACGGTTAGATGCTCCGTACCACACGGTGCTATGCACATGGTACGCAGCAGGAACTCCACTCCCCACTGAGATATGTAAACAGTTCCTAAGAGTTCTAACGGATGGTGCCTAATGATGATTTGATTAATGCATGAAAATATGTAAGTCCGAGGTTTGTATATATGCGATGTCCAATTATTCATTAGTTTGGAAGTAATGTCACGTGGTGCTCCGGATCACTCACCACACATTTTTGTAAAATCTACGACTACTTTTTTTTTTTTTTTTTTCCAATCGATATACATTAGCGGGAAAGGGGGTTAGTAGTGTTAGATTAGTTAGGCCAACCACGCCCCTCGCGGGGCTCGAACCCAGGCCTCCACTGAGGAGGTGGGGTGAACTTACCGGCTAAGCTAGCCCGGCAGTTCAAATCTACGACTACTTAAGTGTATAAACTCTATATAAATGTGTGGTACTGAATAAATACTCGTATCAGATGGAGACACAGAATGTGGCAATTAGGTTGAACATTAATAATCAAAACGAGAAAAGGCACAATTGATGAAATTGTGGAATCAGTGTATTTGTTTCTTTTGTGCACGAGTTCTTTTCAGTACCTTGAGAACGACTTGTGTACGTTGCATTATACTTACTCGACTAGGAAAATGACACTTCCAAGCAATAATTAACTATTTTTGACAAGATAACGATAAAGTGACAGAGAAAAGAAAAGCATAATGTAAAGCTTAATTACTACTTATTAAAATAAGGGAAAAGCTAAATTATGATCCTAAGAGCAACAGCAGCCGCTGCTCCAGATTTGAGGCAAAATAGAGAAGAAAAGAGAGAAAAGTTGAGTGCAGCAGCTTAGGAAAAGGGCGACTTGTTCAAAAGTCCTAGGTAAAGAATTTGTAATCCCATTAATCCACCAAACAAGTTTATAACCTATACAGTCCTAACGCTGGCATTTTTTACACCATAAATATATGAACATTGCATAGGTATACCATGGCACTATTTATCATCCATACATTTTTTTTTTTTTTTTCTCTTACCCAGCTAGAAGCTCAACGACGATGGAGCTCCCAACCGCCGGTGACGGCGACAGTGATGACGAACAGTGCTATGGCGACCATCGACCGCGATGGAGGCTTTCTAATCCAGATCGACGGTGATGGAGGCTCTCGAACCAAGATCAACGGCAACGGAGCTTTCGATCGACGACAACAGCGATCAACAGCGATGGAAGAGGTAACGATCAGAAAAGGTAACAACGGCAATGGAAGAGGTAACGATGGCGATGGAAGAGGTATCGACGTCGATGGAACCTAAATCGTAGGTTTTGGTTAGATCTGCATTTTTATTGGTGTGAATTTGCAGTTGGCGGTGTTTGCTAAAATTGGTTGCATCATTTGATACACACTTATTAAAGGTGTGTATCATATACACCTATATATTGTATGGTCAATATTGTGACACCTCATTGGCAATCGTAACATTTTTTAGTGTTTCGTAACTTTCAAGCAATATGATTCGTAACATTTTCTATGATTCATGACATTTGGTATGTCTCACTTCTATTAATAAGAGGTAATCAATTCGTAACTTTTATAGGGGTGCATATGATACACACCCAAATAGTGGGTGTGTATCGTAGCATTTCCCAACTAACAAACATATGTGAAGAACGATTAAGCAAGAAACAAATAACACAAGATAGAGATCCATTTTAAGGGGGTCAGGGGTGTGTGCTTTGCGGCGTTTGCACAACACATTTGTTGTGCAACATCATGCGGCCCACCTAGGGTTCTTTTCTCTTTTTATCTGAACCGTTAATTTTATTCGTCTCGTCAAGTATGTGTATCACGTAAAAATTCAAGTTGATCAGGCGGCAGATGTAACTATGTTTTCCGACTGCATTTTCATGGAAACGAAACAGTTAAAGAAACCGTTGTAGGTGATTTTTTTCACAAAACTATAAGTGAAATGATTAACGATCAAATAGTTTTCGATGTCCGATTAACCTTAATTTTTTTGTGACATACATATTCGATGAAAAGAACAAAATGAACGATTCTGATCAAATAATGGGACCAAGGGTGGGCCCCCTAGCACTACACTGCACATACAAGACACCCATTTTCAATTGTCCACTATAAGAATGCATGCATTTTCAAACCCCAAAAAATATATTTCTCTATGTAATTTCACCAAATAAAAGTGCTCACTGAGCGTACAAAACAATTAAAAAACTCTATGAAAGTACATTTTTTATGTCCAAGAAAATACACGTCTCTAAAAAAGGACACTTAAAAAGAGATGGAGGGAGTAGCATTATTATTACGGGTGGGGGGTTTTGGTTGGGGTGACATGATCCGTCGAGTCTTCAAAATTTTCTAATATGGTCCTAGGTTTATAGGCGTTTCATTCATTTGCCCACAAATGACAAATATTTCAAAAGGGAATTTATATTGACACTTTCCAAAGTGTTAATGACACTCCAAAAGGGGGAGCGAGGGACTGATATTGACACTCCCCCTTTTGGAGTGTCATTAACACTTCGGGGAGTGCCAATAACAATACCCATTGTTTGTACGACAAATCACAATACTCATTGCTTGTACAACAAATATGATTCGACCAAATTTGAGTGATATCCATTATCCAATAGTCTTGATTTTTTGCATGGGCAGTGCATACTTCTAGATTTACAAATGAACGATTTTCGGATCATAAGGAATAAAACCGTAATGGGTCTCATTTTGCACATTACGTGAAGATCCAAGGAGTAACGGGTCTCATTGAGAGTGCTAGAACATTTAGCTATTTTGGCCTGGAGTAGCATATGATTGTCGCGAGAATTGGGCACATGCCAATCTCGTTCGAATAAAAATAAAAAGGAGGTATTTGAAGATAAAAAGGGCGTGTGAAAATTATTTTACCTTTTAAATTTGTACTAAGCAAACAAACAAAACAAAAAAGGTTTTCAAAAGAAATCAAAAGGAGGGAAAGCAAAAGAAACCTCGACTCATTGCCTCCTTCAATGTGCTGCACGCTGGATAACGACCTTGCTTTCCATCGACATTGATTTCTCAGTAAAAAAAAAGGACAAATATTCCTTTTGATGTTCACAAGTCAATAGTCATGCATATGAGCACTCCTACCCCAGAATCTCGACCGTTGAAGTTTAAATTCTGCGCATCTATTTTGGGTATCTAGACTTTTTGTATGCGTATTGAGTACCCTTTTTTTTCCGACGGTTACGGATGTGTAGGCCAGTTTATGTTTCACATTAACTAATTTCCTCACCAATCTAATTAAAGATGGATTATCCACTGGGATTTAAAGAATCCATAAGAAATTACCGTTTTGCGACCCGTTATCAAAAATTGAACTCTGATGAATTGTGTGGCGAGCAAAATCTGCCAACCAATCGCACTAACCCCATCATGTTCATACCCAACAACCTATAGTCAAGAATTTTTATTTACCCAAAAACATTTTTGTGGTTGAGGTAAGAACTCAGCTGATATTTATGGGCCCCACGGCCTTAATCTTTCTGCCACATCAGGAATTCCAGCTGGAGGATCTCCGAAAGTGGCTGAATTATTGATAGTGTTTTTTGTTTTCGGCAAAAATGGGAATCTAAAATTTTATCTACAGCCATCAAATTGGAAAGAAAAGGCCCAATGGCCTTGAATGGTCCTTGACAGCTCTTTCAGCCTCCACTTCTGAACAGTGAAATGTAGTCAAAGTGTGGTCTCATTCAATCATTTATATTCTGTCCATTTCCTCGATGGGAGATTTGCCTAAATTTCTGATTTTGATCTTCTCTCTAGTTTTTTTTTTTTTTCCTCCTTCGGCGAATCAGTATTGTGAGTTGGAGTCGGTGGAGTTTGAACCACAGTCATATGAATGAGAGTACATGATGAATACCTCTAGACTACCACTCCAGTTGCATCTTCTCTCCAGTTACATGAGATATTTGCACTTCTTACTCAACAATATGGTCTTAATAAATTTGAGGCTCTAAAGTTTGTAATTGTGTAAAATTTATGAAAAAATTCAAAGTAGCATTTGAACTTTCAGCCAATTCCCAAAAAAACACTTGGACTTTAGTCGTCAACAACACCACACTTGAACTTTAAACTTCGTCAATAAAAAAAACCCATGCCGTCCCATTCGATGCCTTTATTAATAGAGAAAACTAACAAAAAGACTTAACCTAGCTATTTGTGACAAACTGATAGCAAACAAACAATATACAGGCTGATTCTAACAATTTTAAATGCAATCACTAGCTCACAAACATTTCGAGCACTGGGTCGAGATTATTTTTGGATTTTTCAAGTACGAGAATGTAGTTGTAGCGATTTCGAGGGTCAATGGTGGCTTGGGTTTGGTTTTTGAAAGTCATCAGGGTACGATTTTGAGGTCTAGGGTTTCGTTTTCGAAGGGTAGGATTATGTTTGGGTTTTTTAGGGTTAGGGCTTTGACTTATTGGTCGATTGGGTATTGGGTCAGATTGTTAGGGGTTGATTGGGTACTGGGTCAGATTATTAGGGGTCGAAAGTAAGGAATGGATTTTGAGTATAATTGTAGTCGTGATTTGGAGTTTCAAGAGGTATACTAGTCGTGATTTGGGATTTTGAGTTTAGGTGTTTTTTTTTTTGACAGGTTCCAATGTCTAGGGTTTCGATTTGTGGGAGATGAAGTTTCAACTCAGGGTTTCTAGGATGAACGATGTTGGTCGGCGATGGTGAGGTGGGCGACAGTGGTGAGGGCTAAGTCTCTCCGTTAGTTCCCTCTGTTAAAAAGGTCATCGAACGGGACGACAAAGATTTTTTGTTGATGGAATATAAAGTTCAGGTGTGGTTTTGTTGACGACTGAAGTCCAGATTTTTTTTTTAGAATTGGCTAAAAGTTCAGGAACTATTTTGGAATTTTCCCTAAAATTTATACACCATTGTTTTTTAGATATAGTATGAAATTGTTATATTTATTTCACCGCTAAACTCCTAATTTTGAGCTTTTCTTATTTATTGCGGTATGATCCATGCAAGATTGAGATATTCTTTCCATTGTAGACCTGAGTTTGGATGGCGGCAATCTTGAGGGGAATGTGAATGTGATATGTTCTTTCAGTAATTCTAACGTTTGGAAGAGACATGAACCAGCATCATAGGAGGAATGAGAATGTGATACATTCTTTCAATGATTCTAACGTTTGGAAGATACAACAACGAGAATGTGATGCCATACTTATATAATTCCGACGAAGAGACATGAATAAGAATGTGATTCGTTATGTCATATTCAACTAGGAATCATATTCCAAACTGAGTGAGAATTTGAATCACTCCCTCACCCTATGAGAATCTTTGATTCCTTGCTCATTTATCAAGAAAATGAGATGTTGACTTTAACAAATTTTTAAAATAATTGTTTCATGTATAAGATTACGGAATTAATCCAGGCACCAAAGTGAAATTAATCCAGGTATCTAATTCCTAGAAATTCGATTCCCAGTAATCACATTTCTATACATACTCAAGATTCCGGTCATCGAAACATAATCTGAATGGTATACCAGTGTTTTCATTATACTCAATCGTCCGAGTAACTACATGCTCAGTGTTTCTAGAGAACTCTTAGCGATTGCTTCAAGAACACCAAATAATCTCTCAGCAAAGTACGCCAGATATGATCGATCTTCTTAAAATCATCCCCTCGTGTCTCATCCTAGGTTTGGGCTTATCATCTCACTTTGGTAAAAGTAGCTTTCTCATCCCAAAGCATGTTTATTAAACTTCAATCTTACCAAAAACAGTTGTCTTTTGTCTTGCACTTTAATTTCCAAACCACAGCTTTTTTAGAGGGGCCAAGGCCGAAAAAAGATTGTAAACTTTTCTTTTTTTTATCCTAAAAAGATTGTAAAAATTTGACAACTCACCTTGTATTAACTTTGTTCAACAACTACGAACACAGACAGCCTGTTCAGCACATGTAAATGGAAGGGTTTGGCTTGCGTATATCCTTTATTTGTTTGCATCTCATCTCCCGGATATTTTTTTGGCCGGGATACTGGTTGTGTATCCACGAAAGCCTTATTTTTGGAACCCCCTCCAAATCGTATCCGGCATCCACTTTACCAAAATACACCTGAGCCCAACTTCATTTGCTTTAATCATCCAAAATACCAGGGCTCACTTTGTGTTCCCAATCCCACTCCATCTCTGGAATTTCCAATAGAATACGCTCGTTTCATCCAATTAAGCACCCAGAAAACCTAACTGATTCTATTGATTTTTCAAAACCTGATGAGTACATATGCACATTCCAATTGATTTTTCAGAAATTCACCAGATTCATGGGTCTCCGACAATGGTCTCCAAAACAACCTCTCCCAGTCTCAGCTCCGCCATCAACAATTTTGATTTTGTACACAATCACCCCCCCGATTTAGATTTTGTACGTGAGAAAGAGAGAGAATCCCTGAGATTCCGACGATCTTGTCTCTTGTTACCGGTGGATTATTTTTGCATACCAGAGCGATATCAAAGAAGGGAGAAATTATTAAAAGCAACGCGAGTTTTAGGTGCAAAATAAGAATTTCACACAATTGAACATTCTCCACTCCCTCATATCTGCTTCCAAAAAAAAAACCAATTGTGGGCTGTACAATCCATGGAACAAACCATGGAAGAAAAAATAGCAGATTTGGTACAATCCATGGAAGCAGAATTAAAAAAATAAATCTAATTCAAATCTGCTTCCATGGATTGTACCAAATCTGCTATTTTTACGGACTTCATAAATCTAATTCAAAGTTAACTTGTTTTTCAGATGAGCCACGATGTGAATTGTGGGCTAGTCGCTCGCTGAAGCGATTAAAACTTGACAAGCCTCAAAAACAATATTCAAACTCGATTTGTTTGTGAAACAAACCAATTTTGAGCAAGCTTCTGCGGTGCGAAAACAAACACGAACTCAAACTCAAATAACTTGGTTCATTCATCCGTCATATCTTCAATTAGCTTCTCCCTGTACTCTGAAACATAAAACCAAAAAAGCTGCTATGCCTTTTCCATAAAACAACAACAAAGTACTTTGTTAGCCGAAAGAAAACTGGAAAAATCGCTCCTATTATTCTCTTTTTCGGAACAATAAAATCAGGCAGTACATTTGGACACCAAGGTCAGCAACCCCAACCAAACTCAGTATTCTGCCCATGGATCTCTAAATTAGAGCTATTTCACTTCAGTAGTTTGCCTATGTTCAAAATTTCTTTATTTGACCTGCTGAAGGTACAACTGACATTAATCCTACCTATCACACAGAAACGCACAATCCAAGCGAAAAGCTCGCCATTTCTGAGTACAAAGAACCATATATTAATAAAACTAAATGAAGCCACACAAAAAAAGAACCAGAAGATGCGGGAAGACCATCAATCTAATTCTGTGGATTTGAACTGGGGTCTTAGAATGATGCATTTGGAACTTAAACTTACATGTATATTCAACTACAACACAAACTTTATGCCTTCTATTCAATGTTCATAAGTAGTTTCAACAACAGGAACTCCTGGTCCATATATCTGGCGACAACGGTCATGAAATGATCCAACAAGTCGAGAGACTACCTCCTTAAAAAACACGGAAGCCACCTGTCAAACATATCGTATTTGAACAAGTCAGAATGCTTCAAACTGCTATGAAAACTTGTTTCGATACTTGAAGTCTTCTAGAGTGAGGCTTGGACAGTTACTGATATCATGTTGCACAAAGTAGATGAACAAACATGCAAGCATCAAGCTAAGAGATATATCACTGGGTATATGCTGGACTAAAATATATAGACCAATAATTGCCCGCTTAGATTGGAAAAATCCCACCTAGGATTCAAATTGTTCGGAAACACAAAGCTCTCCCCATCATTGCATATTGCTGGAATACAATGGACACATCCAAACAATGGAAGAAGACGTAGGATAAGGTCATCCTTAAGTAAAACCACAAGGATCATCCATATTTCTCAAAGACGGTGATCCCATGAACTTGGCTACTGCTGTAGAAATCAAATATGAGAAGATCCTCTCGATTGATAATCTATCATTTGCTTAGCCATTGTAGCGTTGCTAGAAACGTAGTGGAATATACTATAATTTGGCCATGTTATGATCAGTTGGGTGTTCGGGAGAGACGTGGTAAGGGTTATTGTTAAGTTGCTAACTACCATAAGTAACTTGGAGTTTGATAGGTACTGGACACTCAACCAAGTTGTCGCAGATCCAACTATGTACGTTTCAGCCACAACGACCATTGACGTAGCCCTAGTTGGGTGAGGCATGTAAATCTTGTGTTTCTTCTGTGATTGATCTTGATTGTTGCTTTTCTTTCTGCATTCAAATTCTCATAATCTTTGTTATGGTTCTGCATATACCTAACGTTTAAGTGGAAGGCATGGGAATTGGATCCATTCTATACTTCTATTTGATATGATACAAGGAACGCAATAAATCTTGGAAAAACAATAGACAATGCACACAATTAGCTATGGTAGTGAAGTTCACACACTACAAAATTTACTGCAGAATCAAACTAATGAAAGAACCATAACCTGTCGATAGAGTGGTGATTGGAACTTGAAATCCACCAAGAAATAAAGGTCGCAAGTTCCAGGATTAGGTCCTGGGTTGAATTCCCAAATGTTTATCAAATGATCAAAAAGACCACTTTCAGATGCAGTTGTCTGGAAGAAAAAAACAACAAAGGGCGTGTCCATTAGAAGCAGAATAGCAAATACATTCATACTGGGAAGGAAAAAAAAAAAAAACCTACACAAAATCAATACCAACAAGCAGAATGTAAAACTTAAAGGGCCACTTTAGACATCACATGTACTAAAGCAGGCCTGCGAGGGAAATCGGAAACTGAGAAAATCCAAAGCATGCAACAAAGACCCCAAGAATCAATGTTTACAGCTAGCCTTTATGATACTGTAACAAGAACCTTTATTGTTATCTCGAGTGAGAAAAAGATGGATGATGTAAGAGTTCTGAAAGCAAGTGTGAGAAAATTCAAAACAAAAAAACAATTACCTTAATGGACTTTGGCTTGTTTAGTTCAACATGGGAAAGATAGCTTTCAACAAGAAATTTGAAACCAATCTCCAGCTCAGCATCAAATGATCCATCTGGGTTGCGTCGAATTATATCTGATCGTCGGCACCAAGGAACAAAATCCTCATATAAGTCCGCAGCAGCAACCACGGAAAATAACTGCTCTGGAGAATACCTGCAATCACAAGCTAGTGAAGCTACAACTCATAACTCATAAAAATACAGAGCAACCAGAGACAACCAATCAAAGATGTCAGCATCCCAATCCAAGAACAAAATTTGATCTCATCTATGTTGGGGAAGTCTGATCTCATTCTTGTGGGATTAGAAATTGTATCGGATGCCGGTGTATATCCAAGGGTCGGACGCCTCGGATTCGCAGATATGGATCCTAGTTTCGACACGGGTGCGGGGATTCATCAAATAATTAAAATTTTATTTTAAATAATTAATTTTATAGGTAAAACTATTAATTTCTTATTTCAAATAAAATTTTAAGTAAAGTCATTATTTATTTGTTTTATGTGGTATTTGAGAACCAATTACTACATGATAAGCCTTCAGTAAGGCTTTGGATCATTTGGACTTTTTGTTTTGGGCCTAGGTCCATGTGAACTTTAGTCCAACTAAAAAGTTAGTAGATATTTAGACTTTAGTGCCTAGCCCATTTAACTAATAACCCAGTGGCCCAAATCTCTTCCCATTCAAGCACGGGTACTTCTAAAACCCCAATGTACTCGTACCGCACCGTACATGGTACCGGTTCTTCATGGGTACTTCTAAATACGTACCGGGTACTCTGAAAACATACCGGGTACTTCTGAGTTTTTGGGTACGGCAATGGGTACTTTTGGGCCTATGCGTAAAGATTTAAAAATTTAAGGGAAACTCAAACAGCTGGGCTTAATATGCAATACTCAATGCGATAGAGTCATAAACTGAAGACCAAGACTCAAGTAGGACACCACATTATACCCAAGGAAAGACTAGGTTGTGGGACATTGTTGAAGATGCATTTGATTCAATGGGGAGTGCTGGTATTCTTGAAATCGCTCATATTTCACTTGATGAGCTAGAGATGGCAGCCATGTTGTTTACAGATGAACTGGATGAAGTTTGTTAGAGCTTGTCCCACGTTGAATAATTATAACCTCAAAAGCTAGTACATGAGCCTGGGCGGCATCTCCACTTATTGTTAATTGGTTTTGAGTTTGATGCTATAACATGTTATCAGAGCAAGACTTTCAGAGACTTTTGGACAAGACTTTATGTCGTTGATTGTTGGTTTCCCCATATTTGTCGTTTATGGTTGATCATTGTTGCATGTGTCGAATTGTTTGTTTACCTCACCACGTGCCTGTCAGGTGCGGGGAAGTGTTAGAAGTGTTAAAGTTTGTCCCACATTGAATAATTATAACCTCTAAAGCTAGTATATGAGCCTGGGCGACCTGTACACTTATTGCCAATGGGTTTGACGAAGTTCAAGATCCTTAGTTCTTAGGGCTATTTTCTTTCTTTCTTTTTTTGTTGGATCTTGCTTTAAGTGTTGTTAGCATGTACTAAAACTCCAAAACGAAATTGCATTGCTTTGATCTAGGATTCTAGGCACATTGAACTTGATCTATCAACTCTTAGTCTCTTAACTTTTATTTATGCTGTTTTTTGTTGTCAAAATGGGTTTATTATTTAGTTTATGCAATGGAACATAGGAAAATAGGAAAAAATAAAATAAATTACACTAACGCACCCAACCGTACCCGTACCCTAATTTTTTTTAGGTTTTTGCCGTATCGCATACCCATACACGTACCCGTGCGTCATAGGTTGTGGCCCATTAGAAAACCTAGCAGTCAGCATATCTTACGTTTCTTTCTATCACGCAAGTAACGTTAGAGGCAGTCATGGCAGACCAAACCCTAGCAGAGCGCACATCAGAGTCGTTGGAGATTGTTGGAGCTTGAGAAGATAATCTCAAATCCAAATCTTGAACATGCAGACCCGTTGAGGTTCATTCCTCTTCTTGTTCTTCTTCGATCTGGTCTTCTTCACTTGGAATCATCACGTGTCCGAACATAAATAGCCAGATCTGGTACATATCCCACACCCGTGTCGTGTCGACACGTGTACTTCGCCCGACGCCCAACAATGCGGACCTGTGTATCATAGGTGCAACCTCTTCTGTCAAAGAGTTTGAATGACCACATTCAAAGAATCGAAAGATTCTAAAAGGGTGGATGAGGGAATGTCGGTGATGAAGTGTACACGAGCAATTTTGCATATTTATTTAGGTCTCTAATCTCTATTCACAAAATCCATTTCTTTGGGTAGCAATTAGAAAGGATGCAAATTGATTTTCAATGGTGAAGGTATCATTTATTCGAGTGTCCAATTTTGTTACATCAACTAGAGCAGGAGGCCTGAGCAAGGATATTATTTATTTTGAGTCAAGCCCTGACGAAGTTTTGGATAAGGGTAGTTGCTCCTAGGTATGGTTTGGTTTGGGGGAAATTGATTCTGCGAAAGTCGTTTTCATGCATGGAAGGCCATTCATGGTAATAAGAATAATTAGAGATACTAAGATAGTACTTGTCTAATTTTGGTTGGAGGGGAGAAAGTGAAATTCCATAGAGAGATGGTGTTGAGAACGGTGTTTGGTTGGCTTTCCAAACTCCATGTGGGATTATTATCAATAATGACCAAGAGATAGTAGATTGGGAAAATGTCGTTGAAACATGCTTTGATTTGAATTTAGCTTTAATTTACTGTTTGCTCTATCAGATGCATGCAAGGTAGAGCTATCTATGGGGAGGGAGATGTTGAAATAGGGTAATTTTAAGTGGAATCCTTCTATCTTGCCTCGAGAGATAGTGTGGGCAGCTCTTTCCCTTGAAAACTTTTGGAGGTCTACCAATCCTTCCTTCTAAGATTGCAGTTTTCTGTGGTTACTGCTCTTGGTGAACTACTCATTTCAGGACAAGTTGACCCTTGTATTATAACGGAAATAGTTGAAAACTGATGTTGCATGTGCAATTAACAGTTGATTAACTGCCTCCTCATCCAATAGCTAGTGCCTTTGTGAAAAGGATGTTCTTTTTTCAGTTTTGCTAGGTGTCCTTGGGTTTTCCCAGGGAGACTGATAAACTTAGGCACTGGATTGGATTTCAGAACACAAAACCTAAGGAAAGAATAGACAGTTACACCACTAATTGTGGTTTATGCAGATTATTTGGGGTGAAACGATTCACAGATCCTTCGCGGTTCGACAGTTTAGGATCTATTCGGATATAGTAAAGAACATAGGGAGCTTATTGCTTATACCGCCTTTCATTTGTTTTGATTAGTTTTACTTTTACTGGTCGTATCCCCTTGATGCAAATTAATGAGGGTTAACACACACTTATCAAAGGAAAATAAAAACCTTATCAACCTAACATGCATAAAATGCAATGGAGTGAATTCTATAAGTACATAAACCAAGGTTGCCAAACAAGAATTGACTGAAAGCTAGTACCTCAAAAATTCCGATTAAAAGCAGCAACAAGCTTTAGGGTGAGTTTCCGCTGAATTTTATTCCTTCAGACTAATGACAATAGACAAGTTTTTTTTTTTTTGGTTTTTAGTTGATGTATATGAGTAGAATGACTTGCGTTGAAATCCGTGAAAACACGGGCATTAGTCAATTTAGCCAACTTAAATCATCTACACGAGTCTCGCTACTCCCTCAAAATCGTGGCTTTGCCGAGGAAAACGCATAAAACCCTTACCCAACAGCCTTGCCTCTCTCCTCGGCAGTTTCTCTTCCACTACAGTACCTCTCTCGGTTTTTTAGTTGATGTATGTGAGTACAATGACTTGTGTTAAATTCCATGAAAACATGGGCATTAGTCAATTTAGCCAACTTAGAGCATCTACAAGAGTCTCGCTACACCCTCAAAGAGTCAAAATCATGGCTTTGCCGAGGAAAACACACAAAACCCTTACCTAATAGCCTCGCCTCTCTCCTCGGCAGTTCCTCTTTCGCTACAGTACCCTCTCTCTCTCTCTCTCTCTCTCTCTCTCTCTCTCTCTCCGGCTATTGAATGTTTCTCTTTCCTTCACTTCGTTTGGATTTCCTTTTTCTTTACTGATTTTAGGAACTGCCCAATTTTATAAGGCGACTTCAGCTGGTTGGTTTGATTTGGGGAAAATCGAAACCAAACTGGGTTTGATTTTGCAAGAGATTTGGGATTTGATTTCGCAGAAAATTTGGGGATTTGGGGATTTTCGATGAAATTGCAAACCCTAAATTTCCTAATGCCTAGGCTGTTGGGGTTTTCACATTTTGTTTTTGGTAGCTATCCATTCTAAAATATGGCATTTTCGTAGCTGGAGATGCTCTTAGACAATAGGAGAAACTCACCTTCAGAATTTACAAGGTTTTTTTTTTTTGCAAAGTAAAAGAAAAAAGAATTTATTACTGCACAAATCCAAATGGGAATACAAGTAACAAAGGAGAAAGATGCAAACAGTGATTACAAAGAGACGCAAAAAGGAATACGATTATGGGTAGCATAAAGTCTCATCATTAAACAGAAAAAGTTCCCTTATTCTCCATGTTTAACAGCAATGAAATCTTGAATCTCAGCATATGGTATAATAACTCAAACGAACATAATTCCAACAAATAGAAAGGAGGAAACAAAGCAAGAATTAGGTCAAACTTACATACCCCATAACACGCCTCTCTTCATACACTTTGGACAGCACATTGCCTTCGTCCCCATCACCGCACCCAAGAAAACCCCTCCTCTGAATAACCCTATTGAAATCCTCAAAAGATCCAATGTCCTTATTAACCTTCAAAACCCTAGTACCCGCAATGCTACTCAAAACTCGAATCTGAGCACATTTTCCAAGCTCAGAATCCTTCCCCGTATACCTCACCAATCTTGTACCACCGTTCCTACGCGAAATTAATTGCCGAAAAGCCTTTGATGTCGAAACAAACGGCCGCATTGCTAAAAAAACAAAAATCTGCTATTTTTAACCGATTGAAAACCCTAATCGATTGGAGTGGAAAGACTGCCCTAATCTTCAAGTTTTTGCAACAAAATTGGGTACTATTACAGAGGGATGGGAGCTTGAATGAATTGAAATTGAGAGCGTAAAAACGAATTGGAGAACGATAATTGAATAAATTGAAAGAATGATTGAACCCTAGGGAAGTTTGATTGGTTATTCCGACGAAGAACAAAATTAGAAGTACAATTCAAAGTTCAAACACGTAGAGAGGTTTAGCGGACTAGTCAAAGAAGGTGGCCCATTTGGTTTATTAGATCCAGCCTTTTGGGCTTTCTTCCAATAGACTGGGTTTCAAATCCTCCATTAATTAGCCTCTTGGGCTGGACAAGGCTCCTGTCCTGTCCAGCTTTAACCCGGTCCAGTTTTGAGCTCTTGTGGGTTCAACTTCATCACATTGTATCCACAATAATGAGCGGAACAGTTCATTTACTGGTCTGGGGACCTGCTTCTTGCCCCCCATAACAATTTCATTTTGGGCATTTTCCTTTCTCAATACACCTCCAAAACTTCCAAGGGTGTTATTTGGAGAGTTAATTTCCCAGAGTGTGTAAACCCTAAACCAAAAGTCGTTTTGGGTTTTTTGGTACACTTCCAAAGCTTCCAAGGACCCTAAATTTGGAGAGTTAATTTCCCAAAGTGCCTAAATTCAAGTGCCTAATCCAACTATACCTTACCCCAAAAAGCCTAAATCCCCTAAAATTGAAATCCAAAATTGGAGAAATTTTTCAGTGCCGAGTATGACTGCCTACGTGGTACCCGCTCGGCAATCTAAACCGTCCAAAATGCGATCCAACGGTCCGGAAGAGGAGAGAGAGTGATCGGGTGAGAGGAGAGAGAGGGAATCAATCTCAACCGTCCAAAATACTTTTGGACGGCCGAGATAGTGCTCGGCATGGCCACGTGGTACCCATTCGGTACCCAAAAAAAATTCCCAAAATTGACTCTCCAAACAGGAGCCCTTGAAAGCTTTGGAGGTGTACCAAGAAAATGCCCACACGACGTCGCAGTTACTACGCCTCCAAATAAAAAAGGCCTTCGGCATTTGACTTTTAAATTTCGGCACTCCTGTGAAAAAATATCTTGATTCCGTGAACCCTAAGGGCCCGATTGGCCGCAACATTATTAGAGGGGTATTAAGTTATACCCCCTCTCCTTATCCCGGTCCCACAGCTTTATCTTTGGTTTGTCAAAAATTTGGAACCCGGATAACTTAATACCCCCACCCCCTTTATACCTCTTCCCTCTCACTAATTAATAACACCCCTTCCCCCCATTACTAATTTATACCCCCTCATACCCCCTATGAAATTACTCCCATACCCTTCCTTATACCCCTCCCCTTACCCCCATTTTTTTTTTACTGTTTTTAAAAAGAAACCGAATGGAATTTTAAATGCTTTACGAACTCTTGCGATTTCCTTTGGATCAAAAAATGAAGTACTTTTGTGCATGATTTTTTAATTTTTTTTGCACCAAATTAAACTACTAATTGAGATCATTAATTTGATACAAAAAAATTTGAAAATTTTTATACTTTAGAATTTGACATTGTTGGCTTGCTTTGCAATATCCTTCGGATCAAAAAATAAAGTATTTTCACATTAAATTTTTTACTTTTTTTTGCACCAAATTAAACTACAAATTGAGATCTTTAACTAGATAAAAAAAATTAAAATTTTTTATACTTTAGAATTTGACATTGTTGGGGAATAACAAAAAAATTACTAATTAGTTATTATTAAACACGTATAACTAGAAAGAAAAAAAAACAAAAAATTAAACTTTGAAATATTATTGAAATGAATAATAAAAAAATAATAACTGGAATATTTTAATTTTAGATATAACTAATAAAAGGAATTATTTATTAAAAAGTATAATTAATTTAATTACTATTGTGTTGATGTATTTTTTTATCATAAAATCTAATATGACTGTTCAAGGGCAAATAAGTCATTTGTCAAGTTTTTACATCATCTACCCAACTTTATTCCCCTTTATCACAAATTCATCCAAACCACATACTATTTAATCCACCCTTCATAAATGTCACATCACTATGGGTCCATCCTTACTAAATAATACCCATTACTATCTTCTTCTTTTTTTTTGAACAGCAAAAAGGGTGGGAGGGGGCGACCAGCGTAGCAACCCCCCTTGGGCGTGACCATAGGGGCTCCCGACCCGCTGTGGAATGTCCGGTTCGAGTCATAGCTACTGTCCGGGAGGACATGCCGTCACCACAGCACCACCGGAATGCACAACTGGCATAGGCCCTCCTTGCAGCCCCCCAACACAGACAAGTATTGCACTGGGGGGACTCGAACCCGAGTGCACAAGGAGGTAAGACCCTGTGTCCCATACCCATGCCAACTGGGCTACCACCTCGGTGGTATACCCATTACTATCTTATCCCACCAAAATGTATCCCGCATCCAATCGGGGCCTAAACGCTTTGATAGATCCCAAACGGAATCAGTCACGGAATCATAACGAAGTCTCTTTCTCTCAAGCCATCTGGTTCACGAGACTACTCCAGCAAGCAAATTTAATCGTGCAGTTGATGACACTTAAGTTCAGCTGCTTTGCCAACTCATCCACCGGCTTTATTTATGACATTATTTCCCTACTTCCAATGTGCTGGCTTGATTTCGTTTTGTATTTTTTCGAAAAAAAAGGGTCGTACTAGAATAACGGATACCGTTGTCATTATTGCCCTTCTATATTATTTCATTATTCTACAAGATAGAGCTATGCATTAAAAAATAGATCGTCGACCTGACAATGGTGCAATTTTGTATTAATCTACATGGAAATCCAGATCATCTTTCACCAAGATGGGGACTTTTGTTGGTAGGAGAAGGGCTACCTAAAATTTTGAAGGGCTTGACCAGAGAGAGAGAGAGAGAGAGAGAGATCTTAAACAAAAACCTAATCCGTGAGAATTTTCTTGGACTAGTTTTTAGTAATTACTGTACGTAATTCATTTTTTCATGTTTAGAGTGGGTTATAATTTTGTTTTTCTTACCCATATTTTGTCCTGTGGTGGGTGGATCCGGGAATCCTGGAGATCACATCTAGACCGTTCATCTCCGCAATGAATGGTCCGGATTTTAAAAAGACTCTTTTATGGAAGAGTTAACTCCTACATGGAAGAGTAGTTTTAAATCTGGTCCGTTCAAAACACATTTGGACTGTCCGAATGAGCTCTCCAGGAGGGTGATCTCCAACACCCGAATCCGGGGGTGGGACACATTTTGATTCTTCAGAAGATATCAATTTTCTTCGCCTGCCTGATAGGTGTGAACACTATCCTCCATTATGATTCGTTAAAAGAATAAATCTCATTTTTAAACGAGTGAATCATATGTAAAGCACTGAACCAATCATACAAGCCACTTTACGCGTATTTCAACTAAACTGGTAGCCCAATCCCACCGTTTACTTGCGAAGAGCCCAATTAAAACCAAAACAAAGGTCCTTTTGGACTGATCCCAAAAAAGTTGATAGCATCTTAGAGGTTTCAAATCTAAGATGTTAGAAGAGATCAAATCCTAAAATTCCAAGTCTTCAACACCGGGCCAACCCTTGGGTTAGTTCAACCAATCATAACAGGGAATAATGACCCACTTGTCAAATGGGTGAACAAAATTGCATTCTTCCCGATTAAGTTAAAAAATATTATCTAAAACAGTAACCTCATTTTTCCGGATCCAAGGATCCTGTAATGCGGCTCCACACTACAACCCGATAGAAGCCACACTACGACATTATAATGCGGCATCCGAACCGTTAATTTCGTAATAACAGTTCAAATTTCATCTCGGCTTGGACGACTCAGATCATATAAGTACCGGAATAAAATCGAGATCATTAATTGCGCAATCCACAACTCAGATGCTCCATGACAACCCTATAGTGCGGCTCCTTACTACAAGATCTCCAATTCTCATTGTTCCAGAATCCATAACTAAATAGAAAGACCGAGGAGTGCAGCAGACAAGCGCATGATTTTTCGGTTCTTTGCATCTTTCACTTAGAATCATGTGCACTTTTTTTCTTTTCTTTTTAAAAGCACACACACACAAATATATATATATAGGGTCCGGCTCTTTATCCGGACTTTTAATTTCCGCACCTCGTGATCCAAAATTTTTTTTGACGATCCGATCCGTCCAATGTGTTCAGAAGGTGTTTTCAAGGGTCCACGGGAAAAATCTTCAAAAAAACAATACCGGGAAGGGCTTGATCCAAGCAGTTTTCGCAAAAAATATATATTTACATTTTTTGCGAAAACTGCTTGGATCAAGCCCTTCCCGCTATTTTTTTTTGAAGATTTTCGGCGTGGACCCTTGAAAACACCTTCTGAACACATTGGACGGATCGGATTTTCCAAAAAAAATTTGCAACACAAAAAAACCCCATTTTTTCCTTAAATCCGGGAGTGTGGATAAGAAAATTTGCACATATATATATATATATATGCACTGTTTACAAAAGAGAAAAAAAGGATAATGCCAACTTAATTCCCATGAAAAGATAGAAAGGGCATACTGTACAATCACTTGTACTACATAAATTACGACTACGAAATTTGTAACCAAATACAGAAAAACAAATGGAGAGGAAAAGAATGCAATACATTCACCAACTATTTTAGCTGGAATACCAAAAAATAAAAAAACTCATCGAAACCTCTCATTTTTCGTAGTCAGCTCCTCCAATTTCTAACAGTCTATGCATCGGTAAAACAGTCTCTGCATCGGTAGTATGCAGAAATGTAGCAGCATCCACGATTTCTTGTATCTTATCAGGGGGTCTTAGTCCTCTTCATAGCATAATACTGGGTGTGTTTGGTTAGATAGTTTAGTTTAGTTTTGATGATATCAGCAGGTGTAATGAGTGGGGAGAGAGAGAGAGAGAGAGAAATGATGATGTCATCAAAACTAAAACTAAAACTAAACTGGAAAACAAACATGGTCAGTCTGTAATTTTTAATTTTTTTGACAGGCAACAAGAAACCATGTGGAATTGCTCCCAATCTCGTTCGAATGGATTCTATTGAAGAGGCCCTAAGAAACGGAGTAGACACAGAATTCAAAGTCATGAATTCGAAGTTATGATGTCTATCTCACGCTAACGTACCCATATTGCAAAAATTAGTCAGCTATCAATAGGTGATCGGGTACCAAACTTTAGTTTTCATGTTAGAATAATAGTTGAATCTGAACATAGAAAGCCATCTTCATTGGCTTATTTTAACTCACTGCTGCTAACATCTGCATTTGCAGGAAACTTGCGTAAAGGAACAACCTGAAAGAGTACATGGGAAATGGAAAGAAGCATTAATGGCATAATCGCGAAAAGAAATTGAACGATAATAAGTGCAGAAAAGCATACTTGGTCATTGCTAGGAGTGGAAACAACTGAAGTTTTCATCCTCTTCGCATTGACCATATGGCTTGCCTTCTCTACTTCAGTACCTTCATCAACAAAGTTTTGATCTGTCACCTCTGCAAAAAGAACAATGATAGTCAGAACCGTTGAAAACGAAAGAGAGAAAATAAATATAGGAACAAAAGGATCAAGTCGGAAGTATTATAGACTGAACTATGCTCAGGGTGAAGTCAAATTTCCGAAGCAGTCAAAGTAAAGACGAAATTCCGTATAGAAGGCATTTCCGGATTAGAAACGAATGGCAGCCTTTTAGAATTGGTAATAGGGTTGATCACGCATGCCCTCTACTCGATCAAAGTAATGACTCTATTCAGCGCCTGATTTTCTCGCATCCTTCCACAAATGATATAAGGAATAGAATTTGACAGAAAGAAGTGAATAGAGTACCTCAATAGTGGGACGAAGAAGTACAATGTGGTAAACGATGTATTAGCTCAATTAAAATATGAAATCTAAAAGCTATCCCTAGAGCATAGGAATGCCTGTTTTCTCCTCTGTGCAAATGAGCTCCATATATAATAGTAGTATAGGAATGCCTGTTTTCTGGTTTTGCTTCGTGTGCTTATTGGGGGCATCCTCTCCCTTTTATGGTCAGCAATCTTGATTATTTCTGTCAATTACAATATTTTCTTCCGACAAAATATTCACCTTCTCTTTCTGCTTGGATTTGTGTCCAATTTGCACAATGCATCTCAACTACTATTATCTTAATCATCTTTAAATGAAGAAAAACTTTTTCAACTGAAGTAAATAGATAGCAGCGAGCAAATTTTGACTCTGCAAATAAAATACCGGACAGAGATATGAAATTACACAAGCCCACAAATGAAAAAATAAAATAAGACATGGAAGCTAAGGTGAGGAAATATACATAGAGGAAATACCCCGGCATATTGTTGAGAGCTACCTGTATTGCTGCTGTCAACTGGATCATCGTAGTGGCATAGACGAGAGTGAGATGCGGGAGGTCGCTCCAAATTGGCAGCTAATGCAGTAGAGGTCAATGCCATTTTCCCACTCACATGGACCGCCAGACTTCCAAATGCTGTTTTTTCTTGAAGAGTAGAAGATGATACAAAATGTTTTCTGCGCGAAGATCTGAAATGTTGAATCCATGGATCTGCTAAAATAAGACCGGACCCCTCTGCCTTTTCCAGCTGGGATTCATGTCTTTCAAATTTGATATTTCCCCAACATCCACTTTGAAGAACCTTAAACTGAAAAAGAATGCAACAAAAAATGGTAAATATATGCAGGGCAATCAGAGAAGCAATACAAAACATTTTGTCTAGCCAAATAGGCAAAAACCCAAAAGTAGCACATAAACAAGAGTGCATCGATGTAAAACCTGGCCAGAAGAGCTACGAGAACTGGCATGCTTTTTGCCTGAGAATATTTGATCTGATGAGTGCTCTCTTTGTGACCGCCAACCAAGTAAATCAAATGAATTATACAACTCGTCGACAAAGGATGCTTCCATAGACTTTAGGTACAAACTGTGCTTCTCATCTGTCCAGTCTGTGGAAATTGAATGTCTGGCTGGAGAGTCCTAATTTACGAGAAACATAAAACCGTGAGGGACCCTTGTCGTGCAATTATCTACTAGAAGGATAGAGAGTTTAAAGATGTAAGTGTAAACACATACACACGATATACGAATAGTACAGTAAAGAATCAACACACAGATATACGTGGTTCCCCAAAAACCAGGTATGTCCATGGGAGCGAGAGCAAGAGTTTCTTATTGATCACTGTAACAAGGTTTATATAGAGAGTATTTATATCCCACTCTATTCCTAACCCTAACCCTAACCCGAGTATATGGCGTGTCTTCCCAGTAAAGAATCCGCTCTGCTCCGCATCTGGCCCTCTTAGTAGAACTTCTTGGTATCTCTCCATATCTAACATATGAGCCATAACTTCAAACAAAAGACTAAACCAGTGACATATGAGAATATATTTTTGTTTCTTAAGATGACAAAAATAGCGTGGCATTCAGGTATCATGAAGAAAGCAACCCGAATTATAAGCCCACACTTATTACCAGAACGTGAATAACCTAGAAACCCATGTCCATTAGTATTGCTGCGAATTCCACCCAACGTACACATACACACACAATTGCACGAAGAATAAATCAAGCAAGAACACAAAGAAGATTTTTAAGTCAATAGTAATTAGGTAGATCTACGGCACACACTTGTTTCCACTATGCATCGAAAGAAGGAAGAGTGCAGATTACATCGGCAATTGCATATGAAGTGAATTTATATCCTAGGATTTACACTACCAAAACTGATCAGGCTTCACAAGAATCACAACCCCAATAAGTATCCCCCAAATTCAAGAGGTAGCCACTAGCCTAGGTCCCGCTTTCCCTTTTCATTAGGCAAGACAGTCAAAGCAATTCATTCTAGAATTCGTTGGATGAAAATGGAGTTCAAGCCAATAGCATGATCAGTTGAGATAACATAGTTAGCTTCATTTAGGACTCCCCGGAGAGAGAAAGAGAGTTCCCTACACACTTTGTTGATATGCAATCTTCAATCGGGATGAGGTAGACACCGTAGAGTGGTGGAAAAAATTGCAGATGTGGGATTTTAATGAACATTCTCAAACAAACACCAAACACATCAAAAGTTGTGACCTTCAACCTGCTCTGATATCAGTTTCTAGCTGTATGCCTGTATGTATGGGCTTTGCATAACTGTATCTAAAGTTATCCTTCCCCAGTGATTCTTCTTCCCCCAACCACTTTTAGAGTCATGTTCTCCAGCATCAAGTTCCTACACCTCAAACTTCTTTTCCTAAATATCCCTCATAGAGACAACCGCTGTGTTTGGTTGAGAGTTTTGAGAAATATTTTTGAGATAGTATTTGGATGGGTTTTTGAAAAAAGTAATAATTAGAGAGAGGTGTAATAATTGGAGAGAGATAGAGAGAGAAATGTTATTAATGATTGGAGAGATAAGAGATGGGGAAAGAATCTTTTTGAATTTTTTTTTGGAAATGTGAAGTGAACAACTCTTTCCTATAATACCAAAAAAAAAAAACTTCGATCTACCAGACGAATCGACCGACCATAAAAACGGTTCGATCGGCCAGTCGAGTTTACATACATTTCCTCAATGAGCATGGAAAAATTCTTTACCCAACGTTAATATCATAGTCTAGGCGGATACCCTTTTGCCAAACCCTATGCTTTCCAGTTTCATAACCCAAACCATCTTTAGGTACTTTCCCTTTTCCCTTTCCTTTTCCATCCCCTCTAATCGAGGATCGGTACATAGCGTAAAAAGTTTAATGAGCGACTAAACAAGACGGTCTTCGTTTCCTACAAATAACGATTCTTCCCATTTTCCTGACGCAAACAAAATTTTAGCTTCTTTCATTTCTTTTCCTTTCCTAAAATAACAAAATCCAAGATCCAAACATATCCTTAAATCAACTAAAAACAAAACAAAAACCAGACAAAAAAAATTATCTGCTTGAATCTCACAAAACATGTTCATCTTCATACATAAAACCGCACAAGATTTGCAAACATGAGGATGAACATATACCTGACTCGAAGGCTGTGGGATTTCAATAGAATCGGCTGAAGCGCTTCCCTCTTCCATAGCTGCTTACGTTATCGATCGAACACACTCGCTCTCTCTCTCTCTCTCTCTCTCTCTTAAAATCTAAAATTCGATTCTGTCGGCGTTTGATTTGGGATTTCTGGAGTTCTAGAGAGAGAGAGGGGAGGGAGATATAAATGGGAGGTGCCAGATGTTATCGCTTTTACAAGTGTCGTGGGCCCATGAGGGCGCCACGTCGACTGACATCGATGATGAGAGGGTAGATATTTTGGTGGAAAAAAATATCAATCTTCTTCGGACTGCCGAAAAATATCTTCCTTGTCTTCCGTCCTCGTCACTTGCGAACTTTCTTCCTTCTTCACCCTTCTTTTTTTGAACGCTTATGTGGATATAGATGTTCCATCTGTGCATTGCGTACAGACCGCCTCGGAAATTCACTTTTGGGTTTCACATGAACGATCCGATCCGTTCTTTCACATTAGATTGAAATTCCAAGGCCCCTCCTGCGAGATCACCTTAGTTGGAAGTTCATAAGTGGTTCATCCAAAATCACCCTGTTTTATTCATCTTAAAATTGAATGAAACAAGGTGAATTGGGATGAATCACTTACGGACGTCCGATTGAGGTGATCTCGTATGGGACCCTTCAGAATTTCAATCTAAGATGAATGAATGACTCAGATCATTTGTGCGGGACCCAAAAGTGGGTCCCCGAGGCCATCTGTATGCAATGCACAGATGGGGGATCAGTACCTCTTGTTTTTTTTGTTTATTTATTTATTTATTTATCAGTTTAGGTGTTCGGACCAGCTTCCGTACACCTCTACTTATCTCTTACTTGGTCCGGTCAAAAATAGGTGATCTACATTAAGAGTCTAAGATTGGAACAAGTTTTCAATGCTGAGCAGGTACCATGTGGTACCTGTGCGTGTGATCCGGCCGTCCATTTCAATTTTGGACAGTCCAAATTATGGAGACAGAGAAGGGGATAGAGGGAGGGAGATAAAGGGTTTCGATATAGGACGTCCAATACATTTTTGGACGGTCCAGATGCTACGTTCGGGTACCATGTACCCTCAGCCACGTAGTACCCACCCAGTATAAAAAAAATTCCTAAGATTGAGAGATTCACAGGAGATTATCTTTTCCAATAATCGAATGATGATCAATTATGTGGAAAGCAAACATGCCTAGGGCTACACAAAAAAAATCGGTGAACCGTGAATCCGTCCTGATCAACTGATCCGTACGTTTTGGATTTTAACCGTGGATTAATGGTCCGGACATGAATTTTGATTTTGAAACCGTGGATTAACCAATCCGGACTGTGAGATTTTTATTATATATAATTTTTAAAAAGATATATATGTATGTATAGAGTAACTATCTAATCCGGGAATCCCGGATCCAGGACTCCACCTTCCCGATATTTTTTTGAAAATCCGAGCCGTCCAATGTGTTCAAAAGGTGTTTTCAAGGGTCCACGAGAGAAATCTTCAAAAAAAAAATACCGGGAAGGGCTTGATCGAAGCGGTTTTTCGCAAAAACTGTGTATTCCCGCGTGTACCCTTGAAAACACATTTTGAACACACTGGACGGCTCGGATTTTCCAAAAATAATTTTTAAAAGCATCAAAACACCGAAAAACCTCCAATCCGGGACCCTTGATTGGATCCGTGGCGTGTATGTATATATAAATAACTTTATCACTTTTATAAATATTGTCAATTTGATATAGAGTAATACTATTATCTCTTATAAATATCGTCAATTTGTATTGGACTTTCATGTATGTATTTCACTACCTTGCATTTGTATTGGACTTTGGGCTCCCATGCGGTTTCTATATTTGGGAAGTTTTGCTTTGTCGTGTTATTGGCTGTGACGACATTATGGATGAGATTGAGAGAGGACAAGTAGGATTTATTTTTTAGATTAATGTGAGTGTAATGTATTTGTTGGTTTATAATGTCAAAAAACATATAATGTCAAGTATTTATACTGGTCAAAACATAGATGATTTGAGAACAGCTGTGTGCATGGGCCGACTCCGGAGCTCTACACAGATGATTTGAGACGTTTTTAATTAATTTTAAAATAATTTTGGGAGAAAGCTTATAAACAATTATCTCAATTAACTGGTTAATCCATTTGTGTAACTTTTTCTCAAAATTTATTTAGATTCCAGGATCCTATGAATGAAAAATTAAATAATTGGATGAACGAGTTTTTAAAAAAAAAAAATTAATGAACGACTTGGATCATAGACCTGTTGTAATTATATTACTACACTAGTTTAGTGTCATTTCGCCGCCAACGTATGCTACTAGGAGAGCAAGCCACCTTGCTTCTATTCTAGAAACGGTAGCTTTGGATAACTCCTGTCATTTTTTGGTGTAGAGCTGGTAGTTTGAACAATGTAAAAGATTTGACAACACTTTAAGCCAGTTTTACAAAACTGACTTATTTTCAAATCGATTTATTGCGTTTTACGAGACAGATCATTCTCTAAATTTAATACTCAATATAGCTTCATCACTTTTTACATCAAATTGGAATAACATGATGGATTACCACTTAGGAGTAGGGCTAGAAACGAGCTGAGCCGAGTTTTACTGTATTCAAGTTTGTTTATTAAGTTTTTAACGAGCTCAGTGAAAACTTAACGAGCTGAGCTCGAACCGAGCTGGCCTATGCTTGACTCGATGCTCGAGCTTGTTCACGAGCTTTAACAAGACATATCATTCTCTCATAATACATCAACTCAAAAAAAGTTGACTAAGCCAGTTCCTAACTTAACTGCTAAATTTGATGCTCAAGATATATAGCTTCATCACTTTTTACACAGAGAAAATTTGTTCACCCTCGCTTTATTCACCATTGGCGAGGGTGTACTCATTCTTTATCTTAATTAGATGATGAAAATCATCATTATATCCAAATTCACTTGTTAGAAGGCCACTGAAAAATTTAGCCCACTCAGATATATATGTAACTATTGGATTACACTTAATTTTCGCATGGGCTCCTAAGAAATGAATCTAGACAAAATGAACGATTTTAATTTTTGATGTGAGCCATGGAATTAGCACACATGCTGAAAATACAGTTGAATTTGCTATTAGGGGTGGGTGCATGCACCCATGCTAAAAATCAGCTGTGAAGTTCTCTACAAGTCCACAATCACTCTTTAAATCAGAGAATCTTCTACGGATTGCCGAAAATATCTTCCTTGTCTACCATCCTCATCACTTTGCCAAACTTTCAAAACCAGCATCGTGCCATGTTTAACTTGTAAACCAAAACAGCATCGTGCAGTTTTCTATATTAATTATAGGACGACGTTTTGTTGTTTTTGATAGAGATGCCGATTGAGACTTGGCTCGAGCTGAGTGCAGGGGCGGAGCCAGGATTTTGATTCAGGGGGGCCAAAAATTAGACACGTTCAGGGGGTGCAAGGATTTTGGTGCAGGGGGGGCAAAAAAAAAAAATCTAAGAGGGGTCAATTAGCAATTTTGTGAGGTATACTAGTAAAATCCCTATAGAAATTTTGGGGTCAGGGGGGTCAACTAACCCCTCTTGTCTCCATGTGGCTCCGCCCCTGGCTGAGTATATTCGTAGGTATCCAAATAATTTTGTTGAAGTTATATACTACAACTGTATCAAAAAGTTGAAAAATAATTTGTTGAATTAGACCATCTCGAACAACATAAGCAAATTCAACTTTTGGCTAAAATGCTTAACCCAAACACCAAAAACCAAAAACCAAAACCCAACAGCCTAGCTTCAAACTCGGCGATTTGGAAGGGAAAATCCTACCCGTACAGAAGATTGGGACCAGAAAATGTACCGATCTGCTTGGGGGACCCACTTTTGGGTCCCACACGAGCGATCCGAACCGTTCATTATTCTTAAAAACAATTTCCGAGGGCCCCCACAAAATTTCAGCTCAATCGGACGGTTAAAAGTGCGTAAACCAAAGTCCCACCGTTTCAATCGAATTTTTTTTGATTGAAACGGTGGGACTTTGGTTTACACACTTTTAACCGTCCGATTGAGCTGACATTTTGTGGGGGCCCTCGGAAAAATATTTTAAGAATCATGAACGGTTCGGATTGCTCGCGTGGGACCCAAAAGTGGATCCCCCAAACAGATCGGTACATTTTCTGGTCCCAAACTTCTGTACCCAAGTCGGGTCCATTTGGAAGACTGCTACCAGGAACTAAGTTCAAATGGCTCATTATTGAACTTGTTCTTACGTTTGATGCTCCAATGCTAAGGCAGCACGGAGTTTATTCTATAACCGTTTAATCAGAATCGTTCATTCAAATGGACTTGTCAAGAGTCAGTAATCATGTAAATTAACTTTTTTGATGTCTAATTAAATTAATTTTTTTTTTATTGTCCGACCAACACAATGAATTCTTTGTATGTGTTACATTCTTGATTTTGTACATAAAAATTATTAATTTTGTCCACGATAAATTGGGTAATCCTAATTAATAAATTAATTCTTTTTATTTGTTACCATTCTTGATTTTGTACATCAAACTTATTAATTTTTGTCCATGATAAATTGGGTAATCCTAATTAATAAATTAATTCTTTTTATTTGTTAACATTCTTGATTTTGTACATCAAACTTATTAATTTTTGTCCTTTGATACATTGGGTTATCCTAATTAATAAATTAAACTAACATGAGCTTAGAAGTGAACAATTTCTATCGTTGACACCAATTTTATGGTAAGAACGTGCTAGAACCACAAACACTTGGGGTGTTTGGGAGCCTACTTTTTAGCTTTTGATTTTTGACTTTTTGGTTTTTTGGTTTTTTGGCTTTTGGTCAGAATGAGTTTTGGATATGGGAGGAGTGTTTGGAAGAAATGTGCAGAATGTGTTTTGGAAGGGAAAATGAGAAGTAGAAATCAAAAAACACCTCCAAACCTATTTTTGATTTCTGGCTTCTAAATGGAAAAATGGAAAAACGATTTTTGGAGAAATAGTTTCTGGGTGTTGCTCCCAAACACCCAGAATGCAAAAATGTGAAATCAATAAGTTGATAAATAGGGGGCCAAACGGCCTCTTTGTACGCTTGTACGTATCTGTGAGCGATTCTATATCATTTTTCATGGTAGACGCAAAATACCAACACCACGAACAAGCTATCATTTGAGTGAGTTTGATAGCTTGATCCAAGGTGCATGCATTTCAAATAAGAAATTAATTGAACTCAGGGAAAAAGTAAATGAAAAAAGTCGAATATTGAGAAGTCCCTTTCTATCGTTGGAGCTGAAGTATTAATCCATCACTTCATTCATGTGAGAAATAATTTAATATAAATAATAAATCACTTTTCAAAACAGATATTTTTAAAAAGAGATAAAATAGTACTACGAAAATTTCGTGAGGTTGATAATGCAGTTTGCGCAAGTCCTCGAGGAGAAACAAACCCTACAAAGATTTTTTTTAGAGGTTGTCTTCTTTACGGAGCTTCCTGAAAAGGGGAGTTTACAGAAGCTCCTTTTGGGGGCCTCACCGGCATCTCATCGCTATGATCCAAACCGGTCACCTTATAAGGTCCGCAGAGTAGTGTGCATTTGCAAAACATCAGCTTGACCTGGTATCGATAAGTATGTCAAAAATTAAATTTTGGTGAAAAAAAACAAGAGTCTGGAGTGTCGGTGGGGACCCTTTTGGGGCTTCCGTGAACTCCCTTTTAGGAGGCTCCATAAAAAAGAGAAAGTCTTTTTTTAATATAGCGCGCTCGACAAATATCTATAGGAAAGGAATTTTACCCTAACTAGGAAGAAGGGCAATGTCGTCAAATGACAGTGAGTTTCCAACCTCACGTACAATAAACAAAATTTGGATAGTACAATTCCTCTATCGGTAAACATACGGGTACAGAGGCATTTGTCCATAAAATGTACCAATCGGGTTCAGGGATCCACTTTTGGGTCTCACACGAGTAATCCGAACCGTTCATTATTTTTAAAACATTTTTCCGAGGGGCCTCATAAATATTTCAGCTCAATCGGACGGTTAGAAGTGCTCAAACCAAACTCCCACAGTTTTCAATGAAATTTGTTTTGATTGAAACGATGGGAGTTTGGTTCGAGCACTTCTAACCGTCTAATTGTGCTGAAATTTTGAGGTGCCCCTCTGAAAAATGTTTTAAGAATAATGAACGGTTCGGATCACTCGTGTGGGACCCAAAAGTGGGTCCCCGAACCCGATCGGTACATTTTCTGGACAAATGTCTCTTTGCCCGTAGCATCTTCCATTCTTCTATAACGAAACACAAATACACAAACATATATAATACACCCCGATCCCCCCGCGGTCAACAAAACGCCGGTATAGCATTCTAAATATCTTGTAGCATTTGCCGGAAACGACAGGAGTTCTTTCTTTTCTACAACAAAAGTTCGCGTTACCAACCAATGAAAATAGATGAACTACATAAGGTTATATCAACACTGGTTATAAAAAAAACATGAGCAAGCAAGTTGTGGCTAGCTCATGCGGTAAAACTCTTGAATGTCCCACACTGTATTTCGGGATCGTGTCTCATGCCCCCCTCCCCATGTAATAGATTAGAAATGACGAATGACAAAAAAAAAAACATGAGCAATATCAATTTCCCTCAAAAACAGAAAACCTAGAGTCATCGCGATGGGAAGGTTAACTGAAAGGGGTTTAATGAAAGCCTGATAGGATATTTTCCTGTTGGAAGCGAACATAGAGGTTGCGTTATTGTAGATGACAAAATTCCATATGTATCAAAGTCTTAATCAAGCCGTAGGATATTATCAACGTCAGAGGAAGAAATTTTGTGGTCGAATGTTCTAGATTTCACAGCTCCTTTTGCCCCACAAAGAACAATTATTACTTGCAGGTAGGGCTACAAACGAACCGAGCTACTCACGAGCAGTTCGTGGCTCCGTTCGATAAGTTAATCGAGCCGAGCTCGAGCTCGATTTTCAGGCTCGTTTAGTTAACGAGCTTGCTAAAGCTCGGCTCGGTTCGCAAAAGCTTGGAGTCGATTGTATAGGAGGCTTGTTAAGTAAATTACCATGGCTCGGTGCTTGACCGAAATCCTATACCTAAATTACTGGGTTGCCCCAAGCGTAGGGCGGAGACCGGTGTAGCACAATACCCGGTAAGACCGGAATCGAATCCACAGAGAAGGTGGAAAGTGCTTACTAAAAACTCGGGTTGCTAGTTTAACACGGCTCTTAGGTAGCCACCCTTTGTGATTTGATTGGTGAATTAACTAAATTAAGAGAAAAATTGATTTTGATTAAATTAATTAAAAGGAAGTACGGTCGTAGGGTTCATAACACGGTGACCAGGTCCGGATATTTCCTGCTCCATTCGTTGTTTCCAAGAAAACAGTTGATTTTAGAGAGAAAAAGATACCCCGAAAGATGCGAATCCTTGTGGTCGTCGTTTACCCATGTACAACGAAGAACGAGTTTTTGTCCCCCGTACCTCGCGTTACATGGGCTCCGACAATGCCCGGATTCGTCCAACGAAAGTTCTTTAATAACCTAAAATTGCTTTTATCGTTATTAACCGTGAAAATCGGAGCAAGAACAAACCCATCCCTGGCCACGGCGTGTTAATCACCCCGCGACCATACTTATAAATCTACTCACTCATATTAGCTAGAACGAATGACAAAATTATGAAATTAAACATGCTATTAAACTCGAATAAGAATTAAAACACAAGATTCGGGAATAAAACACGGACAAACTCCCGTGAAACAAGATTAAAGTAAATAAAACAAGAGTTACCGAAGCAATACTTCAATCGCGTAACGAAACTCCAAAAACTTCAATGGAAAAGTAACCCGGAAAGTAGAATCTCCAAAGTAAGAACGGCTGCGAAACTAGCAGAAAAACTAAAACAAAGTTCGAACCCTAATTCGACCTCAAAAAGAGGTATTTATGTCTTTCCCGAAGCCCAAACACGTGGGAAAGTCAAACGGCCCATTTAGGGCTCTCGGTATCGATACAGGAGAAGTCCTGTATCGATACCCAGACGTTCTGTTTGCAGATGATGCCCACGGTATCGATACAGAGAAAGTCATGTATCGATACCGAGCCTCTAAAATTGATTTTGGCTTGTTTGCTCGTCCTTGCTTGGGTCCCATCGGTTCCCAGCATGCCCAATGTCATGTGTCCACTTTACGTGCTCCTCCGGCCCGTTTCCTACAAAACAAACACAACAATACCCAAAACACAAGACAACACCGAATCAAGTGGAAAATGGAATAAATCGCGCCTCTAATGCGCTAATTCGCCCTACTTAGGCGCTTATATCTTGAGATATTGCGCGCCTATCACTCGGCTCGTTTATGACCGAACCAAGCTCTAGCTCCATTTTTCGGCTCACTTACTTAACGAGCTGAGCTCGAACACTACAAAGCTCTGCTCATTTGCATCCCTACTTGTTGGGCCTTCTTCACCACATATTTTTGTGGACTTCACCACTAAGTGTATGATGAAGCAATTTCTGTCACTCTCCGATCAACGACCTGCAAAACAAACCAAATCTTGGGACATCGGCGTGGTGCCGGCCAAATGGCCTCCGATGCCTAAGTCAGTCGTGTGTTGATTGGGGCTTCGGATCTGCTGTCCCCAAATCCTGTCCCTTGCTTAATCTGCTGCCACGTAGCATCTTGTTACTTCCCTTCCAGCCATCTATAACTCTGTTACTTCCCCTTTAACTCTGTTACTTAATCTATTAACTCTGTTACTTAACAGTTCACAGTTTCACACCCTTCCATTCCCCTTTAATCCCCCCACCCCACTTAACTCCCTTGCACTTTTTTTCTTTTTTTTTTCACGCACAACTTTTGTTTCGGTCTGCCTTCAACACAAAACAAATACACCTTTTCCAACCTCAATCCTTCAGCACTCAACATGAAGCCTAAATTTCTCCAGAAGAAAACTAGGAATCAAAGACACTCAATAGACCGAAAATGCTCTATGGAACTCTGATAACCATTAGACCAAACCAAACCAAACATCACAATTGGCTTTCTAAAAGATGCGAACAGTCAATTGAAAAAAAAAAAAAAAAAAAAAAAAAAAAGAACATTAAGAGTTTATTGGCAATGAGAATCAAACTTGAAACCTTAGGTGGAAGCAAATTCCTAAGTCCCAAGGCAATACCATTTGCCAACCCCAAGCGGTTAACTTACACTCCACTACTTAACCACATAATAATTCAGATATCAAATAAAAACTATAAACATATGTATTAACCACATAAATCTTAGATTTTTAATAATCACTTTCACTGTCGACTTTCTTTACATTGTTATTATTCCTACAGATTGAAAGATTTCATATAAAATGGCTTCGAGACAAAACCATCACGTCCGCATAAGAAGTAGTAGTAGCGGAAAAACCAGTACTAGTAAAAAAAATATGACTTACATCACATGAGATTGGAGAAGAAAAGCCATTGATTTCAGTCTCCATGCTCTGTTCCTCTATGCTTTGTTTCTCTCTTCTTCTTCTTTTTCTTGGTTTTGATTTGATCAGATCTTGTTTCTCCCAATATAGAAGTGTTATAGGTGGGTAAATAAACCCTAGAGAAACAAAACATGACTTTTGGTCTCCAAAAGTTTTGGCGCCAGAGGAAAAAACGTGGAAGGGAAAAGAGGTTGAAAAGGGGTGGAAGGTGTGAACTAACAGAGTCATAGATGGCAGGAAGGGAAGTAACGGAGTTATAGATGGCTGGAAGGGAAGTAATTAACAAGATGCTACGTGGCAGCAGATTAAACAAGGGACAGGATTTGGGGACAGGAAAATGGGGACAGCAGATCCGGAGCCGTTGATTGGACAGTTGAATAGAAATATCGAATGGGTTAAGTCGCATACTTTTCTTAGGTTTCGCTAGTAGCTTTTATAGGCATTCGGAGTAGTAGAGTCCCGGTAGGACATGGAGTCGTGATTCCCGTTGGATAAGGCTTATCTCTTGGAGTCATAGAGCTTTAGGACTCTCATTTGAGATGTGCTCCATCCTTTCGGATCCGGATAAGTCTCTTAAACCCCTTGGGGTTATCTACTTAAATACAAGGCTCCCCCGGATTAGATTCAAGGAGACTCACGATCCTCTGTCGAACAGCTCGGCGTCTTCATGCCTGAGCTGTATTACGTTGTCTGAGCTGGCCTAATGACCTGAACTAAAAGGGAGGTCGCCTCGGACTCAACAGTGTACAACTTCGACACAAATGTATGATGGAAAAGACCCCTGAGCATTACGTGACAATCCTCTTAGAGCACTGAATAATCACTCCAAACAAAGGGGCAAAAAGCCCAAACAAATTCTGTTCTTCGACTGGATGCATGTTTGCCGAAGAAAAGAGAGAGTTATTGTTCTTGCTTACTTCTTTTTTAACTTTTTGAGGTATTTTTTTTAAATTTTAATTAGGCATCTTGTATCAATATTACCATTTATGATTCCATCCTCAAAATGGATATTCGGATTATTGTGCCCTTATATTAGTAGCTATAGTAAATCTTATAATTATCTAATCCCTTTATTATTGGGATTTTGTTATATATAGAAACGACATATATATGAACATATATATTTAACTTAGATATGGTAAAGGAAAATTCCCTTTTTTCCAGCCTTAAAACAAGGAAAGGAATTTGCTAATAGTCATTTGAATCCCACCACTTCCCAAATCATTTCAATTTTCAAACCAAAAACAACTTCTACACACGACTGGTCTTCTCCTTCTCTCTCTCTCTCTCTCTCTCTCTCTCTCTCTCTCTCTCTCATATTACTTCCTTTTCTTTTCTTTTTTTATCAGCAAACTCAAGAAGAATTAAGGCGGTGACTATGGCCATTTCTTGAAGATTCATCATCCATTAACGCCATTATTATACTAATTCAAATGAAGAATAAAGCAATCCAAATCCAAAAGTAGGAGTAGATCTCCTATCACTACTGATTTCACAATCGGATGGTCACAACTGGCGAGATGGCGAAACCCGCGACGCTTGATAAATCCGCCGCTCGATAGATTAGGTCACTCGGTGCACCACCGCCGAACTCGAAATCGATCGATCCCGACAGTGATGAAAAAACCCAATGAATAACCTCGATCGATCTCATTGTCTTATTTGATTACTTTCCTTTGTTTAGTTTAGTTTTGTATGGTGGAGGTGGGTTTCAGATCATGTTAATGACGATAAATTTTTTTTCCGATTTAATGGTGGAGTATTTTTTTCCCGATTCAAGGCAGATGTTCTTTTTCGATACAGTAATAATGGTAAATCATAAAATCATATTCACATGTGCTTTAAAAGATGGTTCTTTTTGTACAGCGAATATAGTTTATTGATTTACCACTTTTACCATATTCACATGTAGATGTTATTGCGTACAATAATATATGGTTTTTATTAATGTATCATGTTTTTCATGGATAAAATGGTCGATCGAAATGGGAAGGACTACATGTGGTTTTATGGTGCATTAATCAAACATGTTTTCATGGTTTTGGCTTGGGTTGTGGATTTATGGTGCATTAATCTATCATATGTTTAATGATTTTTTTTTATGTGGTGCATTAATTTACCATGTTTTTAAGTTTTGTTTTTTTTTGTATATGCAATCTGACTTTTATGCTTGAACGTACCTATTTTTTTATGGTGCATTAAAAATGACATGCTTATTTATTTTCAATTTTATTTTGAGATTTTAGGAAAGATTAGGAGGGGGAGAGAGAGAGAGAGAGAGAGAGAGAGAGAGAGAGAAAATTAGGAGAGAGAAATGTTAGGAGATTAGGAGATAGAATTATTAGGAAAATCAGGAGAGAAAATATTAGGAAAATCGAGAGAGAGAGAGAGAGAGAGAGAGAGAGAGAGAGAGAGAGAGAGTTTTGGGATTTATTTGAAATTCATGATGGAATCATAAGTATTCAAATCTAATAGGATGGAATCATAACGATTTTTTTTTGTACAGAATGCCTAATTAACACTCCCAACTTTTTTATCTTTTTGTTGTCATTTTTTGGATTAATTATTCATCACGACCAAACAAATCAGAAAAGTACAAAAATATTGTCCGATACTAAAAAAATTTCATATAAGAAGACACTTTAGACCCAAAAAAAAAAAAGACCACCGGATAGTAGCTTTTTCATCTTGGGAAAACTTCAAAAAAGCCTCTGAACTTTCACTCAAGTGCTTCATAGGCCTCCAAACTTTGCGAAATTTCAATTACACCTCCAAACTTCACACATTTTACTCAAAAAAGCCCACGCCGTTACTTCCCGTCCAAAAACTAACGGAAATCGATTTGGGCCCTCTTTTTGGAGGGAAATGCATGCTGCAGTGTCTCCCTCCTTCACTTTATCCCGCCATTTTCACCCTCCTTCACTCTATCCTATATATTCATCCACTCCCACAAATCTAAAACCGTACTGCCCTTCTTCATTTCTTCTCCTCTCTCCTCTTAAACGACTGGTATCTTCTCTCTCTCTCTCTCTCTCTCACCTGAAAAATGAGAACCCACCGTGACATTGACAACTTCCTGGAAGACAATCCTTGCAAAATTTGTGGCAACCAGAGAGAGATGCACACCTCTTGGACAACAATCAACCCAGGAAGAAGGTTTGTTTCTTGTCCAAATGATAGCTAGAAAGACTTTTCTTGGATTGATCCACCAATGTGTGCAAGGTCAGTGCAAATAATTTCAAGGCTACTCAGGAGGGGAAACAGAATGGAGGCAGAGATCACAAGGTCGAAAGCTAGGGAGAAGAAGCTATGTGTTGCATTAGCAATGACTTGGGTTGCCATTGCCATTGTCTGGTTGCAGAAAATGTAGGGCTTTTGCCTATGTATTTGGTGTGTAAGGGTTAGTGGTGGTGTTTAAGTATGTACTGGGTATGGGTAAGGCTAAGGATGTGTATTTCTTTGGTTTTTGTGGTGGTGTATGAAGTTAATGGACAATGTAATGTAATTACCCTTTTATTAATGTATGGTAATGAAGCTTTGTGTTTCTTAATTCTTGTGTGTATGAAGAAGAATTAATCCTAAGTGTAAACAAGCTTTGTGTCCACAGTTGAAACAGAGCATGTAAGAATGGACTTTGTTTGGGAAACAAAACAGAGTGCATCCAGAAATTGCACTGGGTGTTTTGCTGTGTTGTAATAGCAAGGAAGGAAAGCATGACCAAACAAACAGTGAAAAGCCATAAGAGGACATGAAAAGCCATCACAGGTTCATACATGAAAGGCCATCACAGGTTCCATACAAAAAAGCCATATACGTGTTTCGAATTAAGAATGAGGAAGTTGGTTTGAGGGTGCATTATACATGTTTCTCTAGGCACGTGAATGCCACGTGGTTCGAATTCCCTCCAAAACGAGTGGTAATTCCCTCCACGAGGAGGGTCCACAGGACAGGTAAGCGTTTTCCGTTAGTTTTTGGACGGGAAGTAACGGCGTGAGCTTTTTTGAGTAAAATGTGTGAAGTTTGGAGGTATAATTGAAATTTCGCAAAGTTTGGAGGCCTATGAAGCATTTGGGTGAAAGTTCAGAGGCTTTTTTGAAGTTTTCTCTTTCATCTTTAATGATTTTTTTTCTTTCGGTCATAATTTTTTTTTCTTTTATAGTTCTCTTGTCGAGATGGATGATTAATCCACAAAATATTAAGTGAATCTAAAAAAGATTCAGAAAAAAAGAACAAAACACTCAAAACAGAATCAACATAAATTTGACTGAACATTTGGCTGTACATTAGCACGTATGCATTACAGAATCAACATAAATTTGGCCCCGTTCCGCTGAAAAAAAAAATAGTTTTGTTTTAACTAAAAAACTATCTCATTCCACTAACAAAAAACCACTTAGTTTTTTTGCAAAACTAAAAACCAAAATAGCCAAAAAACTAGTTAGTGGAACAAGTTAGTTTTTTTTGCAAAACTAAACATACAAAAAACTAGTTTAATGGAACAAGTTAGTTTTTTTGCAAAACTAAAAACCAAAAAACTAGTTAGTGAAACAAGTTAGTTTTTTTTGCAAAACTAAAACATCCAAAAAAACCAAAAAACCAAAAAAACCAAGTTAGTGGAACACCCCAAAATTTGTAAGTCATAAAATTTGTAAGTAGAGTTTTCGTGTGGATAGTAAATAATGCTCAAAAAAATTGTGAATAATGCTCAAAAAATAACGAATACGCAGGACAAATTCGTCCGATGCACCTGACCGTGAATGCATTGTGGGGCCATTTGCATGGACGGCTCCGGACACAATTTGTCAAGATCACCTGTGTGTCCCTTGCACTGTTGTTGCTCAAAATCGTATCAACTCGGGAGTTGACATTTTTATTTATGTTTTTTTTTACTACATCTTTTCCAAGTTCACTCTTCGGAACCGCGAGTTCTAGTATAAGCTAGCAATGGTAAAAAAACGCCAACTCAAAGGATGATACTCAAGTTCCATGCTTCTCATCACCCTCGACGAGCTCATTTTCTTCCAGGTTTATCTGGCCTGTGAAAGGAAGAGAACCCATCAAAAGAAATAAACGAAAAAGGAAATTATCTATTAAAAGGAGAGCATCTGATTGTATCAAACTGTTTTGAATCTCGACAATTGAGGTTATAATTGTAAACATCAATTGTATCTATGAAAATTTTCACCATACCAAACAAGGATGTTAGAGACGGAGTCTTTGAAAGACCATTTGATCTTATCATGTCTGCGCCTGCAAAGAAAATAGTGAATTTAGATCGGAAATGATTCTTTTGTACCTAGTTTTGATCTGAAAATATAAGGTCATGGCCATAATAGACGGTGAACAAGGACTTCATCAGTTCTAAAACAACCACTTCCGAATGAAACTAAACTATGTAAAGGAATTAAGGCCACGTATGTTGACATAACCGCGTTAAACTTTCATTAAGCATCTTATCAAAATAAAATAAAAAATAAAAAAAACATTTCATTAAGCACTTGTTTATATTATCTCAATTTAGAGTTTAGTTGGGTAGTATCAGCAACTTTTGCACGTGTTCAAAATGTTCCATCGTAAATCATTCATGCAGAAAAATAAAACGCCAATGAGGCAAGCTTTGTAAAGGAGGGAAGGATCACAGTATGAATTTGGGTAAACTATCAATCCTAGACTCAGTTCCTTGGCCTGTGGTAACTTGTAACAAAGTGTTTTCATTACGTCTGGATCTGCATTTTTTCACTTTTGGGATACAAATCAAGATGCTTCAACTAGGCGGAATTACATACCAGTGCACAAGAATAAAGGAGTATCGATAACAGTACTTAACCAGCTCACCTGAAGTTTGACCTGCTTTTAGCATGTCCGAGTTCTTGAAAGTATACCCTATGAAATTAGCATCTTTTGATGTCAACATCTGCAACATTGGACATGCAAATCTTATTTTCAATGTGGAACATACAATACCAAGAAAGTGAAGAAACAACTACAACAAAGAGTGACAGATGATATGTGATTGGTATGAAGTTGCTAAAGCACTAGGATAAATAGATTCAACATTAAGCTTCATCTGCCAGCTACAGAAATCCCATCTTTCCTGCTTGGGCCCTTGTTTTGGTTAAAGCAAAGAACCATCAACTTCCTTATTACCTCAACCAACATCTATGGCATACTCTTCTTCTAAACTCCCAATCAAATTCAGGAACACGTTACTCTTCTAGGAATCTAGCTTTCGTTTGTAATGGAGATGAAGGAACCACTTCTTCTTCCCGGTCAGATTTCAAGAGGTAAGCACGACAATTTCCTTCTTTTTTTGTTCTTGCTTTAGTGGAAAGAGATCTTTCTGCTTCACGGAAGAAAGGGGTTACTGAAAGTTGAAGCTCCTCTCAAATATATCTTAGCATAAAAAACCACACCCTCAATCAGAAGAGAGCTACAGTATTAATGTGGATTTCTCAACTTTGCCCTTCCAAAAACCAACCATGAATGCTAGATAATTCAAAGTCCAATTGCATTCATTTTCCAAGGAGCAGAATCTAACCCGGGCATTTGGGATCCCGACACAAAATGAAACCCAAAAGCCATCTTTCCTTGCAAAGTTGACATATGTGACTGTAAGCATAAAGAAGCACGATAAAAACCAGGGATGGCTTGGAAGGTTTCTAGTTTAAGTTTATGTACTACAATTGTCTTAGCACTTGTACATTGCAATACATCCTACGCAAGCTGCATTACATGGTCAATTGATCCGAAAGAATTTGAAGTTAACAAGCACCAATTACCTTTCGCCAAGGTCCCACTCTAGGTATTGTGGAAGGTGCATCTTCTACCTATCAGGCAACAAAGGTTAATCTATGTAATATAATCACTCTGCCAAAATAAAAATAAAAAAGGAGAGGAGAAAGGAAAATTTGTAAATTCAGTAGTAACAATAGAAACTTCCAATCCAAGGTTTAAACTTTGAACAAAATTTCAAGGTTGAGATGGATGAGCGGTAAAGGCAAAATAATAAATGAAAAATGACTATTTTTGTGGCATGTTTGCTCAGTGTCGTAGTGAAATGTGGGGTTAATGGTAGAAGAAATGGCTGAGATTTTTGTTCTATTTTGATAATTATCTATTTTGGGATGGGTATGACAGCGTGAGTGGTCTATATGGCAGGTTCTTCAGCTGAACAGAACAATCTGCAGATTACTCATGTTTTAAGTGATACGAAGGAAGAAGAAAGGCTAACAAAACACGGGCCAGATCACTGAAGAAGAAACATGACAAAATATGGGCAGGTTGGGCTCAGTTTTACATAATTTAGCAAAATGATGAGAAAACCCTGAAATAGATTTATTTAATAATCCATGTACTCACTTCAGGAAACTTCTCAAAATTTTGAGTGTCCAATTCTCCAACAACAGTAGGTTTGTAGGCAGCTTCCATTTCATACAGCATGTCCCACTGGATGCCTTTAAACCATGGATGTGCCTAGAGACACACATAAATAATACAAACAGATTGGCAACAGCTCAACTTTTCAGCGACAAAACGAATTCATTGTTCATAAGTTTGGTACCTTTATTTCTTCCACTCCTCTGGTCCCTAACCTTGTGTCCACATCACATAACAAACGACAGATTAGATCCTTAGCCTCATTTGATATTTTTGGCTCCTCTGGAAATTTCAGGCATTTCTGCCACTTGGTTATCTGACACAAAAGGAAAAAAAGTAAAAATGACACATCCAGCAAAATGAAGGATACGCACAGACCAACTCATAGAAATTGAAATCAAGGTTTAGCATCTTTTGTGGAAAACCCATTCTCCTTCCCGAAAGGAAAATGAGTGACTAATTTTCATTACTCTATTCAACAATACACGAAAACAGCTTCTGAAAGAAAATTTTGAAGGCAGTTTTCTGGAATGCTCGACCAAATGTATTTTCATGTCATTCTCGTGTTCCTTCCTGAAAACATGAAAAATTTCTCACATATACCGAGAATCAGGCACTAGTAACTACAAGGGATTAAGATACCTTGTGATATGTGATCCTTGGGTCATCTGAACAGAAGGGAGGATAGCCAACAAGCATCTCATACATGATTGCCCCCAACGACCACCAGTCACACTCCACTCCATATCCCTTTTTAAGCAAAACCTCCGGTGCCATATAATCGAGAGTCCCAACGGTAGAATATGCCTTGTAGAATCAACAATCACTCAGATCAGGATGAGGTGAAGAATAAACAAGAGCCAAAAAGAACGTTACAAAGAACTAATTTACATCCTCCTGTATATGCAAAAAAGGGGCAGATGAAGAAAATACCAAGGCACGACGATTACGTTTCCACTGTTGCAACTGTTCTTTTGGCATCAACCAAGGAGGCCTCTCACCAGCTTCACTGTCATGCGTTGAATCCTGGTTCAGAAAACCATCATCTTCCAACAATATTGTCGAATATTTATTGTCTAGGGGCTTACACAAGCCAAAATCTGAGAGCTTCAAATGGCCATTCTTGTCCAGTATCAGGTTATCTGGTTTTATGTCCCTGAAAGCAGAGAAATTATGCATCACAATATTCCTTTGTCCACACATGATTTTAGCAGGCGTCTGCATAGCAAGAATAGTTGAAACTTCCTTGAGGTAACAGTACCACAATTGATAATGCATGAATGGAAGGAAAACCAGTAGGCTCTATACAATAGTGGACAGAGCATAGAGAAAAAAAGCTTCTGAATGATGCAATTCAGGTGCCAGAAATGAGCAACTTTCAAACTGATACTACAAGAAAAGGAAGACAGTTCCTCACTCCCTAAGGAAAAAAAAAAAAAAAAAAATAGGAAAAAATCTATTCTTAACCTGCAAAAGTTGGAAGGAGCACCAAGAAACCATGGACAGACATCTTGATTGTTTTTATGCAATTCAATGCTTTATATGAAATATACACTCAAAGACGCAAATTTACTCCGTCAAGCAAAATAAAATGACTTTAGAAAGCAGAAATTTTGGGATAAATGCACCGGATGTTAGGGTTTGGAAATGAATGCTGCGATGAGGAAAGAGTTGGTGACAAGATTCATAGGTAATAAAGTAATATAAGGCTACACACATGCATAGCCGTAATGTGTGCTCAACATGAACTGCAAATAATATCATGCATTACCAGCATACCTATGCACGTAGTTATGTTGGTGAATTGAGTGGATAGCTAAAATACTTTCTGCCATATAAAAGCGTGCAACATCTTCAGAAAGAATATCCTCTCTCATCAGTAAGGTCATAATATCACCACCAGGTAAATACTCCATGATAAGGTATAAAAAATCCGAATCTTGGAATGAATAGAAGAGTTTCACGATGCACCGGCTATCAACCTCCGCTAGCAAATTCCTCTCTGACCGAACATGCTCAACCTAAATTAAGTAAAAAAGAGTAATATATAAGAAATAAGCAATAAAGAATCACAGTCGACTTCAGAATTCCAAAGAAGTTTAGGAAAGCTCAGCAAATGTCTATTCTTAGTGTTAACTGTTAAGTCACTTAAGTCACAAGGGTAAAAATGAAGTCCCATTAAAAAGGTTTATTTTCACACGATGATGAACTACCAGCTTCATAAACATAGTAAAAGATGAAGCACGAGAGTACGCATTTAGCATTTTCTATTCCATAACTCCTCCTACCAATATCCTTATTGGGTTCAGAACAGAAATGTGATGGAAGAAAAGAAAAAGAAACTTGGAAAAAATTGCTCGGGTACAACATTTAATTTTGTAGAAACAAGTAAAGTCACTTATTTTTATGAGAAAAGATGGGAAGGAACAGTGGAAAGTGTTTTCGACTATTCATCTAATGGCTTTGAAGAAATCTCCAATTTCATTTAATTGATATTTGGTTTCCCTAAAAGTGACAATCTTCATGAATGGCAAAAACCTGCACAAATAGGAGACAGTTCACATCACCTGAAACGGAAATGAAAAAATCTACCTTGGGTAGTTATTATAATAATCACCTCTTCCAAGTTATACAACGACATTATGAATTGTCCAGTTGTAGGGGGTGTTCCACTAACAAAAAACTGTTTTTTCCAAAAACCGAGACATGTCATTCTCTCACAATACATCACATAAAAAACCGTGAAAAGTAAGTTTTTTCAAAATGCATCTCTCTCCGTCCATAGTTCTTCTTTTTAAGCTAAAAGTTGCTAAAAGAAGGCGGTCTAGACGAATATATAAAATGAAAGGCTACAATAGTCCTACAAGGGAAAGCATAATCAGAAGTAAATGTGCTATAACCTAGCAAGTTTACCTGTCCACGGCTAAGCATATCTGATTTCTTCAATTTCTTCATCGCATATATCTCTCCTGTACTTTTAGCTCGGCATAGCCTAACCTGTGGTAGTTAGTTGAATCATGAGTGACAGAGTCAGTTAACCTACCTATAACAAAATTAATTACAATGTCTGAAACAACAGAAGAAACGACAAACACTAGGTTTAATGCCATATCTGCAAGTGTCATGCATAAATAGCTTGTAAAGTTATAGATGCTGTTATCCAGGATTTCAAAATCATTACAGTGATATCCAGTGCAACAGCGGATGCAAAACCAAATGTTTCTCTGGATTCAAATATTAGCATGACTTGGAGTGAAAGATATGTATTCCATGAATACTGATTCATAAAGGAACTTTGGATATGGATTGGTGATCATTACCCAAATAGAATTGCTAGTACATATTGAGCAAGAGTTGGCTACAAAGATAATTTTCCACAGAAAAAGAAGGCATCGGACATTAAACCAATTGCTCTGATTGCGGAATCTTGAAAGTTGGCCACATCCACATGACATAAATTTCATATATTTCATTTCCTAAACATGGAGACAAATTTAACAAAATGCAATTCAGCATTGCTATAAAAACTGTGCAAAAATACACTCATTAACCTACCTCACCAAATGCACCTTTACCAATCACAGTCAACAGCTCAAAGTCATCAATTCCAACTTTATGCCTCTGCAATCTCATAAATTCTGTCTCTCTTCGCTCCAAATCCCTCAGCATTTCCTCCTCTTCTTCACTCGAGACCTTCGCTTCTTGCGCCCTCATCTGCAATGCTCGACGCCTAAACCAACAAACGCGTCCCCATAAGCATCCACCACTCGCATATTTTATGCTTGAACAAGACAATTCGAACCACACAAAAGCTGAACAACTACAATCACATAACAATACAGCTGAACAAATACAATCACATAACAACACAAGTAGCTCGTTCTATCGGGGGGGAAAGAACAATCTGCGGAGATAATCTATTAAATAACGGTATCGCGACACTTTACGGTAACTTTTGCGGTGTATCGAACCTGTGTAAAAGCATCCAACTCAAAATACAATTGGCAATGAGTGGAGTGACCGCCCAGGCTCATATACTAATTTTGGAGTTGTAATTAACCAATGTGGTACAAGCTCTACCAGACTTGGTTGTAGCGGGGTGAGTTATTACAAAAAATAAACAATAAACCGTCTAAAAATCACCTGTCTTATCAATCGGAAAAGGACCGATACGTAACAGAAACCGGAATTGGAAAAGGACGGACACGTAACCGGTGGCGGGCGCAGGATTCTTGCTGCGGGGACCACTCCATAGCAAATATATAGAAAAATTGAAAATGTACTAGTAGTAGTAAGAACCTTGGGGGGTTTGCAGGGGCAAAAACCCCCCTAGCACCCCCCAGGTCCGCCCCTGCACGTAACGGAAACCGGTCATAAGCATGCGATTTTCCCTCTCACCAGTACGTCTAGGTGCAGAGGCGTCGAAAGCCTCAAAAACGTTATATCAGGGTGTAACAGTAACAAAAACCTCAAAAACGATACTCAACACGACACGTAATTTAAAACCTTTAAGCTAGAAGACAATTCGGTCCGGTAAAAAAACAAAGAAAAGAAACACAGAACACTACAGCAGTACGGTCAACTGGGAGAGAAATAACAATCTACCACCCGAAATACGAGGCACAGCACACAAGCCCCACTCAACCTCCGTCCACTGCTCTCTACAGTTAGGCCCTCAACAGTAACTATACGATTGCAACAACTACAAAACATCTCATAAAAAGTAAATCGAACCTCTCTTTACGATCTTGCAAGCCTTGGAGGTAATTCTTGTAATGATTCTCAATCAACTGCTTCGCCGCGGCAGCTTTCTGCCTGGTGACCGGCGAAGAAACAGAGACGTCGGGTTCCAAGTTGAAGCAGCGATCGGGCCTCGTCGCCAGAGTCCCCAACCGAATTGTTCCATCTCCGCCTTCCATTCCAAAACCAGATCTACTGAACAACAGCACGAAGAAGAAGAAATCGAATACTACTACCACTACAACCAGAATGTCGCAATTACGACTGTTCAGTGAGACCTAGAGAGAGAGAGAGAGAGAGAGAGGTTCGTAGGAGGAAGATGAGGGAGGGGATATTGATTAATGACAGTTATTGAAGGTGGAGATCTGGAGAAAGTGGGGTGTAGGTGGGGAATTGAACTGAATGTGAGACCTGCAGGAGAGAGTGCTTTGGGTTTGGTATGAGAGAGAGAGAGAGAGAGAGAGAGAGAGATGAATGAACTGTCATGTGTACGGCGCAAGGCTGTAATGAGTGATGATCTGTCTTTTCTGTTCTGGGGAATGGAGGAGTGCCACCGACGCCATTGTTTTCCGTATTATCTGTGACCTTGTTGGAAGAAGTACTACAATTTCTGACTTGTAGACAGAGAGAGAAAAGCATGAGAGAGAGAATGAGAAGAGAGGAGACCGACCAATGGAGATCATGCTTGCAAATTACTGTAGAAAATACAAAAAATTCAATTGGAAATTTTCTCATAGTAGAATATAAAAGGTTAAAGAAAATAAATAAATTACAAAATCTATCCTCAATATATTCATTTTTCATTTTGGAGTTTTGGAGATGGAACCGGGGTGCTGCGCAGCATGCTGTGTGGCCATTGTCGGCGCCGCGCTGGCATCATTCCGATTACGGGCCACGTTCACTGCGTAGAGCCAGTCGAGTACTACAAGTGTACAAAAATTAATTCGATCGGATATCGTTAAGTGTCTCATCGTTATGAATTCTTTTTTTGGAATTTATGACAATCATGTGCCTATCCTACAGGGCTTTGTTGAACAACAATTGCAGTAAATAATTTAATAAGTATTTGGAACCTAATATCTAGATATTTGTTTGAAAATACCAAAAGCCATTGAAATGGTTGGTAAGAGAAAGGGAAAAAAAAAATGCACATGGTCAATTCTCGACCTGGTCAAGTATGTGTGGTTTCCATAATGTTTAAGGAGACTAGTGCTGGGCTATTCTCAGCCGTTGGATAATTCCATTATTGTGTTGGCAGCTTACAATTAAAAAATCAATTTGTCTTAAAATCACGTCCAAAATTTACACTCAAATACGAACGGCACGGTTTCCGGCAACCCCCATGGTGTTCGAGTTTCTCTCCTCTTCTTATGGACGGCCGAAACCCGATTTTTGGGCAAAGGGTATAGGGGGTTTCCAAATTCAGACTCCAAACATCAGCGGCGGCGTGACAACTCTGTTGAAGGCTCCTGCTATCTTTCTTCTTATTGTGTTTTCTGTTTTTTTTTTTTTATAGTTTCCTATAATTTTTGTTTTTTAATTTTCTGATTTTTTCGTTTTTGTAGGTTGTAACAGGGATATGTTTGGTTGTTTAATGGATTTTCTCTCTTCTGGATAAAAAAAAATATACGCATGCACATGTTGCACAACAGCATCCTCTCTTCCCTCAAATACACACCCACTCACAAAATCCAGGAGCCTCACACACTAGAAGCTAGAAGGGTGCAGCACAGCCAGGTGCTGTGCACGCACGGCGCGGCCGCGCCAGCCACTTTTCGTTAAGTGCCTAATTGGAACACAATTAGATTGAAATGAAATGCAACACAAATGTACAGAAACACTGGATCCAAATCACTGAACCCATTTTTCTTCAAGTTATTTGTGTTCCAATTATGCACTTAACGATATCTGATCAAATTAGTTTTTGGTACACTTATAGTACTCGACGAGGACTATCCGGTGAACATCTCAGATCGCCGGAAAGTGGCCGTAGCGGCCGGCCGTGTGGCTACACAGCACCTGGCTGTGCAACACCCTCCCAGCTTCCCCACACGCTACACATCGGGGAGAGAGGATCCGGATCCATTTCTTTGGAGTATCGGTTACATTTTTGGTTAGGACTTGAGCAGACTATTTTTTTATTTTTATGCTGAAAAAAAAAAATCTCTAATCTATACTCTATTTCTCTCTATTTAAGAAGGTGGAATTTTTTTAAAAAGAAAATAGAGGATGGAGTTTGATTATTTAAATATAGATTATAAAACATTAATGGATCCTCCTAATCTTATTTTAATTTCGATAGCTCGGTCCTCCAAATGTTCAAACATGAAAAGGAAAGATAATTGTATTCAATGTACTGACGAAGGCTAATATTTATTTAAGAGATAATAAAAGAAGTGTTTTCAATGGAGATCTTTTTATTTTATTTTTTTGGAACTGGATTTTGAATGGAGATAAGGACAAGTGGGGTCAGAGTTGACATGTATTGTCCAATAGTAGCTAAATTCACATTTTCAATAGAATTGTCTTATGGACCCGACTAGGCGTACAGAGGCCATGGTACAAAAAACGTACCGTTTGCGTTCGGAGACTCACTTTTGGGTCCCACACGAGTGATCCGAACTGTTCATTGTTCTTAAAACATTTTTCCGAGGGGCCCCACCAAATTTCAGCTCAATCGGACGGTTGGAAGTGCTCCAACCAAAGTCCCACCGTTCCAACCAAAATTGGGTCCCCGAACGCGATCGGTACGTTTTCTGTACCATGGCCTCTGTACCTGTATCTTTATCGATTGTGTTATTGAGATGCAGCTCATTACCACTTGGCTTTTAAGGACCAGGTCTGAGTTTATGAAAAAATTTCGAACTTTCTTTTCTTTGATTGTTAACATACTAACTTTCACTAACCTCCGCTCATATATACCGTGCAAAAAAATAAAATAAAATGTCTAAGTACTGTGATTCTCACCAATAGAGTACTAGAATTTAGAATATCCAAGATGCTCGTGTGCGTGTGCCCGTGGTTAATTTTTGGGGTGGAGAGTTAGAAAAATATTATGAAATAAAAAACGACCGGCCAAAAAACCGAGTACACACAAAACTCTCAGTCCTATAACCACTGGCCATAAAACTACCTACAAAGAAAAACAACAAAAAAATACAAAAAATAAGGACGCCGAAGCTGTCACCCACCGTCGTCGTCGTCAGGAGCACAGATCTAGAAACCCTAGATCCGGCTCCCCCCTGATCCAAAATCGGGCGTGGTCACCTATATCGGAACAGAGAGGAACGTCCACCACAGAGAGTTTCTGAACGCCAAAGAAGCTCAATCATAGAGGAGATCGAAGAGTTGGAAGGAAGCTGGGGTAAGTGGGTGGAAGGGGTGCAGAGGGGGAGGGAGTGTAGATCGACCGCTAGGGGCTGAGCCGCCTGGGGAGGGGCCGCCGCCCATAACACTCATTCTCTCTCTCTCTCTCTCTCTAGAACTTCCTCTCACTTATGGTTTGTGCTTTTATCTGTGCTCGTGGTTAGTTAATGTGATATTTATCTTGTAATTCAAATCAAATTTTAACTTGATTTTGTTTTTGCAAGATTTTCATAGTTCATCCATTTTTCCATTTGATTTTATCAAAATCTTTCCTCGTTTGCTAAAATCCACCCAGTAATTTTAGCAACGCTCCTTAAAATTCTCACACACTCAGGTGATTTTATCTAATTAGAACACAAAAGTGATTTTATCAACCCTCCTTAAAACTCAACTTTTATGTGATTTCCCATTTTAGCAAATGGAAAAGAAAACCTTATTGATAAGGGTGATTCTACTATCGTATCTCAGTAAGGCCCTGTTTGGTGACCGGAGTAGCACCCGGATTTGGGGGTCGCCCGGATTTGTAATCCTGGGCCCACCCCAAACCGGCGTTTGGCACGACAATTTCGTCTGCAACTCCACCCCGACTATTTTCACTATTTGGAGTGCAAATCCGGCTTCACCCGGATTTGCCAATGACAGTCCTCACTCTATCGTTAGCTAACGAGGGCGGATTTGTGTTTTTCATACCTATTTTACCCCTCCAAATCCGGGTGATTTGGAGGGTTTTACACGAATACGTGGTTCTGGGTTTCAATCGAGAACAGAGAAGAGAGAAAGCTTGTTGCTGAAATCGTCAAAAATGGAGCTTGGAATCGAAAAAAATGGAGTTTCCCGATGAAAAAAATGGAGTTTTCCCTGAAAAAAATGGTGTTCTCCGACCAAAATGGAGTTTTGCGCCAGAGTTTTCCGTTGGCTCCCCTCGGTCAACCCAACCGCCATCCATCCGGCTTTCCATCCAATAGTCAGTTTGGGCCAATTTCTCCTTTACTTTCATTTTTTTTATTTTTTATCCTAATTAATTTCTTCATGCCTATTTGGGCTGATACCTAATTAATTATTTTAATTTTTTATTCAGAAATGTTTTTTTAAGTTCTAATATATTGTTTAAATATTTTTATGTATTAATTATAATTATTATGTATGTATTCTATTTATAATGAAATTAATTTATTTTGTTATTAAAATAATAAAAACGGGGACAATTTAGTCATTTCCCCTCTAATACTATCATATTCACCCTACAAATCCCCCATCTAAAAAAAACATCTAAACACCTCACTAACAAAACCACCCTTCTTATGAGGTGGAGCCACCCTCATTATAAATCCACCCTCATTACAAATCCACCTTCAAATTCACCCTCATTACAAATCCACCCAAAATCATCTCCGGTCGCCAAACGAGGCGTAAGGGTGATTTAAGATTGGCAGGATACTAGTTAAACAATAGTGAAATTTCAAAAAAAAAGAAAGAAAGAAAGAAAGAACTTGGAGCCCAATGTCTACTAGACACTTAAACTTTATTAAACTTCAATTTTACATCAAAACTATTACTCCGTTAATCAATTAGACCCTAAATCCATCAAATTGAAGACGGATTTTGCTGCGATGGACTAACGACTCATATAAATAGCCGACCAACCCACCAGCTGAAAAAATAGCTGACTAACCCCTCCCTCTTCCCTCGACATTAGGGGTGCTCACGGTCCGGATTGGTCCGGATTGGCATGAATCCAATCCTAATCCGCGAGTCACGATTTTTTGAAAATACAATCCGTGTCCGATCCAAAAGTCTCACGGTTCAGTTTCCGAATTAATCCGCGGATTTTCAACTTATTCGGAAAAAACAACAAACAAAGACAGTAAGGCACTAGCAAGTAGCAAATGTACTAAGTAGAAGTTAGAAATCCCAATAAAAAACAACAAAGGCAGTTAAGCAGATAGTAATATAATTTAACAAACAAAGGCACAAACTTATATTACCACAAAGGATAGCAGATAGTTACTTCCGGTTCACTCACAAATGCAATAGCAGATAGTTAATTACTTCCAGTTCACTCACAAACAAAGAGTATATATAGTAGCACTTATAATACTTTACCCCCCTAGATTTTATAGAGATAATAATATTCGCACTATAACTCCTACAACAGTACAACCAAACCGTAAGTCTGCTAAATTAACAATATCTATATAACTATAATTATAAAAGTGATAAAATTATATATAATAAAAATCTCACGGTCCGGATCGGTTAATCCACGGTTTCAAAATCAAAATCAGTGTCCGATCCAAAAGTCACGGTTTATTATTTTTTGAATCCGTGTCCAGACCATTAATCCACGGTTAAAATCCAAAAGGTACGGATTGGTTCGGTCCGGACCGGATTCACGGTTCACCGGTTTTTATGAGCAGCCCTACTCGACATATCCTTAACCCTAATTTCTCTGATTTCCATATCTCATTCCAAATGACTAACCCCATTCCTCCTCCTCCTCCTCCTCGGATCTCCTTGTCACCACCATCGTCATCCCTCTTCTCCACCACCGTAGAGCTGCTGACCTCGCTTAAGCTACAGTCTCGGAGACTGAATTGAGCAAATGGTTTCGGACTTCCAAAGCAATTCGGAGTATTAGAAAACTACAAACTTCCAAACATCCAATTTCCTCTCATTTCACTTCTACCTAATGCAGTAAAGATGGATGAGGGTAGTGATGGCAAAATTGAAAACAAACCATGATTCACCTCCAGCGCATCACTATTACAGACCTGAACAATACAGCGTGCTTATTTGATGAGCGAAACGCACCATCGCAGAAAAATCGAACCACGGCTTCTAGCTCAGTTAGTTAGTCGTGTACCAGTAATTAGTGATTAGGAGGTTCTGGGTTCAAAATGATAGAACAACATCAATAACCCTCGTAGTAATCTAACTCAATTAACAAACTAAAATCCCTATCATTTGGACAAAAAATAATAAAGGGAAATCAATAAATACCATAGGAGTACATAGTAGAGGACCGAGTGATGAAGCTCGGACCCAAGACTTCAAAACATTAGGCCCAAAAGGGAATGGATCTGATGTTAGTACATGTTAAAGTGTCCACATACGCCCAAATGGAGTTCGTTTCGCTTATTAATAGTTAAGTACTTATAGTAAGGAACCCATAGAAAATTTTATGGGCTAAAATAAACATTATCTAAAATTACTACACCACATAAAATCTCAAATGCATTATTAGTCGGTCGATAAGGTCCACTTTTGAATGGCTAAAAAGTTGACCGGATTGGCCAGTATGGCTAAAAAGTTGGACCGGATTGGCCAGTACTTTCTCAATTGCTAAAATTAATCCTTAAAACAAACCTATCCAATGCAAGATAAATAAGAAATTAACATCTTGCACTAACTTATCCTTCAACGGGAAGATGTGTGTTCTGCACCTATGCACAGTACACGTGATGTGGATCCATTAAAGGGCACACTTCGGGTCCCATTATCTGATCTAAACCGTTCATTTTGTTTGTCTCGTCGGGTACTTAGTACACTAAAATTTCAGGTTGATCAAATACCCGTAACTATGTTTTCAGAATGCATTTTTCATGGAAAAGAAACAGTTAAAGAAACCGTTGTAAAGGAATTTTTTTACAAAACCGCAAGTTAAATGCTCCCCGTTCAAATAGTTATCGATGCCCAATTAACCTGAAATTTAACGTGAATGAAGTGTTTGATGAGACGAACAAAATAAACGGTTTGGATCAAATAATAAGACCCGGAGTGGACCCAATAACTGGTGCACGACACACGTGCTGTGCATAGGTGCACAAGGCACACACTGAACCTTCAACCCATACTACATAGTGGATCCCTTGTTCAAAACGATTGATAATAGAATAAGAAAATACTCCTGTGATCATAAATGTGGTTAACGTTAACTTCTTTTCCCCCTGATCGTGATGGTTACCCTTAACTTTATTCCCTGATCATCATGGTTAAGCTTAACCTTTTTTTTATTATTTTTTTTTATTTTTATCTCAAAAACCAGATGTTCGGGTCAACTTACCCCTTAACTACATGCATCACTAAAACCTATACCAAATTGAGTTTTACTCATAATTTTATTCAAAATTGAGCCCTCTAACCCTCAAGGAATAGCTCAAGTGGCAATAAGAATGAGTTGTAAACCCAGACATTCTGAATTTAAAACTTAGTAACCTCTTAGGCCAGGCCTCCTGAGAGAAATCTCATAGTCTCGGTGTGGATGGGCTCCCTTTGACCGGACTGAGGAGGGGAATAGTCGAAGTGCGAATAAATTGGCTCAGACAACCCTGACCCTTGAACCAAAAAATAAAATAAAATTGAGCCCTCTAGAGTCCACAAAGTGGGGGAAAGGAAGAGATAAAACAGAGACAGAAATGGATAAGAGTTAAACGGGTCCAGAGGATGTGGATGAGTAAATAATCTTAATCTTGCTTTCTTTGGGTAATAAGGCATACAGATTTGATTCTGGAGTTTGCCAACCGACATCATTACCGACGCTTTCCATGGTTTCTAATCTTCTGGAGAAGGATACGCACGAATAAGAGACTTGAGTCACTTGACTATATATGCTGGTTTTAGCAGAGATTTAAGAAGGATATCCGCAAGTAGCGGTGCGATTACGCCTCCAAGATTAATTGAGTTATGCGTAAGTTGACCCGGACACGTGAATTATAGAAATAGTCCTTACATGGACGATAAAAGTACTCTTTTACCGGTAAGAATGCACTCTTACTGGTCAAAAAACACTCTTATCGTCCGTCCATTGGGGCTGAGAATAGAATTTTCCTTATATAGAAAAGAATTTGTTCCCTTAATTTTCCTTATATAGAAAAGAATTTGTTCCCTTCCCTTATCAAAGTTGTGATTTTGGGTCTGGCTTTTTTCAGCAAGAATGCTATGTTCCCTGGGGTTATTTAAATTTCGTTTGAAAGTTCAATGAATTTTAAAAATACATTCGAGCTTAATTGCCTGATCACGAGTAGCTTGAATGTTTTTTTAGTAATGCAGGTTGTCTCGGGCAATTTGCGGGCACCTTGAACTAATCCCTACAGTCCCTCCCATAGCTATTTCACAGACTTACACGTGAGGTGAGGTGGCCCTAAGAGTTGTCGGCAAGGAGAATTAATCTAAAACCTTGCGTGTTTGCAAACCCTTAAATCATAGGCCAACACCACTTGGCCAACTCCTTGGACATAGTAGCTTGAATGTTCAACAATCATAAGTTGAACGAGTTGAATTACCACTTTGTTCAAGCTTGAATTGAAAGCTCATTAATTATTCAAACTTGGTTTCTTTAATTAGCGAAATTAATCTCAGAAAAAACTTTTAAAAAGCAGACACAAGCTCAAATGTTCATCAGCCTTAGTCAAAGTCAACGAGTTGCATAATGGTAGTCAACCCACAGTTAGGGACTTCAAAAATCATTTGATTGGGGATCAACTCTCGGACCCGGGGTCCTCGTGTGTGTCCCTAGTGTGTGGCGCTGGTGTGCACATCCGAGTCGTGAATCTCAACAATCAACGACTCAGATTTCATCTTGGCAATGGACAGCTCGAATCTGTAAAGTGCCGAAATGAAATCAGAACCATTGAAAACACATCCAACAGCTCAGATGCCGCACCTAGGGCTGCACACCAGGGAGCACACGCACACCAGCACTCCCCCTTCCTATTTGAGTCGAGCCAAATTTTGGTATGAGTTTCCAAATACCAGAAATGTTAACACGTGGGTGAGAGTTGAGGAAGAGAGAGCGTTGGTGTGCGGCCCTAGCGTGCGGTAAGCCGGCAATAGGCCCCGATAATAGACAATGAATTTAATTTCCAAAATAGTCGGCCGCTTGACTGGATACCGAGTTGTAAAAAGTAGTGTATAACTGTTGGTTGAAGAAGAGACCCCACATATCCTCCCTAAAAGTAAAGGAAAGATCTAGCTTCAAGGGATGGATTCTATCTCTCTCAATTATCTAGTCACAAGAATCCCACTTCCTTACCCTTCACTTCATTCTCTGAGTCTCTCTATATATTAACTACTCTCTCCATATATTAATTACTCATTCAGGACTTTTCACAAACACCTTCACTTCCTTACCCTTCACAATTCACTCTCTGAGAGTCTCTCTATACATATTAACTACTCATTCAGGACTTTTTACAAACACCTTCACTTCCTTACCCTTCACAATTCACTCTCTGAGAGTCTCTCTATCTATATATTAACTACTCATTCAGGAATTTTCACGAACACCTTCAACGCAAAAGCATAGTAAGTAACAACAATGCCTATATGGAGTCCAAAGAGTGTAGACTTACCTACAACGGAAGTGCAGCTGAAGGGTTTGTTAAAGAGGTACGACAAAAACGGCGACGGCCGGCTGAGCAGGGAAGAGCTGAGGGAAGCATTCCGAGGCTTGGGATTGAACTTCAGTGGTTGGAGAGCTTGGCAAGCACTACGCCACTCCGATAGAAATGGTGATGGGTACATTAGCGAAGAGGAGATGAAGGAGCTGGTCAAGTATGCTGCAAGTAAATGGGGTTTCTCTGTTACTCTGTGTTAATGCTAATAGAACGAATTTTTTTTTTTTTGATCTGGATATAGAACGAACTTTGAAACCCTTCAATTATTACATGGAGAGGTTTTGTAGTTTTAGACGTACGTGACTAGCGGTCCGACAAGTTAGTTTTTAGAGCGATCGCAGAGAGTGGCGTCGCGTAACCACTCCGGGCCTAACAATATTGAATTTGAGATAGGGAAGTAGATAGTCAAAAGCTATGAAACTGGTCATTATGTAACCCCTGCAACTTTTCTTGTATAAAAGGGAGAAAAATGTGTAAGTATCTCTATGTTGCGAATTTTCTTTGTATACTGAGCGGAAACCATGTGGCTGAGCCTACGTGGTACCCCAACGCTGCATTCGGGTTGTCCAAAAGTGTATTGGACGGCCCAAATCGAAACCCTCTCTCTCCCTTTCTCTCTCTTGTTTCTCTCTCCATAATCCGGACCGTCCAAAACCGAAATGGACGGCCGGATGCGTTGCGCATTGGTACCACATGGTACCCGCGCAGCACTGAAAACTCGTTACGTGATATCCGCTTAGCACTGAAAACTCGTTCCTATGTTGCGAGGGCAGAGGGTAGGTGTCAAAATTTTCTGAAATTTTTGTTAGTGTTAGAGCTTTGTAAAGTAATGAATTTTGAAAATGACACCATGAAAATTGTAATATGCTATCCAAGAAGTTCGATCGGGGCGGGCTCGTGTTTGTGTGATTCGCCTAGTTGCACAATTAAATGGACATGTTTAATGGTGGAACTAGAATTAAGCATTCCGGGGCTGAGTTATAACGGAAAAAAAAATTCAACATTAAATATCTTTTTATTCCTTACTCGACAAATAAGAAGGAAAAAAAAAAACTACTACTACTATCCTTGCATTCTATAGCCAAAGAAAAAGTCAAAATACATTTTGCAAGACCGTCATCCATCAAAAATGGAATAAAAGTAGGTTAATAATCTATCAAAGTGGAACCTAACTTGTTTTCAAATCTTGAAAATCATCTAATTTTGACTCTAAATTAAATATCATTGGAATTTCCCTTTCGATGTACGTAGTATATAACTAAAGATTCCAAGAGATAATTATCATTCATTTTGTTTCGAAGCCTGATTTTGATAATCCTCTTTGTCGAAAAAGATATTTTATTAAAGTAAATAAAGTACTCCTAATAATCTAGTTTGGAGGTCTCAGCCTACTCGCTGAATTTTTTACGTAAATTTTTTTACTAAAGTGCGGGTGGGTCTGGGTCCAGACCCACCCAACATTTAAAATTAGAATGCGACATTATATTCGAACTATTTTAGAATATACAAGTATTTTAGATATCAATATTTCAAAATTTAATTGTCAGCAGGTTGGAGACAATTTATTTTTTGTTAAGCTTTATGTAATTGACAATCAGGTTACCAAGTGTGATTTTTTTTATCCATTTAAAAAATTGAATAAATATTACTCGTCTTATATGAGATCGACATAAAATCCCACTTCACCTATGAAAGCCATTCATTTATTAGAACATGACTTTTAACCATTATGTAAAAGTCAACTCAATTGGATATTAGTAAGTTTTTGATCGAATATTACTTGTTTTTAGGGATGGCAATGGGGAGGGTAGGGAGTGGATACCACTACCTCCATCCCCGATCCCCACCGGGAATTTTATTTTAACCTTCATCCCCGCCCCGATGTGGGGAACGGGGATCCAAAAATGATTGTTCTTTACAGTGTCATTCACAAGCAGTAAACCGATCTAATAAAATGATCTATTAAAGTGCCACTTTTCTGCATAGTTTCCAACATAAATCAACAATGGAAGAATGGTCAGACCAATAAAAGGTCAACAACAGTCTTGTAGCGGCCGGGTTCATAGGGGTCAGCAGGGGCCTCCCCTACGTCACAAAGAGCTAAAAGGGTCACTACCTCAGAACCTGCAAAACTGAATGCAGACCGATCCGCCGGGATGCCGCCGAGCGCATGGCGCCCTCGGTGGGTAGAGCAGAGATGCGGTTCTGAACGAATATGGATTTGAACAGAGTCCGCCGAACGGATTGGCGCCGAGGACATGGCGTTCACAGCTTGGTCCTCAGAAAACCCTCGGGAGCTCCGCCGAGCGACGTGCCGAGCGCCCGAGGGACCGGGCCGTACGCGTACCGAGTCGGTTGACCTCGGTAGCGTGGGGGCTCGGATACACCCGGGTCGGTGGAGGCGTGTCTGACAAGCTACATAAGCCATGATGAGGCATTAAATGCGGCAGTCACCTACTCTGCCACCGCCGCCTGCAGGAGCACGTGGGCGATGGGGGATATCTCAGGTTGATTTGACCACTCGAGCTCACCTGCCCTGACGTCGGTCAGGACATGGCGTCTGCAACAGGGATGGAGATCACATCGCCTGTCATTCCGAGCGTGAATGACAGGCGCGTGGGGGGCGCCGAGCGCTTGGGACGCACGCCCCTCAGCCAATAAATACCCAACCACAACTACCACAATGGGTATTCCTCTCTCCTCATTTACTACCTTCTTAACTCCACTTCTCTCTCTAAGACCTCTGGTGCATCTCCTCACTCCGGTGACTAACTTAATCATCGGAGTGCCTTCCCGGACCACCACCGTCCGGGCTAGGCACTAACGAGGTTGTCTGCGTGTGCAGGTGATCCCCTCCGGCGAGCAGCAGCGGTTCAGACTTGCGTTACTTTCTCCACCACCCCCCCCATTCCATTCCTAGAGGTTCAAAGAGCTCACTCCGGCAAAGAGACCCCCACAAGTCTTAAACTATTACTACTGAACATTAGAAGCAAGTAGCATGTTTGTCTTTTTAGAACTAGTCATGTTGTAAGTGTTTGTTCGGTGCAAATAGCTAATATTTTCATTATATACGTAAAAAAACAGTCCTAATGTTTGCTCTATAAACTCATTAAGTAATCATAATTCCGATAAAATAAAATAAAAAGTAAACAAATATTCTAGCAATTCTGATTTAGGTTTTAAAACCCAAAATTAGATGACGGGTTGGATAGGGGCGGGTCGGCCGAGATTGCCATCCCCACTTGTTTTACGTGGGATTGGCATAAAATCCCACTTCAACTATTATTAAAGCCGTTCATTTACGAGAACATTTTTTTTTAAGAACTCTGCAAAAGTCAGCTAAAAAATTTGATACTTTACTTAGTTATTGATAGAACCATACAATTATAAAACTAAATTTATAAACCAGATTCTAAATGAAGTGAGTGTCATTTAATTAAACATTTATATATTCAACTGAGTTGTTTTTTTTCTTTGAATTTTTAAAAATTCAAGCTCTCTAAAAGTAAAGTTCTGATTATCGGAATTAGATCTGGTCGATCACCTAGATAACTAAGGGCATCCACAGTGAGCTCCCTAAAAATAGCTCCTAAGTTGACTCCTAAGGTGTACACATAAGCCTAATTGAGGTCCACTTTTCACTCCTAGAACTTGTTACATTTAAAGAGCATATGTACACTCAATGGGCTAGCAAGAGCATTCTTTATTTTCAAATAAAATCATTTATCTTTTGAAAATTTCATATTAAAAAAGATTAAAATGGCTTGAGTCCCACTTAAAGCTAGCTACAAAGCTACCTAGATTTAGTTAATGGTTTAGGAGCCATGCTTAGGAGCTACCCTTAGGAGCTTGTACTGAGAGCCCATTGAAGACCATAATTGATCAAATAGCTTGCTAAATTTTAGGAGCCTCAGGGCATCTACAGTGGGCTCCCTAAAAATTGTTCCTAAGTTGTATCCTAAGGTGTACACATAAGCATAATTGAAGTCTATTTTTCACTCCTAGAGCTTGTTAAATTTAGAGAGGATGTGTGCACTCAATGGGCTAGCAATAGGATTCTCTATTTTGTGAAAAAAGAAAAAATTAGGAGCAACATTTTCAAAGATTTCATATTAAAAAAAAAATTTAAGACTTTGGCCCCACTTAGAGTTAGCTAGAAGGCTACCTAAATTTAACTATTGTGCTAGGAGCCAAGCTTAGGACCCACTCTTAGGAGATTGTATGGGGATCCCATTGAAGGCAATACTTGAGCACATGGCTAGGTAAATTTTAGGAACATCACTTAAGAGCCATTTTGAGAGCCCACTGCGGATGCTCTCACCTAGGAGTCATTTGAAGAGCCCACTATGGATGTCCTAAGATTTTCATCTTTAGAAATGTAACGCCCCATGTAGACCACTAGTCCAGTACCCTGATTTGATCCACTAGCCACACCACATGGCCCAAAATGCTTAAGCCCAAGGTACTAGTAGTAGCCCACGTGGTTTGTTATATACCCAAGATCACTCATGTAAACAACCAATGTGGGACTAAACATCATCTACCCCCAAACTTGTGGTATTATAAGAAATTAAAAGAGAAACAAAATAAATTTTTTTTGGAAGACAAATTATATTCAATAAAATCCTAAATTACAGAGGCAATACACCAGCATTGTCGTTATATGGTAACCAATGCGTACAAGAATTAATCATCACTACGTACAGAACCAAAAAAATATTACTCCCAACGTCGTTTAATTTTGATCCACTAGGGGATAACGTGCATTTTCAAACTCAAATAATTAATTTTGTACACCAGCATTGTCGTTATATGGTAACCAATGCGTACAAGAATTAATCATCACTACGTACAGAACCAAAAAAATATTACTCCCAACGTCGTTTAATTTTGATCCACTAGGGGATAACGTGCATTTTCAAACTCAAATAATTAATTTTGTAAATTTTTTTGCACCAAATTAAAGTGCTCATTGTGCTCTTTAATTTGGTGCCAAAAAATCAAAAAAATATTTATGAAAATTCAATTTTTTATGTTTGCAAAAATACACGTTTTTCAGGATGAACCAAAATTAAGGAACGAAGAGAGTACAAACTAGCGTAGGAATACGGATAATCGCTTGGGAATGAATGAATATTCTACTGACATCTAAACGCCCGACAAGTGAGAAAATAGACCAACTGCATAATCAGTGTAGTTATCGGGATTTTAGCATCGAAACTGCCCTCATGAGACGCCCACACTTCAGCAACTAATGTTCAGGATACCCTCCACATACCATAATTCACCTCCAGCAGTAGCACATCACCATTATGGACACAATGGCCATGTTCGGATTGGTTCTTAGAACCCAGGTTTTTTTTTTTTCTGTGGGCCCAACTCACTTTTTTCTCTCTATTTTATATTTTTGGGAACAATACTCTAGTCTATACATTGTATGAGATAGGTTCATGGGGCCCACTTCAAAAACACACACAAATGATCAAAGCCGTCCATTAGTTCTAAAACTATTCTTTGAGTCCTCCAGAAAAAAATCAAATCAATCGTATAACTTTAAGTACTTGATCCAGTTGTCTAACTTTCTTTCAAACTTTTGTCAGTATTCAAGATCCTAAATTGTGAATGAATAATTAGAAGATAGATCAACCACTTATAGTTTTTCGAATGAGCTGATTTTTAGTAGTTACTCAAAAACATTATTTTTAAAGTAATGAATGGCTTAGATCATTTGTGTGAATTTTCGAAGTGGACTCCACGGACATATCTCATACAATGTATGAACTAGAGTAGTGTTTCCAAAAATGCAAATGAGAGAGAAAAAAAGTGGGCGCCCACATAAAAAGTGAAAACTTGGGTTGTGTTTGGTTTGGTTTGGTTTTGGGTTTTGGTTTTTGTAATGATTAGAGGGAGAAATAGAGATAATAATTAAAAATAAGGGTTAATGATTAGAGAGAGATAGAGAGAAAAATGTGAATAATATTTAAAAATAGGAGTAGTGATTGGATGATAATTAAGAAAACTGGGTCTTGAAAACCCAAAACGGACAAGGACCAATCCGAACATGGTGAATAATTCGAACACCGCATGCCTATTTGATGGGCGAAACGTACCATTGCAGAAAAAATTCCAACCGTCAGAATGAGGAAATTGCTAAAGATTGGATATTACTATCCCCACGAAAACAACAGGTTGTGTTTGGTTTGGGTTTTGAGTTTTGTTTTTTGTAATGATTAGAGAGAGAAATAGAGATAATAATTAAAACATAGGTATTAATGATTAGAGAGAGATAGAGAGAAAAATAAAAATAAAATTTAAAAATAGGGGTAATAATTGAATAATAATTGAGAAAACCGGTTCTTAAAAACCAAAACGAACAAGGCTAAAGTGTTGAACAATTTTATTGAGAATAGGTTGCAGCAAGTTTAGAGTCAGTTTACGCGTATCTCGATTATTCTCCTTTTCGATTCGGTTAAAGGCAGACCATCCACTTCGGGACTAGAGGATTCACAAGAAATATCTCTCTTATAGCTTAGCCTCAAGAGGTTGCCAAGTTTCGAAGATGTCAAAGTTTACAGCTCCTATCCCTGTTGTCACTTGAGCTACCCTTTGGGGTTTCTTATTTTGCTAGTTTTACTTGCTACTTGAACCCTTAGTTACGTAATCCTTCAAAATGGTCTTTGCTCCCGCTCTCAATTTTCTACGCTTGTGCTCTCAATCCTCGCTCTCACGAATTTTAGTTGTCTGGAACGTTTTTGTGGAAGACTCTTTCACACAACCAAACAATTATCATTATTTAAACAATTCTTCACTTAGTAATATTCACTTACTTTTATAGAGGTGAATAATAAAATGACACTCTCCACAAAATCTGAAACTGTCATTAATTTCTGACGCAGCAAAATGCATGTCACCATCACATTGCTAACAAACTAACGACCATCAACTCATGGGTGTATAAATTATTGTTAAAACCTGACTATTCTCAAACCTCGTGGCAGCCAGTGAGAGAGAAAATCAACACAAAAGTACAACAAATAAAAACTCGGAAAAATGGGCAAAACTAATTGGGCAGGCGGGTCTTGATGTTCGACCCGTTCCGACATTGGCAACGTGAGGCGGGTTACCCGGTTGGGTAGTTAGCTACTTCGTTGCAAAGTGATGACCCTACGACCGTTAAACTCCTCTCAATCAGGACTCAGAAGAACCCCAGCAAAATCCAACGCAAAACCCTTTTGCTGCAGCAGAAGAACATGGTGATAACCCTCTAATCAGAACCACTTTTGCTAGCGGAAGCTTGCAATTCAGTAGCAATGGCGTCTTCAATATCTAATTTGAAGTCACCGCCAATTCACCTCCACCCCAGAAACCCATTCTCTCTCCTAACTCTATCCACTCTCTCCATCACTTCTTCCCACCGGTTTCCCAATTGTGTCCTAAAAACTCGGTCCACCGGAGGCGGAATCAGGAGCGGCGGGGAAGACGGTTACTCCTCCTCGGCGGACTTGCTGAAGAAGCCGGTTTTCGCTCCGACGGAAGACTCCGAAGAAGGTTCTGAGGTTGAGGATGGGGAAAGAGGAGGAGAGGAGGTTACTTGGGAGGACAAGATTTTGGAGGATACAGTGCCCCTTGTTGGATTCATTCGGATGATTCTTCACTCTGGAAAGTATGGTTCTCTATTAGTATTTCTTTTGTAGCCTTTCTTATTTGTTGATAATCGGGTGTCCGAGTTAGCCTTTCTTTTGTAGCCTTTCTTATTTGATGCTCACAGCATAAGAACATCAAATGATCTCGAGTTCTCGACAAATTTACGTGATTAGCCGGAATATAGGGATGCCTGTGTGGGTGGTAGTTGGAGGGTCCAATTTTGGGTTTTTTTAAAGAGCATATATATTGTGATACAATTAGACAACAGAGATCATTCGGGGTTTGTTCTTCCATGGAAAAATTGGCTGGATTTTAGTGATGGTCTTTCGATGACCAATAGGTTGATCAGTGTAGTTCCATTGAGAGAAGCACACTGCTTTCAGGCGATTCTTGATGCACAACCGATTTTCTTTCAGTCAGCTTCTGACTGGTCTAACGTATAAAATATTGAAGTTGTCTAATGTGGAAGCTTACCATGCTCATGGTGATGGACCCTAAATAATTAGGTCGGGGAAAGAACATAACAGGAGGGCTGGGACTCTTTTTGTGGAACATGTAAATGGACTTGTAATTATACAGAAACCATCCGTCTTCGCCCCTACACAACTTATACTCTTCACTTACCAACAAATAGAACCGACCCTTCTAATGTGTTACCCTTTGTCATTTGGGCAAAAAAGGCGTGAAGAGCATACTCCTCCATATGCCTCCACCGGATGGGTGTTTGCCTTTGTGGTTCTTTGCTCAAAGACTAATGCACAGGAGCATTATGCTGCGCCTCACCTTAAAGCGAGCCCCATAATCGCCTTTGAAAACATTCATGTTCAGAATATTAATTTAGCTGCAAATGTGAGAACATATGCTGCCACTCTGTGATTGGAGTCTTCTTTTATATTGCCTGTGTGCCCTTATGTCTATCTGTGTGTATGCTTGGGTGTGTGGGCACTTGGAAATTTGGTGACCCATGGCATTTGATTGCTTTAACTTGGGTTTGTGCTTGCTGGGCTCTCACCCACTAGGTTGTGATATTTTGTTTTGCTTGCCTAGGCTTGTCGTGTGGCTGCAGGCTTAAACATGTTTCTTTTGTTTCCTCCTGTTTAGCTTCTCGTACTATGAGGGATTTTTATCTTTTTAGGCTAGTATCTTTGGAGAAAATAAGTATTTGCCTTGGGATGTGGTATGAGCTTAACTATAGTATCCCTAGTTTGGTAATAAAGATGCATGTCTAATTGCCTGTCCTTTGGGACATGTTATGATCTTAAGGCTAAAATGTAAAATTTGGTAACAAAATCACCAATGAAGAGAGTTTTATGAGCAAAGATATGTAAGGATACGACTCATTAACACCATTAATCACACTTGTAATACAGTTTTCATTTCCCAGCATGATTAGTAGGTGATGATTAGTTAAACCAGTCGCCGTAGATAACCACTGATAACTGATAATTGCATCTAACAATCCCCTTCTTCCACTTTTCCCAATGAGAACTTTTCCACATCTCCCAAGTAGACCTTTCTTTCATCTAGATGCATGTAATGTCTCAACATTATCAAACCTTTATCTTCAACTTCAATGAGCTATACCGATGCTGTCCCTAGGATACATGCTTTGTAAGTTGACTTGTTTTGCTCTATTAAATGCTGTTTCATAGTTTGTTTAATTGATGGTTTTCCCCCATTATTTGGTAATTTAACCTGCTTCATCATCATACTGTTTAGAACTTAGTATCAAACACTGTTGAATTTATTACCCTGACAGGTCTTTGCTAGAGTTATTTCCAAGAGGACATCTGAACTGTCAATTGTGAGATTATGAGTGTGTATCTGTGCTTTTAGTCTTGCAGTGCCGGTTATCATGAGTCCATGACTTTCGGGTGATTTTCTTTCCTCTTTTTCTTTTTTGCAGATATGAGAGTGGCGAAAGATTAGATCCCCAGCATGAGAAGACAATCCTAGAGAGGTTGCTTCCATATCATCCGGAGTGTGAAAGTAAGATCGGATGTGGAATCGATTACATCACGGTCTCTCTCTCTCTCTCTCTCTCTCTCTCTCTCTGTTACAAGAAACTATATGAAAATCTATATTCAATTATATAAAGTCAAGTCTCAGTTGGAAAAGTTTAAGACCTGCTAAAATATGTTGAGGAGTTGAACTTGGCTTCCTTGTTCATGATGGATTATGCTCCTCACCATATTCAGCCACAAGTCATACCTCGACAGGTTATTCTATTTTGAACTTTTTAGCTTCTTAAGATGAGTCCTACCTTATATGGAACAAGTCGTTGTATGCACATTTTTTTGCTTTGTTTTCTTTTCATGCTTGATTTATGAATGAGTTTTCAGTACCGCTCGCGAAAATCCGGCCGTCCATTTCGGTTTTGGACGGTCTGGATTTGGAGAGAGAAACAGGAGAGAGAAAGGGGAGAGAGAGAGAGAGAGAGAGAGAGAGGAGGAGAGAGAGGGTTTCGATCTGGGCTGTCCAATATCCGGATGCCGCGTTTGGGTACCCAAAAAAATTTCTTGATTTATTATGTTAGCATATCGATCAGGTTTTCTGATTCATTTGGTGTTTTTGATAACTCTTTTAACAAGAATTTATGTCTAGTCAGGAGCCATAAGGTGTTTGCCAACTTTCTTGACCATATATCAGCTTTCTTTACTTTTTTTGCACATTGGTTATTTTTGCAATCGAGTTCCATTTTGTTGGATTGCATTTTCATGCTGGTAATACCCCCATCTTAATATGTTGCGTTCTACTGCTTACCTGCACACGTTAAGTTTCACCTTCCCCATTTTTGTAAATTGTAAGTGATTGTCCTATATCGTAACATGCTGCTCTGTTATATTCTCATACTAAATAGAACACCGCAAAACTAAAAGAACAGTATTTATCTGATATTGTCATCCTTATCCTTTCTCTAATACCAAAAAATCAAGTTCCTTTAAAACTCTTGTCATGATCACTGATTTATGCAAGTTTTTATCTGTTTGACAGATGGGGTACCATCCTGATTTTCCAAACTCGCGATGTTTGTTCATAGTCCGGAAGGATGGGGAGGTGGTTGATTTTTCCTATTGGAAATGCATAAAAGGCTTCGTCAGAAAACATTATCCACTTCACGCAAACAGCTTTATTCTCAGGCATTTCCGATGGCGTAGGCATATTGACTGGAGGTAGGTGTAGACATTCCAACTTGTGCCTTCCTAGTATTGTATTGTATGCCTTTCTTTCTCTGTGTTGCATTTTGTATTTATCTTTCTTCAAGATGTACAATTTCAATTAGCAAAACTAGTGACTTCCAACTTTTGAATTGATATCATGTTACTTAGACCCCTTTCAAGGCATCTTGCCGGTTTTTCAGTAATTTTGTATAGTTTAGCTCGACTGAATATCATCACGTGCTTTTTTTTTTTTTCTTTGCTTGGTCTTACGCGGAAGTGCTGAATCGATGGAGTCAAAATCCTCTTATGTGTCCTCATGCATCCTTAGTGTAAGGCCATTACGATCCTATTTGATGATTCAATTTGTTTATTGTGTCTCGTTGTGTACATTATTTCTACAAAAAATTGCGCGGATCGGATATCGTTATTTAGGTGAGCAAATCATATTCGCCGCGAGAACAATGGACAGTAAAACTCTAATCTTCTGTCAAAACAAATCTGATTCGAAATAATCCTTACAGATATCTGGTTGCCATGAACACGTTGAGACCTACAAAATGAGACCTGGGTTAGCAAATACTAGGATATTAATGGCTCCTATACAAATCACACGAAAAAGTATCACACGAGAGGATACTAATTCAAATAGATTTCCTAATTTAGAATTCAAACTTAGTTTAAATATTGTGCCAAGAGTAGTCATAAGCCAGGATTATAAGCTGACGTGGAGTCTTGCCGGCCTATATTTAGTAGGTTTGTTTATCAAGACAAGCAAAGTCTTAACTACTCTCTCTGTGTGTGTGTGTGTGTGTGTGTGTAAATGTATTTGTTTATCTGTTCAGCTGTATATATTAAGATTGAATTCTCAAACATGAGAAGATTCTGACTACATGCTCACATAAGTCCCAAGGGGTTAGCCAGGTGGTCAAGGCCTGAGACTTAGTGGCTTGTTCCTTCTTAAGGTCTTAGGTTGGAAATCTCTCAGGTGCTATCAACTCATTTGGGGCTAATCTATACGGAATTTTGCTCCGACTTTAATTGGGCTCCTCGCAAGTGGGTTGTGGGATTGAGCCCCAATCTTAGTCGAGATGCTCGTAAGTTGACCAGGACACGAGAGTTATAAAATAAGAAAAGAGTGCATCACTAAGTAGTACAGGTCTTCACATAACAGGAGTGGTTGATAAATCTGTTTTTGTATTGACGATGTGAGCCAATCTGTATACAAAACTAGGTAATCATTCCAGAGCAACTGACGTAAGAACTTTGTAGTTTTGTCTACACTATATTTGTCACAAGAAAAATGAATGGTAAAACTCTTATCTTAAGTCAAAACAAATTCTGATTCGAAATAATTGTGGGGGGTGGTTTCACGATTGGCTTCCTCGGTCAGATCCGAGCTCCTCCTCCTCTCCAAGAACCTAACAAAAGGAACAACCTGTTAGTGCTGCATGGGCTACACGTGCCGGAGGGCACTCCGACGATCAAGTACGTACTTGTTGGAGAGCGAAAGCAAAGCACAGAGTTTCAGACCTAGAAATTTGTACCTCTCTTAGAGTTTATCCCTTGGTATTTATAGGCAACATTGTGCTTGCTTTCTAAGTCTCTCGTGCTCGGCACGAGCTCATGACATCACCAGTAACCACTTCAGTCACGTAACATTGCCAATAACATTCTGCCACGTAGGTCTTCTTGGGGGTTTCTAGAAGCACCCGCTAGGCTGCCACGTAGCCTCCTCCACGTGCTCATGCAAACCTCTAACGGCCTCCCGAGTTGGCTCATGGGTCAGGTCCTTTTAGCCTAAACTGAAACCACCAACCACGAAGGATATCCAACATGACTTTGGGCCCACCCGGAACAGTTTGGGCCGTTGTTTCGGCCCAAAGCGCCCCCAGGCTGAGCCACACTGAACGAATCACTTCCTGGGCATCTGCCCAAAGATTGTTCGGCCCAAGCGAGATCCAACAAGGTAATGGGCCGCACGGAATGAGTTGAGCTTATCATTCGGCCCAACATCGTTCGGTCCATCAACTACAGGGATTGGCTTGATGCTCCTTACTACAATAATCCTTACCGATATTCGATTGCTCATGTGGAGACCTACAAAATGAGCGACCTGGGTTAGCAAATAGGATATTAGTGGGTCCCTTATAAATCACATGAAAAATTATTACAGGAGAGGATACTAATTCTCAAATATATTTCCTAATTCAGAATTCAAACTTAGTTTAAATATTGTGCCAAGAGTAGTTATTAGCCAGGATTATGAGCTGACATGGAGTCTTGCCGGCCTATATTTAGTAGGTTTGTTTATCAAGACAAGCAAGGTCTTAATTAATTTCTCTCTGTGTATATACATATACTATATGTATATAGCAAGATGGAATTCTCAACATGAGAAGATTCTGACAACATGCTCACGTAAGCCCCCAGGGGTTAGCCAGGTGGTCAAGGCTAGAGACTTAGCGGTTTGCTCTTTCTTAAGGTCTCAGGTCAGAAATCTCTCAGATGCTATCAACTTTTTTGGGGCTAATCCATATGGAACTTTGCTCGGACTTTAATTGGGTTCACGAGTGGGTAGTGGGATTGAGCCCTAGTGTTAGTCGAGGTGCGCGTAAACTGACCAGGACACGTGAGTTATCAAAACACAAGAGTGGTTGATAATTCTGCTTTTTGTATTGATGATGTGAGCCAATCTATACAAAACTAGGTAATTGAGTTCTCAAAGTCCATAATTGGCAAGTGCAAATCCTTGGTGTCCAACCTAATTATGCCAAGTGCTAAAAATAATTTCGTTTGGGGATATGCTTCTTAAATGAGTGCTCACCAAAGTTGGCTCACTCTCAGTATACCAAAATTGGACACGCGTATGTCCGTAGGGGATACTCAATATGGCTTTTGAATGTTTCTGATGGTTCTTGTTATAACAAATGTTATCCATTGTATGATGTGATCTTGTGAAACTTCCTTTCCTTTCTTAAGCCTTTATTGGTAGTGGATTGGACAAGTTCCATGCTCAAGAGAGAGAGGGGGGGAGGAGTTTGAGTCTTTTGACTAAGGATGGATCGAGAGACGGATGAGTCCGGACAACCGTCTTAAATAAATTTTAATTCTCTAGTTTGTCTCTTGAAAAAGCTTTAAAGTTATATAAGTTTGTCTGTCTATAGTTCTTTAAAATATTCAGCATCCCGTCCACCTAAGGTTTTTCTGGAAAGTATAGTAACCGTCCTCGTAAGATTTCTTCACAAAGTATTTAACTTATTATTGTGTGGACCTAATTTTTAGCATTTTTTTAGTATTCTTTATATAAAATTTTATTTTTTCTTTAAAATTGTAGGTACTGAATAATTAATTCGTAGCCAAAGTGAGTGAAATTTCACTTAATTTGGGAGTAAGTAAATAATATAGCTTAACAAAAAGGAAATAAAATTAGTCTTTTGTGTGAGAGAGAGTCTTTTATTTTTTGGTTATGAAACCGGAAGTAGAAGTTGGAAATCTATGGTTAAGTTCCAATTTCCAAATTAGGTAAGGTTGTGGTCTAATAAGTCAAAAGGTTGGAATTTAACAAGAAGTGGATAAGTGTTGTTTATAAGTGGTGGAGCCATAGGGACAACCCACTGGTTGGCTATCTGGCTGCCATTTCACACCGGTTTAGGTTTCCATCCATGACAACTTCTTTCTTCTCGGTTTGTCGTAGAGATATAAACGACCCTTTGCTTGGCAGGGTTTGCCGTCCCTTAAAAACAGCAGAGCCCCCAGTTCGGATTCAAAATGTGGCACACTTACGGTATAAAATAGTGAATTTAGCGATCATTGACCATCAATAAGTTTTTCCTCTGAGGTTTGGAGAGTCAGTCAAGACAAATCGTAAGCGAAAGTTGTCATGTTACATCTAGAATTATGTGATACATAAACAATTGAACAAATAATGTATTCTATTATAATTCTATATCTTCAAATAAGTATATTCGTATATTGTAGTAATATATAGAAATCTCTCTTTCATACCTCAATTTAGGACATGTGGCGTACTAGTTCCAGCATCCATTTTTCGTACCTGAACGATAAGCGTGTCGGTAACATACATACAACCTTCCTTTTTTGTTCACTCAAAAAGTTTTTATTTTTATTTTTATTTTTTATAATACTAAACCACTCAATGTTGTAAGAGTCACTAAAATAAAATTAATGTACTAGACCATGCAGATAGGTAAACGTTCCAATCTACCATCCAGCTGTTATATGGGATGAGTCCACCTTCTCTCTTATGAATTGTATTATTTTTTTTTTAGCAGAAGACTAGGGGTGCAAACGAGCCGAGCCGAGCTTTGTAGTGTTCGAGCTCGGCTCGTTAAGCAAACGAGCTGAAAAATCGAGCTCGGCTCGGTCATAAACGAGCCGAGCCCTTATCGAGCCGAGCCAGGGTAATTTACTTAACGAGCCTCCTTAAACGAGCCGAGCCTATGTAATCGAGCCGAGCCGAGCTTTAGCAAGCTCGTTAACTAAACGAGCCTGAAAATCGAGCTCGAGCTCGGCTCATTCACTTATCGAACCGAGCCGAGCCTTAACGAGCCGAGCCACGAGCTGCTCGCGAGCAGTTCGGTTCGTTTGCAGCACTACAGAAGACCATTCCAGTTATATTAAAGCAAAAACGAAAAATACAACTATTACACTACCTTCTCTCTTTTTTATTCTATTGTTATTTCGTATTTATTCGGTTATATTCATAATCGTCCACTGAACAATGATTTGTGACAATAAGTATATTAATCGTTCGAATTAGATTTGCTTTGAGAGAAATGAACTGTCAGAGTTTTATCATATATTTTTCTCATGAAAAATACAATGCGATTTTTTTGCCAATGATAATGCACGCATAAAGATTTAGATGATTAATGATTTCTACCATTGTGTAGTGCTATATAAAAACTCACAAGAGCGATTGCCATACTATTGAATCTTTGACTTTGAATATTAAGGGGGTGTTCCACTAAGTTGGTTTTTTGAAAAAACTGGCTTTTCACGATTTTTTATGTGATGTATTGTGAGAGAATGACTTGTTTCGGTGTTTGAAAAAAACAGTTTTTTGTTAGTGGAACTTAAATGATCGAAGTAGCTGATGTTGTAAAGAAAAAATTCTAGTAAAATATTATGATCAAAATTTGATTAATTAATTCAAATGTTGTTCTAAAATTTAGATTTCAAAATTACTAACCAAAAATTAAATGAATTAGTAAATTATTTACGATATCCAATTAACCAAAGTATTTTTTTTTATCAAGATGCTTCATAAATTATTTCCCACAAAATGTTTCACTTCAATCAGTGCATAATCGAATATTCGAATCCTTTGACTTTGACTCAATAAAACAGTGCTCTTTTTAGTCGTATTTTATGCCCTTCTTTTACTACCACAAAAATAAAAAATGAAAAAAAGACCATCGGACCGTTCATTACAAGCAACGTGGACGACTACTGTGCTTCCACATATTTCACTCTCATTGGGAAGCACATCACATCATTCCCTCCTACCACATCATGATTGGTCCACGTCCCCCCAACTTTCATTGCTTAATGCTCACCCTAATGCACAATTAAAAATTCCAAAAAATAAGGACTCAAACAATAAGAGGAAAAGTTGTTTAATGCCCTTGAGGTGAGTAATGGTATGCAACAGTATTGCGGCACCACCACGTAGTACCCTTAACACTAATTTCTACTATAAATTCATATGGAATTTATAAACTTATAATGATGGTCCTCGGGTGAATATGTTTTGGAAAAGGATGTAGGGTACCACGTTATGATACCCATAACCACCCAATATTGTCAATGTGGCGTTTCATATCCTTTTTTCCACCAAACACTTAGGTAAAAGAGAAATTATTCTTTGCTGTTAGAGCAAGGCCACATAGCGCTCCACATGTGTTGCCATTAGTAAAAATTGCAAAATCCATAATTTTTGTGCTGGTAAAATAGAGAACAAAATAGGAAAATTCTAAAATCAGTCCAATAAACTGTCGTTAAGGTTTAAAAAAAATATATTAACATGTGTGAAAAATGTATAAAAGTTTGTGAAAGTGTTTTAAAATGTGTAAAAAGACACTACTACATTGGAATGTGTTTTTTTTTCTGCCTTTTTCTTTTGCTTCAATAGAAGGACCCGATTAATATTATGTAGCGTGTCTCGATTAGTGTGTAGTATTGCATATTGAATAACCATTCATGGTAAAGTATATGAATCCCATCACAATGTGTTCTGGAAAGAGACTTGAGGCAACACATATCGGTGCCCCTAAAATGTTGAATATCTCCACAATAGAGTAACCCGACAGTTGTCACCATACAACCTTGTTCGTTTTGGGTTTCGAAACTGATTTTTTCAATTATTAATCAATCATTGTTCATTACTCAAATTTCTCTCCGATCATTATTTTTAATTATTATTCTCATTTCTATCTTTATCTCTCTATAACTATTACCCCCATATTTTCAGTTATTACATCATTTCTCCCTCCAATCATTATCCAAAAATCAAACCCAAAAACTAAACCAAACAAGGTTTAATGTGTGGTGGGGAAATACTTGAAGCAGAATGTGATGGTGGCCCATAAGCACTGAATAATCTCTCAAGAATAGAGTAACAGTCGACACATGTCACCACATGGCGAATCGCAGCCAAAAAACGTCCTGGACCAGACACAAAAAATAATATTTATATAGTCAGCCAATAATGTTCTTCCCCCTTTTTCTCTCTCTAAATCCTCTCTCTCTCTCTCTCTCGCGCTCCTCTCTGCGCTGAATTTCTTCTCTCTTCTTTTCCAAATCAACTTCCATCTCCCTCTTTAATTAATTTGTGTATATCCCTTTTCGATCCTTGCTCCATTTCACTTCACCTTATCTTCTTGAAGTGGTTGCATCCGTTTTCTGCTTTCTCTTTCTCACTTTTCAATTTCGAGCTTCTCCTTTAGTTGTTCAATCTTTGAATACCACCAATCTCCTGTGTTTAGGGTTAGGGTTTTGAATTTGGGTATGTGGTGTACGAATTTGGTCCCTCCTGGGTGACTTGTTTGGTTGAATTGAGCAGCGGTGAATTCTCATGATCTCAGCTTAGTGTTTGATTTGATTTTCTTCTTGTAAGTTCTTGTTATCAGTGAACTTTAGCGTTCCGGTTTGATTTTGCTATCGCTATCTCTTCTAATTCGACTCTGGTTGTGTATATACACATCCGTATATGTATTTATTTGTACATGTATGTATGCATATATATGTATAGAGAGCGAGATAGGGAGAGTGAGGGATCAGGAGCTCTATAGATCTAACTTATATTGATTGGATTGGCTTTTTAAGCTGTTGTTTCTATTGAGTAGCTTTAGGGAACTGTCGGATACGTAATTTATTAGTTACTAGGTGACCACTATGAACTTCAAGAACTTTGGAAATGAGCAGCCGGCCGATGGCAGTGGTGGCGGTCGGCCGCCTGAGAGCTTTCCATTGGCGAGGCAAGGGTCAATTTACTCATTAACATTCGACGAGTTCCAGAACTCTCTGGGAGCTGGGATTGGGAAGGATATAGGGTCCATCAATATGGATGAACTCTTGAAGAACATCTGGAGTGCTGAGGAGACACAAACCATGGGGTCCACGTTCGGTGTTGGGGGTGGGCAAGAACCGGGTGGTGCAGCGGGTGGGTATTTACAGAGGCAGGGCTCGTTAACCCTACCGAGGACGTTGAGTCAGAAGACAGTGGATGAGGTTTGGAGAGACATGTCGAAAGAGTACGGTGGTAGTGGAGGACGATCGAATTCAAGTATGCCACAGAGGCAGCCGACTTTAGGAGAGATGACACTTGAGGATTTCTTGGTTAGAGCTGGGGTTGTTAGGGAAGAGACTGGTCAATTACCTGGAAATAGCAATAGTAACATTTTTTTCGGTGATAATTCAGCTTTAGGATTCGGGTTTCAACCTGTAAGTAATCAGAACATAGGATTGACGGGTAATAGGCTTCCTGAGAGTAGTACTAATCAAACTTCCATACAATCTGGGAATTTACCCTTGAATGTGAATGGGATCAGATCGACACCGCAACAGTTGTATATCCCACAGCCCCAGCAGCAGCAGCAACAACAACAGCAGCAGCAGCAGCAGCAGCAAGTTTTCCCCAAGCAATCAATTCTACCTTATGCCAATCCCATCATGCCTATACCAAATGGCCCTGGAATTAGGAGTGGGATTGTTGGAAACTCCGATACGACTTCGATGAATGGTAATTTGGTTCAGAGTGGTGTAATACAGGGTGGAGGGATGGGTATGATGGGGTTGGGAGCTGGTGCTGTTACTGTTGCAACTGGTTCTCCTGCAGTTCATTCAGATGGGTATGGGAAGAGTAATGGAGATACGTCTTCTGTTTCGCCGATTCCTTATGTGTTTAATGGAGGTTTGAGGGGAAGAAAAGGCGGGGCTGTAGAGAAGGTTGTCGAGAGGAGACAGAGAAGGATGATAAAGAACAGAGAGTCAGCGGCTAGATCACGGGCCCGTAAGCAGGTGAATTTCATAGTGTATTTCTTCAATTCGCATGTTAGTTTATCTACTTCTTTAACTGGAATATAATCGTACTTGTTTCCTAGTTTGTGTGTGCCCATAAGGAATCTTGCTAGTAATGAACCAGACACGTCTAAATCATCCAAAATTAGACCAGGGGTTGAGGCCACCATGACGCATTGTTTTAACTCTAATACTTTTAGTGTTTTTGTAACATTAAAATTGCCTGGTAAATGAGATTTCTGTTAATCTCTGACTCCATGTTAGGTTTCCCTCATAGAACAAGTGATAAAGACTTGATTCTCTAAGGATGGCATGATAAATAACCCATGAGATGTGGGCATGGAGCCTTATATGTAGCTATATTGGGGGAAATGAGCTATTTTTAGTGTAGCTTACATTTGCAATGCCTTTAGGGCTGCAAATGAACCAAGCCATTCGTGAGCTCGGCTCGGTTCTGCTCGAAAAGAGCTCGTTCAAACTTGGTTCGTTAAGTTTTTATTGAGGCTCGGCTTGAGCTCGAGTTCGTTGAAAACCTTAACAAACAAGCTTGAACACTGCAAGGCTCGGCTTAACTCAGCTTGATAAGGCTCGTTTACTTTTTAGAAGAATAAAATAATATAACTTCTTATTCCAATTTGATATCTTAAGGCACTATCTTTTCAAAAATTTATTAAATTTCACAATTATTTAGAAATTGAGACTATTTTCCTGTAGAGTATATAGATATAAAACATATATAAATGCACAAGTAAAACTTTCTTTGTTGTCTTAAGCCTATGTGAGTATATATATATTTTTTCGTTGGTTCATGAACACGCTTGAGCTCGAGTCAAGCCTAGCCCAGCTCGGCTCGTTAAGTTTTCACTGAGCTCGAGCTCGAACTCATTAAAAATTTAATAAACAAGCTTGAACATGGTAAAGCTCGACTCGGCTCGGCTCGGCTCTTTTGCAGCCCTGAATGCCTTCATTATACTTGTACAAGCAACGATCGTGGTGGTTGTGAATTTACTGATTTGTGGAGCTGTTACATCTGTGCACCCCAAGTGGGCAGTTAGATGCCGTTGGAAAAGGATAAGTTATCAAATTCTAGTGATAAATTCCATCACTATTACACCATTTGGGCTTATGATGCATTTGCCGTGGCACAAAGTTCAAGAGTTGAAGGTTTGAGGCAGCAGTCCTCATTTTATTGGTATCTTCCATTTCAAGTTTCTTTTTAACTTCGCTTCTGTTTGAGGCAAGGGCGATAATGAATCCAACCTTTGGCACCGTACAAAGTAAAATATGACCAACTTTTTTCTTTACTCGTGGGTTTATGAGTTGGTTTCCTTAGCATTCTGCTTTTATCATCCATGGATATACTGCACTGCAATCCATGAAAGAATGGATGGATATCTTGTGCTGCAAAATGGTAATCCTACAGCAATCTAGTTAGGACCAGAGATGGCAGATTGTAAGAAGGTACTTCCTTAATAAGTTTAAGGATCTCAGTCATGACAAAGTAATGGCAGATGACATTACCGTAATGGTGTACACCTAGATTTGGTCTAACATTGAAAACGTCTAGACTCTAGGCTTCAATTTTTGCTTTTATCTGTATAGACAAAATTGGGGCCTAAAACAACCAGACTTTATTCTTAGAGTTCCATTATTTTGTTTTGTTCAGAATAAATATTTCTAAATTCTGTTGCTATGGTTCTCTTTCGGACTTTTGCCAGGCCTATACTACAGAGTTGGAAGCAGAAGTTGCAAAACTGAAAGAGGAAAACGAAGAACTGCGCAAGAAACAGGCATGTCTTAATAATTTTTGCCCTTTTTCGTTAGTGTCCACATGGCTCTGGTGATAGCTTTTATGCTTTTGTTTCAGACGTTAACATCTAGTATATAATCATCAACTTTACTGTCTTGCAGGCGGAAATAATGGAGATGCAAAAAAATCAGGTATGCTGCATATGCTTTTATTTTGCTTTTTTCTTAAAGTAATAATGGATGACTTGTTATTTGTAACCCTGTAGTTTCCCACTTATCTTCTCTTTCCCCTCTTACATCATCCTCCATGCGAGTATTTTATTTTGATTAGCCAAATGCAACCAAGGAAGAAAGGAAAAGGAAAAAAAGGCTGTAAATGATAGTAACTGGCATTAGGTACTGCAACTATGCACAATGCAGGCCCATCAAAAAAACTATGCACAACACAGTTTCCAGTCTGCACTTTGTTGTTGAAGTTGGCCTAATCTAGTTTTAACGTCAGTATTGTTATTTTTGCAGTATTATCTTACATTTCGACCCTCCGATTCTGAAACCTTTGCTTCAAAGAATCTCATGATGTTTCTAATGTAGAAAGTCACCTTTGGTCTAGTAGTTGAGGCCTCGATCGTCTACAGGCTCCATACGCCCATGAGGCCTCTTTATGTATGGGTTATTGACAACATAAACAGAAAAAGCGAAGAAAAATTTGATTTACCTGCTAAGTGCTATTTTAATATACCGTTCATCATGTTATTTACTGATCATAAGATTCTTCTACATGCTCTTGACCCCTTCTGTTGTGGAGTTGTACACTCAATGTGTTAATTGCTTTCCAGATTGAATTGTTGTCTGTCCAAATACATTCATTTAAACAATTCACCATTTAGGACTAAAAGGTGGAATGATGGTTTTTGCTGCTTTTGCATTGGTATCTGCTCCGTGGTGTTAGCTGGAGCTAGTATACTCGTCAAACAAGTTTGTGGTAATGGGAGTCGGTGCCGTGCTTTTGTGTTATACTAAAATTTATAGAAGCTAGTCAAGTGCGAGTACATCCCTCAAACTTCGGTGGTTGTGGAGTAGCAGCTTATTGTTGCATTTGGAGTATTTGCTAGGTGGTAGTAGGCTAAACAGAGAGTGATTGCGGTCATCATCACAAAACCAAACCAAAATTTATATCAATCCAACCTCACTGGGCATGTATAGTCCATGGATAGTTCTTTTGGGCCTCGTTTGATTCAGGGATTACGCGCCTAGGATAGGACTGTGCGTGTCTAATCCCATCTTTTCCCTTGTTTGGTTCCCAAAAAGGCTTTGGGATTACTAATACCAGGACAAAAATAATCCTTATATGTGGTGTATTATATTATCCCATGGGGGGTGTGGGATTCACAATCCCGGACTAAAAACAAGCGGAACTTCAAACCCCGTTATTACAAAATTGCCATGGAAATATCAGAACGGCAGAACCCACATCGTCTTCTTCTTCTGTTCTTCTCCATTCACTCTCCTCTCTCTCTCTCTCCATACCAGAGCATATTGAAGAACAATTTCTTCCAGAGATCAAACCAAGTACATCATCGTTCTCCCTCTCCCTCCCGATTTCTCTTTTGTTTTCGTTCTCCAACTCTCTCTTCTGTTTATCGATCTGCAATCTGGGTTTGGATTGGTTGCCCTGTTTTTGATACCTATTTAACGCTTTTGTATTGTATGTGTGTGTGTGTGTCTTGATTCTGTTTTCGTCGGTGATTGTTCTGCATCACCTCGATTTGCCTTTTCTTTGGTTTGGATTTTAAGATGCAAGGAGTGATGGGGGCAGATGATGAAAGATCAATATATATTTGGGCTGATAAACAACCATGAGGCTCCAAAATCAAGCTTTTTAAAACTGATGCCCCCTCTCTCGGTCAACAAAGAAATAATCGTGATTTGTTTGGGTTTGCAAATCGTGGTTTTTTTGGGTTTCCAAATCGTGATTTGTGTGGGTTCATTCCAGTATATTTCTTAAAGAACTCATGTAGCATTTCCTTTTGTTTGAATTGGATTTTGGGGAATTTAATTGGTTGGAATTGGTTTGAGAGATGGAGAGAGAGAGGGAGAGAAAGAGAGAGTCTCGAAATTAATCCCAAAATTTAGTTTAGGGAACCAAACATGGGATTGGCCGAAACATGGAATATCCAATGTTAATCCTACACGAATCAAACAGGGGATTGTGTCAGATTCAGTACTAAATTAGTCCCAAGACAAATAATCCAGGACTATCAATCCCAGGACTATCAATCCCACTCCGCGAATCAAACGAGGCCTTGGGGAATTATGCTTTTGGTTTGGATACATTCAGAGCTAGGTGACCCAGCAATCTCTCCTAATTTATGTCAATCCAACCTCACTGGGCATGTATAGAGTCCATGGATAGTTCTTTGGGGGAATTATGCTTTTGGTTTGGATACATTCAGAGCTAGGTGACCCAGCAATCTCTCCTTTTCTGAAATGAGCTTATGGCAAATGAGCTATGCTTTTATTCAAGGAATTCCTTAGATTGTGCAAGATGCAACTTGACAAGATTCTTAAGATGTTATTTCTCTGTTGATGTGATTCCTTACCAAGTTTTGTATTATTTGGACACTACAGGTGTTGGAGATGATGAACAAGCAGCAAGGAGTCAAGAGAAGATGCCTGAGGCGAACACAGACTTGCCCATGGTGAAGAGTTTGATTCTGATTTGATTGGCGAAATTTAATTATAGAAATTGGAGGTGGCTGTGTAGTGTGTATATTAAAGAGAAATATGTTTTGTGCTGTAGATCAAGAGAGGCTTCATCTACATCGATGCATAGACAAAGTTACATTTGACTCTGGTCATGCTTCAGCCCTGCCACGGTCATTGGGCATGTTCGTCGTTAGTGCATGTAGTTTCTCTCTCTTTTCCTTCCCTTTTGTACCAAAAGGACGGGAGTTGCGTTTTGTTGTTGCTTATTATTTTCGTTTTCAATTAACTCTTTTTGCTTCAATGTAAACATCATCCATAGGTAAGAGAAAGGGAACAAACATATGGTGTACGATATATGTTTCCGGTGTACATCTTGTTCCATAGCAGTAAAACCTGTTACTTCTTTCCTGCATTTTGCTTCTGGTGCCTTTATATGTGAAAATATTGGTTTGCTCTCCATCTCTTTTTATTCAGAGAGACAAACTTAGATTGGTCCAACAGGAAAAGATACAGAACATAGCATATGTGGAATTGGATCCCCCACTTGAAAATCAGGAGTGTTCCGCTAAGGCAGTTTTTAGAATAAACTGAGTTTTCACGGTTTTTTATGTAATGTATTGTGAGAGAATGATCTGTCATTCTGTCTTAGTTTTTTAGAAAAACTGTTTTTTCTTGGTGGAACACCCGCCCTAAAATGATGCTGCATACACCGGAAGGGTTGTCCAAGAGTACTCGCATCATTTTACGTTCTAAAAAATTTGTTGCGGTCATCACTTTTGTAATGTAAAAATTTATCACTTGTCTTGGCCACTACGTTAGCAACCTGCTCAATCCAAAGGAAATATGATTATCATTCAATTTATAATGGTACACAATGCAACCGAATGGTCGGGCACGTCGACGATTACCATCACAAAAGAGAGCTTCTCAGTTATAGCTAGAGATCTAGGGGGAGAGTGAAAGCATCCCACTTGGTTTCTATAGTAAATGACAGGCCATGAACGTTTGAAAAATCAGCAGCTAATACCTGTCACTCCTATTTCTCCAAAGAAACGAAAGAAGAAAGTACTTGTAGGTTCAGAAGTGGCTCAAGTTAATTCACAACAATGAGCACCAGTATGTAACATAGTTTAGGGGAAGCTGCAAGGACAGATTACAATAGTACTAGCTCAATTAAGTGCAAATAATACATGATTTACAAATATTTAATTCTAAACAACCATGATTCATACCTCAAATCAAATAAGCAGCAGCTTCTAAAAATCTTCATTTGACATGAGTTTCGCGAAGAATCTTTCTAGAAATCTTTATTTCAAATGAGTTGTATGAAGGGCCTTTTAGAAATCTCCGTTTGAGGTAAGTTACCAGTAAAAGCACCGTGGTCATTTGGATCTTATAGTGATACTTCTAGTAAGAATTCAGGTAGCCGATAATTTGGTTTGGTTTGGTTGTGGCTATTTCTAGTAGGGGTAGCCAGGGGTACACCCACTGTCCTTCCAGGAGATCATCTTCCTCCGATCTCTTCCTCTATAAGATCTGGCAAGAAGCTTACCATTTACAGGCCTGCACAATCCCACATCAACTACAGAAGTACTCTTTCTCTTCTCAGAACTTGAAGATCCCTCAGCCATGTAAAAGTCAAAAAGCATCGCTAGACAACACACTTGGTGCGCTAAGATGAAGTTATCTTGATCCAGAGGTATCATCTTTAATGTGTGTACGTTGACCTACAAATAGCAGATGTGCGTATCAACTTATAGCACAATAGCAAGTAGAGGAATAAAGAGTAGTATTATGGAAGTGCTGTGAAGCAACGGAAACTAACAACTCTAAACTGTCATAAACCATGAAAAAGGTTTTGCCTTCACCAAAAACCACTTTTTCCTAAGTTTGCTAGTTCTCAGATACACATTCTGACTCAAGATCACAGGCATCAAAACAAAGCCCAAGGGATAGCCAAATTGCCATTATAAGTTACTAACCAAGATGATTTGCCGTCACACGTCCAGGTTCCATAGATTAAAAAAGAGAAATATTGGCCTACTGGTTTTACTGCAATACTAACATCTGAGACCCAATGTAAGTAGCTAAATCTAAGACCAGAGTTCTCAGTTTCTTACCTCTGCTTCCATGGCACGAAGTTCATTATACCACTCAGAACCATCACTGTCAGAAAGATTTTCTCCAAGCAACGCAGAGGAAAGAGACAACGCGAAATAAGGAGGCCTAAGAGGATACTCCATGCTTATCTTAATCTGCCATAGTTGATGCTCAAGTGAATCATCAGAATATCAAAAAAAGAAAGAGACCAAATAAAATGGTAAGCAACCCCAATATTTTACTTACTTTGGCTTCTAACTTCACGTTCCTCTTGTTATCATCCAGTGTCCTAGTTAAGACAAGGCAATATTCCTGCACAGCATAGTCTGCCCAAGAATTTTCAAGTTCAACCATTTCGTAGGACCCAATCCCAGTGGCATTTCCTATCTCCTGCTGAATTTGTGCAGGCTCATCCATATCGCTTTCAGAATCCAGCATGATATCTAAATCCTCATCAGTTTTTTTGAAACTTAGTGATTTTGGCATTCCAATTGGAGAATCCATACTCTTTGTAATCAAAGACAGCCGTTTGGAGTGCTCGAGATCAGATCCTTTTGATGGAGTGAGTCTAAGATCACTTACAACAGTTGAGACAGGAACTAAAGATGGAAGTTCCCCATCTTCTCGTAAGTTTTCTACCTCATCCCTTGAAGCACCGGGTCTTCCATCCATATCAGTGACTAAAGGGCCCTCACCTTGTTCCACATCAACCACAGGCAAAGCTGAAGCACTATTAGGTGTGGGTCCTAAAGGTGACCAACTATGCAAGCTGCATAAAGGGGTATGCAAGGCCCATGGCACGCTTTCAAAAGTCAGAGAAGGCCATTTAAGCTTTGAAAGTAAATCAAGCTGTTCCCTGTAAGCCAAACCAAACAATTCCAAGTTTTCAACAAGTGTAGCTTACCCCACACGAATCAGAACTGTAGGAGTCCCAAGCCCAAGGGTAAATAAATAATCAAACAAATAAACTAAAACAGTGCAAGGAATACATGAGTAAAAAATAATATAAAGCAGAGCCCTTCAAACTCAAGGAATAAAAGCAACATCAGCCATGTATAACATAAATACCATAAAACTAACTCCACCTAATTGAACACTGCAAGAGCAGTATTCCAATTCCACTACATTATGGTTCTACCATTTATACCCCTTTCTAAGACAGAGCAGTGACTCACGCAAGAGCCAGCTGAGCCTTCTTCCGAGATCGAATCCTTTGCACAACAGTCTGTACACGGTTCTGCTGGCGGTATAGGGAGAGACCAGATATAACTTCAGCATTTTTGGTTGATTCGTTTTCTGGAGTTTCACAGCCTGTAAGCAGTGGTGATACCTCTGGCAAAAAATCAATTCCAGCCAAATGTTGGGCCCACCTATATGGACGTGACGATCTCCTTTCATCAAATTTCAAGGCATCACCAATACAGAGCTTGGCCATCTGCATGTCATTCAGGAAATATTATCCAGAGACAAAATGGACTTACAGGAAAAAATATAAATAAGAGCAAGTCAACAAAAGACTTACCTGGTGAGGAAGCTCAAGGCCAGTGTCATCGGGGAACAAGTTGCATAAGATGTTACTCTCAGGTCCTTCATTGGATCCTTCAATCCCAACACATACAACATTCAACTTCAACAGGTATTCGAACTTCAGCGTGATTAGTTTTGCAGACTTGGGATCAGAAACATTGTTGTCATGTATATGGAGAATGATTTTAAGAGGATGAGTTTGATATATTCCTGTCTGGTCAAGATTCTCTTTGCTCGGAACTTTCTTCGGTCGCTTTCTCCTCCTTTGTCCATCATCTTCCTCTTCAGGTGCATCATCCTCCAACTTTGAATTCTCTGGGTTGGCAGAAATGCCTGGCACATAAAAGCCACTTTAATTAAATAATTCCCTATTTATAACTTTTTCCTTTTTTTTTTTTGGGTGGGAAGTTGGGGGGATCAATTTTGGAATGAGGAACCAGTGGACAAACAAGAAACCTTTGAGTAAACGTAAGCAAATTGAAAGCCAAGTCAAACGACAGTTTTGAGTCTAGTAAGATGGCAAGATCAAAAGTGGACCCACCACCAAGTTAAAACAGGACTCAGTACACTTCCCAAGAATTATCAACCCAGACGAATGGACCATTCTTGAGATGCATACAAATTTCCTAAGTCTTCAAAATCAGCAAATTCATAAATATTTCTGAAATTAACTCTGGTGGTGAGCTTGGCTTCAAGCTGTAACACTTCCCAACCAAGGCCATCATCCAAATCTGCAGCTCTACTCAACTAAGTTGAAAGTAACGTCTTATTTTTTTTGGTTCGGTGAACGTCAATATTGTTTGTTGTAGTTGGTGAGAATTGAGCCCTAGTGAAATGCATGAGAGTACATGGTGCCTACCACTGGGCTACGACTCCACTGGCAGTTGAAAGTAGAGCCTTAAGATTAAAATCACCAAACTAGCAACAATTTTATCCCAATGTGGTTAGTCAAAGACACTTCTATTCTCACTTGCAGCACCTGCGCTAATTACTAATATACTAAAATCAGAACAAATTTCTCAACAATTAGGTTATCCAAAAGAGAGGCTCATGTGCCAAATTGCAATATCAAACTAAGTCATTGCGCATTTAAAGAAATGTTAGTTCCCATACCAAAAGATGATGGAAAAATTACTATTAAACATGATGCAAAAATTACAATTAGTTACCGGTGTCCTTATTTGCTTGTTGACGAGCAAAGATTTGAGCATCTTTCACACTTCCTACAATCTCCATATCGATGTCTTCTCCAAATGCTTCCTTTTGGGCCAAGAACTGTGAATAAATCACATAAAGAGGAGGGGGAAGCAACTCTGCCAAATGATGCTGCTTTAGTTTCTTCGAATGCAGAACCCCCAGTTGGTGCTGCACTGGCAAGGATGCTTTCTTCAGTGACTTGAGGTGTGAAGGGAGACTTGACAAGAACTTCTTCCTGTTAGCAATCGTCTCCAAAAGTTTTTGCTTTTGCTGTTCGAGTTTCTCATGAAATTTGCATAATTCTTTACGCTGATGCAATAAATATGCAAATCGTTATCAATCCAGCTTGAGTAATAATGATATTAGATATAGCAATTACAAACAGATAAAGTAATAACAAATTTAGTTTGATGGTGAAATATTTCGAATCTTACGCAAACTATTGTTATCTCAAATATGTGAATAGTAGGTTGTCAAACAGTGAATCAAATCGAGAATTGAAATGGCCCTTTTCTGAATCTTGAATTGAATCGAATCATGAATCGTGAAAGATTCAATCATAAAAGGAAAATACATACATATGCATATAGGTATTAAGGATTCACTATGAAAATGATAGTTTAGCCTTATTAGTACAATAAAAGTACATTGTTGACAATGATTATGCAGCCTAATAGGTACGAAACTTGCTTAATTGGCAAGATACGTAGGGTGGTCTGAGTCTTATCGTGATCCATGAATTACGATTAAGAGGATACAAGAACTAAAGATCATTTTGTCAAATTTTGCATTCATTAAGGATATTATATGTACAATAGTAGTCTTGCAAAATTGAAGACATTGAGCCCATCTATAATAGATGCACAAAAAATCCGGCAAACTGCGAATCCGGATGGAACCGAACCTAACCGTAAGTTTGGGTCTCAATCCGAGAATTAATGGTCCGAATACAGATTCAAAAATTAGAAAACCATGAGATATGGTTCCGTTCATGGATTTTTGTTTTGGAACTGTGGATTAACCCAACCGGACCATGATTATATTTATACATATAACTATATAAGTATAAATATATACGTATGTAATATTTTAAAAATAATTTTACCTATACTTACAAATTATTAAGCAATAAGTTGTAACAAAATTACTTATAAGCTTTGTACAATTTAAAACCTAAACGGAAAAGAGAAAAAAAAAAGTGCATATACAGAGTAATCCAGCTAGGAATTTGGTAGATGTAGGAATCTGGAATTAGGTAGTGTACTTCTACTCTAAAAAAAAAAAAAAGTGCATATACAGAGTAATTGGCTAGAATTTAGTCGATGTTAGAATCTAGAATTAGGAATTTGGTTGTTTGCATTATGCAAGATTTTGTTGGCGTTTCTTTTTTTTTTTTTTTTTGGGTTGCTGTTTGCTGCACTATTATGAGTTTGGAAGCAGTTTGTTGCTCTATTAGGAATGAGTTTGTTGCATGATTGGGAATGTGGAATTTATATATTATCTGTGTATAAACCGGTACCGAACCGTGATTCACGGATTGGGTACAGAACTGGGCCATATGACTTTTGGTCTGGACACGGATTGCATTTTCTTAAAACTGTGACTCACAGTTCGATCCTCAGGTTCCCAAGAATCCGAACCGATCCAGATCTCGAGCAGCCCTAATCTATTGACGCATATGATAATAAACTATGGAAATTTCACCAAACTAATAATAGATTACTCATGAGAACAAGGTTTTTTCCAAACTTAACAATCTATAAAGTCATATTCTTGCTTTTTCCAAAGAAAAAATTATGGTTAAAGTGGTTACATATAGTTGAATTCAACAATTTTATATTTGCATGGACCAAATCATGAATCAAATCGTGATTGGAACAGTGAATTGCGCGCTTCATTACCGATTCTGTCTAAATCCTGATTCACCTATAGATTTGTATCATCTTTGTATAAATCACAAATTGAATCGTGAATTGTGCAATTTCGACAACTACCACATCTAAATTTGTAGAAAAAAGATGCACTGGCATCCGAAGATGCATGAGAATATCTTTCAAACAGATACATATGTTGTGGAATGGTTTTCTACGATGCTTACTTCTCACGTATAACAAGAACCAGCTTCTGACAAGACTAATTGTGGCCCTAACTATACCATAAGTACTGTAAGCTGAAATCATATGCCTGGCATATTTCATTCACCAATCAATGAAACGGAAAAACAAAAAGGGGTGAGGATTACCTGTTACAATACAATTTCTTTAGAAGGAATGAAGGTTTTCAGTCTAACAGGGCTAAACTTCAAGACATCCCTATTCAATGGGCTGATGGGTGCACTGTGCATGCATTGGTAGATACTAAATCCAAAGCTAAGAAAAAAACGGCATTTCATAGTACCAGACTACGGAAATAAACTAATCAGCTTAACCTTTCACCCTTTAAGGAAGCTTTTTCTTACCTGGTACAGCTCGAAATTGAGCCTCTTGAGCATCAAATTATGTGCACTGTCTTTTGATATTACAGATTTTCTAATATCTTCAGGTGCATCTCTAAAAAACTCTTCCTCGGGGACAAGTTGAATATCAGGATGCTTAGACTTGAAGTCCTTGCAAGCCTTTATTGCTTTCACATAGTGATTTTTCTCGTACATCAAGTTATGGAGCTGCAACGTTGTGAAGTCCACGGGTGCTTTTGCACTCTCTGTTTCTGATTTTACACTATCTTCTTCAAGCAAGATGGAGCGATTTGCCTGTGACATAACACTTGGCACTTAATATGGCAAGCATGATCAAGAAATTAGACAAAAGTAACTTTAGTACATTACTGCGCAGAGAACATATTACAGCATTTAACTGAAGAATTTCCATCAACAGCACAAATACGTACTTTTATCACAGAAATAACACACTAGGTATGTGTTTGTTTGTTTTACCTAATAATGAGGGAACCAGTAACCCAATAGTACTAGTTAACCCCACCAGTGGGTACCACGAGGTATTGAAAATCCATAACTTGTGAGATAAGAGCATCCACACCAGGAATGCCATTTTTTCATAGCCATCCTCATTTTTGGGCAATGAATAGTGCCATTTTGCCAGAAAATGGCAAGGGTGCTACACCAATGTATGCCACTTTGCCACTGTCATTCTCATTTTTCTCTCTCTCAATCTCAAATGGCAACTTGGCCATAAATTTTGTCATATATGATATGACAAAGGAATTGCAATTGCCAAATTTGAGAGAATTTTGGCATTGTGAGTGTGACACCACCCAGTTTTCCATTTCTTTTGCCATTTGAGAAAATGCAAAAAGTTCTCCCAAAAATACCAACCGGTGTGGATGCTCTTATGTCTCCAACAGAAGTGTAATCACTCCATAAATCATTGCAGTCCAACTCCGAAATACGGTCTAGTCTCATGTCCAATTCTCTCTCTCTCTCGCACACACACGCGCGCGCGCGCACACACAACAAGAACACTAAGAAGGATAAAATAATACATATAAATACACATATATCTATAAGTGCATGAATAGGAAGATGATACATCTCTTGGAAGATGCATCCATCTATTCAGCGTCAGCTATACGAACCACACCACACTACAACATTATCAAGGATCGTACCACATTAGGTCCCATGTAGTTGCCTGGAAACGAAACGAAAGTTCGGCAATGTTTAACTTTCCTGCAACTTTTAATGTGCTCAATTAGTAGGAAAGTTGTGATATTCACGTTTCTAACTTTCCTACGAGGATTAGACTTCCCTCAAACTTTGTCAAGCAAAAAGCACAGATTTTGCAGAAATCTTGATTCTGCGCTAATTTTTACATAATTGAACTACTAATTTTCAACTTTCTCTTACGTTTCTTACATTAAAATGAACCCATATCGGAAAAATACTTATCATTTTCCTCCACTCCACTAAAATTTTCCCAATAATAATTTTCCTGACCTAATTTCTTGACAGAGTGAACGGAGCCTCAATCCCACCCATATGTAGCGCCCACTTTACACAAAATCGCACAGGTAGGTATGCGCATAAACCCAGATCAAATTGTGACCGAAATGGCAGACGAAATGAAACCCTAGAGAGAGAAAGACATGATGAGAGAGGAAGTAACTGACCTGGCGGAGATTGACGAAATTGAGGAAGGTCTGAGTGACGAGTTCTCGGAGTTGGGATTTGGGTTTTCCTTCTCTCTTGATAGACAGCATCTGGGCCACTATATCCTCCACTGAGGACCTGCTCTGCTGCAGCATATCGTACGCCGACTTCTCTGTCTTGCGCTTGGGTTTTACTAGTACTAACTCTGCAACTTCCGACACCAGTTCGCCTTCTTCCATCGTTGAATCCATTTCGTTTGGCCCCAACCCAAACCAGAGTGCCGTTTTCTTCTTTCAGGGGCATAAATAAACGAGGTTTTAGGGCACAGTGGCTCTTCTCTTTCTTCCTCTCTAGAGTCTAGCCATATTTAGGTCCCTCAAAGTAAGGTGAATTTCACTAACCTTCCCTAAGATTTTTATTTAGGAGTAATTTTTTTGGGTAATATAGAGAAAATTCATTACATGTGAAATGCAAATGCAAGTACAAACTTCCAATTGATAAAAAAAAAAGTACAAACTTCCGCGTGGAGACCTTAATGAAGCTATGCTAAGCTGTCACGACGTAGTTTCGGCCTAGCAATAGAAAACACAGATAATCAAGAACAATCAACAGATTAAAAAAACAAAAATAAACAGAACTGCCTCCACCAAAGACTCCCACCACCACTACCACAACAACTTCCGCAGCCACCATAACTAAAACAAAGCTTCCACAAACATGACATTAACCTTACTCCCGTCCACTGCTCACACAAACAAAAATTCTATAACCATAAACACAAACACACACTCACATGTCTTGTGAGTATGAGTAAGTGTTTGTAGAATTTTTGTGAGGATAAAAGCAGAGACTTATCGGAATTTTTTTGAAATGACATTAAAGTAAGGAAAGTCGGTGACATTTCAAAAACTAGGGGGTCAGTGTAATTTAGCCCTCAAACTTTGATAGTTAAATCTCTTAATTTATTTATTTTGTGTGTCTTTTGACTTTTAAAAGTAGATTAACAAGTTAATAGATGATGAAACAATTTACAATCGTGATAAAGGATGATGACATACTATATAATATGTAAAGAGCTAAAGAGATTGAGTTAATTTCTATTCTCATAATTAGATTTTATGCTTGAATATTAAATAAAACACTATTTATAAAAAGTAAATTGTTAAAACATATACTCACATTTTTAATAGATAGAAAATAATAAAATTATATTATTCCAAATTACCAATTACATGCTTAAATATCTTTGCATAATACAAAGGAGAGAGTGAACAAAGAGTTTTGTAAAAAATACTGCATAATTGATCTATTTTGTAAGCTACTAACATAGTTACTAAACGTAAAATCGTTAATTGATAAGCTATTCCCAAATTTTCCATATAACATTAATTTTTCTAGAATTTCTGCCGTTAAAAAAAAAAAAACAGTAATTGTTCTCTATGCTAGGAAAATGTTTTGAATAGCAATTTGGCTCACCTTTAAATGGGAGAGGCCTAAAAGTTAGGGATGACATTGAAATCTTGGTCAAAGTTTGAGGGGCAAACTGTTACCGTTCCCTCTCTTGGTTTTTTAAAGCAGGCTCCGACACCTTTTAAGCCCACTTCCCTGCCTTTACCAATTCCGAGAGGACACAGAAGAGTCGCGTTGGACTGAAGCGAGACCGGCGACTGTACAGAATCCCCGCCGTGCAATGACCTAGCTCCGCCGCTCCAGTCGGCCTTAAAACTATTTATACATACACAACAACTTTATCTATTGGTTTGTTCAGTTTGATGTTTTGAATATGGAGCGTGCAATCGAACCCGAAAGCGAAGCTCCTGCTGTCAAAGCTCTCGGCTCCCTCTTCAAGCTTACCCAAGTCTTCCTATGGTCTCGCCTCTCTCTCTCTCTCTCTCTCTCTCTCTCTCTCATGTGTGTGTGTGTGTGAATATATACACAAATAAGTGTATGTAGGTGAACTTTGGTATTTGTGTCCGGCATGACTGAACCCACTTGAGAACTAGGGCAGTCGTAGTTAGGCTTTGAAAATCTTTAAACGGGCAGTAAATTTATGACATCAAGATTGCAACTTGTTTATTCAACAGGGATAACGCTGATGGGACGAGATCAGATGGCATTTTGGCGAAAACAGGCAAGTGTTCCACCCTGTAATCAGCTAGTTAAGTACTAAATCTGATTCTTGGATGGGTGGGATTGGTTACAATTATGTTGGATTACTACTTAATCAGAATCTCTGTTGTTCTAGGTGTAGGATATGTTTAAGCATTTTTTTTCCCCATGATAAGCATAAGCATCGAAAGTGGTTATATTGGTTTTTGCTGGATTGTCAGATTGTTGCCCGTTACTGGAGGATGGGGAACTCGTCGAACAGATGAGTGCATTAGGGCTTCCTCTTTCCTTTCAAACAAACAAAGAAGTGAGTTTGCACGTCTTTTTTCTTAGTTTGTGATTATTTTTTGATGAATATTGAAAAATAATTGCACTAGAAATAACATTAACGTGGAAAAGGAGAAAAGGCATAAAGCTCTATCAAATTCAGAAATCGGCTGAGAAGGGTAAATAACTCCCAATCCCAACTCTAGAGCTCTTTTAAGCCTATACGAATGAAGCTCCATCACAAAAGATTTGCAATTCCACTCCCGCCAAATCATATTCATGTTGCATACGGGAATCGAAGTTCAGTACTTCGTCTTCTTCCCCATTTTGGTACCCACCACAATGAATATGCTCAGCACGTGATTCATTAACAACAGGAATAGCATATTTGTATTAATATTATTGGGTATTAAACAACACCAGTACATAGCATCTACATTAACAAATCCTGTGCTTAACTTTCCAACATTGGATTGTTACATGGACTTCATTAACAGTATACCAGAGCTGTATAGATCTGCTCCTAAAAGCATAAAGTCCAAAAAAGAAGACCTGTTCTCCAGTGTCATCGGTCCCTGGGAAGATGACCTCTACTTAAGTGCCAAATGCCAACTGTGTTGCCAAGTGAAAAAAAAGAATTGCCAACTGTTTCATTGTATGAGAATCAAACCAGTGAGTCTGTGGCATTCATGCCTCAATGGGGAAGTTAAATTGTGTAATAAATTATTTTGTTCTTTTACCAAGGATGGCTTCACTTGAAGTGGGTGTTATTAACCATCCTCTTTGCTAACTAGCGTTCTGCCCGTTCAATGCACTGGTCCAAAAAATGACATTGATATTTTTTTCGACCTCATGTATCGAACGGGCGCAATGCTATTTGATAAAAAAGATAATTGATAAAAAATACATTTGTGTTTTTTCCGGCCTCGTGTTTTTAACAGGCACAACTTTAGTTGGTTAAAAAAAAACGTTTGTGTTTTTTCTGGCCCGTGTATTGAACGGGCACGAATTAATATTCTATTTAAAGACTAACACCATTTGTAAAAAACATATATAGATTCAAATATTTTCTTACAATAATTGATTGTTATTTTGCAAATACTACTACTCCTATAGATAACAAACAATTAGAATCAATTAGAAAAGTAAAAAAAAAAAAAACCTCCCACGCCCCCTCCCCAGGCCCACCACCCCCACCCGTCTCTCTCTCTCTCTCTCTCTCTCTCCAAATTTTCGAAAATTAAAAGAAATTGAAAAATCTAGAAAATTAGGATTCGAAGTTTGGAAAGTTTTGTAGGCAAAACACATTACTATAGGGTATTGATAGATGTGTTTTCGCTTATTTTACTATGTTGCATTCTGTTGTAGAGGAGTGGAATGTTTGGAGGGAAAAGAAAGGGAATGAAAAAGAAGCAACTACCTGATCATGAAGGGAGTGTTGATAGCCCTCTAGATTTGGTTGAAGTGAGTAAGGTGGAGGTTAAATCTACCACTGCTTTTCATTATGAAACGAGTGATTATTTATGTTGCTCGTCAATGCTGGGCCAAAGTGAATTACCTTATTGTGGTATTGCAATGGACATCAATAAAACTCCTTGCCTTACTGGCAAGGAAGAAGATTTGGCATATTTGAGTGCTAGGAGCTCTTGTGCTGATGTTGAGGAACAGTTATGTGATGGAGCATCTGGCATTAGGTCAGATTACAGCTTGGTTTGTGGCACTGAGCATGACAGTGTTGTTTCAATGGAGGACATGAAAACTGCTGGTCCTTGTAATTCAGCTACTCAAACTTCCCCAGGAAGCATTATGGTCAATGAGTATGGCAAGGAAGATGATTTGGCATATTTGAGTGCTAGGAGCTCTTGTGCTGCTGTTGAGGAACCGTTTTGTGATGGAGTATCTGGCATTATGTCAAATTACAGCTTGGTTTGTGGCACTGAGCATGACAGTGTTGTTTCAATGGAGGACATGAAAACCGCTGGTCCTTGTAATTCAGCAGCTCAAACTTCCCCAGGAAGCATTATGGTCAATGAGTATGGCAAGGAAGAAGATTTGCCATATTTGAGTGCTAGGAGCTCTTGTGCTGCTGTTGAGGAACAGTTATGTGATGGAGATTACAGCTTGGTTTGTGGCACTGAACATGACAACGTTGTTTCGAGGGAGGACATGAAAACTGCTAGTCCTTGTAATTCAGCTGCTCAAACTGCCCCAGGAAGCATTATGGTCAATGAAGATATTGACCATCATAAGAGAGAACATGATGGTGGATCAATAGAGGTTGCCTGTGTAGAAGGTTCCTTATTGGTTGATGGTGATTCAGGAGGTAAGAAGTGCTTCAGTGATAGCTGCATAGAGCAGGCACGGGGCCCTGATGTCATTGCTTATTCACAGTCTTCAGAAGTGATTGACCATGATGGAAATGATAGTAAACACAATGGTGCTTTTGGAGACTGGACTTCATATTGGGACTCATTCTACACAAGATACTACTTCTATAACATCAAGACTCTTGAGTCTACGTGGGACCCTCCTGTAGGCATGGAACACCTAGTATATCGCGAAGTTAAGGAGAAATCTGGAGAAATGATTAGTGAGACTGCTGAAATGAATTTTCACCCTGCAGTTTATTTGGATCATGGTAAACCACTAGATTATTGTGGTTTCCAGTGTGACTCCTATTCATATGGGGTGTCAAAGAATGGTGACAAATCACTGGACCAGCCACCGTGTGAGGCCTCAGATGGGTTTGAGCTTGCTGGTGACAATTTTCTTGACTTGATGTCACCGCCTGCTCTAAATGATGGTTCTGAACAGTTAAATGAAATCCAGAAGATCGATAGGAGGGGCAGGTATGCCATCTGGAATTTTGGTTCTTTAATTGCAAATCGATGTTTATTTGTGTTACGGAGTAATATTTTTCACATTTTTCTTTAGAAAATGAAAACTATTGTTTGACCCTTGCTGTTGTAAATTTGGATTTTTACTTTTAATGTAGCTGATGAAATGAAATCAAGCAATTAGGTTACGGTTATGTTTGCAGTATAGATTCGCTGCGTACATATGTATATAGCACTGAAAAACCGGAGTGCTGTGGACGACTGGGTAACTCGGACAATATTACCAGTTTTGACGGAATCCCGGCAAAGTGTCCCGATGAGGATGCCTTCCAACCATCAAATGCAACCAGGTTGAGCTAGGGAGATTTAATCTATGATTTGAGTATGAGCATCCTTGTATAATATTCGCAATACCAAGAGACTACGTTGTTGTCTGATTTTTGTTGCAGCTTTAGCGGTGCACTCATTAGAGCTTTATCGGAGGGAAGTGGCGATGATAGCATGCCTCTGGGAACAATGGATCCTGCTACGGATAAGTTGGAAACAAAGCACAATTTTGGCATTAGAAAGATGGGGAAGAATGCAAGGAAGAGATTCCAACTGAACATGAATTTATCTTGTGACAACGGAGGTTCATCTCTCTGTCTCTCTGTCTCTCATCATTTTTATATGCTAGTGCATTATAGTCGAAGTTCTGGTAGCTATGATGCAGGTAATAGTTCTGGTGGAGCTAGTTCTGGTCGTGGTGGTTCTGGTCGTGGCCGTGGTACCCTATTTTGTACTCATTGTAGGGGTACAAATCATACAGTGGACTATTGTTACGATCTTCGTGGCTATTCCCAGGCTCATCAGGTTGCTCATTCTGAAGATACTGGACACTTTACTCATTCTTCAGCCGACAGCAGGGTGACAATCTTTGCAGAGGAGTACCAACAGTACCAACGCCTTATGTCAATTCAGCCTTCCGCTGAGACTTCTTTCTCCACTGCTACGTTGGCTCAGACAGGTCCCTCTGTTGCTTTTGTTGCATCCTCTTTTTCTTCTCCTTGGGTTATCAATTCTGGTGCTACTAATCATATGACTGGTACTTCTAAATTCTTTTCTAATTGTCAGCCCATGGATAAAACCTTTCATGTTCCCTTAGCAAATGGTTCTACCAGTGAGATTACTGGTTTGGGTTCGGTTCTTGTCTCTCCATCACTTACTTTAAGCTCTGATACCATGTTGTTTTGAGGGGGAGAGAGAGAGAGAGAAAGAAGTGTATCGGGTGTTAATTAACCCCAATACGTAATACTCTTATTTATATTATGAGAGATCTCAGTACAAGACTTAATTAGTCAATGTGGGACAAATACTAATATAAGCTATTCTAACATAGTTGTTCAACAAAATTATCCAAAATTGGTTGACTGATGTTTGTGCAATGTCATGCTCATAATTTAGTGATATTTAAGGAAGTTTAGTAGTAGTAATCCACTGCTTTTAGCATAAACTATAACTCTTTCCCTTTAACCAGACCATGGCTAGAACTATATCCACTGAATTAGCTCCTGCTCTCGTTGGGCCCATTTTATCATTATGTACCTTCCCAGTGCCGTCTAAGCTTCTGGGTAAAGTCCCAACCATCTGCTAATGCCTTTCTAGAACATGTCGACATAGTACTAAATCAGCTGTCTTAAGCAACAATTTTGGAATCTGCTGATTCTGATACCCTCATGTGTCTCCTATTTGGTTGGACACAAATTTCTTGGCAGTGTGTGTTGTGCATTGTCTTGTTGCTTGTTTTCCTGGGGTGTTGGTTCTGGTGCTTGCTTTCTCTGAACTGTCGCATCTAGCAAAGCTTATTGCAGCTGGAATCTGGATAAGGAAGTTTTGACATCTATTCTCTCATGATAAATCATCTATCTTTTTACAGGGCTTCCATTCCAAGGTATTTTCCAGGAATTCTCCCCCCTTATTAAAAAATATTGGTGGCAAAGATATAGACTCTTCTCCAGATTTGACGAGGGAATAAAAATGGATGAAGAAGGGTGGTTTTCTGTCACCCCCGAGTCTATAGCCAGGCATCATGCACTTCGTTGTGGCGCCGGTATCATTATTGATTGCTTTACTGGGGTTGGTGGAAATGCCATCCAATTTGCACAGAGGTGAGCACTCCTTTCACCCTATGTTGTGGTAGTTCCTCTGCCATGCTTTACGTTCAAACAGATTCGTAGCTCCTCTTGGGGTGAATGAGATGGAAATATCCAGTGATGTATCATATATTTCACTTGAGAATGGTGAATCTTACCCAATTTGTCCAAGTTTGGAGATATTTAGTTTCTAAGTTCGGTTATCTTTAAATTGAAGTCCCTGGATGTTTGCAATGGTCGTGACTCGTGTGTCAGAATCATAGCTGCTGTAGGCTCATTTTTTTCTCCTGGGTCTTACCTACCATCTTGTATTTGTCATTACATGATACACATGCAGCTGGATTGTTATTCTAAGCTCGGAATAAGTGTTGGCTGTTGAGTAATTTTTTATCTGGATTCTGGATATGTTTTGAAATTGAGGGTCTACATGTCCTAGGCTTAGCCAGCTGTGCATGCTTGACTTTTGTCTTATCATTTTTAAGGTTTAGCTGGAAAGAAAAGAAAAGTTTTTCCTTTTCTAAAAGAATGACATTGTTATTATTTGTTAATTTTTAGGTTTCGTCCACATTTTACCACATACTCCTACTAGTTTTAGGGTCCATCTACGATTTATTTACATGATGATAGCTTTTCAACTGGAACAGGAACAGGAACGACGACTTTGGGTCAACTAATATGGAAAAGTGTCCCTTTGTAGTTTCTTGTTATTTCTCAATTGTCATGATAATTTCTTATCTCTTTCCCCAATGTTCACCGTAGATGTGGTAATATTATAAAAACAACATTATGTTCAGCTTGCAAAAGATTCTTTTATGAACTTCAATACCTGTGCTTCATTTCTTTGTTATTTTCTGTTTCAGGAGCAACCATGTTATTGCAATTGATATTGATTCGAATAAGATTGACTACGCACAGCATAATGCGACCATTTACGGAGTTGAAGATCGTATAGATTTCGTTAGAGGGGACACTTTCCTCTTGGCACCAAAGTTGAAGGTATTTTTGTTTAAATATAAAGAATAAGGTCGTCTAATTAAATAGTGCAAAATATTTTTGTTTCTCTAGAGAGGATTTCATTGTTATATTTTTCCAAGAATTAAATATGCTCTTCACATTGGTATATGATGCAAAGTGCACTAATACCCTTTTAAATTTCTTCTTAATTGCCTAGTGGACTATTTCCAAAGAAGGCAACACTGCACAATGGTATAGGAATCACAAACAATAACATCTGCTCTTATCCTCCTCTGCATGTTGCTGTTAAAAAAAAAAAAAAAAAAAAATCCTCCTGTGCATGATTTGGCAATCCATACGGACTGAATAAAAGGTGTTCAAGACTGAAGATAAAGCAATTAAGCTTGAAAGCAGGAGCAAGGCTATGTTGTTTTGAATGTTTTTATCATACGATTTAGTGTTTGGAATCAACTGGCTGTTGTCGTGTTATTGTGAAAACACTCGTGCATTCTCCATGTTAAGTTCTGAAGTATTACAGTTTACTGTACTGCAGGCAGACACAGTCTTCTTGTCACCTCCCTGGGGTGGCCCTGAATATGCTAAAGTAACAACATATGACATGAATACAATGCTCAAGCCACATGATGGGTCTGGCTTCTCACCTCTGATAAATTAGCTTTTCATAATAAGTTTTTTAGTTAATTTTGAAGCCAACTCTATACTTGTGTAATATAATGTCAGGCATATGCTCTTCAATGTCGCAAAGGGAATTGCTTCCAAAGTTGTCATTTTCCTTCCAAGAAATGTTGATCTCAACCAACTGGCGGAGTTAGCTTTATCTGCCAATCCTCCATGGTTGTTAGAGGTACTAAATACAAAATTTTATTTCTATGTTTCAGCGTTTTTTGTGTGTGTGGAGGATTACACAGTTTTCTGTTCGTACCACCTCCACTCCCCAACCATATTGGGGAAAACAAAAAAGGAGCTTGAGATTTAGATAAGGGGCGGAACAGTCATTCGTTAATGGGGTATTCGAGGCACTTTTATAGAGTTTGAGGGGTCAAATGCATAAATCTAACATCATAAAATACTGAGATTGTTCTGAGTCAGTGGAGTCATGTGACCCTGCTTGCCAGTTGCTACTACCACGTGGTTCCGCCCATGAATATGTTTGAGCTTTTCACATCCATGGAGGACATGCAATGAGATCTGCTCGTGCGTCAATGTGTCAAACAGGTGGAATGATGCTAACTTATGTGATTTTGTTAGGCTGTGTTTGTGTATCCTATGCAAATTGAATACAGCAGCTCTGATTCTGTTCTCTGTGGAAGGAAAAAATAATTTGCACACAAACAACTCCACCAGAAGATTGACCGCCCATTATTAATGTGGTCCCAATCTTATTACCACATGCGACAGTTCAAGTGAAGAAGGCTTCAGTTTTTGCTCTTTCATTTGATACTATTCCTAAATTTTCTAATTGTAAAACCAGTAAAACCAGTCAATCTTTTAACATGTGAAGTCCGTTGTTTCAGGTAGAGAAGAACTACTTAAATGGAAAGTTGAAGGCTGTAACTGCTTACTTCACAGATACATCAAAGTAGAAGACAGATACGTTATATGCATACCAGATCAAGGTCAAGATAGTTTTGGATATGCATACCAGAACCAGGTCAGGATAGTTTTGGATACCGGCAATCTATTGAGGTGAACTAGTGGTGATGGTTTTGCTGCTGTGGTGTCTCTCATGTACATGTATTGTAAGTACTACATATATGGTTATGAACATTGTATAATTTGGAATTACTGTTGGGGTAGTAAACCCTTGTCATAGTGGTGCTATGAACAATTCACCATTGTAGCTTAAGTTTGAGTTCCTGGCACAAATAAGATATGTTTGGAAGTTTTGTTTGTGGAATAACAAAAACTAATTCTTGTAATTTTAACTAGAGAATTAAACCTATGTGTGGTTGACTATTTCCAAAGTTTTATTTTATTTATGATCACTCAATTGTTCGGGCAGTTTAAGCACATCTCAACTAATCTTGGGGATCGATCCCATGGTCTACAAGCCGGGGGCCAAAGTTTAAGACTGGCCTCAAAAGAGTTGACAACACCTGGGAGGTTTCGAACTTGAAATCTTAGGATGGAGCACACCATAAGTCTACGTCTCAGGCTTTGACCACTAAACCGATTCCTTGGGGTTTATTTCCGAAGTTTTCCTCCTACTTCCTCCGTCCCATTTTCTTGGGGCCTTATTGGGAAACGAACTATACGAGGGAATGTAATGATTAAGTGGTACTGTTGTTTGCCTCCAATTGTACCCCTTAAGAGAGTATTTTTTTGAAATAAGGGAAAATTAGGGATAAGGGAATGTTACATTACGGTTTTTTTTTTTTTTTTTTTTAATTTTTAAAAAATGGACAATGTTTATGGGACATCTCAAAAAAGAATTCGAGAGCCGGAGGGAGTTGAAGTTAAGACTTATGACAGGTGATCCACCACTTATAGTTAGATGATACATACACAACCAAAAAACCACGTCCTCTCACATACACGTAGGGCCCAAACACATACTAAACCATAATTGTGTGTAAGTCCCGCGTGCATGTGAAGGGTTATAAATTAGGTTGTGGTCTTTTGGTTGTGTACCTAGATTTTTTTGCTTATAGTTGTCCCCATTGCGTCGATGGGTCCATCAACTTTTCATGTTTTACTGGTGATGATTTGAGTTTTCATCGGTTTTGGGCTAACAACTTGATGTTGGGCTTTCAGCCGTGCCTGGGATTTACAGTACTTTATTGCAACCACTAGCCCAGAGAAAATTAGGTGGATAATTGTTTGTCAATTTTGCAACTATCCGTGTGAGAGCCGGTCTTAAGCTAAAACTCGAGATGCGGTCGCTTTAAGTTTTCGATTATTTATGAATTTTAGGAGGCCTCTTATTTTGGTACCCCGTGTAATAGTTCAACAAACAAGAAAAATCTATCTTATAAAAATCTTCGCTTTAAGACCGGCACTTGGCTCTGTCCTTGGTTTTCCAAACGTGTTCGATCGTCAAATCTGGAAGTATTTTAGTATTTATTATTCATTTGGTGATGTGATTTTTGGACAGGTGAGGAAGTTATACAAAGTTTAATTAATTCGTTAATGGAATATTTCCCTGAGCTCGAAGTCTTTCGGGCAGTGTCCTAACTGTGACTTCAATTTTGTTTAAGTTGCAGCAGGAGGTTTAACTAGCCGGTTGAAACCGTACTGAGATTAAAAAATAATCTCCATTTTGTATAATTGTCAGTCTTACGTAGAATCGATCGACGAACGAGTTTTTGAGCTTTTCAAAAACTTCGTTCAACATCGGTTTGTCTCATAAATAAACTAAGTTTTCGTACATTTGTGAAATCTGTTATGCTTTCAAATCAAGCTCGAACAAGTTAAAAGTTTAGGCTACACAAGACCAGTTCTTCCAATTAGATCGATTTTCTTTATAAGTAAATGAAGATTGAATATATTTTTATAACTCGTTAAGTTTTCAAACCAAGCTTGAACTGCCTTGTCCTGCCTGGCTCGTTCATCAGCCCTAGAGAGTCAAGGAGGAACTGGAATAGAGTTGAAACAGAAGCCCACTTGATCATTTTGTATAGAATCTGTCACTGATGGTTATTGGTTCTTTCATGGTCAAGGTTATAGACTTGAACCATTTTGTCTGGTGAGAACTATCAGGTCCTTGGGATGGACTCCATTTGTTGGACTAATTGGAACACTAAAAGTTGGTGCGGTGATCAAGGCTTAAGATTTAGTGGTTTTTCTTCTCTTCTAGGCTCCAACGGTGTTAGATACTCTCTCTGTCCTGTAATATTGGTCCATCTTTCTTTTTTTTGGATGTTTCCAAATCTCTGTCGACTTTCCTTTTTTGAATGTCCAAAGTTTGATTAATTTCATTTTTTTGCCCTTCATCTCCACATTCAAATTCAAACACAAAAGTGGAAGAAAAAAGGTGTTGAGTCTAAAAAAGTAATCATTGCAATTCAAAAGGAAGAGTAATTTTGGAAGCTTATATGTTTTGTGGAGAAAAACTCGTCCATGGACCCTTTGTGAACCAAAAAATTATGAAAACCAATGGCAAGCTGCCACGACTGCAATTTTAATGATCCTAGTTAATTCTTCCATGGAAGAGACATGTTTGAAAAAGATTTGAAACAGACACTCTCTATAACTCTTCCATGTAAGAATAATCTATTCAGTAGAAGAGTCTTTTCCGTACTTGTCTCTTCCATGAAAGAGTTCTAGGATCATTAAAATTGCAATCATGGCAGCTTGCCATTGGTTTTCCGCAATTCTTCGGTTCACAGAGAATCCGTGAGTAAGTTTTTCTCATTTTGAAGAGCAACGATTGTGTCTCCTCAAAATGTTGGATTCCTAAAGAATGTTGACTAAAACTTTGGGATGGAGAAAGTGCGAAACTTCTTAGGTGTTATCAATTTTTGTGGGGCAAATCCATACGAGGACTTGGTCTGATTATAAATAGGCTCCCTACTTGTGAATTGGGAAATTGATTCCTAAAAATTAACCGAGATATGCCTAAAATGACCCGAACACCCCGAGATAAAATGGTACAGACAACAAATTGGGACCATCCAAGGTTTTAGGATGGAGACCAAGTTAAATGTCCATTCTCCTCACGTGTGACTGTTTGAGTGAGAAATACGACTCAGTGTCACAGCTCACAATGCTGACCATTTACTACTACTAGCTACTGCTGCCTGCAATATTTATTATATATTGCTCTGAAGTTATAATTGCATCGGAAAAGCTTTGTCCTCACCGACATATTTACATACTGCTGCCTGATACTGGCATGTTCATGATTTTACCAAAATGGTCCCCAGATTCAGAAACATTTACAGCCCTCGTTTTACTCCCTCCCTGCTTGTGATCTCCACCTTTCCATTTTCAGATTCAGGATTTCTGAGAGGACAATAATTTTAGGAGATGGATCCTATTTGATCTCTACAAGAGATTTGACCGTTCTGGTCTTGATGTTTGTGGGCCCTTTCGGTATAATCGCTTTTTATAGCTTTTGGAGGATACTAACTGTAGGGAAGGTCAGCGTTTAGAGAAATGTTGACTAAAAGTCAATATGGACATTCCAATCACAAGGTGACAAGTGTCACTCAAGGATAGAACGACACGCGGAGTAGTCACGGGAGTCAACCCGCACGAGTGTCATCGACGTGACACTCATTCATTAGGGGGAGCCTAGTGCGCACCCCACTGAGGCTCAATAAGGGCATAGACACTTAGCTATAGGTTTTTCTATCCAAATATGGAGAAAAGCCTACAGGCATAACAACTAGTGGGGCCCAAATATACGGGCGAGAATGCGAGAAGTTAGTCATATATTTTGGCCCAAGCAAATGCTTGCTCCGGTCTAAGGCAGGACCCGAGGGGCCCTCTGAGGCTTGGCTGCGGTACAGACACGACTGAACAAGTTATGATCTTGCTCATATGGGAATGAAAAACGATCTAGTGGTTTGGTGGCTACAAAGAAGAGAAGTTCTCCGCGCGAGGGTGGAGTAGCACTCCTGAGTAGCCGTGGGGGTCAACCCCCCGGTCCGTAATATCACCTGTGCGGTCAGGGTGTACGAAAATGGCACGTGTTCTTGTATTATAGGGAGACACCTAGCGCTTGAGTATTGGCCTAGAGTGCCTATAAATATGAGACATTTACTTCATAATTCCCAGAAGTGATTTGATTGACATAGTGTGTCATTCTAGAGAAAGAAAGTAGGTAGTCACTAATTTTGAGAGGAGAACATCATCACATCACCCTATTCTCTCTAGGTGATCACTTGGGCATCCCCCATGGATTAGCTTAAGAGCTCCATTGCCTTAGTCTTTTGTGTGCATACCTGCTCTCTCTTCACCTTTCTTCTAGATCTGTAGATCACTCCATTTTTTCATTACTTCACTAATTATTCTTACCTCTCCAGTTCATTCATACTCAAACACGAACCTCACTTACACTAATCATGACAAAAATTAGATTTATCTTATACTATTCAATCCATGATCGAAACATATTTATCTTGAGATAAATTGACTTCGAAATATATAGTTATTTCTTGAGAAAATTTAGTTTCGATCAAATTTGCCAATTTGGTAACTTTATCGATATGTGATCAACATTAGCTCTAATATAGTAACTGATATCTCAATGAGTACTAAAAGGTGAACTAGTTCTAATCATTACCTTGAACCAAAAAGCCCCCAAACTAACTTTTACACTTCGTTTGCACACCATTTTTCCATTTTTCTATATGCAGAAATCATATATCTTACTTTTTTTTTCCGCATAAATATGAACAAAAAACGAAAAAGAAAATACATAAAATTCGTGGTGCAAAAAATTTGATCGAGGCTCCCACCACACATAAACATTTCTTGGGGCTAGACACTCTTAATTGCAAAACTACATAATTCGTCGAGATGCACGTAAATTAACCTGAACAGATGAGTAATTTTTTTTTTCATCGACAACAAATGGGTAATGGGTAAGTAGCCTAAACAAATGAGTATAACAAAATAAAAAAAATCAAACCACCCTTGCATGCTTATGTATTTATTTATTTTTGTCAGCCCTCTCAATCTCATGCTAGATTTTTACTATTTTTGATAAAAAATTTTAAAATCTCACGTGAGCCGGGTTGACCGGCGTGGGTTCGGGGACCGTCCAGATTACCGAGCAAGTGCCGTGCGACAGAAGGCGAAAGTCATCTCGTTTCTCGAGGCCTATTTGGTCCCCCCATCCAATAATTTTTGTTCATCAAATCGGTATCCGAAGAAGCATTGGGGAATTTAATTTTGCTTCGGATCACCATGTGCTATTACTTGTGGTTTGTTCCAAATCTCTGCAAACTTGTGCTGACAAGCAATTTCAGCTCAGGATTCAGAATTTTGATTGAATAGTACTAATATATATGCTCACATGGTGGTTTTATTTTTTCGACGGTGAGGGGTCACCGGGGCAGTTTACGTGTACCGCAACTAATCACCTCACTTGTCTGATAAATGACAAGCCATTTACGCCGAGACTAGGGGATTCAGAAGAAATTATTGTCTTGCGGACTTACCTCATGAATTGAACCCTTTGATTAATTGAGCGGGGAGCAAATCTACCAACCAACTGGACTGAGTACTAAGTACTAACTCTTGAGGTTGTTTAGGTTTTTGAAGTTTGGAATATGGGTACAAGATAATAAATATGAAGGTAAAATAAATTGGACACGCACCACAAATTGAAAGAGGAAATTATAAGAGTTTGATTAGATAGATTAATTAGGCACCCGTTCCGATACCATTTACCCCAAAGAGTGGCAAGATGAGTTCAAATGGATCGGTGTGGCAACGAAAGGGAGAAAATTAAGTCGTGTGAGGAGGTGGTGCGCTGGTGGCCAATGGAGATCGCTTTGTAGCGGTGATGGAGCTAGTCGATTGATAGTAGCGGCGGCGGTGGTAGTGGTAGTGATGTTAAAGCAAAGGCAGAGGAAGTATAGGACAAGCAATGTCACTTGAGTTCATTGGCTTTCCAATTTCTCCATTGGTCAAGTAATATTTTTTTTCCCCTAATTAATGGAATTGAACCCACAAAAATACAGTAATAAAAATTGCTACAATCACAAATAAGAATTTCATAAATATGCCCCTCTTATAACACTATTGTTACGATATTAATACCCCATTCACAAAGGAGTACTCATTTTACAACAAAATGAACAATTTCGGTTAAGGAGAGTTTGACCGGACTAAATCTAAGGAAAGTAATACTCCCTCTGTTCGAATTTGTTGGTCCACAAACATACTTTTTCAAGTCCTAAAATGTTTGTCCATTTTCAAAAGTTAAAGGATAAAGTATGCAGAATTTACTTTTTTGCTCCTTTTCTAAAACTTAAAACAACAACTCAAAAACTAATTTTTTTAAATAATGTGTTTACATTTTTAAATTTTTTTTGCACCGTATTAAAGTTCTCAATGGGATCTATCAAACAAGATCCATATTGATTAAATTTTTCTTTTTGTAACTACATTATTTTTTAGTTTGAAAATTGCATGTAATTTTGTAGTCAAATTAGAATGGAGGGAGTATTAAATGGAGGGATTGGGGATAAAATAGGAAATTAACAAACTCAAAAGGTAATGGAAATAAAGTTGGAATCCCCAAAACGGACCAACAAATCCGGACAGAGGGAGTACTCATTTTACAAAATGAACAATACATGTACAATATTGCTCCAACACACTCACATGGTAATTGGTATGTGTGGAGTCCACACGTGTGTAGATTTCAGCCGTTCAGAATTTAGGGGGTGTTCCGTTAAGAGTGTTTTTAGAATAAACTGGATTTTCACGGTTTTTTATGCGATGTATTATGAGAGAATGACATGTTTCGGTTTTTAGAAAAAACTGTTTTTTGTTAGTGGGACACCCCCAAGTATTTTTTTTATTTTTGATGGTTTGGATTCAACGACTACTATTTAGTGAGTAATTGATTGAAAAAAATAAACGGCTGTGATGATGACGGCAGAAAAGCACGCCATTATACATGGACACAAAAATCTGTTCCTGCCTTCAGATACCCGCCATTACATCAATAAAATGGTACCCGCCATTTATTAACGGTTTCTACTCAACCAAACCAACTCTCTCTCTCTCTCTCTCCTACTGAACCAAACACACAAACACACACACACACACACACTCTCTCTCTCTCTCTCTCTCTCTCTCTCTCTCTCTCTCTCTCTCTTTCTGGTATATGACTTTGATGAGAAGAAGCACATACGATACAACAATGGCGGAGTTAGGGTTTGAGGATCAGATTTATGAACAGAGATCAGACTTCATTACTACTCGAGACGCCAGTCCTGATTTCACCAGCCTCTTCTCTTCCGCTTCTGGTAGCGTCGATCGTTCCTCCTCCGCTTCCGATGTTCTCGATCACGACTCCCCTGTCTCCCTGGAGGTCCATTTTCCGACTCACTCCACTTCAATTTCACATTCCAATGATTTTTACTCTGTTTTTTTTGCTATATTGCGAAGGGAAAAGAGGGAAAAAAAAAAGGAGTTATTGAAACTGAGTGCGCGAGCTCAGATTCAAGAGAAAAATATTGCGTGCTTAAATTTTTTTTTTTTTTTTTGCGTTTCATTTATTTTTTGAGCTAATCGAACTGGAAATCAAGTAACTCGAGTAGTTCCATTTGTTGCTAAATTTCTGTTATTGTACATTTGTTCATTTGTGAAATTCACGGAAGTTTTTTTAATTAATTATTTTTCGAGCTAATTGACTGTTTTTTATCTTTCGTTTTATCTGAATTTTTTCAACTTCTGTTCATTTTTATTAATTTTCTAATTATTGAGACAAATGATTCTTCCTAAATATTTCAAGGGAAAACTAAAAAAAAATTACTAAACCAAAAATAATATCTGGTATTTAAGTACCAATTAATTTTAGTCCAACACACTGTTCATAATCGATTTCTACTGAATTTGCTCTGCATGCGAACATAATTATCACGAAAAATGCGCTGTTTTGCAATTAGATTTGCTGTAACTGATTGTAGGAGTGGAAACAAAGTAGTAGTACCTGACTACCTGTAGACACTTTTGTTCGTTTCGAAACGGCGGAAGTTAAGCGCTTGGATTGGACATACGCTGTGCAATTTTTGTTTTTCTCTTAGAGTATATCAAACAAAGTTACTGATTTTGAAAATTCGTCGATTTCGATGAGCTAAAAATCATTGATTTGAACCAGCATTTGGCAGGAAACGATCAGCGTGAGACTTCGAGTGGTGCGGATTCAGATCCAAAGAGGTCCACTGTTCACAGGATTAGTCGTAATAGAAAAGTACAACATGCTAAAGGTTGTCTTCATCTCACTTTGAATAAAATTTTATACTGTCAGTCTCTTTATCTCACTTGACGAATAATTAGTTTCCTTCGATTGTACGCAGTTCATAAAGAAGACAGTGATGGAGATATAGGGGGCAAAAGTGGAACCCTAGATTCTGCCAGAAACTCCTTCTCTCAAGCACTCAAAGGTAATACACAGCATAAGTGTAACTGTAAACGGTAACTCTAACACATCTCCGGCATTTACCGAAATTTGGATTAAAGTTTATTCACCAACGAGGTGGTAGTCGAGTTGGCGAAGGTGCGGGATGAAACTCCCTCCGTCTCTCACCACACGGTCGCAAGTTCGAACTCGCTTGCAGTAATAGGCTTCATGAACTTGGGAGTGTATGTGAGGGCACCATTGTCCAACTGATCACTTGGTGCGGTTGTGGTGATGGACTGTTTCTTCCGGAACAATGGGTAACTCGCAAGAGCACCTCTCAGCAGAACATTTTGGAGCGCTTAAGAACCCTATGGTCACGCCCAAGGGCGGTCACTAAGCTGGTTGCCCCACCGTTTAATGAGCAAAAAAAATATAAAATTGATGTTTAGGTTGATATGTTGAACTACAATGGTAAACTCAAAACCTATGCCTACACTTGAGTATAATTTAATTGATGGAGGTATAATTCACGGAGTGGAGGGAGTTTTCAAGGGTCTACTTAAATTTGAGTTTCATTGGAGCATCGAGTAATGATCGAAGATGCTCTGACGGACACATGTGTCTTTTCTAAACATTTATTTCTGTGTTTGTCGAATCAGAATGTCAAGAAAGGAGATCCAGAACCGAAGTTTTACAGGAAAAGCTAGACAGACAGAAGCTTGATTCGAAAGATCTGAACAATCATATAACCCATGCAGCAAACTCTTCTTCCCCACCGTTTGGAGCCATGAAGAAGAGCCGTGGAATGCCTAATTATCGGCACAGTAGTGTTGGGATTCAGCAAGGGTGGAGCTCAGAACACGTACCCTCGCGTAACAGTGCCAATCGGAGGCATTTGGGTGTTGCATTGTTGCCTTTTAACAATAGCAGGATGTTGCCTTCCAAATGGGAAGATGCGGAGAGGTGGATTTTCAGCCCAGTTACTGGTGATGGTGTCATGAGGCCTTCGTTTCCGCTGCCTCAGAGGCAGCTGAAGTCCAAGAGTGGGCCCCTTGGACCTCCTGGGATTCCAAATTACTTGTTAGATTCACCGGCACGACAGACGCTTCAAGGTGCCAGCGTAGGGAACTTAATGGCTAGGTCTCCATTTTCAGCTGGGGTAATAGCACCTGATGGTTTCACAGATCGTTCAAGTGTAAGCAGCGCTGGAGGTGGAAATTTTCCTAATCGTATAGACCCTTGCATGGCAAGGTCAGTGAGCTTCCACGGGTACTTTGAGCTGCCGATTAAATCATTATTGCCTGCCCCCCAAGGTAAATGTTCATTATTTTGTATTGTTGCGTTAATTTGGAGTAATTGTTTGGGCTAAGTGAACACAGTTCTCTCACACCTTGCTAACATTGTGTTGGATAGTATATCCACCAGTTTGAAGTTTGTTTGAATAGAAGAAGAAATGAATGGCTAATTTTTTTATTATAATCGACAATATTCAGCGTTTCAATTGCCTATTTCATGACTTGCATGAATAAATGCAATAATAGTTACATTTCTAGTTGTGTGATTGTTGGTAATCTCATCACATCTACTTTCACTGGATGCATCGTGTGGCATAGGTAGTAAATCATATGATGTCCATAACAATTGCTCTGTGTTTGTGACATTTTGTTTCTTGTGCTTTTACTGGGTTATGCTATTGAAAGATGCAAGTTTTAGATCCTGAATTTCAACTATCAGAATTTGAAAGATTTTGTCTCTGTATTTCTTTTCCGTTTTCCTTTTCTTCTGTTGACTTGTTTATGGTTGGGGTTATGGTTGGTTTGTGCGGAGGACAGGTTTGCCTTCAGTTTGGGTAGGATTTCACTTTGTGGAGTTGAACATGGCTTTAGGAATCTTTGCATCCATGAAACTGGCATACAGGACAATGACTTCAATAAAAGGCAATCTATATGTTCAGGATTTCTTATTGATATCTTCAGGAATTTTTTTTGGTTCAGTTATGTGGAGAGGATTTACAATTGTTTCTAAACTCAATCAATATGCTCCTTTCGCCTTTCATGAAGTCCTTATTGTATTGATTTCTGCCATGCGAGGAAGCATATCAGCTTTATATCATCTGTATCTACTACCTTTAAGAGCTGTGTTTTTCTGATGTATGCGTGACTAAACTATTTATCCATTCTACTTTCTGGTTGTGTTGTTGCCGATGGATGAAACATTACAGATGAGAAACTTGATAGTGATAGTTATAAGGATGAAGCCACCAATATTTCTTGTGCTGTTTCAAGAATGGATGTGGCTACCCAGATGAGCCCAGAGGCTAGCCCTCATTCATCTCCCGAAAAGAGGCTGTCCTTCTCACCCTCGACTCCATCTAACCATGCCATTGTGGAGCTGGAAAGTGTTCAGTCTTCTAAATTGGAAGTCAGAGATGTGCAGGTGGATGACCGGTTCACTTCGACTAGGTGGTCCAAGAGACATACAGTTCAGTTTCCAGGGAAAAGCTCAGAAAGTGTCAGTGACTGGAGAAGGAAAGTTTTGGAGTTTCGATCTTCTGCTTTGGAAGTTTCAGAGACAGCAAAAGGCATTTCTAAGTATGTGTTTTGTTCTCATCCACCCCGTGTTTTGTTCTCATACATACCCATGTTTTGTTGTCCTCATTTTTTTAGACCAGTTGAGGTGATCAATGGTCATAGTTCCAGACAGCTCTGGAGATTCCACATTTTCTATCTGATGCCATTCACAAGAAGTAATAGGAGAAAACTTTAAATTCACTTGGTTGAGTTTGTTTAGAATTCTGTTTTGAATTCCAGACAGCTCTGCAACCATTCCTTTCGTTTTTCCTCCACAAAGCAATGACCAGAAGTCGGAACAAAATTCCCATAATCCATGTTATATGATCCTTGCTAAAAGTTCCCGAAAATTGTTGAAAAACCTCTCCAAAATGCTTAGTAAAATTGACAGTTGTTAAAATTTCATTGTGGATACAGAATGAAGAGGGAGGAAGCCAAAATCACTGCATGGGAGAACCTCCAGAAGGCAAATGCAGAGGCGGCAATGAGGAAACTAGAGGTTCTTTAATAATTCTTTTTCCAATTGCATGTTTCATACATGCAGATCTATAATGTGACAAGAAGTATATAATGTGTCAAGAAGTATTGTGCCACTCATCGATTGCATATGCACTAGGTTTTCGGTAACATCTTCAGGCATAAATAGTTATGCTATGTTACAACATTTTGAGGAAAGCGTACCATGTTTATCTTTACCGTAGATTGTTGAGGTGCTATGGCCTTTGATACTAAACTCTTAAGATCTGCATTTTTCAAACTTTACACAATAAAATTTCCATAAGTTCTTTTTAGCTATAAATGATACTGACTTAGAACACCTGGTTCAGATGAAACTAGAGAAGAGGAGATCGTCATCCATAGACAAGATTATGAAAAAGCTGAGATCAGCTCAAAAGAAGGCCCAAGAAATGAGGAGCTCAGTGTCAACCAGTAAGCCGAATCAAGTTACCAGGACATCGCAAAAGGTCATATCTCTCCACCGGACCTACCAGATTAGTTCCTTGAGCGGCTGCTTCACCTGCCATGCCTTTTAGTTCGTCATCTGGCTTCCTATTTCTCCATTCTACTTGATCTAACAACAGGTAACCTCTATTTTTGGTTTCTATTTAAAATCTAGAATTACCCCTGAAAATTTAGTTGCTTGAGTGACTTAAGGTCGCAGTGTTACGTTGTTTTCAACTGGGAGCAATGTATGAAGATATGTTGCTAATAAAATCTTGATCTTCGGAAACATATTGACTCAGACGGTTTCAAATTATAAACACATTAAATTTGTTCCTTGTCTACTCGTAATGTAACTACTTGTTTTGATTTTCACATTTATAGTACAGATCTGGTTTGTTCAGAGAAAATTTTGGGCGCCGTCTGGGGACCACGTAGCGGTACCCAGGGGAGAGAGAGAGAGAGAGAGAGAGAAATCTGGGCCGTCGAAAACACTTTTGGACGGCATAGATGTGTGCCCGGGCACCACATCAGTTATACCCTATTTGCACCCAAGTTTTTCTCGGTTTGTTTATGATTTTGGTAAGATCAAATGCATGACTGATGTCAGTGGCATCAGTAGGACGGATTTTAAAGTTTTCACTTCTTAGTATTGCCATAACGAAATGCAGATACAGAATTCAACTTTTTACTAAATTCTGTGGGAGTTATTAAAATCTTCTGTCCCCACAAATATTGCCGTCCTCGTTCGTTTGACTAATATAAGTTTCCATCAACAGATCTTTTCAAGGCACGGAAAGAATGTCCAGTCGTCCACCCGAAGTGTGCCGGGGGATGAAAATTGTACAGAAGGCTACTCTCTTTTTTTGTCAGCTCAGTTCTGCAGTTGAATCAATCACCAATGCTGGCATATTTTGTGCATGACATGCATGTTGCTTATTAATTTGTGCAGAATAGATAGTTTTCGTGTTAGCCCCTCTTTTCCTCGATCGAAATTGGAAGCTAGACATGTGGATACGTATGATGTGTGTATGTTCTTCTACGGTTCACGTCCGTAACTTTGGCTAATCAGTTGGCGTATTTTGGGACAAAGATGTCCAGACACAAATCCAAACATAAATGTGTTTGGAGCCGTCTGATGTGTCATGTGTGTGAGTCTCACATGCACCTCGTGGGATCTACTTGCATTTATGGCTTTGGAAAATGGACAATTTGAAGTACAGGAAGCCTGGCAAATGACAAAAACTGATGAATAAAGAATTTGAACTTCCATCCACTACTTTGTTGTTGAACACCTCAATTCTCAAACCTAGAAGAACAGGAACAACGGTAAAATGTATACCCTCGAGTAGGGCATCTTCGAAATCTTCATCATCTCTCTTGTGCTCTGTGCATAATGCCCTTGAATATCTCCAGAAATTGTCCACAGCTGAAGCTCAGAGATTTTATTTTTTGTTTCTCGTAAGTCGCGCGTACGTAGGTGCTTGAAATAAGGCAGCAAAAAAAAAAAAAATACATCATTTGTTAGAAATAACTTCTCCTGAAAGTTATAATACGGGAGGTAACTAGTTATTCTGAAGAAAAATTTATGGTACTAGGTCAAATCAAAGCATCGTACTAACAAAAGTAGAGTGCAAAAAATCCGCCGACCCAAGCAGCTAGCAATGTGGGCGGGTTAGACTCAAAATCACGAAGGGGCAAAAAAAAATTATTTTTGGATCAAATTGGGCTAATTTCATTTATAAAATTAATTGGCTGCATTAATTTTACTTTTATTAAGTAGAAGCCCAATTAATTTTGGAACTTTGCCCATTATTCATTTTGTTCGGTTGTAGCCCAAGTGAATAGCTCATGAAAAAGGGAACTGGTTAAGATCACTCTGGAAGCAATGAGGTGGCCATTTGACTTACGTCAAAATGGCCCAAGGTGTAACCTCCAATAACCACCATTTTAGGAGGGAAATTTGGCAACATAGGACACTTGGTGATTTCTTAAGATGGAGAGTAGTTCTTTGGTATGGATCAGTTTTTGAGGTGACTCACTTTTTTCTATACCAAAACAGTCCTTTTAACTGCCGCGCAATTACCCACTTACTACACGTATTCTCCCCAAATCGATGTGCACACGCATCGTGTGTGTCCTAAGCCCTAGTTATGAGAATTGAAGGCTAAAAACGGTTCCAACACCAGCGCTTGTCTATCCAAATTACTTTCCAATAAAGCATCTATATCATTTTCATTTCCATTTCACACAATCCGTCGAGTGAATGTTTATCTTTGTCTAGCCTAGCCTAGGTTTAATTTTCATTTTCTTATACCAATTAATTCGTTTAATCCGATTTAATGGAATTCGATAAGCTTTCATTTGTTGTTCTCTCTTTCTTATATGATTAGGAAATTATTAAGTACTCACACGTCGCCAACTCTCGAACCACAATTCAGTCTCGCCCCTTAGGCCGAATATAGAAATTCTCAGATTTCATAGATGAAACCCTAACCTTTGCGTACAAGAACAACAATGTAACACAGAGAAAAGAGAAGAGAGAGAGAGAGAGAGAGAGAGAGAGACAGAGAAGAAAAGAAAAGATATTTTCTGTGAAATGTTTTCTCAATACTCAATTACATGAGATAGCAGGTTTATATACCTGTTACACAGCCTTACACCGACTTATTGGTGTGACATGTCATACACCATTAGTTGTAACAGAAAAGGAAAAATACTGTTGTAACTACTACCATTCTAACCATCAAGAAGTAGTTGAAGTAGGTGGCTCAGTGAGCTTGACTAACAGTCCCCCTCAAACTCAGGGGAAGGGACTGCACCTTGAGTTTGGAAGAAAGGTCCTGAAATCGAGCCACAGACAAAGGCTTGGTAAACAAATCTGCAATATGTGCATCGGAGTTGACATGATGAATAAGCAATTGTTTAGCCACAACCTTTTCCCTTATAAAATGATAATCAACCTCGATATGCTTAGTACGAGCATGAAATATGGGATTAGATGCCAAGGCAATGGCGGACAAATTGTCACAAAAGACAACAGGAACACCAGTCAAAGAAATATGCAAGTCAGTAAGTAATTGCTGAATCCAGAGAATTTCAGTTGTAGCATGGGCAAGAGCCCTATATTCTGCCTCAGTACTAGAACGGGCAACCGTAGGCTGCTTCTTAGCACTCCAAGATATTAGATTATCCCCCAGAAACACCCCAAAACCTGAGGTTGATCTCCTATCTATCTGGCTACCGGCCCAGTCGCCATCACAATATGCAGTAACAAACAGAGAAGATGGAGTAAAGTGAAGACCTTGATCAAGAGACCCCTTGACATACCTCAAAATCCTCTTAACGGCTGCAAAATTGGACTGAGTGGGAGCATGCATAAATTGGCACACTGAATTAATAGCATAGGAAATCTCAGGTTTGGTGAGGGTAAGATATTGTAGAGAACCCACCAGTGATCGATGTAACTGGACATCATGAAAGGGGGAAGTAGCATCAGGCAAGACAGATGGTTTTGTGGAGGAAGGAGAGAAGCTAGGTTTACAAGCTACCATACCTGCCTTGCTTAGAAGTTCCAAAGCATATTTTTTCTGAGTCATGAATAATCCAGAATCATCTTTTACTACCTCAATACCCAGAAAATAATGGAGATCACCAAGGTCTTTAAGAGCAAACTTGCTTTGAAGTTGATGCAGAAGGGAAGAAATGTAGGAGGTATTGGTACCAGTAACTATGATGTCATCAACGTAGATCAAAACATAAGTGAGGTCTGAACCAACATGTTTAACAAACAAAGATGTGTCGGACAAACTATTCACAAACCCAAGAGCAGTGAGATGACTAGAAAATAGAGCATACCAAGCCCTAGGAGCCTGTTTGAGGCCATAAAGGGCCTTGTGCAATTTGCAGACATGTGCAGGTCGAGAGGGATCCCCATATCCAGGGGGTTGAGTCATGTAAACCTCCTCTTGTAACACCCCATGGAGAAAAGCATTAGTAACATCCAGTTGACGTAAAGACCAACCAAAATGAACAGCCAGGGATAACACAATCCTCAAGGTAGGTTGTTTAACCACAGGACTAAAAGTTTCAGTATAATCAAGACCTTCTGTTTGTTGGTTTCCTCGTGCAACCAGCCTAGCCTTATACCTAGCAATGGTACCATCCGAATGCTTTTTAAGCTTAAAAATCCAGTGACAACCAATCACATTTGCTGAAGAAGGGGGTGGAACTAAGGACCAGGTTCCTTGTGACAAAAGAGCCTCATATTCAGTGGTCATAGCTTTCTGCCAGTGAGAATGTTTAATGGCTTCAGAGAAGGTTTTAGGTTCAGTAAAATCAGAAGATATAGAAGAATCATGAGGTGAAACAATAAGAGACAAGGATAAGGGAACATTAGGTTTGAAAATACCATGTTTAGATCTGGTTATCATAGGATGAACTCTAGGAAGAGGTGGTGACAGAACTGGAGTAGAAACAGGAGGCACTAAAATGGAAGAAGGAGCAGAAGAAGACACAGAAGAAGAAGGACAGGAAATAACAGGAACAGTGACAGAAATTGGAACAGAAGGCATAGTAAATGGAACATCACTTTCAGAAGCTAAAGAAATATCAAAGTACAAACAAGAAGTAGTTGGTGAAGAACACACAGTGGGAGAGGAGGAGATTTGAGTAAGAGCAAGATAAGGGAACTCAAACTCTACAAATTTTACATGCCTGGAGATATACACCCTCTGTGAAGTTGGGTCAAAACATCTATAACCTTTTGTATCAGCACAATATCCAAGAAAGAGGCAAGGAACAGACTTAGGAGACAGTTTATGAGTAGAGTATGGTTTTAACCATGGGAAACAAAGACAACCAAAAGGCTTAAGATATGAGTAATCAGGTAAAGTGTGAAATAGAACATGATAAGGGATCTTATAATTAATGGCAGAATGAGGTAAACGATTGATAAGATAAACACTAGTAAGCAATGCTTCCATCCAGAATGCAATAGGCATATGTGCTTGATGAAGAAGAGTGAGAGTAGTCTCCATCAAGTGTCTATGAGACCTTTCAGCCCTACCATTCTGCTCAGGGGTATGAGGACAAAATGTTTGATGGATGAGACCATGTTCAAGAAAAAGATGCCACAAGTATTTATTTATGAATTCCCCACCATTATCAGATCTAAACGACTTAATGGATGTATGAAACTGGGTCTGAACAGAAGCAGAGAGCTGTGTAACTATAGTTTGAACATCAGATTTATAATGCATTGGGAAAACCCACAAGTATCTGCTGAAATCATCCAAAATAACAAGGTAGTATCTAAATCCTATGAAAGAAGTAACAGGGGCAGGCCCCCAGACATCCATGTGCATAAGATCAAAAGGGGCAGCAGCACAAGAATGAGAAAGTGAAAAAGGGAGCTTATGACTTTGGTCACGTTACAAGAAGTACACTGAACATGTAAGGGTTTAGAGACAGGTAAGTTGAAATGGGTAACAAGATATTGAAAAAGAGTGGAGTTAGGATGACCTAACTTGTTGTGCCACGTAGTTGCAGAAGATGAAGCACTAGAACAAGAAGAATCAGTCACAAAAGCTTGAGGAGCACTGCTAGTACAAGGCTGAATTGGATAAAGACCCTGGTGAGAAGGTCCTTGATGCAGAATCTGATTGGTGATTCTGTCCTGAATAATAAATCCAAATTCATCAAAAATCAGACGACAATGATTATCAGAAGCCAATTTGTGTACAGACAAAAGGTTATGACTAATGGATGGAACATGTAACAATTGAGTAAGAGATAGTTGAGAAGTTAAAGTAGGTAAAACAGTAGAACCAGTACAAGATATAGGTAAAGAAGTACCATTACCAACAGTTACACCTGTAGTACCAGTGTAAGGTTGATTGAGAGAGAGATTATTCAGTTCATTAGTGACATGGTTAGTGGCACCACTGTCCAGAAACCAAGTACTAGATGGAGCAGCATGAGTAGAAAAAGAAGATGGTGCAGCAGAAGATGCATGATATGTAGTATGAGGAGAAGGATACTGTGAGTATGATGGTGGGACAGTACTGTATGGAGAGGATACTGTAGGAGTAAAGTAGGCTTGTGGTGGTGTAGGAAGAAGGCCAGGACTTTGACTAAGTGCAGAATGTGGATGAGAATAAGTAGAGTTAACAACAGGTGTAGGTATAGAAGATGGAAGATATTGGATCAGATGTGCTTGATGGTAAGTAGGTGGATATGGTGATGAGTTATAGGAGCTGTATTGTGATGGTTGGTACTGGAGATTCAAACGATGATGACATTCTTTGGCAGTATGATTAGGCTTATCACATATTTGACAAGTAGGCCTTCCTCCACTTCTTTGAGATCTGTATCCTCTGGACTGATTGTTGCTCCTGTAATTATTGGACTGATTACTGTTGTTTCTGTAACTATTGTATGACTGAGGATATGGAGCCACAAACATAGAGGACTGTGGCTGAGAGGGTATAGATCCATGAGATGTAGAAGATTATGCACTGCCATGATGTTGTGACACATTTGAAGAAGAAGAAATCCCTGACTCAGACATAACACCCTGTGGATGAGAAAACTGTACTGCAGATATCCCTGGTGTTGAAACCCTAGGTGCAGCCATAAAAACAGATGTAGAAAGACTTGGATTAGTCGTCACAGCAGAAGACCTGGTTCTCCTCATTTCTTCTCCATTCAAAATAGTAATCAACTCTTCAAAGGAGATATCTCCAACCCTTGCACTTAGTGCAGTTTGCATAGAATCAAATTCAGTAGGCAGACCATGCAAAGTATAGAAAATCAAGTCTTCCTCAGATACAGATGATCCTGCAGCAGCTAGTTTGTAGGACAATTGCTTAATCGTGTCAAAATAAGCCTCAAGTGTAGAAGTCTTGGTCACATTGTATAGCTGACGTTTTAGGTCATGTACATGAGTCCTTGAAACTGAATTGAATCTATGTTCAAGAACATCCCATACTTGATAAGCATGGTGTAACCCTAAAATTAAGGGCAAAGAAGTTACGGAAATGGTAGTTATGATGCAGGAAACCAATTGATTATCAATTGTTGTCCAGAGTGCCATATCAGGTTCTGTAATGGTGATTTCAGTTGTGCGAACAACTGATGCTGCTGGACAAGGTATTGTTCCATTTACGTATCCAAACAAATTATTGGCTTTCAAAGCGTGCTCGATTTGTGTTCTCCACAACACATAGTTGTATGAATCGAGTTTCAGTGTGACAAATGAATGTATATTTGACATCAGAAACACTAAAGATGGAGGCAGATTCAACTTCATTGTTGTGGTTTCTGCAACACCTGATGATGTTGATGAGGAATTTCCTTCGGTAGCCATAATTGTCTTCTCCAATAGATTGTAGACTTTTCTCCAAGATCAAATTACTTGACAGTTGTCTACGGCTCTGATACCATATAGAAATTTTCAGATTTCATAGATGAAACCCTAACCTCTGCGTACAAGAATAGCAATGTAACACAGAGAAAAGAGAAGAGAGAGAGAGAGAGACAGAGAAGAAAAGAAAAGATATTTTCTGTGAAATGTTTTCTCAGTACTCAATTACATGAGATAGCAGGTTTATATACCTGTTACACAGCCTTACACCGACTTATTGGTGTGACATGTCATACACCATTAGTTGTAACAGAAAAGGAAAAATACTGTTGTAACTACTACCATTCTAACCATCAAGAAGTAGTTGAAGTAGGTGGCTCAGTGAGCTTGACTAACACCGAAGGCATTCGCTCATGTTAGAAGTCAGATTAAGGCATGCAAGCCTTTATGCAATTTGGACTCCTCACAGTCCTAGCATCCCCACAACACCGCTCATGCCTTCGCGTTATTTTTTGGGAAAAACAGATGCTAAATACAAGTTGGTTGAATAACAGGTCAAATCTTTACAACAAAGACGTGTTTCGATTCTTTTAAATACATACTAAACGGCATCTGCGCGACAGCAGCTATTCTTGACAAAATCTAATAAATAAACATTCTCGATCATTGAAACGAGCACAAAAGGAGCCCACAAATGGGCATAACTTGAAGGATACAAATGTAGAAATCAAAGATGAATGCTGGGACTAGTCATGTTTACCATTTAGAACTTGTTGGACAATGATTTCCGAAGGAAAGGATGCCAATCTTGTGGCATTAACATAATCTTGAGGACAATGAGCTGCTAACCCGGGGATTAACAACCCATATAACCTAACCAGCGTCATGAACCAGCTCTCTGTATAATCTGGGCCATAGATCTTTGGGAGTACGAAACTCCTAATCAGCTCCCAAACCGCATTTAAATTCTTGGGTGTTACCCATAACGGTGACAACACTGAGAAGTAGTTTGGATATTGGTAGTCATATGTTCGGGTATCATTTATATGGATGACCAATATCATTTGGGGAATACATCATAAGGCAAATTTGTCAAAATGAACGGTTCCGATTTCCAAATGAACATTTCAAAGGACCCACAATTGAGGTCACTATAGTGACTTGGGTGACTACAGGAACCCCAAATCCGAGAGAGAGGGGAATATACCTTCCCTTTGTAGAAGCTGTGACGTAAAGACTGTAGGCCCAAAATTTGTGTCACAATCATTTTTGAAGTGGTTATACAAGGTATCAGTTTGATCATCATAGGGCACCATATCATTGCAATCAACATACTTCACATCATAAGACTTCATTTTGACCACCATCCACTCCCCAAATTGCTCATTCCCCACCTTAGGTTGCAAAGGGGCTTTAACTACCAAACAGAGCCTTAACCTGTACAACTTAGGGTTTCTTCTTCATCTCTCACTTTCGATTCGCAATTTCGCACCCAATGCTGAAATTAGCAACGTCTCGACTCTCGGTCTCCTCCTGGCCCACCTCAAGCTTCAATTCTCTCTCTCCTACTCCTAAGGTACGCCATTTCCCCTTCCCTCTGCTTCTGAATCTCCCATTCCTTTCCACTTTTGTTTGATTGCTGAGAAAATGCAAGAAAACGAAGCCAACTTAATTACGCGGTTTTTTTTTTTTTTTTTGAATTTCTTTACAACTTAGTTTTCCGGTTGGATTGAGTTTATCAGCAGTTCTCCGGAAACTGCACCATGTGGAGATTGCCATTTTCCGGCACCTTGCCTCACATTGCAGATCTCGTCAAGTCACTAGTTGAGGTTTAAAATCATGTTAATTGGATGCCATTTATTATGTAATCGGAACGCAAAAACAAATCAAAGTTGGGTTCTTCACACTGGATTGGAACTCCGCAAACTTCAATAATGATTTTTTTTTTTTTTTTTGTTTCAGTCACAAGTTAATTGGTATCCAATTCAAATGATTTTAAACCTCGTAAGCATTTCAATGAGATTATGAAGGGAACAGCTTATTGAATTAGATCTGGCAAGGGGCTTGAAAATAGCCAACTGGACGGGGTGCAGTTTCCCGAGAACTGCAAACAAGCTCATTCCTTCTGGTTTTGGTGATTTTTCTAATAGTTATTGTATCATATTTCGCTCGCAGTATCTCGCGTTGAGCATCAGGAGTGTGCGAGTGGGAGGGGTAGAGATTCCAGATAATAAGCGGTTGGAATTCTCTTTACAGTACATCCATGGAATTGGCCGCACCACAGCGCACCAAATCCTCTGTGACCTCAACATGGAGAACAAATTCACAAAGGACCTGTCAGAGCACGAAAAAATCTCTCTCCGGGAGGAAGTTTCCAAGTACTTGATTGAGCACCAACTCGTAATATTTCTCTTTCGAAAGCCCTTTCATTGATAGTTCTCTACTTCTATTTGTGCTAATTCCATATTATACAGCAAGAACATCAGTTTGGCGTGAACCCATCTTTGAAGCTCGGCTGTTTCACATTCTTAAATCTTATACCTTAAGTTTTTCTCTCCTTATATGCCCCCTTTGGATTGAGGGATTCGATAAGAAAAGCAAGGGTTAGAGTTCATCGTCGAAACACTCATTTGGATTCAGTATTTGTTGAGAAATGGAGAAAAAGTACAGAAGTGAAATGTTTAGATTGGCTACCCTTTCTTATCTCACCCTTTATCACAATCCAAAGGGGTGGTTGGTAATTCCCCATTCTCGGCAACAAGGCCGGCTTTGCCTTTAGGCCAGTGAAGCATGGGCTTTAGACCCCGACTTGGGAAGGCCTCATTATTCCTATAGCCCTTGCATACATGTATATACGGGAACAAAACTTATATGAGAAAGAATTCTACAATCCACACGTGCATAGCATTTGCCCAAAGGCAAGTAAATTTTGAAGTCGCATGTATATATAACTTTGCCTGTGTGAAGATTGTATGCAAGTTTGTAAAATTGATGTGGTTTTGGGTGCTTCAGAGGCGATCCAATGAACTTGAAATTAAGAGGTTGAAGGAGATTCAGTGCTACAGAGGGATAAGACACATTCAAGGGCTTCCTTGCAGAGGACAGCGCACGCATTAGCCAGAAATGGGGTTGTCCTCTCTTGCTGTTTTTATACTGGTTTCATTGTCGGCCCTAGTTTTAGTTGAAATTAAACTGCTTGAAATTGATGAATTGAATTCATGATGCTTGGAATTGCAATCACTATTTTTGTTTGTTATCACTTTTGAGACTGTTACGGTTAAAATGCATTGTCCTTTAGTACTTTTGGTAGGAAAATTTCCTGTTTTATTTTAATTCTGGTTGTCCACTTTTTCTTTAATCGGTTATCAACTTATCATTCCAATATGCCTACTGGCCGTTTGCTAGCCGCATAAGATTTGGGTGGATATAGACATATAGTATGAGGGCATATTATAAAAGGACAGATATATATAAATAGGCATAGAATATAATGTAGATGGTTTGTTTCAGTTTTTTTTTTGGTACATGGTTTGTTTCAGTTTTTTAGAAGAGAGGATATGTATATGTGGTGTTTATTTTAGGGTGTATATCGAGGGTGATAATATATCCACTATCTCCTGCTAGCAAACGGCACCTTATAGTCTTATGTCCTGGTCTGCTATCAATCTGAGTAAATAAGCTTTAGAACATTGTATGAAAAGATTTAAAAAAAAAAAAAAAACATTTGTCCATGTTATACGGTCAATCATGTTGCATCAATAATAAAGCTATTAGATTCACACACCTCATCATGGTTGTGTTGCTTTGATCCCCCTTCATCTAGTTAGCCCGCAGTATTGTCTACAGCTCTATGCCATGATAATCGCGTGTCCTTGCTTTCATTTTCCAGATTGTCAAAATTAAAATTCATGGTGAAATCCAGCTTCCCTCTGTCCAATGGTTCCTTCTAGCGGTTGCCAGTTTGTATATGCAAATACCTGTTCTTGAAGTTTTTGCTGCTTTGAACTTCAACCCCTGAAAGGATTTCCAGGATAACGCGATTTAATGAGGTGTAGAAACAAAGTTGAGGCCTTTTGAAATTTATCTCGTCTTTCGTATTTGTCCTGCATGGCTGCACGCATTTCTTGGGTTGAAATCTTCTGCTTTACTTCAAAAGACTATCTGACTTGGTTTTGCAACTTCTATATACCTTCTTCTGTCATGTTTTTGGTCACATTTGGTGTTTAACTTAGAGGAGAGAATTCTGTTCTTGACATTATTGAGTGGCAGAAAAACCATTAGAAAGTAGCAGACTCGGTTCCAAAGTTGTCCATATAGGACACATAAGGCAATCAACTCATAAAAAAATCAGCTTGACACAAAAATAATATTTGTTCCCATGCTATCGATGTCAGATTAAGTTTATTCTTTTATAAATATTCTTCGGTACGAGACCTACAAGATAAAAGATTCATATCATCATGAGCATCATCGGTATGGAATTGAGACTCTTTCTATCAAGTATCAACCAGTAAATTTTGTGCAATTCTAAGAAAATTGTCATGAGCATCATCGGTGAAAATGCTTTGATAACAGTCTGAAATAGCATCAGCTTCTATTTAGGGCTTAAACTGGTTGATTTTGCTCATCCATTACTAGTTTTTTTTTTTTGAACAGAAGAAAAGTTTTCGCATTCATAAAAGCCCAGCGGCACTTACAACCATACCGTCCAAATAACACTAATAGAAATCTAGTAAAAACAACCCAGAAAATCAGGTAAAGCAACAAAGCACAAAGGTAAGAGAGCTCTCTCAATCTTCTTGACATGACCCAAAGCTCGCTAACACATACTGCAATACACAAATAGATCAGATGCGTAAAACAAACCAAGCCAAAGTCTGGTTTAATGTAAGTCGGCGAAGAAGGAGAGTGAAACTCCTTACGGGTCGTCTAGATTTGAACCATATGAGTAGCAAAGAACCCGACGGAACCGGCTGACCACGCGACCATAAGGCACACAGATGACCAGAAACGCAGTCGAAAAAAGATTTTATTCACCCACCACCTTCACCCACCAGATCTGGAAAGGCCAGATTGGTATCAAAACCAGACTGGGTAGAACCAGTCGGTAAAGAAACGAACAAAAGCCGGAAAGGAAAACCCTCTCTCGGCCTCCTCCTTATTGAACCATCACCAACAGCCGCCACCCACCAAACCACAAACCCGCCACCATCACTTCGCTGGTCGGAGCCTTGAAATCGTCAGATCTGCACAATAGCATACCACCATGGAAACCAGACCAAAACAAGGTCCGATGAAGCAGATAAACAGTAAACAGAGATGGGGGGAGTGAACACACTGGTGAGATGTAGAGGGGAGGAGGGAGGAGAAGAGGTAAGGGGGGAGAGGCGGAAGAGGCACCAGCCCCTCCACCAAACCCTAGCCGCCGCTAGTAGGGAAGAGAGAAAGGAGACCGAGAGAAAATATCTAGAGAGAGAAAGTTGAACAAAAGTTTTTCTCATCCATTACTAGTTGCTTGGGCAAAATTGACTACTTGTGCTGCATAAACGTATACAGTACTCATAGATGAATGAGATCAATATAGACAAGCAAAAGGATAAAAGAAATGTCAACCATCATCGAGTGAATTTCATTAGCTTCGAGCACGACAAGTTTACTTTTCAGAGTTATTACAACAATTAAAAAAAAAATTGCTTGAAATTTCATGACTACTTTCATAAGGTATGGAGGGATGAAAGCAAATTTACTCATACATTGGTCACCAATCCTCAATAAATTTGAGGAGGCAAGCGCGGAGTGAGGATGACATCTAGCGGCGTCACTTTGATATTACTCAATCCAAAGCTCTCGGTCATATCGGCATCCTCGTCAGTTTGCAGTGCAATTTCAAACGCATGGACAAGACTAGCAAGGGTAAACTGCACAACCTGAAGTCCAAGAGAGGTTCCCGGACACACTCTCCTTCCACTTCCAAACGGCATAAACTCGAAGTGTTGACCCCTCAAATCAACATCCTTGTGAGTCGTCAAAAACCTTTCAGGCCAGAACTCCAATGATTAAGTTTTTAATGTCTGATTCATCTACTTGCCTTTGTCCACCCACATAGATATCCAATTCTTCTTGGGCTTTCTTTAGTACCCGGGGATTGTTGAGAAGCAAAGCTACGGCCCATGTAAGGGTTGTGGCTGTGGTGTCGATGCCCGCTAAAGCAAGACTCTATGAAGGATTGAATACGGGTCAATTATATTTCTGAAGTAGCAAAAAAAGAATACGGGTCAATGGAATTTATGGTGAAAGTTTGTGTAAAATCAAAACTGAGCTCAACAAAAAAATTTAGCTTGTTCACTTCAAATTTTTACATTCATTTGTGCTCATAAACCAAAAACTACAACTGAGCTGCGCAAATTAAGATAGTATTCGACTTTTCGCGGTAAACCTTCTAGCCATTCAAGATTGGACTCAACCCAACTAAATAATTTTAGATAGTACACACTTAAAGCACTCGTACAACTTTCTACGAGTTTATTACCCACTTAAAGCATAACTAAGCGGGATTTGGGGAGCCTGTAGTACCCCAAAGCACTATAGGGTTGTAGTCCCGCCGATTCGACCGTTCGTCTTCGCAATCAATGGTTCAGATATGTTTGTTAGCTCTTAGTAGTAAGAATACATCCTCAAATCTGATCCATCGATTGCGGAGATGAACGATCAGATTCGAAGACTACAACCTTGCAGTGAAAGCCCAATTAACTTTGCCTATGTGGACACTTTAGAATTTAGAATTATAGGGCTTGTTCGGTTTGGGTCTTGCTTGACCGACCAGGTGACTAAAAATAAGACGAATAAAGACGCGTCCCAAGCGTAGGACTCTCGACCAGTGTAGCACAATAATTCCGGAAGTACCGGAGTCGAACCACAGAGACGGCTTAAGTGCTTGACTTAAAAGTGTGAAATTGCAGTTGTAACTGGCTCTTAGGTAGCCACCCTTTGATTTGATGAGATTTGATTAACTAAAATATTAAGCTAAATTGACTGAATGCGAATTGATAAAGAGAGCACAGCTGAGGGGACCCGGCGTCCACAACTAGTCTAGCCGAATTTACTTTGGGACCACAATTCCTCTTTTTTACCGATTTTAGAATTCCTGAAAGGTTTCCCAACAAATGCGCACCACCCGTCACATTCCACCAGATTCCGTGCGCATTCGACTCCCTAATGCCCGGTTTGTTTGTTAGAAAAGTTCCTTGATCCCAAAATTGCTTGAAAGTTGAGGTAATTTTGGCCCCTCAGGTGAAATATTGATTAGTCCAGACGTGGGCACCTTCGCCCCGCACCGCACTCTATACGACTACTCACTCATGATTATAGAAATTGCGAAAAGCCCTCATTAAACCTAGATCTAAACATGCTCAAGAATTAAATATAAAAACATTAGCGAACGATACCGTAGATTGCAAAGGAAGAATCAAACTTGATTATGAATACGCAACACCAATCCACGAGTAGAAAATCTTGAAACAAAACTTGAATGAAACGATGAATGAAAAAGCTCAAAACCGTAGCCCCAAACTTCAAAGTGCGCAAAAAAATATGAAAATATTCGAACCCTAAAAACTAATCGAAAAACGTTTATATAGGAACCACCCTCGAATTACATCAAAACGCTACTAGTTTAGGCTTTCGTAAGCCTTGGTTCGATACCCCGATACCATCTCGATCCCCAACCTCCTTGGTTTGACTTGTTGACTTGGCGTAAGCATTCCTTATCGATACCCCTTATAAGGGTATCGATACTAGATCTTCTGGATCCAAACTTGTCCCCTCATAACCAATTGGTATCGATACCTCTTAGAGGGGTATCGATACCTATCTCCTTCAGCCTAACATCTCAAAATCCATCTTCCAAGCCTCGTTTCCTGCGTCTCCACTTCAAGCCATGCACACACACACAAGCCAAACGCCATTATACCTGGAAACTCACAGAAATACCAAGAACACCACTTGTGCACGCATTAAACGGAAAATAACCATTAAACCGCACGTCTAACGCGCTAACTCCCCCTACTTAGGCGCTTATATTTACAATATTGCGCGCCTATCAGGTCTCAATACCTGGTTTCTAAATTATTACTCAATCATCAGCCCTATTTCTTTTCCATCATTACTTATATTTTTAATTATTATTCTCATTTTTCTCTTTATCTTTCTCTAATCATCACACCTAATTTCCAATTATTACTTTCATTTCTCCCTCTACTGAAAACCCAAAACCCAAACCTCAAACCCAAACCAATCAAGGTGATAGTATCTCCACAATAGATGCTCTTAGGCTGTGTTTGGATGGCAAGTATCTTTGGGGGGAATGAGAGTGTGATTACAGAACTCTAACATTCATAAACTTGGGAAGAGTTGGAATGAGAATGGGATTACTGATCTCCCAATTCAAGAGTAATCACATTCCTGAATAGAGAAGGAATCTGATCCCTCCTAAGCCATGAAAATCTTAGATTCCTGGCAAATTCATATAAAAAAGGAAATGTTTGACTTTTAGAGATAAACTAATTCTCCAAATACGAAAAAAGTTCTTTTCCCCCAAGAAAATAGGGTTTTAAAACTTTTCAAAAGGAGAGCATCTTACCAAACATGTAGCCTTGTTGATTATGTCAACAACGAATTTGAGCATCTCATTCATACCGCCATCCAAAATTTCCAACATCACATCCATGAAGTCTTTCTCTGCAGCCACCTCGCCGGAACTTTTCCGCAATTTATGTTCGTCTAACCACCCTTGAAGCATATCATCTAGTTTCTTTGTTGTCTTCTTCATCTCATTCTCATAGCCTCCCAAATCCAAACGCCTCAGAAGTGGTATCGCATCCGCCACGGTAAATACTCCAAGGGTTCGGTGATTGCGAGAGCGCGGGCGTCCTCTCTTAAATAAACTTGGCTTTTGTAATTCCCATGAGACAATTCTCATTCATCCTTTAAATGAATATTGTTTATATGTAAGCTTACTAAAATATCCGAATAATTTTCCATTTTCCAACTGTGTCCAACCATTTTGGAGCTGGTGAACAAAATACGTATAGCTCTCAACGTTATCGCCAAAATACTAGCCCATTGTTGAAATGTTTAAAATCGGAAACAAGCCGATATGTAAGAACCGGTCAATACGCAAGCGACTTTCCATCCTACTGATATATCGAGCTATAACGATAACAGAAGGCTGAAAATCCGTTACGTGAGAGGCAATATTTAAAACCTTGGTACCACACTAACAAGGGTATCTAAATTTCTTTCAGCGTATGACAAAAACATTAATACTTTTTTCCGGATAATTCTTGACATTTTCTATTGGTCTGGTCTGGACAAGAGAAACCGGTACCTATACCCTGCTTCACCTAAATATTGATAGAGGAATTCAATTTTTATGTACAATTGTTGGAACTTGTGGCTCATATGGATAGGTACCGAGAAGTTTTAGTAAAGGCCAGATGCGAAGCGATCAAACGGAGCGGAGTGGAGCGAAGCATTTGGCCCATTGCGGATTCAACTGTTTGGGCTGGGGCCTAGGGCCCAAAGGTTTGGGGGGTGCGGGGGGCTTCGCTATTGTAAAAACCCTGAACAACTTTAATCAAATAACAGACTCACCCTCGCTCCCGTGGAGGTACTAGATTTTTGGGAAACCACGTAAAATCCTGTGTCGATTTCTTTGCTATTTTCGTATTCCATTATTGTGTGTGCAATTAGTTTGCGCTAACAACAATAGTATAGTAACAGTACCTGCAATAATTCTAATAGTCAAGTTGAAGGTTATCTCATCAAACCATCTCTTCATCTCCACCAAACAACTCCCCTGCTTCACCCAAATCTCAAAGGCTTTTTTCACCGAATTTTCCCCACCAACTCTCGCACATGGCTAAGCATACGGAGCAAAGCTCGAGCATTACAATCTTCCGTATGTCACGCCAATAAGGCCCATAAGGGCTGAACCCGAAATTGGCGTAGTTATAAGACAAGTGCTCCACCGCTATAGATTTTGGCCTGTTTGAGAACGCCTTGTCGTTTGAACCTGTAAAGCAATCTTTGGCTATCTCCGAATTGCTCACTACAAGAGCTCGGTGCACCCCAAGCCGGATTGTGAATATCGGTCCGTGTTTTTCGGCTAAGGCTCCCAAAACCTGTTAGAGAAATCTTTTAAAAACTTTACTTTATATGGAATTCCCCAAAGTTTGGAGGTTACAAATACATTGTAATTTATAATACATTTTAATACTCCTATCAAATTATGACTGTCAAATTGTAACTTCTGATTCATATCCATAGAAATTTTAGCCATATATTAGATGCCACTTGGGAATTAATTATTAACCTCTTGATATATAATACCAATGTGGAAAGCGATTATAGATGAAGGGATTTACCCCAAAAAAAAGAAGATTATGAGTATTTTGAGCATATGAGCGTTTCTTGGTTTGTGGGAAATTCTAGTAGTATTCAAAACTTTCCCAATGATTGTGGTATCTTGGGAGCGGAACGTCAATCAACCTAATGCTAGAGAGGATGTATCTTCTCTAAGAAGAGCCTTACATGTGTGTATCTCGACTCTCGATTAATCTGTTTTCGTTTATACTATTTCTATTTCTGCACTTAAATTATGATCTCAACATGTTGTCTTTGAGGTTGTCTCCTATTATTGGTTATTTCCAACAATACCTTTCTTTTTTGCTAAGCAAAATTTTTATTAATCTTTGAAAACGAATTACAAAGTTTAAAAGGTTCCGAGACTAGAAACGAATATATTTCCAACAATACCTTATGGGTCGGTTCACGGACGGATAGTAGGTGGAGGTGGCCGATTAGAGGCCACGCGCCGCCGGCTTCCGGTGGGGATCTTTTGTTGGTGGTACAAGTGATTTCCCGGTGGAAGTAGTAAAGGAATAGGAGGAGGGAAAAAATGGAAAGTGAAAGTACTAAAACGGTGATTGGGTGGGGAAGGAGGAATTCCATGGGTGGCGGTGCTTCAACTGAGATTGGGAAGATTGAAGTGATTTGTGAGTTGATTGTTCATGGATAAGACACACTGGTGGGAAGGTTGAAGTGATTGTTGAATTAGTTTTTGACCGTTTATATAGTGGGATAGGATTCTCTCCGGTCTAAGTTTCAGACGGGAGGAGACAGTTCAAATCTGAATAATACAGATAATCCGAACCATTAATTGCAGCAATGAAAAGTCCAACCTTGGATTAGAGAAAATCCAACCTTATACAAGAGTGATATAGAGAAACTGGAGGGAAACGGGGGCACTGTAGTGAGTGAATCTCCCTACAGGGTGTAGTGAGATCTCAGTCGTCCATTCTTGTTTTGGACGGTCTGAATTTTAACACTTTGAACGGCAAAGATTCACTCACTACACCCTGTAGTGAGATTCACACACTACATAGCCCCCGGTTCCAAAGTGGAGGGCCATAGTAGATTGGATTTCCTTGGTCCAAATTTGTGTTATACATTGCACTTCGATAAGACAAGGAATTGGATTTCGTTGGCCATAGCAGATTGCCTGGGGACAAGAAATTGGATTTCGTGTTTAATTGCAATATAAAGGAAAGTTTGTATAAGTTCATAGGGTTTAATTGCAATATATCGAAACTAGGATCAATCGGTTTTTGGAGCTCGATGATTAGTACATCTTTGTAGCAAGTCGCGTCAAGAACTCGGCAACATCTGTCTTGACACTTTTTCCCCATTGTTTATATAATAGTAGTGCATGCCCGTGACTAAGGCACGACTCAAAAGAATTACGTGCAAGGTACGCGGCTTTGCATGTGATAATTATACACAAACGGTGTATGATTTGTCCTTATGGAAGCATAAATAACGAGCGAAGAAATAAAGTAAGCATTACATCACTTTCTGATAGACCACACATTTTCATCAATCAGAATGAGGATTTTGTTCACACATGCTCCTGGGTATTCTATTACATCTCTGCAGCTCATTGCGGAAAAAACCTATTGAATCCCATGAAACCAGTAGTGTCAAAACATTGATCAGAAGTTCAGAACAGATCCAGGGAGCATCGATAGAATGAAGTTCTAACCAAAACTTACATCGATTCAAGATTTACCAAAAAAAAGAAAACTTACATCCATTCATATAGGAACAAAATTGGTAAGAGTTTGTTGTACGGCGAAATAACATTGAAATAGTGCTTAAATTAAGCCAAGGCATCGCATAACTATGAGCTAAAACATTGAATTCCACCATACCAGGAAAAACACAGCATACATAACCTCTACTTGTCCACTAAGTCTTCTTCCCCATGTCCAGGGTTCCTCACAGGAGAGGAAAGGTAAAGGAATTTAAACTTCTCATGGAAGTGCAAGAAAATTACGACCACGAATTGGAAACAGAGAGTAGATGACATGCAGCATGCTTTCATCCTCCCATAAAGATCTACTCTTCCTCAAACCTAATCTTCTTCGCAGCAGGCTGATTGGCACCCACCTGCAATAAAATCAAATCACAAAACAGGATAATCAAATACTATCTGATAATCTGGTCATAGTGATTCGCTTACTAAATAATAATTAAATATGAGTATCACCAAACTGAAGAATATAAAAAGCTTAAACTAAACAGTTACTGACAAAGAAACACGGGAATCCTTTTCACAGCTTCTTCCTTGGCAGGATAATTACTCTGTTATCACTTGAAACAATTTCCATAACGCCCATGCCTCCAAATTTTACATGAGCAGAAAGGTAGATAATTTTCCTTGTAATCTCCTTTCACAGCTACTTCCTTGTCAGGATAATTGCTGCGCTATCGCTTGAAACAATTTCCATAAAATGGTGGCCCATGCCTCCAAATTTTATATGAGCAGAAAGGCAGATAATTTTCCTTGTAATCTCCTTTTCAATAGCAGAATTGTCTCTACCTAAATTTTTCAGTGGTAGTTTCTTCTATTTATTTTGCAAGGCAAGAGCATTGGAGTAAAAGCATGGAGAAAAGACTATGATCTTACAATTTCAGGGCACTCGTACTCAATACCAGCAGCTTCAATCTTCTTCCGCTTTCTCTTGTCCCGCTTCAAGATTCCTTCCACCAACTTCTTGTGCTCTTCCAATGTTCTTTCCTGAGTAATCATCACGACAGGTAAAAGGCATTACGTCGAAGTATAATTACTATGGGAAACAACAGTAAATAGTTCATTACTATTCCCCTTTTTTTATTTTCTTAAGCACAAAGGATCATTGCCAGATGCTTGCATCTATATATTTGTTCACTAACCTTGTTATGTCGCTTCCTTTCCATCTGAACCCAATCCAATGGTTTGTACCGTCGGTTAACACCTTTCCATCTATCGAACAAAGTAAAACCATCAGCACTTAATTGGTGCCACAGAAACTGACTTAAGGTATTAGAAGGATCATGAAAACCATTTTTTTCTAATATCCACATTTTTGGTAAGAAATTCACGGTTTAACCTTTATCATTTTCTTCTCGACTCCTGTTTGACCAATATTATACCAACACAGCATATATATATCAATATTAAAGATCATTTGATAAAATTTAACAATTTAATTCACTCCTTGATGTACGGATTGCCAATCAAACAAATACCAAGGGTATAAAACAAAAGACAATTTAGATGTTTATATACAGATAAATATCATACTTATCCCCAACAAGATTGATGACTTCAAGAATATTCACCAGAAATGTCTTGCAAAAGATTTAGCCATGATTTCCAAACATTAAGTACTTGGAAGCTCTTGCTAAATCATCCACAATACACTATTCCATATCTTTAGCATGTCGAGCATTAGTAAGCTTTGTTTGGTAAAATTACACAAAAGTAATACACATCCAACACACTAAATGGAGTGTATCCCCTAGGGAGTTACAGTTTCTGTGTTTTTGTGCATAGCATGTGCACATTGTTGCATATCTCATTGCGGACTTCACATACTGTTATTTTCTTACCCAAAAGGGAAAAACATGCGGCAGGTTTCAAAATTTTCAAATGACATCAATAAAAAATAGACATTTCTTACAATTTTGGATGAACGCGCTCTGGAGGAATAAGGTGAACTTGCAACATGTGCTCAAACATAAGATAATTATGCATACACTCAGCTACGATTTTCGCAACCTGCACTGATTAAAACCACCATTAAGACACATTACCAAATAATGGATAACCACAATGAAAGAGAGCAATTTTTCCTTGAGATAAGCAGCACCTCAGGGGACTCAAATTCCATAAAGCCAAAATGCTTGGACTTTCCTGTCTGTAGAACATTGAAGCATAGAAACAAAAAAAAAAAAGTCAGCCAACTTCAACAATACAAGAGTAGCAGTCTCACATAAAACTCCAGCATGCATTCCAGTCAAAAAAACAAGTTGAACACACAAACAAAGGAAAAATGAAAAATATTCAAGGCAAAAATGACAGTGATTCACGCCAACCTTCTTATTCCTCGCGAGTCTAAGCCTCTTGATTGTGCCAAACTGTCTAAAGAAAGCTGCAACAATATGAAAAATCATTATTCCATGTAGAACTATCCAATTATACATAGGCACATACATGTGCCCCCGTTGGACACGTGAAATATACGTATATGTCAGGGCAAACAAATTACAAATATGTAAAAACATTGTACCTTCCATTTCATTCTCATAAAACCCATGTGGAATTCGCCCAATATAGAGGACTGTAGCAGTGCATTCCGGATTTTCGCTTTTGGGAAGCTTACGGCCAGGACCACCCGCTAATGGCTATCAATGGCGTAAAAATATATCAACAAGAGCGATTAATGACGTAAAAATATATCAACAAGAGCGATTAATGACGTAAAAATATATCAACAAGGGCGATTAAAGAGACGAATTATTCAAAGAAATATCAATAACAAAATGGGCGTACCAAGAAATCAGCAGATTCATTTTTGACACTTGCAGCTGATAATTGTGATGAACCCTTTTTCAATCTTTTCGCCATAGCTTTCTTCCCCTTGACACCCATCCTACTGCCCACAAAAATGCACACTAAGCAATGTATATTCAACTTCTTTTCTTGCCCCAAAAGATGGAACTCAACAAGCACTGTGCAAAAACAAGTGAATATTCGAATTCAGAGAAGTGAAACCCTAGAGAGATGATGAGGAGGGAGAGAGGGGGCGTGTTACACAGAGAGGGAGAGGCGGGGAGAAGAATACCTGTTCAATTAACGATTTGGGCTGCTACTGATTAAATGAAACCCTAAATGGCCTGAAATTGCACATGAATTGCAACAATTACATGTAATGCCCTCAAACTTGATCTATATGACGAATTGCTCCCTTTAATTGTACTTTTCTCAGTTCAAACGCTAACTTGACTTCTACTCTAACAACAATGTCACCCTCCTTTTTTTTTCCTACAATATGCCACTAATTGGACCCACTGCACGACCCAAACCTCGGAGGGAGCTGACGCAATCCACACCAGTCACGGCCCCCCGCTTAGCACAGGTACTCACCCTGTGGGGAATCGAACACCTGACCAAAGAGACTACCCCTAAAGTCAGGCACTCGCTCTAACCACTGGGGCAAACCCTTGGGTGTGTAACGGGGCTTATTGTATCTAACCATTTTTTCTGTGCATAACTCCCATTTATTGTCTTTGTATTTTTTATCAATGTTGGCATTCATCGTTCACCCTTAGTAAATTGATATTCACGAAAAAAAATTAACACAACACCTGATTATCTTGATGAGTGCTAAAGAATCATTTCATAAACCATTAGCTAAGGGCATCCACAGTGGGCTCCCTAAAAATTGCTCATTAGTTGTATCCTAAGGTGTACACATAAGCATAATTGGGGTCCACTTTTCACTCCTATAGCTTGTTAAATTTAGAGAGGATGTGTGCACTCAATAGGCTATCAATAATATTCTCTATTTTTTGGGAAAAAAATTTAGGAGCAACTTTTTCAAAGATTTCATATTAAATTTTTTTTTGAAGACTTTGGCCTCACTTAGAGTTAGCTAGAAGGCTATCTAAATTTAACTATTATACTAAGAGCCAAACTTAGGAGCCACCCTTAGGAGTCTGTATGGAGAGTCCATTGAAGACAATATTTGAGCACATGGCTAGGTAAATGTTAGGAGTCTCACTTATGAGCCGTTTCGAGAGCCCATTGTGGATGCCCTAATAACTGACCCTCAAATTCTAACCCCGTTAACAAAAATGCTACTTGTACAACCAATTCGGCTCCAACCATACACGTGAGGCCTACACCCATAATTGTGTGTGGGTCTCACATGTATGTGAGAGGGTTGTAAATGGTTGGAGTCGAAATGATTGTACATGTAGCATGATTGCCCTGTTAATTAGGTGTATCATTTTTTAATAGTAACTTATGTACATTATCAGAAAAGTAAACAGAAAGGTCATGATGGAGAAGAAAGGGTAGGAGTTTTTCCTGTTCCCAAAAAAGTTAGTTGAGTTTGATTTCTACTATATATATATTTAAGTACACAAAAGCACTATATGAACAACAATATCTCAGGGATAAGAACAAGAACAGCAGAAAATTTAGACGTGAATAAGCTTACAAAGGATCGTAATGAAGGTTGAGATTTTGATAGATGGGAAATAGAAAGCTAATTTCCATGCTAACACGTACGTACTATGATCTGAGTTAAAATTCCCTTCATGTTACATCATCTTGAATCCAATAATAATCCAAACCGTTCATCTAGTAAGTCTTAAAAAAAAACGTTTCTACAAAAATGAGATCAACCGGATATCGGAATGCACAAGAATATAGTATCATTTAAAGTACATCATCTTGAATCCAATAATAATTCAAACCGTTCATCTAGCAAGTCTTTAAAAAACATTTCTACAAAAATGAGATCAACCGGCTACAGAAATGCAGAAAATTTAGACGTGAATAAAGCTTACAAAGGATCGTAATGAAGGTTGAGACTTTGATAGATGGGAAATAGAAAGCTAATTTCCATGCTAACACTTACTACGATCTGAGTTAAAATTCCCTTCATGTTACATCATCTTGAATCCAATAATAATTCAAACCGTTCATCTAGTAAGTCTTAAAAAAAACGTTTCTACAAAAATGAGATCAACCGGATACCGGAATGCACAAGAATATATCATTTAAAGTACATCAGAGATGATTTAAGTCTGTACGCATACTTGCCATTCGAACAGATTTTTTACATGACTATTGCTTTCTGCAAGAACCTACGATCTGAGCAGGTTGGTTTATTGTTGTGGCTCTAAGATGAGGCTAAAATAGCAGTCAAATCACAATGAATCATCTGTTTTTCCGCAAAGCAAACATAAATAAGGAAAATGCTAACATATGCCCATTGGGTTTACGTTAAAGTTTTAAAAAAATGTGTTAAAATTTGTGAAAACTATATAAAAGTATGTGTAAATGTATTGAAAAATGTAAAAGGTGCACTGGAGTGCGTTTTCTAATTAAAGTAACTGGTGTCTAGCTCAATATCACCAACAAACTAAAAAATTATACATTACTAGTAGTGTCTTAAATATCCAGGGAAACAAGGGGATAAAAAAACAGAGCCGCTAATTTTACAAATTAAAACACTCGCCCACTGCATAAATGTTCAAAATTCCTAGGTTTGCTATTCGTGCATTAACTTGCTGCAAACTCAACTTCTCAATCTTCACTTCTCTTTTTCTTTTTCTTCTTCTCCTTCTTGCTCGGTGTTTCAGTTTCTTCTTCCTCAGCATGTTTCCGCTTCTTTTTCTTCTTTTCTTCTGCAGCGTTTTCTCCATCGTTTTGCAACTCAGAATCATCAGCCGAATGTTTCTTCTTTTTCTTCTTCTCTTTTTTCCCTACCTCCTCGCTTTCTGGCTCTGCAACAACCTCCTCGTCCTCTGCATCAGCAGTCTTCTTCTTCTTCATCTTCTTTTCTTTCTTCTCTCTATTAATAGGATCCTCTTTGCCTGCTTCCTCTTTCTCAGCTGCTGATTCTGCCCGCCCAAGTATAGAATCAGCTGAAGGATTATAGACCTGCAACGAACAGAATAATCAACACTTGCACATACAAAATGGACAAATAAAAGGGGGATTGATTTTCACAAGCCCTTATTGCCTTTCGTAACCATTTCCCTCTCTTTTTAACATAATTCATGATATTATGTTTTCATTTGTTAGAATTTTAAATATTGTCCGTTCATGTGTGTAAAGAAACAAATGACAGCACAATGTTGTAGTTTCAAAATATTCCAGTCGACAAAAAAGGAGTGCTGATACATAAACAAGAAAAAAAGAAGCTGAAACCACTACCCAATACACACCAAAAAAAAGAGTCAAAGGTAAAACATTTTTCATACCTTAGCCGCAGTTATCATAGCACCAGCCCCCTTCTTGCGGTCCTTGTCATAGAATTCTATCTTAGGTTTGCCTTTAGCTGACCCCGCCGAACGACCCAGGTCTCTGCCTTCCAGATTTCTTAAACGTGCTTCAATCTACCAAAAAAGAAAAGCAAAACAAAAAGCACATAAGAACAGATTTGTAGGAGGAATAAGCAAGACCAAAACCACCCGCATCAAAATTACGTCCATAGTACCTTAAGTCGATTCTCCAATCCCATAGAGTTATCTTGGCTATCTCCTAGAGCATCATATCGAATAGCCAATGCGGATTTGGCAGCAAGTGATCGTGAAATTTTCCCCTTGTGCTTTGGTGCAGCCTGTCCAATCAAAGATGCATGGTATATAAGCCCATATTTAGGAGTCGCATGTTTTGTCTTCAGGGCTCTGAAAAGGGCCTTTTCTGCACCTAGAATCTGAACTGTACTCCCAGGCTGCTTTGCAAGATTTAACAAGCTGCCCCCATGGGCAATGAGGCGGGCCCCGACGAGCTCTCCAACAAGAGTTGTGAGATTTGGGGCAATGGTGTTCATCCGGTTCTTCAAATAGTCATACAATTGAGCTCTATACTCTGCAAGAGACAAAACTTGGTCGCACAAGTCTCTGATATTCATTAAATCGAGGTCACTAACTTCGGTTCCCATGGAAATCATGGCTGCCTCTTTCAGTTCTATTTCAACCTCTTCTGCCAATATCTGCAAATAGATCACATGACCATCAATGCTTCGTTCATCAAGACCAGCACCTTGGGTGATATCTTGTATCAGAATAAAACAGATTTGTTATGTGAACTGGAGCCCAAAATCTGTCTGGCTTGGTAACACAATAAAAGCATTGAGAACCTAGAAGTAAATCATTTCCTCCTAATCCAAGCACTAGGCTTTTGAATCAGTTTCGCAGAACATGTTTAAGATCCAATCTCTTGAAACAAAACAATAAGCCCAACTAGTTTGGTGCTTGTCCCATGTTAATCTAGTCTAGGGTCGATCCCATCTCCTTTCACCATTAATAACGTAGTACATTGACATTGTTCATGTACACACAGAGGTCAGTCAAAAGGATAGGGCACTCACTGTTTTTGATATCTCCTTCATTGTCAAGGTAAAGATTTTCAAGATGTCAACATCTTTCTACATTTCCCCAAGAAATGAGTTATTTCCAGGATAAAAAAAACTCGAAAACCAAGTATTGAAAACCAGTCAAGAAACAAATCAGCTCTGAAACTCAAAAAACGTGTTATGCGAATCAGCTCTGAAAAGGCAAAAAAAGGGCGCTTACATTTTCTTAACCCTTTAAGACAAACACACTCATATCATGTCAAAGCCATTAAACACAAAGACGAAGAAGAGCCCAAATGCCAAAATTGGAAGAAATAAAAGCTCCACTCTTGAATTATCTTTGTTCACTAAAACAAGCCAGCGTTATAATCTTGGGCAGAAACCAGTTAGGCACATATGCAGCTACTAGCTACCCTATGATGGATTTTGAGATGCAAATGTTTGTTGTCACGTATTCAATGATTAATCTCATCAAGCACAAATTGGGATACTTAACACAGCGACAAAACACACCACAGCCCTACCTCAGAGAAATCAAGCTTTGCAGCATTTGAACGGTATCCCATCAATTTCACTGCCTTGGCATAGAGTATGTTATCTTGTACAATCTTTGCAAGCTCTGGGAAATGCCAACCATACCACTCTCGAACCCTCATTGCATATGTGTTAAGTTCTTTATCAAGATCATCCAACAAGCCGATGGCTTGAATGATCATTGTGTCCACCTACATAGAACAATGAAAAATCAAGTACAAGCACCCTCAAACCCAACTCAACAACAGAAACACAAAAATAGCAAAAAAATAGATACATAAATAAATAAGGAAAGAGGGGCTGAAAATTGTCAGCCCGACAAGTCAATTTGCCCTCGCTTCTGAAGTAATAACCAAAATAAGAAAACAGACCACGTTGATAAACAAAACGAGTAACTTCCCAGTTTTTAATGGTATATAAATTGCATCAAGGAGCAAAGACTAATCGGGGGAAGAGATTGTGTGCAATTCAACTGCATGGGGTGATTCACCTCTAGATGTGCCAAAGCCTACAATAGTGTGGACTGGTCATTCTTGTTTAAGGTTATGGCAGCTATGGCTGCTTTTCCCAATCTATTCTTAAGGGCAATGTTTGTCCCACACTGGTTAGTTATAACAACCAAAACTAGTTTATGAGCTTGGGCGGCCTTTCTACTCATTGCCAATTGGTTTTGAGTTGGATGTTTTAACATGGTATCAGAGCTAGGCTTTCAGAGGTTTTTGGACTGGACTCTTTTGGTTGATTGCCCCTTTGTTTGTGCCTAATTAAATGCACCTTGCTTCGTTGTTCGTTGTGATCCCAATGTTATGGATCCTTCGTTTAACTCCTCCACGTGCCGGTTAGGAGTCGCACATGCGGGGACCGAGGGGAGTGTTAGAGCTTGTCCCACATTAAGTAAAACCTCCAAAACTAGTGTAGGAGCCTAGGTGGTCTTTCCACCCATGGCCAGTTTATTTCGAGTTGGATGCTTTACCGGGGAAAAGGCCTTGGGCAACAAGACCCTATACATCCATATCATTTCCTAATGGTTATGGAGGGTTTTATGCAATTCTCAGTGATAAAATTGAAAATGGGGATTTTGCATCTCACTCCAGAAGCCAAACATCACAAATTAGTCACCTTGCTTTTGCAGATGATCTTTCTACTATAAATGAGGTATTACAAAATTTTCAGTCAGCTTCTGGCGGCAGCCAAACATACAGTTAGTGCCAAGTTACAGAACAGTTTTGAGTTGGCTCTTCCCAATCCAGTCAGTGTATTGCCAGCGACATATCTGGGGGTGCCTCTCATGTCCTCAAAGTTGTCTTAAGTTAATTGGTGCTCCATCTTAATTCTACCTCAGAAATTTCCAAAAGAGATTGAAATTTTGTTAGAGCCTTCATATGGACTGGTGCGATCCTAAAAGCAGTGTTCGAAAAGTCGGACTAGTCTCTAGTCGATGCCTCACCGACGCGATTAGGGGGGTAGTCGTTTGATTAGTCGTTGGGCGACTTAGTCGGGATCTAGTCGGTGACTGGTAGATTCTTCTCCAATATTATGCTTGCATTAGAATTAGATCAGTCCAAGCCTAATAACAAATGAAACCATAGTTCAACTCCAGCGAGTGTTACAAACAGTACGGCGATCTACCTACCAAAAGAGAGATGCAATGAACTCACCTTATCGGGACTAAATTTTAACTTATATCGAGATAGGCTGTGAGATAAACCCAAGCTCATTGGAGCTAAATCCTGAGAAGCAAGGCCAGCTATGAGTTCCGTCAATTGGCTTCTCACCCCTCTCATCAGTTCCATGACAGTACTGTCGTGAACACAATCAATTTTCTGCGAGACATAAATTTTTCCAACTTAGATGGAATTGGAAGAGTGAGGCAGTGGAAATGCATCTAACAATCTTATAAATGAGTAGTAAGTCACCAGTTTCTCCTTAATTGCATTTCCAAGTTTAGAATCAGCAACAGCTAATCTTTCACCATCACAATGAGCACGTAAGAACTTGCGCAGACCTTTGCTAGGTTTGCTATCTATCAATAAGGTGGCTGCTGACAAGGCTTCAGATGTGTTCTCAAACTTGGAGAAAGCTTTTAGCTTCACAACCTGAAAATTGATATAAAATCAAAGCCACAGTCAGATACATGATTTCAGGACAAATTAAGGCCCTTGCATTGACAAGAAGCAAGCCATAGAAGGAACTAGGGCAAATCCTGAAATAATTTTTTTAAATGCATCCAGAGTCCCAAGTTAATTGGCACATGTAGGATTCAACATTATCCATTTTTAGACCCGCAAACACGCAACCAAGAAGAGAAACGAAGTTCTTGAAATCTGATCTTTTAAAGTGCGCTGACAAACAAATGAATGACTGCCAACTTATCACACAAAAACATTAGTAAAATATAAATGGCATACGTAGAACTAAAAAGACTAATGTATTCTATTATTCACAGGGAAAACATTCCTGTGCGGGCTATGGCATACGGACTACCAAAAAAGAAGCAGTAAAGTATTACGCAAAGCAGGAAAAAAAAAAAAGTTGCCCCAAGACAAATCATTTGGATGAAGATGCAGACAATTTAACAATGTCCAACCACCACCAACACACATCTCAAGCAATACAATGTGTGGTGGATGCAAGGGAGGCAACCCAAAACAGAAAAAAAAGCACGTCAATGGGAAACTAAACGTATAACTAAAAGCTGCTACAACTCATATGGAGTCGAACCCAACATAACAGCAAGACTCCAACATTTACTACCCCTTCATATTAACAACTTCAAGTTCAAACCGTGCTGCAATACATACTCTTTCGGAAACCTAGACCCAAACTGGAGTCCTTTTTATTCGGAAGTTATCATATTTTCAAAGTCCAAAACAAACTGAACTAAGTCTGAGAATACAATTGATCACTAACAAAATACTGCTCAAATTATATGAACCATTCGACTTTCTTCCTGTCTTCTTTCCTTCCCAATTTGTGGTTTTCCGTTCTTTTCTTCATTTGCTCGATGCATACAAAGAAAAATAGTAAAATCACACTATGCCACATCAGAAGCACTACACACCAGTAAAACCATATAGGCTATGTACATTAAACGACACATATGACATGGATATGCATGCAAACTTTAAGGGGTAAAGAAATGACCTGTCTGGCAGATTCAGCTGAAGAAAACTCCTTCCACAAGTCCTGCAACACAACAAGTACCAATCAGTGCATGACACATAGCCCCCATTATTGATGCATAAATGCATACAGGATGATGTAAACGTATATGAATGCTTTGTGTACTATATGAATGACAATGATCGGCTAAACATACCTCAACTTTGGAGAGTTTCCCTTCATCCAAAACTTTGAAAAGGGCAAAGCCCGCCGGGGTTTCGAACAACAAAAGCATCGTTTTAAGCCCACAGAAGACGCCTGAAACAAAAACATCACACAGTTTCTCACACTCAGTTAAGCAGAAAAGTGTAATCGTAAATCAACTGTTTCAGAAAAAAACAAAAAAAACAATATTTACAATACACGCCGTTAAACTTGCTGATGCGATGAACAGATAAAAGATTCAAAACACAGAGGAAAAAAAACACACGAACACTCAGAGAGTTCTAATCGGAGACAGTGAAGGGTGGCTGAGAAGATGACTAAAGAAAAACCCTACAATGCTCACCCGCTAGTCCAGGTACCCTGCAATGCGGGAGACAGAGAGAGAGAGAGGGGGTAGGGTTTTCGGCGCTTTGTAGGGTTTACTGTTTAGTGTTCGGTTGTAAGGGAGGGGCTTGAACTAGTACCACGTTTAAATAAGCAAAACTTTCGTTCATTAGGTGTTTCCTTTTATTGAGCGGTGCCTAGGTTATACGGTAGAGCTCTTGGATGTCACATCCAAACATAGGGGTGAAAGGAAAATCGAAAAAATCGAAAAAAACCGACCGATCGGTTCGGTTTTCGGTCGGGGAAAATCTGTGCCGGTTGACTTCGGTTTGGACCGAACCGAACCGAAATCATGCCAATTTGGACCGAATTACCCTGAAACCACCCCTATTTGGACCGAAAACCGAAAAAAACAATCTTGACCCCCCAAAAATAACAAATCCTAGCCGTCCATCTCAATCTTAACGCCGGACCGAAAAAATCGAAAAAAACCGAACCACCCCGAACCGATCGGTCCATTATTTTTTTCGGTCGGGATCGGTTCCCAGCAAAACCACCCCGAACCGATCAGTTCGATCCCGGACACCTCGAAAACCGAACCGAACCGAACCGACCGATTTTCACCCATATCCAAACATATTACATCTAAGAATTGAGTTTCATTTCTCCCTCCCCATGTAATAGTAATAGATTAAGAATAACGAATTAGAAAAAAAAATTACTAGTATATCCTTTGAAATTAGAAACATTGTTGATCTTTTTATTTTTCCAAAAAAGTGGCTAATTCGTTCATTAAGTAATTAATAATTTTTTTGAGCAGATCAAGTTAAGAAATAAAAGTTTTCTCAAAATCGATTGTATTGCGTCATGTGTCTAAATAATAGTCCCAAATAGTAGAATATGGACATATGGCGCAAAATGCAATCGATTTAGAGGAAACTTTGTTTGCACCCATGGTCGAAATAATTTAAACTCTTTTCTGAGATCTTTCTTTTTCCAAAAAAAAACATGGCTAATTCGTTCATTAAGTAATTAATAATTTTTTTGAGATGAAAGTTAGCCAACATACTTTTTATAGTCATGAAATAGTTAAATGACAAAACATTGACCAAGATCCCAATAAAACTATTTTTTTCTAATGTCTTGCGAAATCTATCCTTTCATATTTGAAAAATAAAAATAAGAGTACGAGTACGAAGTCATCTCGATAAGGATGTCATGCATGAAACTTAAAGCTTATTGGAAAAGACCAACACAAGTGAAAGCTTGCCAAAAAAAAAAATTTGTGTCTTACAAGTATCCAAATGCAAAAAAAAAAAACAAACAAACTTGTGAAAGTGCGCATAATTTATGATGAACCCTGAAATAGTATCAATCATGTCCCATATATATAAAATCTTAATTTCCTTTTGAAGAAAATTCAATTGCTTTTCTTTGTTTTGAAGAAAACCTTGCAGTTCTTGAATAATCCTGGTTTCAGGATCAGTAACAAAAGGATAAATAATATCATGATCCTGGATACGACTATAAATTCCAGTCGGATCAATTTTACTGATAGGCATAATCATATTAAAAAAAGGTGTTCCTAAAATCACCTGTTGTTGCAGATTTTTAACAAGTAAAAACATTGTTGGCAAACAAGTTCCATCATTACAGATCAAAACATCAGATAATTTATACTTAATATGCATCCTATTTCCTCCAGCAGAGGTTAAGGATTGAACTATTTGCAGCTTTACAGACACTTGAATACATAAGCATCTTATGAATCACTTCATAAATTTGATATTCTGATAAACCATCTATATTCCATTCATAAATGGTTTTTGCACTATAAGAATTCTGAACATTAAATAAATCTTCTTCCCAAAGTAAATCTTGGGGAGTAGGTCTCTTGTAATAAGTTTTCTGGATATTATAACTTCCTGGTCCTCTCTCATCATACTCAAGTTTGTTGAGAGAGTAATCTTGCATGTTCTGAAAAGAATCCTGAACCTCTTGGATTTGGTCAGGATCTAAATCCAAATCCGAATTACTGATGTCGAACTGACAACTAAGGGTACTGGTATGTAACTTGCTATCCATACGGCCTATTAGCTGGTCAATAAACTCAGAATTTTTCTTATGATTAGAGAATTTAAAATTCTCTAAAGGAATGGGAGGTTTAATATCCAGTGTGGTGTCTTTCCCTTCCAAAGCTTTTGCTAATGTAGTAGAAGGGGTAGAAGCAATAACCTTCTAATTTTCAATAATATCTCGAACATCATGTTCAATACGGATCAATTGTTGACCAATCGTCTGTAGACTCATATTGGTAAAATTATTTTGCTTAATGATATGAACGTTTTCAGGTAAATAAGTAACAAAAGAGGATTTACTTAAATCCACATAAGGTGTAGCTTCCAAAACATTTTTACTGTTTTCCATTTTAATTGGTTCTGGAGGGGGATGAGTAGATGAAATAACAGTGCCATCCAACTTACTCTAGACCTTCTGAAAATCTTGAATTACAGCTATATGATACTGATTGTGATACCAGTCCCAAAACCATTTTATAAAAGGTATCACAGTTTGGCGATTTTCCAAATCTCTGTAAAAATGATCTTTTATAAAATCTTGTTCTGATTTGTCACTTGGTAAAATACCAATTCCTAAACTCTTGATGTTTAGGAGACATAAACTCTTCACTGATAAGTAAACGAATAGGAGAGTTCGGTGTGTAATTCATAAAACTTATATGTGAAAAGCCATTTCTGAGGCTGTTGGCGAATCACGCTTTTTACTCGTGCTACTGCTATAAATTCCATGAGGAATTTGTTGTTCGGATATATGAATTCCCTCGATATGGGTTTCAAGGGGTTCTGTAGGAATTTATAAAGGTATTGGATCCGGAATTTCAGATATAAAGTGTCTCGATGTGGTTGGCTGAGAGACACGGTATGGTGGAAAAGCTGTTTCAAGACGAAACGCTTTAGTCAAAGAAATTCGGCTAACAATATCAGGGGTAAACCTGATCTCTACAATTCTACATCACCTTCGGATGTCTGAGTAATTTGATCCACCAGAGTAATTTGATATATATATATATATATATATATATATATATATATATATATATATACCATAAACCCAGTATCGTAAAACGGTGTCTAGCCAGGAAAAAAAAAGTAACAAAATTAAAATTGGACATTGTCACAATGGCTTGCCCACTAATATTTTAATAAGTGTAATTACTTTTATGTAGGTCCATAGTTCCTTAATATTATAGTCCCTACTTCCATATTTTGCTAAAAGATAAAGTGTCGGAAAAATTCATGTTTTGTTAGTGTACTGTGGAGGTCTGCAATTTTTTTCTCAGCAAAAGTTGGTAGTGTTCAATTATAGTTGAGTAAAGTTTGAACACCAGTCAATTATACATGATGCCAGCTATGGGCTTCCACAGTTCCACTCCACTCGCGCAAAAGTATGCATTTGTGATTTGTCCCAAAAGTTGGTTTTTGGACTAATGATTTTGATTAATATATTTCTCTCTCTTAAAAAAAAAAAAAAAAACTTTACTGTCATGTTATGGTTAGCCAAAACTTTTTTGGTCATGTTTTTCCGTCCATTAATAAGTTTTCGTTTTGAAAATTTAAGGGGTAAAAGTTTGCACAATTATTACTTTGCTGTTTTCGAAAAATTAATGAATAAAGAGTTATGGGTAAAAGTGGAGGAAAATTTTAGAAAGTGGAGATAAAATTTGATGTAAAAGATGTAAAATGAAGGTAAAAATTGATGTAAAATGTGTAATGATAATGTTTTTTAATAAGTTAAATTTACGAAACAACATACTTTTTTAAGGACAGAGGGAGTATATGTACAATGTATTTGGTAACATGGACCAGTTACAAGTAATACAAAATATTTTGCTTAATTATGAAATATTTCAAGTTAATTACCAATTACTTCGATTAAATAACTTAAATTGCACCGTATGTAGTGTTGCAAACTAACCAAACTACTCGCTAGTAACTCGAGAGACTTGACTTGATCATTTAGTAATCAAGCTGAGTTGGACATGGCTCGAACCCCTGCAAAACTTGAGCTCGGCTCCTTCACACCCTGTACGATTCTCTCTCTTTTCCTTCATCCTAGGATTTTTTTCCTTTTTCTAGTGAGCAAAGTAAAGTTTAGGCTTTGTTTGGAACTTAGGGAAAAAGGTGGTAAGGAAGAGAATTTTTTTATATTTTCACTTCCTTTTTTCGGTTCTTGAAAAAGAGAGAATTTTTATATTTTCTCTTCAATTTTTTTTCTCTAATTTCGTTCTAATTATTTTATTTATTTTTTTTTTTTTTCTTTCTTTCCCTACGTTCCAAACAGAGCCTTCAACTCGACTGAAAGTACAACGCTAGAGATTCACAATTTCACGCGCGGCTCTTCCAATCCTAGTCGGCCGGAAAACCACCACATCCGGCGAACCTTTTGCGGCCATGGCTGCGGCGAAGTCCGCCCAGCCACCACCTTCCTCCTCTTCCTCCGCCTACAGCATCGACTTTTCTCTACGTGGATCTCTCCTCGCTCTCGCAACCCTAACCCTAATCTCCTTCACATACCTCTCTCTCAAATCTCTCCAATCCAATTCCTCCACTCCCCCTCCCACTCTCCTCCCTTCCTCTTCTTCCCCCAAGGTATCTTCCAATCTCCTTCACTTTTACCCTCACATTTTTCGTTTTTTCTTATAAATCGGCTGTGTGAGTTACTTATGAGCACTTCGACTAATTTTCAGAGTTTTTTTCACTTTTAGAGAAAGTCCAACCCATAGCCAAATGTGTTGCTATTGCCATAATTTGGCATTTTGGGGCAAAATCTTGGTCTACCCATTGGTATTTGTTAATGCAAAAAAATAAAATAAAAATGAAAATGCAATATCTGTACCAATTTGGCACAAAAAAATGTGTTGTCATTTCTCCCATTTCATCAAAGTCATCAAAGCCATTTGATGTTCAATGGAAAATGAAATGAGTTTAATCTAATGGTTTTGATTTGTTATTGAGCCAAAATGGCATCAACCCGATGCAGCAACATTGTTACTTTTTGGCTTTTTGACTCTGTAAACTAGAAAAGAAGGATTGCTTTGGTAATTCCGTTTTGGCACCAATGAGTGGACTTACTGTTATTGTGCTATTAGTTTTGGAAGACCGTAATTTTTTTTTCCTGATAACCTTGTTGTCTGGGTCAGCTTACGCGCACAAGAACCAATCCTCATATTTACTGCTATTACTTGCTATTAGGTTTTGGTGGACAGTGATTCGGAGGGACTTTCTGATGTGTATCATTCACCGGAGATCTTTAACCTAAATTACGCTGAAATGGAGAAGAGATTCAAGGTGTATGTATATCCCGATGGAGACCCTGATACGTTCTACCAGACGCCGAGGAAACTCACAGGGAAGTACGCAAGCGAGGGTTACTTTTTTCAGAATATTAGAGAGTCAAGATTCCGGACGGAGGATTCGGACAGGGCTGATCTGTTTTTTATACCTATCTCGTGCCACAAGATGAGAGGGAAGGTAAATTACTACATTGTTTGCTTGCCCTTATTTGGATCTTTGATGTTTGACATCAGTGTCAATTTGTCATAATGATTGAATTGATATATTAGATTAATGTGATGCAATGCGATTGTTAGTTGATAGTGATACTTGTCGTATCTTGTAGTCGGGGGCAGACAGACGGGGTTGCTGGGGGTGCCCAGGCCCTTGCACCACTTCAAATATCTATTCTATCTAATATATATAGGGAGAACCCATATTGGTGTCACCTATTTTTGAAGCCGTATCACAAAAATGATTTCATTTATTGCCCATCCAAAAATTAAATATTTTCAACTACTTTTAACGTGCTATTAAACAAAAGTTATGGAGTAATCAATTAGAAACCGCTCATTAAAACCACCACCCCAGTATCCCCACCCCTCCTAAAAATATGCACACAAATGGTGTGTGCCCACCCTCTAGTTCTCTTTAATTGTACTAGTTTTTCAGGTCAATTTGAAAAAGATCTATGAGATTAGCCCTTGCAAGTCCCTTGGATGAAAGAAATTCATAAAATTCGTATATATGTGTGGCAAGAACTCCCTATGATATTAAGTTATCAGCCATTTTTGGGTTGCACGTGTAAAATTGAATGGCGGTTACGTATATACACAGATCTATCAAGTAGCAATATATACTTGCAAAATACTGATTGCCAAAAAATGCGCTATATAAGTTTTATTCGCAATGTAGAAATATATGTTGTTCAAGCCGACGTCAAGTACAAATTGTACGTCCGCCTACTTGCAAAATATAAGTTTTGTGCGCAATGTAGAAAGCATGTTGTTCAAGCCCACGTCAAGTACAGTTTAACCTTGAAGTTTTGATCTTTTGGCTAATGAAATGCATGCTTAAGGCTCCGTCTGATCTAATAGTGATATATTCTCTACAGGCTTGCTACCGCTCTGAAAAATCGAATATCTGCCTTCCCAAAATTTATGTGAAGAGTATATTACACCATCTTTTGTTGTTCTTCTCCTACAATCATGGGTCTGTATTCTCTAGCTAAACAAACTCTGCCTAAAGTGGATTGGAGGATCAGGATAGTGGCCCTATTGCAGTTATTTGATTTAGAAGTCAAGCTAATCAATGCATTGGGTACCCAATTTGATTCTTAAAAGATTTAGTTTGAAACACTTGTTAGTATGAGCTTTGCAGGGTAACACATGCCTGGAGTACCAGGCGTATCAAGTGTTCATTTGTTTATGAAAAGTTAAAAGTTAAAAGTTACAGAGCATTCTACAATCCAACTTCAACTAACTGTAAATTTTTGATTTTGAATTTGGCTTTGACTCAGTGAAAGTGAATTACTAAGGACTTACTTATATGGCAAATAATATCCTAATTTTTTCTCCATCAGACCTTAGTATCTTCACAAGTTCCTTTTCTATTCGGGTCTCTTTGGGGTGTAATTGGTCCGCTATGAATCTTTTTGCCCTGATTGATGTTTTAGACTATTCGAATTTAGGGGTGTGAAATGACTAATGAGTGTAGCGGGATATTAGATGCATACCACCCCCGGAAAGGAGATTTAGTTTCCCTTGTCCACTTCATTGCAAGTGCTGCTCATTTGTGATTTTTTACAACTGCACGAGTATGATGGTCATATTTAGTATGCACTATGCAATATGCTTAGTAGTATCACACTATGTTGGTAGCCGAGTACTCATTTGTATCTGAATGGCGGAAAAATTGCTGCAAGTGTTAGTGTGCATTGCAGAAGTTGTCATTTTCATATAACAATCAGTTATGCGATGGTGTCTTTGGTGTTATCTTTTTGTTGCTTGTGGGGCTTTCATTCGGTTGACAAGGTTTATCTTGCTGGATTTGGTTAATGGTGTTTGTACTGCAAATGCTCATATAGTTGGTCATGTTTCTTTAACTGAATGTACATGAATAATCCATGTGGTTGAAAATTTTGGTGGGCCTTATTTTCCAGTAACGACATAATATTGAGCCTTACCATTTAATATGCATTTTAGCATGTAAAGTTTCACATAAGGCATGCATTTTAGGTAATATTTGTTCCCCACTCTTATATGAAGAACATAACCTTTCTGTCATTGTAATGATGAGCTCCTACAAATTAATTTGAGTGAAAATTTTCAAGCTTCCATCTTAACTCCAAATGCAACCTTGTTTGACAAATATGGGCATATATGTCTAAATTCACAAGACACAAGCCATACTTTAGTGTAATGATTTTGTGGGGACAATTGGTGGTTCAGTGGTAAAGACTCGGCCCAATAACCTTAAGGTCTTGGGTTCGAGTCCGAGCACAACCACTTTGTGTATTGTTGCTTGTCCGCAATATTTCCTCTTTCCATACACCCATTAATGGGTACCAACTCGGCTTTGTTTTGAGCGTAACGATTTTGTGAAACAAAGTAAATAAGTAACTATAAATTTAAATCGTATGTTTTTGTGGATGATTCATCCCTTGGCTACGATTTGGGTATCTTATGAATAGATATATGATACTTGTACTATGGTATGCAGGGCACATCTTATGAAAACATGACAGTAATTGTCCAAAATTATGTGGAGAGCTTAATATCCAAGTATCCTTACTGGAATAGAACACTGGGTGCAGATCATTTCTTCGTTACTTGTCATGATGTTGGTGTAAGGGCAACTGAAGGACTTCCACTTCTTGTAAAGAATTCGATTCGAGCTGTGTGCTCCCCAAGCTATGATGTCGGATTTATTCCACACAAAGATGTTGCTCTCCCTCAAGTGCTGCAGCCGTTTGCTCTTCCAGCTGGGGGAAATGATGTGGAAAACAGGTAAAATTTTAAAAGTGCTTTTTTCTTTTATCTTTTGATCCTTTCTACTCTTCATCTGGGTTCTTCATTCCAGAAGTTTCTATAATTCGATGTTCTTGAAAAGTAGCTTTTGCTTCATCGTGAGAGGAAAATCATACCTTCTGTTGTTTTCATGAAAAAGAAACCCATTAATTAACCCTAAGAATTGGATGTTCAGTACTTTTTTAAGATTTGTGTCAAGTAGCGATTCATGGGGAAACAATTGACACCGCCACACAAGGTTCTAAATCCCGTACTGGTTAAGGTTTTCCTACTAGTACGGTACGGTACCGGGTACCTTTTCGGATTTAGCGGTACTACCATATATTAATATATATTGAAATTTTTTCCCAATCAACAATTCATCGCAAAATAGACTATTACCATTAAACAATAAATATCATAAAATGAACTTTAAAGTTCAAGCTAACAAATAAATACGATTTGATTTATCAGATTCTGCCAAAATTAGGGGGAAAAAACCCCACTCTAGTACACAGTACCCCAAGTCCCCCCACCACACTATCCCGTTCCAGATTTTGCGAACTCTGATAAAAGTTTCTACTCCTTACCCCAGGGCAAACCTGTAATAACCATTTCAACATAAAATAAAAGTGTAATTTGATCCTCGTCCCATTTTGGGGCTCCACATTCCAGCATTAAATAACCTTCTCACTTTCTCTACCGCTGCGGTGTGCGTTTTCCGATCCTCTCAGTCTCTCCTCTCAATCGGTCATGGAAAACAGGTATAGCTAGCTCTCTGTGTGTGTGTGTGTGTGTGTGTGTGGGGCTAGATCCGGAGACACATTTTGCACACACATTTTGACACTCCATCTCAGCTCTTGAAATCAAGAGCTGAGATTAAAACTTAACACAAGTCCTTTCTCCTCCCTTAATGTTCTCTCTCTATCCTAACTTCTGGTCTCTCTCTATCCTAACTTCTGGTCTCTCTCTATCCTAACTTCTGTTCTCTCTCTATCCTCACCTCCGAACTCAGCCGGCGCTGTCAACTACCGCCGTGGGAGGCTGATCCGATGAGGTACTTGTGTTCTCACCGTGCCTCCCGCACGTTGCTGCTCCGCCAAACAACCAACCACTCTCGTCTTCAACGAGCCCGAAGCTGCCTGTGCTGCTGGAACTGTAGAGAACCGAGTACAATTGACAGATCTGGGAACAATTTTTCGAATTGGGTTTGCAGCCTTGAAATTTCTCAATTGGGTCCCTATCTAAGACATGACAATCAAATCCAAATTGAGTTTATTGAGGGTTGATAGCTACTGTACGTGCGGTTCAATTTGGGCCATTGCGGTGGTGGTTTCTATAGGTATTTTCTCTATGTATGTGCTATGTTTTCTTTTTCCACCTCCAGTGAACTTCGGTGCTTTTTTCTTTCAAGACCAAGATGTATTCAAAGGCAGATAAGAAGAAAAGAAATAAATTTGGGTAAGATGAATAAATGGTGAAGATAATGACACTTCTGGATTGTTATGCTAGAAGGAAACATAGGTAGAAGAAACTGGGGGGTGGGGAGAGAAAGAAGAAGAGAGGGTCGCCGGTAATCGAGTTGCCGGAGTGGGAGGAAAATCAGAGGTGTGTCGGCCGTGAGGGTAGAGAGGAGAGAGAATGTGTAAAGATGGAGAGGGAGGGGTTTTTTATGTTTTAATCTCAGCCCTTGGTTTCAAGGGCTGAGATGGAGTGTCAAAAGGAGTGTGCAAAATAAGTGTCCATGGATCCGCCCCCTATATATATATATCTCGCTCTCTAGCTGCTATGTGACCAAGATCCGATTGTAAAAGCCAGTCGCCGTCCATTCAAAATGGTACCGGACAGAATCAAGTTTACTGCCGTCTCGCCCGATATTAGCCAAAATTTCCGGTAATTGCCGGTAAGGACCGGTATCAGAGCCGGGATGGTATTGGAGGTGTAAGTTACCGGTTTCACCCAAATCCGGTACGTTCTGGCCGGTACGGAACGGGATTCAAAACACTGCCGCCACACATGAAGATAATATCGTTGACCTGTGTTCTCAAGGAAGAAAAAAGGAAAAGAAATGAAAATGATGATAATATCGGTGACTTGTGTTCTCAAGATATCTGAATAAAGTTTGTCATACTAGATCTATGCTAGTGTAAGGATTTCAATTGGCAGATTGATTGCACAGAGACAAAGACTGGTGTGTATGTCCTCCCGTTCATTTTTAATCTTGCATGTCAACCCATATTCGTTTAATGGACTCCTGTGTAACGAAGGAAAGATAAAACCTATGGCTTTGTATGAGTTTGATATGCCTGCAAGGGGAAAACTTAGGATAATTTAGTTGAAGCCATGCAATGTATTTATCTTTTCGACGCTGTCATATGAAAAAAAAAACACAATTTGTATAACTTTCCAGCTGAAGTTATCTGTTCTTATGGAAATCCTCAATTTTTTTTCCAAATGCAACTTCTATAGTCGATTATTGGTGAATGTAATATTTAAAAGAAAAGAATTTTCTTTTCTTTTAACTTATTTTGCCCAAATAAATGCTTGCCGGAAATCTTCTTTTCTTTTCATTTTTCTTGAACTGTTTTCTTTTTCCTTCTTCGGTCACTGTATTTACTGTTTTATAATTCCACTTGCTGGTATTATTTTTCATTCTATCCAAATTGGATCTTGGGCCATTTATTTCAATTTGGTATTTGTTCCAGATTCAGAATTCTTGTGGACGGGAATTATTCTTATTTGGGACCGCTGATTAGATACGAATCAGGTCATTACTTTACACTTGGGAATTAACCTTATTTTGCAGGACAACTCTAGGTTTTTGGGCAGGCCATAGGAACTCCAAAATCAGAGTTATACTCGCACGAGTGTGGGAAAACGATACAGAACTTGATATCGCAAACAACAGAATAAACAGGGCCACAGGACATCTCGTATACCAAAAGAAATTTTACAGGACTAAGTTCTGTATATGTCCTGGTGGTTCTCAGGTCAACAGTGCTCGAATAGCTGATTCAATCCATTATGGTTGCATTCCGGGTAAGACCAACCTTCATTATTGCTGGAAGTTGGAATAAGGCCTAGATTTGTTTGTTTCACCATTTCCTGTTCTTAGTAGTACAATTGGATTGTTACTGCTGATCTCTGCTCTCATAGAAAAGATTAAGATATCCCATTATTAATTCTGAGATTTTTTTCCCATGGTTGGAACATCTAATTCTTGGAATATTTCTGTAGGTATAGGTAATTCTTGGATTATATATTTTGCATCATGTTTTTTTTAATACCTTTCATAAAAGAAATCTTTTTTTTTCTTTTCTATATTAAAACTTTGACTGGATCCACTCCTTCAAATGGTGATAAACTGATAATTGATAGTAACTTGAAAGACAAAATGCCTAAATTTTTCTTTCCCTCCATTGAATGTCTAGTTTGGATTTCAGGGACAAAAAAACCAAAATTCATGATAAATTTATGAGTAAATAGAGGCTTGGAGAAAACTAAAGCCCCATTGCAGTTTGCCGCATAATTGGAGACCATCAAGCATTCATATGTTGCTCTCTTCACTAAGAATAAGTTATTATGTAACCTATGTAAAAGTTACAAAAAGCCGTCAACCAGAGAACTATGTTAGTTAAGTTAGCCTGCCGGGTTTTGGGAAGTAGTCTTATGCAAAAGTAGACTGCGTTTATTCACCAAGTTTCATTGCAATTGACTCATTTGCTAGGATTACAAACGTTCTTCTTGTGGGTTTAATTTCTCTCCGTGCATGCGTTAGTTTTTGTCTGATTGTTTTGGGTTCTTCTTTTGCAGTCATACTGTCTAATTATTATGACCTTCCATTCAATGACATTCTCGATTGGCAAAAATTTTCGGTCATACTCAAGGAGAATGATGTTTATCAGCTAAAGCAAATATTGGTGGACATATCCGACTCAGAGTTTGTTGCTTTGCACAAAAACCTTGTTAAGGTAGATTTCTTTACATTAGTTCTGATTTAAAGATTTACTTTTACTGATTATGATTTTTTTCCCCTCCTTGTCGTGGGTTTGTAGGTTCAGAAACACTTCCAGTGGAATTCACCTCCCGTCAAATACGATGCTTTCCATATGGTCATGTACGATCTCTGGTTGCGCCGCCATGTGATCAAATACTGACTTCATACGAATATAACTTTTTTAACCCCTGTAAATTACTCCTACATTCAGTGATTTTCTTTTTCCTTGCAAGCCGCGCTTTTGAGTATCTCGAATTGGGCTTTTAATTTTTTTCTCTGGCTCTTACTTGTGTATGTTGACTTGGTTTCATTTTTCGAACTGACGGTAATGTCCGGCATGGAATTGCTGCTCCTATGTGGGAAGCCTATGTCAATGGCCATTAGGAAATCGTAAGCGCATTTACTAGCTAGTGCTCAACCTTAGCACCTTTTCTACTACTGCTGCTGCTGTTGCAGAGAACTCTCTGAGACTTTTAGTAACTTCTCGTGACAGCAAGACACTGATTATGATTCGTGAAGGATGATTCGTGATCTTGGAATGCTATTGCTGCTGCTGCAGTGCTGCTACTGTGCCACTCATATCCTCTTTCTTCATTAGCTATCAGCATTCTAGTTCAATTTTTCTTTAAATCGGTAGCCAAATTAAAAAAAAATGATTTGACTGAAGATGGAGTGATGTCCACATGATTCATCTTATTGTCTCTAGTTTTGATGTGATTCATCTTAGTCTGTAGTTTAGTTGATTTGGAAATTCAGAAAACTTTTTTCTTGTGTCCGTCTCTCATACGAAAAATTGGCATGTTCATATCGAGCTCTATGCATAATAGATGCATTAACTCCCTCTTGACTGGCTTAACAGAAAGAGAAAAAGAAAAAGTCTGATTTGGGAAGTAATTCCAATGACAGTCATGTGGGCAGTTTGGAATCAGAGAAATGCTTGTGTCTTTGAGCATGCTTCCACCGATTAGTTATTGGGAAGATAATATAAAGACTTATCTCTAACTTCCCACAAAGATATGAGATATTTCCCGCCTTCCTTCTATACAAAGAGATAGAGATGGCCAAGGCTTGGATTCTTTGCCATTGGCCATCCATGTTTTTAAGGAAAAGAAAAATGTAGAGATAATGTTAGGAAGAGGCCTGTAGCACATGAACTCTTCAGCGATTGGCTTTTACATTTTGGAGGAAAAATCACAAGTCTGAAGATAATGCAAAGAGCTAAACCAATAAGATATGTATTGGCTTAAACCAAGCTACAAACTTTTTGGTGGGAAATTCAAGATCATGGCGTCAAAACATGGAACTCTTTGGCCTATAAATACAAGAATCAAAGAAGAATTCGAGGTTCCTCAACCATAAAGCTCACGCTTACAGACCACTCTTCTCAGAGTTTTATCCCTCCACTCACGTGGATTTTATTTTACTTTTCCTGTCCAACGTTTGCCTAACCTAGACTAGCATTCGTCTTTATATTTCCTTGTACCCCAATCTTTGTTAATCATCATTAATAAAGTTGGATTTTATTTTACCTCGCTTGCTACCCATTTTCCAAGCCGTTTGGAAAATTATAAGTCCTTTTCGATAAGGCACGACGAACCGATCGAGTGTGATTCTACCCTTTAGGTCACACTCAATCGCTCACATTATGAAGTCAGAGAAGGCACGAGACCTTTCTCAACAATCAGACTGCAATCCAGTCCTGACACGTCCGCATTAAGATTGCTCAGGCCTTAGCATTTACGGTTAGGCCTTTGTGGTTACTTGTCACTTTTTATACCAGAGACAAACAGACAGACAATTTGTGAACTAATTAGAAACCTCATTGAGTTTTTGTAAAATGAAATTTGGGCCCTTTTACTCTGTGGATCTTCTTCTAGGTGAAGTGTTTTTTTTTTTTGGTATTGATCTGACTTATTTTGTCCACGTTAGTCTAATTTTGTCCACGTTTTTAGACAGTCCGAATGCGCAGTAGGGTGCACACCAGCACCCGGGTTCCAATATGATATTGTCAGATTAAAGGCTCACAGGATGCGTTCAACACTGTTTCACTTTGGTTTTTGGACATGGGGCTTTTTCATTTAATGGATACTGTGATTTATTGTCGTAGAGGAAGCAGATTTGGAGGAGCATGAGGGTAAATTAGTCACACTGCATAAATTGTCGTGGCAGAATACAAATGCTTCGTCGTATTATCATTGCCCAGGTCTTACACTTAATTTTGGAATCTCTACAATAGGTACAACTCTAGAGCAAAAACTTCAAACGATACACAATGCCAGTCTCGATATATCTGAGGTCTAAGGTGAACTTTCGAAAATGAGGCCCTCAATATAATCAAGCGCGACCTACTCTTTCATAAGAAAAACCCTAGGAGCCGCTCTCTCTATCTCAACTCTTCACAGCCCCACCATTGCAGCCCCTCCTCCCCCTTCCCCTCCATGGGTTGCACACCCTTTGGGCGGCGGGAGGGGAGGGACTAATCCCCTTTCTAGATCTGGTTTCCCCTTCCCCTTCTGCACCATATCCGCCTTCCGTTCGCCAATCGTTGGAACTTGGCGTTCCGCAGCCCTGTTGGGCGTTACGATTCATCTGCTCGTCCTTTGCAACCTTACGGGTTCCGGCGGCTTCTTAGGCCTCCGGTAGAGGCGCGTGATCGGTTGGAGGTTTGGTTAGAGACGGGCTGCTCAGCGACGAAGGGGAGTGTATCTTGTATCTTTTTTCTCGTTTCTTTTGTGTTTTGTCCGGCCTTAGGCCGGTTTTTGTCCGGTTTTTGTCCGGTGTGTTCCGTTGGTTTGGTCATACGCTTTCTCGTTGTATTTCTGTGACCTGTTGTCGTTGGAGTGTCCGATCTGTGGACTCCCAATCTTTCCCAATGAGAATCTTTGATGAATACTAACTCTCAACTTTTGGCGGAAAAAAAAAAAAAAAAAAAAAAAATATATATATATATATATATATATATATATATATATATATATATATATATAGAGTCCACTTCCTATCCAAACCATAAATCCGGACCTACCGTCCGGACCTCATTGATCCCGATCGAATTTTGACGATCCGAACCGTTAGATGTGTTTAAAACGTGATTTTAAGGTCAACGCGAAGATTTGGCAAAAAAATACCGGAAGGGCTTGATCGGGCGAGTTTTCACAAAACTGTTTTTATAGCGTTTTTGTGAAAACCGCCCGATCAAGCCCTTCCGGTATTTTTTTGCCAAATCTTCGCGTTGACCTTAAAATCACGTTTTAAACACATCTAACGGTTCGGATCGTCAAAATTCCGATCGAGGTCACGGAGGTCCGGACGGTAGGTCCGGATTTATGGTTTGATAGAAGTGACTCTATATATATATATATATATATAGTATCCACTTCTCCTCCGGGATCCGGGACTCCATGATCCGAGCTTTTTTGACGATCCGATCCGTCCAATGTGTTGAAGGTGTTTTCCAAGGTCCACGCGGAAAATCTTTAAAAAAATACGGGAAGGGCTTGATCCATGCATTTTTCGCAAAAAATGTAAATATACAATTTTTGCGAAAAATGCATGGATCAAGCCCTTCCCGGTATTTTTTTGAAGATTTTCCGCATGTTATTATAATCTTCTAATCCGGACCCCGGTTGAAGGTTTTTGATTTTTTTGTGTTTGCAAATTGTTTTAAAATCCGAGCCGTCCAATGTGTCGAGAAGGTGTTTTCCAAGGTCCATGCGGAAAATCTTCAAAAAAAAAATACCGGGAAGGGCTTGATCCATGCATTTTTCGCAAAAATTGTATATTTACATTTTTTGCGAAAAATGCATGGATCAAGCCCTTCCCGTATTTTTTTTGAAGATTTTCCGCGTGGACCTTGGAAAACACCTTCTGAACACATTGGACGGATCGGATCGTCAAAAAAGCTCGGATCATGGAGTCCCGAGTCCCGGATCCCGGAGGAGAAGTGGATACTATATATATATATATATATATATATATATATGGTAAAATTTCCTATCCACACCTCCCGGAAATAAGAAAAAATGGGATTTTTGTGTTGCAAAATTTTTTGGAAAATCCGATCCGTCAATGTGTTCGAAGGTGTTTTCAAGGGTCCACGAAAAATATTCAAAAAAATACCGGGAAGAGCTTGATCCAAGCGGTTTTAAAAGCGTATTTATATATTTTTCGAAAACTGCTGGATCAAGCCCTTCCCGGTGTTTTTTTTTGAAGATTTTCCGCTAGGTCCCTTGAAAACACCTTCTGAACACATTGGACGGATCGGATCGTCCAAAAAAATTTTGTATAAAAAGTCCGGAAATCAAAAGTCCGGATTAGATCCTTTATATATATATATATATATATATACACAAATTATCCAATCAAGGATCCCGGATGGGAGGTTTTTTGGTGTTTTGATGCTTTTAAAAATTGTTTTTGGGAAATCCGAGCCGTCAATGTGTTCAAAGGTGTTTTCCAAGGTCCACGCGGGAAATCTTCAAAAAAAAATACCGGGAAGGGCTTGATCCAAGCATTTTTTCGCAAAAATTGTACATTTACAGTTTTGCGGAAAAATGCTTGGATCAAGCCCTTCCCGGTATTTTTTTTTGAAGATTTCCCGCGTGGACCTTGGAAAACACCTTTTGAACACATTGGACGGTTCGGATCGTCAAAAAAATATCGGGAAGGTGGAGTCCCGGATCCGGGATTCCCGGATTAGATCGGGACTCTATATATATATATACAGTAGCCTTCCAGTCCAGGCGACCGGATGGAGCAAAAAATCCGGACCATTGTTCTCTGCCGTTGGATCTGATCCAACGGCTGTGGGAAGAAGCTGAGTTCGCGGGTCAAAATTCGGGTAAAATAAGTTTCGCGGGTTGAAACCCGGGTCATATTACAAACCGGGTCACCCCTCCCCCCTCATTTTACGTCTTCGACAGAGAGAAGAGAGAGAAAGGCGAAAAGAAGAGAAGCTTGAAGAAGACGATTCAACCTCGATTCAGCTGTTTGCTCGACCGGATTGTAGGTCTCTCTCTCTCTCTCTCTCTCTCTTTTTCTCGTTTTTTCGATTAATCTGAAAAAACCCGACCTTTTCTTGTTCAGGTCGAAACCCTAGAGGAGTCGAACGACCACGAACCACTCCAGTAGGTCTCTCTCTCTCTCCCCTAGATCGGGTTTGAATATTAGGGTTCAAAATGTTGATGTTTGATGTGCTACTTTACCTAATTTTTCAGGTGGAATTTTTTTTACCAAACCAACTCCGTTTTACAATGGTGCTTGGGGTGATGTGCTACTATTTATGATGGTGCTTGGCGTCTTTGTTGCTGTTGTTCTGTCGTATGTTTTCAACTCTGCTTCAAGTTTTAGGCATTCTGGTGTTAAAAGTTCGCATCCAACTGACAGTTGACTTGATCGGGTTAAGCTACATTTTTTGTTTTTACTGTATGTTCTACTCCATTTAGAGCTCTCTTTTTCTATTTGTTTCAGAAATGGATCTGAGTTTTTTCCGAAAGAAGATATCTTGGACTTTCAATTTTGGTTGCTCTTAGAAACTATATGCAACTTGTAGTATATAGTGTCCCCTTGGAATTCCTGTGTATAGATAAACAGGGGTTCAATAATAGCTATGAAATGGTGGTTGTTCTAACAGATGTAATGGTATTACTGGAACTGAGCTTGTCCCTTCCTAACAAAATGAGTTCTTTGTTGGCTGTAGAAGTATCAACATATAATGTGCTTGTATGCTAGTATCAACATAGAAGTATCAACAAAATGAGTTCTAATTTAGTACTTGTCTCAATTTTCGCTCTTTGTACATTTCAGAAAGGAGGCAGAAGCTTCTCATATCATGGGGAAGTATCCAGACAGAATTTGGAGACATGACAAGAATAGTCTGTCATAAGGAGTGCGGGACAATGTGTCGGAGTAGAGCAGCCATGGTGTGAATGATGACAACGAGGATGACGACAACTAGACACTTAGGCTTCTTCTCTTTTCTTTTTGTTTGTAAATAGAGCCAGATTATTGGACATATGTAAAACCTGGACTTATGTATGGTCTTGTTCAAGTAGTGAAAGCCATAATTTGTTCTTCTTTGTAAGAGTTCTCTTTGAAATGAAGTTTGACCTTTGAACATGAGCATGACTCCGCGTGGTGTGTTCTTGTTTATGTAGTCTGTGTTTGTTTGTTCATGTTTATGCTTCTCCAAGGAAAGAGGTTGTGTCCTACTTCTTTATTGATACTAGCATTCCTGTTACTGAACCGCATTTCTACAACCCAGGGACTAGTCATTCACCCATGTAAGTTGCATTTTATTTGCAATTGAAATGCAATTGATGGGTAGAATGAGCATGATCCCAACATGGATTATGGTGTATGTACATGTAAGTAGGATACAGACACGATACGATATAGACACACGACAACCTTGCAACATTCATAAGTAAAAAGAAAGCTTGAAGCAATACACTTTTGTAATGAAGCAATTGTTAATGGAAATTTTGTATCAATTAGTCAATGTTATAACTATTATAACTGGTATAACTGGTATAACTGGTACATACGACTAGAAACCAAAAAAAATAGACCAATGAGCTGGTTCATAACAAGTCTAATGCTGCAGTTCCTAACATAAACACAACTGAATTTTTATTGATCGTATAATGTAATTACATCATCTGAGTACAAGTTACAAAATTCATCTCTTTGAAATTTTAAAAAAAAAAATCTAAACAACTGTAGTCCAACCAAAAGGGAGGAGTTGATGATGCATCCAACTAAAACATCTTTTTCCAAAGGCCAACATGAGAAACTTTTCCTTGATCAGCTCCTGCCTTGAACAAATTTGAAGAAGCTGAGTTTAACACTATTCTCTCACAGCATGAAACTTGTAAAAAAATCCATTGTAAGCTGCAATGAAGAATTAAAGTCCTCGGTCCTTAGAAGCAGGGCTACTTGAACCTGCAAAACTTGTAATACATGTATTAAGATCAGAACAGACCAAGTTACAAGGTAGTGTAATTACTTCACTTAGAATGAGAACCCCTTTCTTCGAATCTTGGCAGGCCACAAACTCATAGCTGACAAGATTCATGCCATCCCGCAAAGATGTAACAAGTGCTACGTCTGACCACCAGAAAAAGAGGATAAATTGTCAGTCTGGAAACAGTTCCTTGCTATTGCGTAGAATTTGAAACAAACCCAACTACCAATAATTCCAATTTAATGATCTAAAACAAGCTCCACATCCAATAAGAAAGCCTTAGCAATATGGGGACCTATAATCTTCAATAGTATTTAAAATGAGTCGCCACAATTTAAGCAATCCCGTAGAGGTACAGGTGAAGATATGCTTTAGCAGCATGATATGCTTTCAAAGTGAAGAACAAATTGTACAGGTCCTACAAACAACATCAGAATATGTAGCAAAGCAATAAAGACAATAATCCTACATTTGTTGTAGGGAAATCCTTTTTTTTTTTTTTTTGAAATCGAACTTTTATGAAAAACTAGGGTTTCATAACCTGGAGATCTCGAAACACACAGCAATCGAACGATGGAGAGAGAGAGAGACCTACTGGAGTGGTTCGTGGTCGTTCGACTCCTCTAGGGTTTCGACCTGAACAAGAAAAGGTCGGGTTTTTTCAGATTAATCGAAAAAACGAGAGAGAGAGAGAGAGAGAGAGAGAGAGAGAGAGAGAGAGAGAGAGAGAGAGAGAGAGAGAGAGAGAGAGAGAGAGAGAGAGAGAGAGAGACCTACAATCCGGTCGAGCAAACAGCTGAATCGAGGTTGAATCGTCTTCTTCAAGCTTCTCTTCTTTTCGCCTTTCTCTCTCTTCTCTCTGTCGAAGACGTAAAATGAGGGGGGAGGGGTGACCCGGTTTGTAATATGACCCGGGTTTCAACCCGCGAAGCTTATTTTACCCGAATTTTGACCCGTGAACTCAGCTTCTTCCGACAGCCGTTGGATCAGATCCAACGGCAGAGAACAATGGTCCGGATTTTTTGCTCCATCCGGTCGCCTGGACTGGAAGGCTACTGTATACCTATATATATATATATACGAAAATGGTCTCCTAAGGGATCCCGCACCAAAATTTGGTGCGGACTTGGCCTTTCCGGATCAAATTTTGACGATCCGAACCGCTCAATGTTTTTAAAATGCATTTTTAAGGGTCCACGCGGAAAATCTTCAAAAAAAAATACCCGGAAGGGCTTGATCCACACAATTTTCGGTAAATCAGCATATGTGGTTTGCCAAAACTCGTGTGGATCAAGCCCTTCCGGATATTTTTTTGAAAATTTTTCGCGTGGACCTTGGAAAATGCATTTTAAAAACATTGAGCGGTTCGATCAAAAATTTGATCCAAAAGTTGAAAAAGGGCCAAGTCCGCACGGAATTTTGTATGTGGGATCCCTTAGAGACCGGCTTCTTCCTATATATATATATATATATACAATCCTTATCTAGTCCGGGATCCCGGATCCGGGATTCATAGTTCCGGATCAAATTTTGACGATCCGAGCCGTCAAATGTGTTCAAAAGGTGTTTTCCAAGGTCCACGCGGGAAATCTTCAAAAAAATACCGGGAAGGGCTTGATCCAAGCATTTTCGCAAAAATATATATATACGCTTTTGCGAAAAAATCGCTGGATCAAGCCCTTCCTGTATTTTTTTTTAAGATTTCCCGCGTGGACCTTGGAAAACACCTTTTGAACACATTGGACGGCTCGGATTTCCCAAAAACAATTTTTAAAAGCATCAAAACACCGAAAAAGCTTCAATCCGGGATCCTTGACAGGATCGCCGGTGTATATATATATATATATATATATATCAAAAAACTTCCAATCCAAACTCCCGGATTTTATAACGTCTGGACCTCCACCTTCCCAATATTTTTTTGAAAATCCGAACCGTTAGATATGTTTAAAACGTGATTTTAAGGTCCAACGCGAAGATTTGGCAAAAAAAAATACTCGGAAGGGCTTGATTGGGGCAGTTTTTCATAAAACTGTTTTTATAGCGTTTTTGTGAAAAACTGCCCCGATCAAGCCCTTCCGGGTATTTGTTTTTGCCAAATCTTCCCGTTGGACCTTAAAAACACGTTTTAAACACATCTAACGGTTCGGATTTTCAAAAAAATATTGGGAAGGTGGAGGTCCGGACGTTAGGTCCGTAAAAAGGGGTTTGGATGTGAAGGGGTTCCATATATATATATAATCAAGCGCCTTGAGTGCAATTCATTTTGTTGAAATAACTTCTGCGGTAATATGGTAACGACGGATTGCAACAAGCGATTTTTTCAATTTCAAAAGAATAAACTTTATCAAAGCAGCTTTTTGATGGTGGGAGACTAATCACTTGCGGTGGTTTGCAAACTCACATAGAAATTAATCAAACAAAATAATTTTATTATGAAAGTACAACCAATACACAAGAGAAGCTCGATCACTCTTCTCACAGTCTTACGACCCCTCTCTCTCTCACACACTTTCTATGGATCCCCGACACTTTTTGCAAACATAGATTGGAAATAAATACGTAGATTCTCCAGAACAGATGTTTCTGCATATCTATAGGAATTTTGGAAGAACTACTCAAGTTTACCATTTAGAACTTGTTGAATGAGGATCTCGGGAGGAAAGGATCCCAATCGTGTGGCATTATCGTAATCTTGAGGACAATGAGCTGCTAAACCCGGGATCAACAACCCGAATACCCTAACCAATGTCATAAACCAGCTCTCTTTATAGTCTGGACCATAGATGTATGGGATTATGAAACTCCTTATCAGCTCCCAAACAGCATTTAGGATCTTGGGTATTACCCATAACAGTGAGAAGTAGTTCTTGTCTGGTTCCTCCCACACAACCTGCGTTAATTAGGTCAATGTGTTAGTAACACTCCATTGCATAGCTAAAAATGGTGCATATATTGCTTGAGTAGTCCAAATGCCAAACATAATTCACATTTTGTCCCCCAAATCAGAGGCGGACCTATGTGAGTCCTGGGTGAGCCCTACTCGATTTTGCAAAATTATATTAATATTTTTGAATATTTCAGTCATACCCGATAAATTTTTATATTTCCCAATAAAAGTGCTTCAGATTTCCTTTTGGCTAATTTTTTTTTATGAAGATATTTATCTGATCTAATCCAGGATCTTGGATTGGGTTTCCATCCGGGACTCCTCCAATTCTCTAATTTCCCGATCAAATTTTCATGATCCGAACCGTCCAATGTGTTTAAAACGTGCTTTTAAGGGTTCTCAAGGGAAATCATCAAAAAAATTACCGAAAAGGGCTTGATTCGATCAGTTTTTGAGAAAACTGTACATAGAGATTGAAGCTTTTATCCAGCTCTTTTTCCAATATAAACCCCTCTCTATCACACAATTAATTCTGTCCTTGATAAACCTCATTCTCTTTGAATGGTAGTATTCTCTTCTACTTTTGAACAACAAATTTTTTTTATATTAATTTTGGAAAGAATATACAAAGATTATCTTTGGATAGCAATGCTACCAATATAAAATGAAGCACAAATCATATGCAAATTAAAAAAAAAAAAATCCATGCTCGGTAATTAAGTTGAGTAGTAGCTTGTTCAAATTGGTTTGAAAGTTATACGAACTTCAGAAAGTATTTAAGTTTTATTTGTTAATGAAACACACCAATATCGAAAATCCTTTCACGAGTCAAATATGACTTAATTAAACATGAATAATTTGGTTCGTTCATCAGAGAGAGAGAGAGAGAGAGAGAGAGAGAGAGAGCGCGCTACCTTCCCTTTGTAGAAGCTGTTGACCCAAAGACAAGGCCCAAAGTGCTTGTACAAGGAATTTGTTTGATCATCATATGGCACTCTAGGAACCAAATCATTGCAATAAACATACCTCAAATACTTCACATCATGAATCCTCATTTTCTCCCCCATCCAATCCCCAAATTGCTCATTCCCCACCCTAGGTTGCCCATAGGTGTACACCCAATCCAAACTCTCTAACAACTCTTCCTCCTCATGTAACACCAGCCCTGCCACAAACAAAATTGCTAATGCCGCTCCCAAGCTGTGTCCTGTCACTATGAACTTTACGTCCTTATCCTTTTCCAATTCTTTCTTCAGTTTCTCTTTAATTGTGTAGTAAGCATACTCTCGGCCCGAGCCATCCTCTATTATGTCCTTGGGCCAGCCAGTTTTCTTATGTAGGCCCAGGGCTTTCAAAAAGCCACTGTGGATCTTACCCACGCCTTCTATGTCATACCATGAGAAATCGACATCTGTCCTCCATTGGTCCGCGTCAAAGGGTTCGGTTCCTCTGAATGCCACCACTATTAAATTAGGGTTTGAGGTGGCGTCTTTGAACATTATGGCTTGTGTTGATAATTGTTCCTGATATTCTGTGAAACATTGGATTAGAGCAATATTTATATTCCACACCCAAGAAATCAAGTTGTCCATTCAAATGTTAGGGAGATAGTATATGCGTGGATTATATACACTTGTCCTAGTAGTTTACTTTTAGAATTTTTACAGGAGCAGCTCACCTCGGTAAACAATGCAAAAAAGAACAGCGTTACAGAAAAATGAAGACAAAACTGCATAATTTGTTAATAAAACTAAAAGAATTGTTTTTAGCAATTCCCTTTTATCATTCCCACTTTCTTTTTTTGTTCTTATGTAAAAGTTGCACTATCCCTTCATCTAAAAAATTGAATCACTGAAAGGATAAAAGTGTAAATTTACATGAATAAAGACATAGTAAAAAGAATATGAATAAGTAAAAAGGGAGCAAACAATGCATCCACACATTAAAGAAACAATTATCGAGTAAACACATGAGACGAGGAATCCGATAAGGACACATTAAGGGGAGGATGATACAGAGAAATTATATACAGGCCCATTATTAATTTCTACATGTAAGTATCTCGAAGTCAATTGTACCTACCATTAAAACAATATCATGTAGCTGATGTTTCATATATTGTTGGATATTTTAATGTGGGTATATCCCTTGGTAGCTGATGTTTCATAGTTGATCCTATGCCCTTCACGCGATCCAACGGCTAACAACTGTTTTCCCGCATTTTTTTTTTGTGAGGGAGCCCTCATAGGAAACTTCTTATATATATATATATATATATATATATATATATATACAATAAGTATCTAGTGAGGGTTCCCTTAAGAAATTTGTGCGGGAAGAAGATCTTGACCGTCAGATCTTATAAGGCCATGAACGGCTGTGATGAAAAAAGCCACACGCGGGTCATAGCTAACGGGTTAAACCATTTCGCGGGTCAGGGGCACCGGGTAAAGAGATTTCGGATCCCTTCCCCCTCATTTCACCTGTTCGACAGTCGAGAGAAGAGAGAGAGAGAGAGAAGGCGATTTTGAAACCCACACACCCCGATCGACGACGAAAGCTTGATTTTGTGAAACAATCGAAGACAACGAAGGTATAATCTCTCTAGTTTCTCTTCTCTCTATCTCTGGTCCGTATTTTTTCGATCTCTACTCAAATCGATTCTCTGGGTTTTGTAGGGTTTTCAAATCGATTTCTGGGTTTTCTAGGGTTCTCAAATCGATTTCTGCTATCTCTCAGGTCTCTCTCTCTCTCTCTCTCTCTCTCTCACTTCGTGGTTCTTCAAACCCTAAACTCGATTTAGGGTTTCCTCTTTTATGATTTTTGAACTTCATTTTTGTTCGATGTAAATGTTGTGATGTTAATTATTAAAAATATAGCATTTGCTAGAGATCCTTAAGCTCTCTCTCTCTCTATATATATATATATATATACGGAAAATTTCCTATCCACACCTCCCGGAAATAAGAAAAAATGGGGTTTTTTTGTGTTGCAAATTTTTGTATAAAAAGTCTGGAAATCAAAAGTCCGGATTAGATCCTTTACCTATATATATATATATATATATATATATATATATATTTATTTATTTATTTATTTCGAGGCCAACTGTACCTATCATTAAAAAATATGTCCTGTATCTAATGTTTCGTGTTGTTGGATATTTTAATCCGGTTATATAGCTTGGTAAATGCTAGTGGGTTGCTTTAAAAAATGGAGAATAAATCAAGTCAATAGTACATTACAAGCCAATTACCTAGTCCAAAACAATTAGGTCAAGTACGATAACTTTTGTTCTTCTCTTTTCTTTGTTCTCTTCTCTCGTTCAACTTTTGGTTAGATGTCCTTCGCCCCTTCTCGAGTATCCTTATCGAATTTTATTATAAATTTCTTTCACCAAAAAAGAAGAGAGAGTAAGTTTTGTCCTCAATTCAAATAAAGTTACCTTATTCTTCATATTTTACTTCTTAACATGGAAAAGATTAATATATCAATGATCGCATAAATTTGCTAGAACAGTCGTTACTTGTACTAACAATTGTAAAAACTCTCTCACGCAGAGCTTGTGAGTCTCACGTACCCATATAATAGAGTTTGTACAATTATTCGTGCATATATCTTTTCTTGTAGAAGTAATTGCTTGATTAATGTAGTGCTTACCATTCCAGAAGTTGAAGCACCCCAAAACTTCCATCTGTTAAAAAGAAAAGCAAATTTCCAGCATCATGCATGTAATAATATTCCACGTTCAAGATCGAAAAGAGATCAGAATTTTTATGTGGTGTGCTCGTGATGATTACCTTCCAGTGTTTTGCGATTACATTTTTGGCAAAGGCTGGATACTCGTAGGCCAATTTAGAAGCCATTATCGAAAGTGCTGCACCGTATCTGTTGTAATCAGTAGAACTTTTGATGCTTTTGTCTAATTCCACTCTCGTATCAATATATCCCAGCACTGATACAAACTCTCCTGATTTCTTATCAGGCGTCACGACCGATCCTGCAATCCACAGAGCTCATCAATTACCAGAATGAAGGAAACTATTAAGCATGATGCACAAATTTATTGACTTTTAACTTTAATAGGTTGACCTAGCGGTCAGGTTCTGCGACTTTTAACATCTTGCAAGATTTAGATTCGAAATCTCGCAAGATTTAGATTCAAAACATCGTAAGTGTTACTAACTCTCGTGAGACCAGCATAAATGCATGAAATAGATAATAAATTTGAGAGAATGGTTAAACAAAAGCATGCAAGCCAAAACCAAACCTGTCAAGATGTTTAAGAAAAGCTTCACAAAACCTCCATTGCTTGAGAGACGATTAAGCCACATCTCAATTACATCCCGCGTCCAAACCATAGGCTTCTTCAAGTAGAGAAGAATTTTCTGCGCGAAGAGGGATAGGAAAATGATCCATCTTATCTCGAGACCTTGTAGATGATGAGGTTCTGAGACGTCGATAAATTCTTGATTTGCCAAAGAATTATCGGATGAACACAAGATTCGAACGAGATCGAGTAGGGTAATTGTTTTGTGTGGCATCAACTCCAAGTAGCCTGTGCATGAACCTATTTCTTTAGGAGCCATGGCTTTGTTATGGCTTTGAAACTATGAAGATGATGAACGAGTTGATATGGCAGGGTCTCAGTGCTATATATATGTAACTTTGGCGATGGGATCGAAGCTTAAACAAGTGAACTAACCTTAAAAAAAGGAAAAAAAAAAAACTTGAATTATGCAATTAATTAAAATAATTGGAAGTCAAAAACCTTGAAGTATGACTTGGTCAGTTATTTACTTAAGTAGATAAGATGGGATCAGTAATTCCAACGGACATGCTAAAAAAATGCCACTCGAGCGCCTGATATTGTGTATTTTTTTTTTTGAGAAAGAGGAAGAAAATTGCATTAAAACACCAATAAATACAAACAAAATAACAAAAAATACAGAAAAAAGAAAAAAAGAACAAAAAAGTACAGTAGAAAGGAATCGCCGCCTTGCATGCGTCATCGGAAGTCACCGGTCGTCGTCGCCGCGCCCGCCGGAGCTGTTGGAAGCCGCTGCTCGCCGTCGATGGTGGAGATCCAGACCGGGAACCCCGGATCTGGCCCCCACGGGCCCAAAAGTTGGTGCGGTCACCCACACTAGTCCGGAGAGGAACGGATCGATCCGGCATGGGGAGTCTCCGGTCACCCTAAAAGGCGTTCAGAGGAGGAAGAAGGTGCAAGGCGGCGATTTAAAGAGGAATGATATTGTGTATTTGTGTGTCACCGATTTTTAAAGAGGAATGTTAAGTCACAGATTTTTAAAATTATAATTTACATCAATATTGAATAAATTGCAAGATATATTCACGTAACTATTTGCTTATTGATTATTATTTTCTGAACACGAAAAAAATAATGAGAACTAAATTAGGTGGTGCTGAAAAAAGAGGGAGAACCTATTTCAATAAATTTTGCAACTGAATTGGAGTTATTAGGAGCAATATTACTGAAAACCCAGGCAGTTGATGCTACTACTCAACAAAATGTTGTGGATTAACCCATTGGCCGAGTAGCTAGGAAGCACGGGTACTGGTACGGGATACGGGTACGGTACGAATACTGGTACGAGATACGACAATAACCCAAAAAAGTATGGTACAGGTACGACGATTTTTTCATGTATATCTTTTGACAATTTTGGTATGATTCATTAGATATAATAAGTATAACGTATTTTATAGATAGAAGCAAGATAACAAAAACTGATAGCACTTGAACTTGAACCCATACCGCTTGATTGACTCATCTTCCTAAGAAATAAAGTGCAATAACCTAATTAAAGCAAGATTCCCAAAACACCTCTTCTCCAGATTTTTGAAATCTTCATCATCTCTCCTTCTCCTTTCAGCAATGGTGCATGTCATGACACGATTAAGTAAATGAACCGACACAGCACGACACGATTAAAAATGGCACGACACCGCACAAAGCACGGTTAAAACGAAGTTAAACGGATTGGGCTGGCACGACACGGCCCTTTTGATGCCCCTAATTCTGAGGATCATGGTCAGCGCTTTTACAAATTAAATAAGGAGAAATTAACACTACAACTTGGAGGATTAAATAGCATTATTATAGTTTTGAAGGAAAAAAATCACTTACAATAGTTTCTTTGAGTGTTTCGTTTCCAAGAAAAATGCAGTATGAAAATATAGTTACCGATTTTCGATCAAGCTGAATTTTTTTCGTTGATTACATACTCAACGAGAAGAACAAAATGAACGATTCAGATCAAATAACGGGACTTGGAGTGGGCCAACCTAGAATGTAAGGGTTCTTGGTTAGTAGTATGTACTTGTCATAGAATGATTGTAAGGGTTCTTGGTTAGTAGTATGTACTTGTCATATAATGTAACTTGCGAGAAAAAATGTACTCCGCGTTATTTTAGCGTTGATGGGTTTTTCCAAAGACGCAAAACCTATCGTGTTGACCAGCCTAGTTTAATTTAATTGAATTCATTTTTCGAAAAAAATCCACCAATTTAATACTAAAATACGTTTATTTTGAAATTGCAATTTTAAAAGGCAAATGTTAATTCCAAAACTATTTTTGATTGTTCCAAAACTTCAATGCATAAAATACTTGTACTTCTATGCAATGTACATGCCTTTTATGCATTGGAGTTTTGACACAATCAAAAACGGTTTTGGCATTATCACTACCCTTTAAAAAATACGACACAGGCCAAATTGAAACTTACCCGTTTGTTGGATCAAAAAAAAAAAAAAAAAAAAGAAGAAGAAACTTACCCTTTTGAAATGATCTAATGGGGCGAGCTATACCGTCCACTTCAAAACCAATCTGCGTCGTTAATCGCCAAGTATAGACGGTCTGGATGGGGTCAGCATGCATGCTGTCCCTTAAGGAATAGCACGCACCCCAAATCATCGTAGAATGTAGTGACGAGGGAAAATGCATCCAAGTATATCGTGGTGGGTTTTCCAAATACGAAACCTTTTGTTTGGACCAGCCCACCTAATTGGATTTTTATTGAAATAAAGAATCCACGAAGTCAATAATAAAATAAATTTTTCTGAGCTTTGAATGTTTAAAAGTACGACGTGGTCCAAAGTGCCATGTTGAAAGGATCTGAGGGCAAGGATACTAATCAAGCTAAACATGCCAACCATAATTGTGCACGTGCTTGGCTCAACTCTTTATTACATGTGTTCAAGCTCGGCTAGAGCTTGAGAATTTTTTATGACCAATTGTTTTGTGATTGAGATAATTAGCTTGGTTTGACATGTAAAATATGCAAATTATTCTCGAGCTTTCAAGCTTGATCTTAAGTTCATGAAATTTTCGATCTATCAAGTTTGCGCTTAAGCATGTGACGTTCCAAAACGACAAAAGTTGGGGGAAAAAGCTATACACCCTCTTAATTGTATCATGAAAGATTTTTATGTATAGAGTTTGATGAAGTCCTAAATGTCTATATCTCACCTAAGAAATTGAATGGAAAAGTACAGAAACGTAATGGTGATTGGTAAAAAATGTAAATGGAAGGAAAGATCTCACAAATTTGGGAATTTATTAAATTTTCCCTATCTTTGCAATATTCACATAATGACCTCTATGTTCATGAGCTTATTAAGCCTAACACTCATATGCTTAGGCGTGACTAGAATTTATAAGCAAGTAATAAAAAGTGATTGAGCCTGGTCTATATTTGTTTGAACGAGTTTGAACAAGCCAAAAGTTGAGCAAGCTCGGATCGAGCTCAAGCTTTTTGGTTCATTTAGCACCCCTATTTGAGGGCTTCATTCTAAGGGGCTCAGGTTTAATAGCACTATGTAGTATTCACTCTGTTCTGTTGTCGGAAATGTTGTGTGGGAATTTGAGAAAAGGGAAGTGAGGTTCAGTAAAGGAAAATGAATTTACTTTCCCGTGTGTGTTCTTTTGACAAGGAATCTTGCAGGAAAACTAAAATTCCTTGCTTTTGGCAAGATTTATTTTGCAGGAAAGTGTTTCTCAATGGGAAAGTTGAAGCTGTGGATCCCAAAACTTTCTTAGTAACTAAACACACAAAAAATTACAGGAAAATTGATTTTTCCATAATTTCCGTGCAACTAAACAGGGGTGTAACATGAGGGAAAATGCATCTAATTTAATTGATGAGCGTCACATGGGCCATAATTTAATTGTTGAGCATCACATGGGCCACATGTACTCTTTGATAAAAAAAAATAAAAATTACTTAGTAGATATGGCTATATTGACTTAAGGGCATTTGTGGGTTGGGTTGGGCAAGTTAAGGATACATTTATTAATTTTTAGCTAATTAATCCCTACTTAGGGGTTGACAATTTTTTAACTCGATGCTAACCGTACTGACCTTTAGAACGAAGGGGTTGGTTGATTTTTTTAGCGGCTTCGACTTATAAGTTGTTCTCCAACAGATTTTATCAAAATTAGATTAAAAATCTAATATTTTTTCAACTCTTTTCACCAATGAATAAAATTACGGGCTTGATTTTATCAAATCTTGATAAAATCTAGTAGAGCGGGTTAATAAAAACTTCACTTTTTGAGCAAATCAGTTATTTTTTTACTTTGCTTTGGCAAAAAAGAAAAAACTGATTTTTTGGTTTTTTCGTTGTCTTTATTAAAAAAAATTTGCATTTGTTAGTTTTGTGTCAAATTTTCGTGGTTTATGGATTCGTCTCGACGAGACAAATCCAAAAAGTATAAAATTATGGTCAAAACTAATTTTTTTTTAATAAAGCCAAAATTAAACCAATAAACTGGTTTATTTTCCGCTTTATTCAAAAAAATATTACTTTTAACCATAATTTTATACTCTTTGGATTCGTCTCGTCGAGACGAATCCATAAGCCACAAAAACTTGATGTAAAACTAACAAATGCAAAAAAAAATTTGAATAATGGCAAAACGAAAAAACCAGTTTTCCTCTTTTTTGCCAAAGCACCCCTTAGGGCATCCTTATTTGACACACCAAAAAAAACACCAAATTTAACTTCAAAAACACATTTTATAATTTAGCAAGTCACTTTTCAAAAAATTCACAAAATCAGACTCTCTATTCAAACTTTAGCAAGTCACTTTATCAAAAACTCACAGAATCAGACTCTCTATTCAAACTTTTAGTCTTCCCTCCCTCCTCCTCTTTTGGTGAGTGAACAGTAGATCACCAAATTTGTTAAGTTACTGTAGCAAAGTTAAAAAATCTTCAAATTGGTGAGTTTGTTTGGTGAGTCTGATTTTTAAGGTTTTGGAGGAGTTTGCTCTCTACTTTAACTTAAAAGTTAATTTGTTCATCCACATATTGATTCTCTTAAGGAACAGATATTAAGATTTATATATAAGAGCATCCTTATCTGCCTCAGCAAATTTTGGACCAAATTTAACCTCAAAAACACTTTTTATACTTTAGCAAGTCACTTTTTAAAAAACTCACAGAATCATAATCTCTATTCTAACTTTACTGCATTAAACTATTCTTTCTTTCCACTTCTATTTTTCTATTCAAATATCTTTCTAATTTTTTATTTTTACATTTTATTACTTTCAAACAAACCAAAATAAAAAATAAAAAATTAATACTTTCCCAACGGCTAGATTCCCAACGGCTATATTCCAACGGCTATATTCCCAACGGCTATATTCTAACTGTCATAATCTCTTAACTATAAATTCGACCATTTGTCATTTAACTTTCATCTACACCTACATTTTTTGCTCTTCAAACAAAAAAATACACCTACATTTTCTTTCATTGTATCGTTCATTTTCAAATATGGATCTTGAGTCTCTAGACAATATGAAAACAAAAAATACACTTTTGTCCAGAAGAGGAATAATGCTGGAGTGCTTGGTTTGTCTTCCCTTCAGAAGACGACTGCGACAATTAGAATTCTCGGTTATGGAATAGCATCTGATTATAGATGAATACTTAAGGATTGCAGAAAGCACTGCAATGCAAAGCCTGAGAAAATTTGTCAAAGCAGTGGTTGAAATTTTTTCTGACGAGTACTTGAGATCACCAAATGACGATGACATTGCTAGACTGTTAGCAATTGGTGAAAGTCGTGGCTTCCCTGGAATGGAATGTTGGGGAGCATTGATTGCATGCACTGGACATGGAAGAACTGCCCGACGGCATGGAAAGGTATGTACACTGGTCACGCTCATGAACCGACCCTTATTTTAGAGGCAGTAGCTTCACAAGATCTTTGGATATGGCATGCATTTTTCGGATTGCCCGGTTCTCATAATGATATCAATGTATTAGAAAGGTCTTCCTTGTTTAGCGAACTTGCTCAAGGGCGTGCTCCTCCAGTCAACTATACTGTTAATGGTAAAAATTACACAATGGGATATTATCTTGCTGATGGTATATATCCACCACGGGCAACTTTTGTGAAAACAATACCATGTCCTCAAACGCGAATGGAAAAATATTTTGCGATGGCTCAAGAGTCGTGTAGGAAAGATGTAGAGCGTGCATTTGGGGTGCTTCAAGCACGTTTCGCAATTTTGCGTGGTCCTGCAAGACCTTGGGATCTTCAGACTCTCAATTATATAATGAAGGCTTGCATTATACTTCATAATATGATTGTTGAGGATGAAAGAGATGAAAATCGAGTTCCTATTGCACAACCGTTGCACGAGAACATAATCGAACTTACGGAGTTTCTTCACCGCCATCGTTCGCATCAGAGATAGGGGAACTCATTCTCAACTCCAATCGGACCTCGTCAAGCACCTGTGGGGACTATATAGCCAGTCGTAGGGCATTAAGATTATGAACTTCATGTTTAATGTTCATTGTGATCATTTTAAGTATTTCATGTGGCTTTAAGTTTTTATTTGACTTCAAATTTTATTATGAATGTTTTATTGTAATGTAACCCGTTTTAATATGTATGTCAAGTTGTATTGTATTGAGGTTTCTTCTTCTTCTTCTTCTTCTTCTTCTCCTTTTTCATTAAAAGATGGAAAAGATACAAGGAAGAGAAAAAATACATTCCAGCTGAAAGCTAAAACAATAGATGGAGAAAAAAATATAAGGAAGATAGACTGGTGCAGGTGTAATTCATCCCAGAATACAACCTCCCCTTTCATGCCTCAATGAATATGCAGCAACAATGAATAATACAAATGCAAGAGGTCCATATGAGAGAAGAATCTGGTATGGTATCTTCTAAGAGGTCCAAATGCAAGCAACTCATGCCCATTGGTGGTGACAAAACTCCCACTCAAATTGTAAAGCTGGGTACTTTCATTTTTACCAGTATTCAAAGAAAAATTGTTACATTTGATAAGGAGGTGAACTTTTAGCCTACTCCTTTCAGAAGTACACAGTTGCAAACAAGTAACACAGGTTTCATATAATTTCTATATACACCAGCAGCACTTCAAAATAGCAGTTCATGCTGCTACAAAAGCGGATCCTAAGAGCATCTAATAATAGCAGTTCCTAATCTAATGGAAATGCAATACACAAGTAGATCCTAAGAGCATATAATAATAGCAGTTCATACTGCTACAAAAGCTTTGCTACAAAAGCAGTTCATAATATTACGAAATGGAACTTTCAGTCTTTACAAAATAACTTCCAAAGAGAGTACGTACTCAATTTTTGTTTCTTCGGCTCTCAAGGATTTCAGTTTGGCGTTGATGGTAATACTCTTGTAGCATTGGAGTCATACCAATTGTATTCATAGTCATGATTTTCTCTTCCTCTTTTAATTGTTCCAATCGAATCTTTTCGCTTTCAATTCAATTCTTTTCGGCTTGAAGAGCATAAGACTTGTCAAGCATTTGAAGCTTCTTCTCACTTGTGATTTTCCTTTCTTCTTGCATAGCATTCAATACCACCACAACCGCAGCACTTGCCTGCTCATTGATTTTCTTTTTCTTCTCAAGCTTCATTCCTGTAGGTCTCTCCATTGGGTCTACGGTATCATTTGGCACGTCGTCTTCTGGGTCAATTAGCTCCGGTGAAAGTGTTGCACCATTTTAGCTCTTTTCGGTTTATTCTTTTCACATTGCGCTGCCCATTTTGGTTGATGTTTCAACAAGTTCCAACAATGCTCGAATTGAAATGGAACACCTTTGTTAAACTCACGGTACATTTCTTTTGCCTTGGTAATCTGAGAAAACATAAAGCACAAGAAACTATCTATTTAGCATCATTGCAATAATGAGAACAAAAAAGTGTAGAGTTGTTCGTTTGATTATACCTTATCATCCTCAGTAGTACCACTTTGATGCATTGATTCAATTTGAGCCAAGCACCCACAGAACTTATTAGTGAGTTTCTGAATGGTATGCCAACGATTCATTAATGAAACTTCATTGCGTTCACTGACAAAGGTCTTGTGCGAGTGGTAGCACTCCCAAATTCTCTTCCAAAAGGTATGATTTTTTTGATCATTTCCATGCACTGCATCTAAGCTAGTATTGAGCCACGCTGAAACAAGCATATTGTCTTCATCTACGCTAAAGTTGACACCATGTGATTTCTTTGGTTAAGGTTCTGTTTGGACATTCGATTGCGACTCTAGACAAATTTGACTTGAATATGGAGATTCGAAGTATTGGCTACCAAGAGTGGATCCTTCTTGTAATAGAGTGGTGAAGAAGGGGTCTTCTCGTGGATCCATTCCTACAACAAGGTTACATTTTGCCATCGCGATATAAAGTGAGGCATAAACTGAAAGGAAAAAAAGTATCACAGAACTTGAAACAAACAGATCATTTAGTTTTTATAAATAACAATGCAACCTTTAACTGCAGGAAAAAAAATGCAAAGTATAGAAACTGAACATTACACAGAAGCCGCCTAAGTCACTGCTTATATAGGCAGTTAGAGAAAGTTACATCTCAACTAATCTATAGTACATTACATCTCAACTAATCTATAGTACATTACATCTCAACTAATCTATAGTAGGGATGGCAATTTCATCCAAAACCAATGGATAACCGAACCAAACCAACCCTATCGGGGCAGTTTTTTATATTTTTTCCTACCCATGGGGCGGGTTTGGTTTCAAAACACGATACCCGGCGGGTTTGGATTTGGGTTTGGTCTTAGCAAGTATACGGCCAAACCCAAACCCAAACCGATCCATATAGTATTACTTATAGGATATATAATACATATTAGATTTTTATATACATGTAATTTTTATTTTTCAATTCATAACTTTTAGTAACTTTTCATTTCATCTCCCTCCTTATTCCTCTCAAATCCCTTAAAAATCTCAAGAGTCTCTATAGGAACCTCTTAAGAAAAGCATGTTGGAATTTAGATGTTTAATGTTAAAATCATATGGTATGTTACCTTTTTTATTTTAATATATAGTAATCTTTTTCCTTCATATGGTCATTAAAGGAATGAATATTAATGCGGGTTTGGTGTGGTTTGGATAAAATCCAAATCCATATGGTTTGGTTATGGTGCACTAAAATTCATACTCGTCGGATATCGGTTTGGATTTGGGTATAAATAAATAGTTTGGGTTTGGATATAGTAATCACAAAACCCGGACCAAACCGATCCATTGCCATCTCTAATCTATAGTACAATCTGTTATAAAACTAACTACTGAATCATGGTGACTTTCTTGACCTGAACCATGGTGTTCTTCTTGACCTGTTTGATCTATTTCAGTTGACACACCCCTGCAAACTGAAGCTGGTAGACTTAACAGCTGCAGTTTGGTAGCAAGATACTGAAATCTGGCAATAGTAAGAGGTTTATCTGAAAATATTTCACTTTCATTTAGAAACTGAACATCACACAGAAGCCGCCTAAGTCACTGCTTATATAGGCAGTTAAAGAAAGTTACATCTCAACTAATCTATAGTACATTACATCTCAACTAATCTATAGTACAATCTGTTATAAAACTAACTACTGAATCATGGTGACCTTCTTGACCTGAACCATGGTGTTCTTCTTGACTTGTTTGATCTATTTCAGTTGACATCTTTAACCCAAATTGATTAGGGCCCATATCAAAATTGAGGAAAATAGAGGGAGTAATTAGGGCACAGATTGGGATGGATGAAATTAAAGAAGGAGAATATACCTGGAAGATTGGCGTTGGAGAGGTAACTCTACAACAAACAACCAACGGATGAAGATAGATATGGCTGATGTGAGAAACCCTGAAGCTTAAATCTGGAGAAGAAAATGCGCGAATGGTGAAATCGCGGGAGCGACAAAAATTGCAGCAGTGAGAAACGATTATATTATTCGTAGCCGGTGAACAGTGGCTTGCGTGGAGTACCGAGTTACTGTAGCAGCGGCAAACCATGGCGTCGATGTAGAGAGGCTGGTTTTTGGGAGGATTTCAGAGTTTTACTCGCTACTTTGTCTGAAACAGTGTTTTAGCATACCTGATGAGGATGCTCTAAGGGGTAGTAGGCCCCCCTACCGTAGGGGGCAAGCTTACAACCTGAAATTTCATAGCATATTCACATGGTTGAATATAAAAGTTTTCTATACATATAGTTTCAAATTGAAGCATGAAATATGAGGAATAATATTCTACAATATAAATATAGCCAACTTCTATTCATATGTGACACAATATACATATAAACATAAAAGGAAGTAATGCCAAAACTATTTTTGTTATTGCTAAAATTCTAATGCATTTGGGCTTGTACTCTTCACATGGTACAAGTCTTTTATGCGTTCAATTTTGACACGAATAAAAACAGTTTTGACAATGTCATTTGCCATTGTTTTTCATTACATTACCACTTTTAATTTCATATCTTTTTAAAAGTTGGGGAACCAAAAAAAATACATTATGAATATTTGATGTGTACGATTAATACAGTCTGCTATACAATGGGGCACATATTTAATCAAACTCTTTAGATACTCGCGACTATTTCATCAAACTACTTTGATTCAGAAAAAATAGAAAGGTCTAAACCATTTTTGTAAAAATGAAGTACTCTTATCAAGCTGTTAAAGATGCCCGATCAACTTGGCTTTAATTTGCCGTGGACAAATTAATTGACGATCTCTACAATATTAACGGCTCGAATTATCGATAAGCGATCCAAATGTGCACAAACTACTCTATGCATTGCCAAATCAAACCAAAGAGAAGTTGCACGAAAAAATAATCTATGGAATTGAGCGGGGGCATGTGACCCCACGTGCCCATGCTAAGTCCGCCGCTGCTATATACAAAATTACAAATGTGGAAGTGATAGTTCTGCTTCTCTCCTGGGTGTCGAATTGTGGGCTATTTAGAAGGCTTTGGAAACTGCTACAGTTTGGGCCCAACTACGGACCTCCTTTGCATGCAGCCCATAAATTGGGCTGGATCAGTCACACAGAGAAACCATGGCAAGCCCATATATCTAGTACTGCAAAGTAGCTAATAAGACGCTAGTTTGGCTAAATAAGTCACTTGGTTTTTTTTTTTTTTTTTTTAATTCACAATTTCCCCACATTTGTTAGTTTCACCTCAAACTTTTGTGAACTATTGTTTTTTCTGGATAAGAGGAATCGGAAAAATAAAAAAATTATGACTCAAACTTAAAATTTTTCTAAATAAAGACAAAAATCAGTCAAAAAGCCAAATTTCTGGGCTTTACCCAAAAAAAAAAAAAGAGTTTGATTCGCGATTTTTTACTTTTTTGATTCCCCTCGTCAAGAAGAATCAATAATCCACAAAAATTTAACGGGAAACTAACAAATGCAGAAAAAATTTGAATAAGGACAAATGACTTATTTAGCCAAAACAGTCATAAACGTGTTGGGGAAAGCTGTGAAGTGAGTTTGTTTATTTTAGGTTAAGTTCAAGGCCTTGTTAACAACCTTTCAAAAAGTCAAGAATCTTAAAAAGTAAGTTAATTTTGAGTTTAAGCCAGGAATTGGAGTAAGGTTAGGCCTTGCATAGTCAGTTAAACTTGCAAGCCAATCTAGGATCAAATACGCGTTTCAATTTTACCTAAATTTAGTATTGAATCCCCTTTCCTTCTCACCTTAGATAGTAAATTTCTACAATCTTCTTGCTTCTTTTTGAGAAAAATGAAAAATAAAACTAGGCCATACTCTTTCTAATGTTCATTATACTTATAGCAACAGCTTGGGTAGGTCAATATCCTTTGCCAGAAACCCTCGCATTTAAGCCCCCGTTGCACCGGTGAATTATCGGCTATTTTGGCTTTTCACACTTTACGAAATATGTCATTCTCCTCACATGCATCAACACAAAATGCCAAAAGCCAAAAACTTAGAGGAACGGCCCTTAGTTTTTCCTACTCAATGAAGCTTCTGGAAACAGGGAAACAGACAAAGGTCTCCAGTAGCATGCTTTTGGGATACCATTGGTGAGGGTACATCCCACCTAGCCAAAAAGGACAAGTGATGGAAGATTTTGGCTCAAGAGATTAGATTGTGTGTTCTATGATCTAGTAATTATAAAGAGGACCCCCCATCCATATCCAATCTACCCAACCAACTCTTTTTATTGAGTTTGATTTACAAACATATACTAGTTTTCATTGGGTTGGTGCTCAGTCAGGGGAGGAAAAATTAAAAAACAAAATCAGAAAAAGTTCGTCCAAAAGTTAGTTGTTTTAACGTCAAAATCCCGTTAATATGCCTTTTTTATTTATTTATTTTTATTTTTTTATAACCGAATGTTTGAACCAGCTTGTGTGCGTCTTAATTAATTTCGAGACCCTAAAGTTAACAAACATGAAAACATCCAATGGCCCCATGGTTTAAAATTTTTGGTCTCTTTGGGAATCGAACGTACAACCTCGATCATGGATGACAAGCGCTTATTATTTTTTCATGCATGCCTATTTGGTTAAACCCCTTGGGGTTAATATGCTTGTTAACCTGAAATTTACCTTTATCTGAAGTGATCTTATGTTGTATTTGTGTTTTTTCAATTATATATCTTACAAATTATTTGGGTCAGTTTACGCATAGATTGACTAATTTATAGGGATTAATTTCACCATCCACTGGCGGAGACTCCAATTGAAGCTAGGAGTAAGCGTCCCATAAGAATTGAGAGGATCTAGGAGGTTTCGATGCTGTAATCTAATCTTAAAGGGAGCATTGTATAAACTTTTGAACTGAAATTCGATTCAAATAGCAGTATCCTTAAACTATAGTGCCCTACAGATTATAGTTGTCTTCATTCAATTTTTTTTCGCATTTAGTAGTTTTGCGTTAAGTTTTTATGGATTATTCCCGAGCGAAGAATCTGAAAATTAAGATATTATGTTCAAAAACTTAAATTTTTTTGAAATAGAAGACCGCTGGATAGTGAAATAGCAAAAATGCCCCCTTTTGACAGGAAAAAAGTAACACGTTAGGGTTGGGGCCATTTGACTCACATTTTAACCAATAGGGACAAAATTGAACAAATGTCTAGATTGGGACCAAATTGCAGTTTTTTTTTTGGAACGGCAAAAAAGAATTTTATTAATCAAATATCATAGATACAAGATTAAATGGGACAAGAGAAAAGCATCAAAGTGAGGAGCGGCATCCCAACAATGAGGTTGGCACCCCACCTGACAGCAATCATGAACCTATCGAGACCCAAAAGATTAGAAGGGTGATAAGAAGATAATCAAACAATCAAACGAAAAACAACCTAAACCCAACACAAAAACTCCAAACAGATCAAGATCCCATCCCAAAGAAAAGAACCACTCCACCCAAAAAGCAAATCCACGCACTAACTGAAAGCAGCGAGCAGAAAAGACCTCAGAGAACACCTGAAACTAGCACCTGAAGGCAAAAACCAAGCCAAGCAAAAGAGCCTAAATCACCTCCAAAGATGAGGAACCAGATCCAACCCTCAGGCAGCAAAGCTAAACTTCAACACAAGAGATCAGAGCTGTCAATTAGCTCTTCTAGAGTCTACATCTTAGCTATTTTAAAAATTACTTCATCCTCATCCCCATCATAACCAATACCTATAGTCTCATTGATTACCCATATGGCCTGAGGTTTGTTTAAAATAATTATGTTTCTGTTTGTGATACCATCCTCTGAGACAGAAGCAGATAGAGCAGCACCAGCCAAGGATGACCTAAAAACTATACATTTTGTTTGTTTCTCCCACCCTTATAATTTCCTGGATAAAACCTTAGAGAAACCTAGAATATCATCAATCGTTTTCCTCTTCTTTTCCTTTGATTCCTTTTATAGTTGCCATGACTGGAGAGAGACGATTGGCTTTGTGATGATCAAGGGGGATACTATCATAATTATTCAACTTGGCAAGACCAAATTGCAGTTTGTTAATACTTTGGGGACCAAAAAAAAAAAAACCAGGTTTTGACATTGAAGCAAAATTGATTTTTCAAAATTTTTTTTGACTGAGAGATAGGAAAAATATGTGAATTGTCTAGGCTTTTTTTCTTTCTTAATTAGATCAAGTTTTCTACTTCCCTATTATCATGATACTGTAAAATATGCCACAACAAACCTTAAATTTTGTGTGTATAGTATGCACCCAATTAATTCACCCTGAATTCATACTTGTTTTTTAATTGGCAAAAAGATAAATAATAAACTCGGTAATGGTGAGAAACATAAGGGAGGAACACTAGCAACATGATGTTGATACATGAAGCATAGTGTTAGACCCAAGCAAAAAGAAGACATCCAACAAAAGGTTGGATGAAGATTAAGAAAATAAAGGCGTAAAAAGGATTGAAAATATAGGAAATAAATTGCAAAAATTGAGCAGCCTAATAATTAGAGATAGCTTCCAGAAGCAGCACATTATCAACATTAGAATTAAGCCCAAATGAACTTGGAAGCAGCGTTAGAAATTTAGAATGAGCACAAACTCCAAAAGGCAAACAGCACCCAAAAAGTTTGGGGTTTCCAATCGATTCAACTAATTTTATGGGGGCTGAGACTTGGGGATCTCGTAGTGTAAGGGTGCATTACAGGTTATAGTGCAAATCCAAGACGTTTATCTTTATAATAAATGGTCCAGATTTCACCCTTGCACTGTAGGGTATATCCCCAAGTCCATTTCTAGACCGACATTTTTTACATCATTTTTCAAGGAGATGCCATGTGAATTTAAAGAGGTACATCAATACACTAATGAATCCTCTCCACTCCGATATTGGACTTGAAGAGATAGTCCAGATCTAGATATTTGGATCATACATTTGTAAATTCAATGGTTTGTATTTGCTCGAGCAAATCCGAACCATTTAATGTACGAATATATGGTCTAGATCTAGACTTTATGAGCAAACTCAAACCATTGAAAATATCAATGTATGGTTTAAATCTGAATTGTCTCTTTCGGTCTAAAACTTGGAGTACTAAGAGATTGCAGACCCTAAATAATAGTGTGTATTGTAACACATACTATTTAACACTGCAATTTGCAAAATCATTTCTGGAAAAAATAAAACAATCATGACATGTGAGTAATGTTCTAGAAATTTCTTTAAATTTTATTTTTTGTTTGAAACAAGCTCTCATGCATAAGTTCTCAAATTGTCGCCTTGCAAAATGAGGTGTACAAAAGTTAAAAGAAGTTTCCAATCACATAATTTATGTGGAGAAAGTAAAAAAAGAGGTACAGTGCACTTGAGGTGAGAGGAAGGGTCTATGCCCTATATTCATAGGACAAGGGGGTACCCCCTTTCCAAATTCGAAAAAGAACCCTTAATATGGTGATGTTGGGACCTTTGTGGGAAGTGTCACATGGGGTATCTTTCATATTTCGTTTGACCACCTTTGATATTTTAAAATATATAGTTTTTTGTATCTAATATTAAATTTTAGTGTTTTCTATATCTCCTAGATTGGATTGGATCCGATTAAGATTTGGATGGGAGTAATAAATGGCCTTTAGTGAAGCATGAACCTTGGGACATAAGCACTACTCTCCTCGGATCCTGCTTTGGGAGGCAACCTACCCTCTCTCTCTCTCTCTCTCTCTCTCTCTCTCTCTCTCTCTCTCTCTCTCTCTCTCTCTCTCTCTCTCTCTCTGTGTACACAGCTATATAGACACAAAACAAAACCATTTCGAATAGTTTTAAGACACTATACCCTTCTTTAGGTTAAACAATTGAGCAGCAGATAATGTTTTCTTTACCACTAGCAAGCTCATTTTGTTATCCAGACTAGCTTACGCACAATTAAACAAATCCGGTGCTCGGATGGTTGGCCGGTTGATTGGTGGGTGTTTTGTTTTATTGGGTGGTTTATTTTTTTGTTTCCTTTTCCCCTCCCCTCCCCTCCCCTCCCCTCCCCCTTCTCATTGTATCCTTATTGAGTTTTTCTATATGTATACAGAAAAAAATATGCTGATAAAAAAAAAAAAACTAAACTAATCTCAAACTCTGACGGTAACAATTTGATAAATATCTAGTAGCTAAAGAACAAAAAAATTTGGCTAGCGATGAGTAGGGTTGTCCACGGATTGGTTCTAGGCAGATCAATTCGGTTCTCAATCCAATCCGCTCGTGGCAGATTGTCGTTTTGTGCATCCACAAACCGTCCGTTAGTGATATAAGAATGGGTCGGTCCGGTTGCAGATTGAGCGGCCGGATCTGGCGGATTTGACAGATCAAAGAAGGATTAAAGGCGGATTGAATCCGAACCGAACTGAACCGCATCCATCAAAATAAAAATATTAGGATTTGCATACATTCGTAACATACCTCGGATGGGTTCGTGGACGGTTCGGTTTACGCAGATTGAACGGATTGGGCAATCAGCAGGGGCAGCCCTAGTGGTGAGAGTTAAATCTACACACTTGAAGAGTAAGGCTCTTTCTTGGTGTCTTCTACTTGACTAACTCTCTGGGATTATCATAGCTAGTAGGCCCTTTACAGGCTAAGATTTTGTACCGAATTATGCTTCAACTTTAATTTCGCTCTCTACAAGTCGGAGGTGAGCCAAGCTGGCCCAAACACCTGAGTTATTAAACAAAACGTAGGAATCTTCGTAAACTCATGCCATTGGCATTTATAATTCATAGTATCAGTCAAATAAATTCATAGAAAAAAGTGCATCTCTCTCTAAACTAGATCATCTCTCTCTAAAAAACCTTTGCTGCCTCTCCCTTTCTAGGGTTTTCTCCACCCTTATGTGGCGGCAGGAGAGGAGATCTTTGCTCTTTGTGGTTGTTTTCCTCCTCCGTAATAAACAATGTTTTTTTCTCGCTTTCAATTACTTCTCCTTGAGATTTGAAAAAAAAAAACTCCGCCTTTTACGGTGAGGGTTTTCTCTTCCTCGATCTCAAATTGATCAGACTTTCTTCGTGTTACTCTCGATTTTCCTTTTTCTCGGCCTCCCCTTTATCAATAAGGTTTTGGTTTAGATTCCGACGGAGGTAGTTGCGATGGCTCTCTAATGAAGGAAGGTGGCGGGGCTGGTCAAATGATGAATTAGACCGATTGGTTTTCTAGCCTCTCTGCTATGGGTGTTACGGTTTGTAATCAGTGTGGGGCCGGGTGTTTCATTCTTTGGCAAGGAGAGGCAGTAGTGGTCTAAGTGCCTGAAGGCCACCCCTCCTTTGTGCGTTTCTAGCTATTTGATCAGGGATAGATGCTATATTTCAAATGAATATTGTGTATCTGTACTATCAATGAAGCAATTACCATTTTGAATAAGAAATAAAAAAAACAAATTCATACCATAAAACCACATCTCATTACGAAAAATGGGATCCATACCCAAAGTCGGTATGAATTTATCAAGGTGCATACCATACTTGGCTACAAACAAGGATAAGGAGGTTGTGGAATTTGATGAAGGCTTTTGGAATCTTTCAGAAGTGGGTTTTTTTAATGAGAAAGTTGTTGAGGGTATCCAATTAGTTGTGGATCTCAACCCAACTGATGTTGTGGAAGATATTGGGAAAAGAAAATGGAAGCAGAAAAGGATAGAAGATAAGTTGGGTTTTCCTAAACCTAAGAAGGGTCGTCGAAAACAGAAAAAATGTGTTGTGTTCAGATCTGCTATAGCTCCTGCTGCTTTATCCGCTTCTTCAGATGGCATCAACAGGTTTCGTCTAAATGCGGCTCAGGCTTCTCGGTCATTAAACAAGATTTAATTTGGATGAAGATTATTTGGGACAAGATAATGGGATCATAAGCAGGTTTTCAGTTGCAAGTTAATTTTGTCATTTTTAGTGGTTGTTTGGGTGTTCTGGTTGTGTTTAGTTTGGGGTGTTGATTCAAGTTTATCTTTGGGGGCTTGTTTTTCTTGTTGGGGGTTTTGGTTGGCTTCTTGCCAACTTCGGGTTATGTTTTTCCCTTTTGGTTCCTAGCGGCAGGTGTCTTGATGCCTCGTTGCTTGGATCCTTTCAATCTTTGTAATTCGTTTTCAAAGATTAATAAATTTTTTGCTGTTCAAAAAAAGATTGTTGTATATATTGTGGAACTTTCTATAAAGTTTAGACAATTAATAAAACATATAATCTTTAAATCTGGAAGCAGCAATATTCAGCGAGCTGCCTCTAGCAAATTCAGCAGTACTACCATTGGTGCAACTATTGTAGACATTCCCATCAAAGTCAACGGAAAAGAGAGGTTTACCACAAAAACTGAAAATAGGCAAACTAATTAATCAGCCAAAAAGAAAATAACAGAAAAGCAAAGAAAATTTAAGTTAACAAAAACAGTCATTATTATCCCGTCGCTTTGCTTGTGTGCTGCATAAATATAGGTTTTTCTTTTTTCTTTTTTCTTTTCGAGAGAAAGCAAGAACTTCAGCAAGGTCTCTTATTGTGCAGAATGAGCAAGATTTGTGCAATTGATAGTTATGAGTACCCAGCAGAGCTCCTTTAAAGAGGGACTAATTAAGGACCCTTTGGCCAAACTTTTCCCGGATTCTTTCAGTCATTCTGGTTCTTTTTTTTTAATTTTTAATCGATTCAGATCAAATTTTCACATCATATATATATATATATATATATTTTGGGTCTCATTCAGAAAAATCATAAAAATATAAAAGAAAAATTATCCAAACTCAAAAAATGTATCGTATAAGATGACGAAAAAGGCTGATTTTCTTGTCTTCCTAGGATTTTTTCGTCGTCCGATATAAACTTTTTTTCAACTTGGTTGATATTTTTATATTTTTCCAATTACTCCCGTCGAGATGAAAAATTATGATCTAAATTTTGAGCCAAAGTACTAAAATTTAAGAAAAGAAAAGCATATTCAAAAGTCCCGGGAAAAGTTTGGCCAAAACAAAAATGTTAGGATCCAGGAATTTTTTTTTCTGAAAATGTCCGAAAAGAGCATGAATGGTTCAGATTTAAAGTGATGCAAATCCCAATCATTAATTCCTCTTTCTTAATTAGACGTTTTTGGTGAAATTTTCATATACCCTACTAACTCTCTTGGCCAAAAAGACCCTAATTAATGTGGTGATCTATGCAAGTGGTTATTAGCTCATGCGGTAGAGCTCTTCGATGACCCACACTGCATCCCGGGATCGGAGTTACATTCTCCCTTCTCTCATGTAACAAATTAGGAATAAAGAATAACAAAAATAAAAATAAAAATAAAAATAAAAATAAAAATAAAAATAAAAATAAAAATAAAAATAAAAATAAAAATAAAAATAAAAATAAAAATAAAAATAAAAATAAAAATGTGATGATCCACGTGTAGAGCCACGCAGGAGGAACCAATGACCGAGTTGATGGTGTTCACGTGGCGACAGCAGCGTCATCATTCTTCACGCTATGCACTGAATTCTTTCCTTTTTTGGCTTTGTTTAAACAAAATAACTCTTTCCGGTTTTGGGTTTTTTCTTTAAAAAACCACCGCAGCATTATATTTGTCAGAGTTTCACATGGATTTCCCATGCATTCTATGACAATCACCCCCCTCGCTTTTCTTCCCTTTCACTTTCCTTATCCCTTTCTTGTTCAAAGATTATTTGGTGCCCGTGGTGCTCCAAGACCCTCGTTCTCAAACAATAGATTTACATAGATCCGGTCGTAAGGGTGAAAAATAGGCATGGGGCGATTTGTTTTCTCCAGTAATCAACGGACGGTGCGATTGCCTATTGGTGGCCTTCGAGTTATTGAAAAGATTAATACTCCCTCCGTCCCCAAATAAAAGTAGAGTATTCTATTTTGGGCTGTCCCTTAATTAAGTGTGTGTTTTGAAAAAGTTAATGGGTAAAAGTTTGTACAATTATTATTTTGTCATTTTGAAAAGTAAATAGGTAAAAGTTTGTACAATTATTATTTTTCCATTTTGAAAAGTTAATGGGTAAAAGTGGAAGATAATTTTAAAAAGTAGAGGTAAAAGTTGAAGTGAGGGTGTAAAGTTGTGGTAAAAATTGACGAGAAAGGTGTAATGATGATTTTTTTTAATAAGTTGAATTTACGAAGTAACACATTTAAAAAGGTACGAAGAGATTAGTAATGTAATTATGAGTGTGTATGAAGTGCCAATGTTTACTAATAAGTATTCACACCATAGTATTCGTGTTCTCGTTAGCGGCATAAGAAGGGAAATAGGGGGGGTGCTGCGGAGCCCCGTGCTGCGCAGCGTGCTGTGCGGGCTCTTTTGGGCTCCGCGCCGGTACCGTTCCGACGATCGGACTCGCCCACCGCGTAGAGCTCGTCGAGTACTATAAATGTACCAAAAATCAACTCAATCCGATATCGTTAAGTGCCTCATCGGAACACAAATATGTTGAAAAAAATGGTTTCAATGGTTTTCATTTAATGTTTCAAGACATGTGTGTTCCAATTTTTTACAACTTATTTGTGTTCCGATGAGGCACTTAACGATATCCGATCGACTTGATTTTTGATACATTTGTAGTACTCGACGAGCTCTACACGGGATGTCTCCGATCGTCGTCGAAGCGATTAACGGCGCAAATGGCGCGCGAAATGGGCGCGACAGGGTCCAAGCTGCGCAGCACCTCCCCCAGTTCCCATAAGAAGTTCTATAAGAAATTTGATAAAAGGTACATCGGAAAAAGGTTGATCATAATTAGCATCACTAAAGAAAAAGTGTTAGGAGTCCAATTTACCTAATGTTCTTCATAAATGCGTGTGGCGCAAATATAGGACCTTGCTATATGTACAGAGGGATTTGGAATGTAAAACGTGCGGACCGCCTCGGTGGGTCCCAAACAAACGACCCGAGCCGTTCATTCATCTTAAAATGATTTTCCGAGGAGCCCCACTACAAATCATCTCAATCGGACGTGTGTAAGTACTTGATCCAAAACCCCTTCGACGATCGGATCAATGAAACGAAGGGGTTTTGGATCAAGTACTTACACACGTCCGATTGAGATGATTTGTAGTGGGCTCCTCGGAAAATCATTTTAAGATGAATGAACGGCTCGGGTCGTTTGTTTGGGACCCACCGAGGCGGTCCGTACGTTTTCTGTTCCAAATCCCTCTGTACATATAGCAAGGTCCTATATTTGCGCCACACGCATTTATGAAGAACATTAGGTAGATTGGACTCCTAACACTTTTTCTTTAGTGATGCTAATTATGATCAACCTTTTTCCGATGAACCTTTTATCAAATTTCTTATAGAACTTCTTATGGGAACTGGGGGAGGTGCTGTGCGCAGCCCCGTGCTGCGCAGCGTGCTGTGCGGCCCATTTCGGCGCCGTTCTGGCACTGTTTCGACGATCGGAGACATCCACCGTGTAGAGCTCGTCGAGTACTACAAATGTATCAAAAATCAAGTCGATCGGATATCGTTAAGTGCCTCATCGGAACACAAATAAGTTGTAAAAAATTGGAACACACATGTCTTGAAACATTAAATGAAAACCATTGAAACCATTTTTTTCAACATATTTGTGTTCCGATGAGGCACTTAACGATATCGGATTGAGTTGATTTTTGGTACATTTATAGTACTCGACGAGCTCTACGCGGTGGGCGAGTCCGATCGTCGGAACGGTACCGGCGCGGAGCCCAAAAGAGCCCGCACAGCACGCTGCGCAGCACGGGGCTCCGCAGCACCCCCCCTATTTCCCTTCTTATGCCGCTAACGAGAACACGAATACTATGGTGTGAATACTTATTAGTAAACATTGGCACTTCATACACACTCATAATTACATTACTAATCTCTTCGTACCTTTTTAAATGTGTTACTTCGTAAATTCAACTTATTAAAAAAAAATCATCATTACACCTTTCTCGCGAGGCACTTAAACATGTCCGATTGAGATGATTTCTCGCGAGGCCCCTTAGAAAATCATTTTAAGATGAATGAACGGATCGGATCATTTGTTTGAGACCCAAAAGTGAGTCCCTAGGCGGTCTGTACGTTTTCTGTTCTTCTTTCATCTGAATTATCCTCAAATATAAGGTAGCAAAATTAACCTTATTCTTCTTAACAAACAACCTACAAAATAGGAATACGATATTTAAACAAACTAGGAAACTAAATAATTCTAGAAAATCTTGATTAAATAAAATATTCCTACATTAATTTCAAAATAACAAACTACTTTAAAATTCATATATATATTTCTACAATTTTTAAAATCTTTGCATGCATCATTGTTCCAACGTACGCGTAGACTCAGTCCATTGGGGAGTATCCACGAACTCCATACCACATCACCTAGATCCAAATTTATTGAGTCTCACTCAATTGTATACTGTATTCTTTTAATTTATCGGATATGCATGGACTCGATCTTTCACACATATTTTCAAAAAGAAAACATCCAAACAAAGTTTGTGCCCCTATCCTAGGCATCATGTGCTCAATGAAAAACCATAGTATGTTAGTAGGATCGATCGGGGGGTTTATCAACACCCCAACAAAGTCAAAAGATTCAAATCAGATCATCCGGGGTAATGTTTTCAAATTTCAACTGAGAGGGTAGCAACTTCCTGTCACTATATAGTGCCCTTTCTGTGATAACTACTCCCACCGTCTCATTTTCTTGGTCTATCTTTTTATTTTGGTCCGTCCCAAAATAATTGATCACTTTTCATTTTACGTTGTCCAATTTTATTAATTTTCCAATGCTATCCTTGTAAGTGTTCACAGATACATTCAAAAAATAGAATCAAAGGGTATTTGTTGGAAAATTTATTTGAAATTTGAAATAAAACATAATGAAATTGCACATCTCCTTAAATAGTTTAATTCCCAAAAAGAGATCAAGAAAATGGGACAGAAGGAGTACATAGTTTGTTTTTTTTTGAACGGCGAAAAATTTATTAATCTTTGGAAACAAATTACAAAGATTAAAAGGACCCTAAGCACAAAAAAACATCGGAGATGGAAAACCATAGCTCCGACATCAAAAGGCGCCTAGGACCCGAAGGGGGAAAACACCAAAGCAAAAGGTTAGCAAGACACCAACCAAAACAGGAACAGAAAAGAAACAACAAAAGGCAAGCACCCCTCTCCAAAGATGAATCGGCATCTATGCATCCGAACAGACATAGTTTGTTGATCGATAGTTTCTGGTTAGTTTACAAATTGGAGATTGCATGACATCATGGAGAATTTGTGCAAGTACTACTCTTAGGTAGGGCTGTCTCTAGATGGCAGCTAGCTATAATTAACTTCCTTATTATATGTATCACTCCTTGCGTAGAGATTTGACATCAAGAGTTGGGAATTAAGCAAGCGCCAAGGTCAAACATGAAACATGGTCCCAGCTCTAATCCCTTTTGCTGCACCACCCCATGAAGGTCCCTATCAAAAGCGTGCATACGCGTTTAATTGTTCAGTGCTCCCAGAGCGTCACATGGTGTTCGAAGACACTTCAACGATGTACCCATAACTAAGTGTATAGATAATGCACAAATGTATGGTGTTTAGATAATTTGAAACACAGTGACTGTACCTTGGGTTGTGTTTTTCCATGAAAACAAAACCATTTGGAACATATAACCCACATGGATGGCAACCCCAAATTTCTAAACTAGTTCTTAATTAAGTCTGCCCACCGAACAATTAGGGTACCTAAGAAATCTTTAATTTGAGGTTCGAGTATTAGCACCAATTTCTGTGTTACGTCAGTTTATACGAGACTTTGTTGAGATTTCATATATGAGACCATCTGATAGTAGATGGTGTGATTCGTCTCCTGATTTAGAGTTTCTAAAAAAAGCCGATTAAGAGGAGAGAGAGAGAGGGAGGAGCAAGTTTTGAACAATTTGGGATCTCTATTCACTGTTTGTAATTATTTCCAACAAATCAAGAACCATAGCTCATAAGGCAAAGGGTTGACTTTCACAAATCACACAAACTAGAGACATGCATTCATACTAAAAACAGCTAATTCACACAATTCTCTCTCTCTCTCTCTCTAGAAATAACTACTAACAATACTCATACTGCTAAACACCTTGACTTCCTAACTGAAACCCTTTGGCAACGGGAACAAACCCTCCACTCCCCACCGCCACTGGAAACCCCATCCCGGCCGCCGGCGGATTCGCCGCCGCTCGCTCGAGTGACTGCACCTGAGTCTTCAAAAACTTCACGTAATGAATTGCCTCGTCCAACATAGAAGCAGTATCCATCTTGGTCCCACCAGGCACGAGTCTCTGCAAAATCCTTATCCTCTCACTTATCCTCTCTCTCCGGTGACGCGCCGCCACGCTCTGCGGGTCCTTGGATATCTTCACGTTCCTCCTCTTCGGCGGCTTCACCGCCTCCGGATCGATCTGTATTGGCTGCATCGCCGCTATACGAAAAATCATCTCCCTCATCGCCGCCATCGAATTCCGCTTCTGCGACTGCGACGGAAATCCTAATCCCCCGGGGAAGTCCCCGCCCCCGCCGCCTCGCCACCTCCCCCCGGAGATTTCTTGAACGCCCGAAAAGGACAGGGTGGATGGTAGATTCATGCCCGTGGGCGAAGAATTATCCGTAAACGGCATGACGTGGCTTTGGCCGCTGCTGCTACTGCTGCTTCCGCCGGGAAACTCGATCCCCGGCGGAAGCTGAACTGAAAGGTCGGCCGGGTAGGGCCCGCCGCAGAAGTCGGGAAGCTTTTCCATTTGCATCATGATCATGTCAATTTGATCTTGTGATGCCGACTTTAAAAAGTCAATATCCATAGGGATTATGACCTTAATAATTTTATGATTTTTTTAAAAAAAATAGTTGAAACCCTAAAAAAAGCGAAAAACAGTATTATTGGGAAAAGGAGAAGTGTGTAAAAGCTGGGGAACTGAGAGAAAAACTGAAGTGCAGAGGGATGGGGAAGGTAGAGAGAGAGGGTTTAGAGAGAGAGAGAGAGAGAGAGAGAGAGAGAGAGAGAGTGGGGGTTTTATCAGAGTACTAGTGTGCAGTGAAGGAAGAGAAATGCTAGGGTTTAGGAGAAGAAATGAAAGAGTGGTGGGGAGAAAAAGGGAATAAAAAAGGTGAAATTGGGCACAGACTATCAAAAACAGTGGGAAGACTACTATATATAGCAACTTGTGGAATATAATATGATATTAGTTGTATAGTATAAATTCTTCTCGATTTCGTCCTTTTAAAATTTTTGTTTTTTGTTTGTTAAGTTTTTTAAGAAAAAAGTTGGTGGGGTTTTCTTTCTTCTCTTAATTAAAAAGCACAGATGGGCATTATTTCTCTTATTCTTTATTGTAAAATAATCTCCAATTATGGTTGCAAAAAAATTGAAATGAGGCATGATTGCTACCTAGAAGGGGGCATCATGAAGCACGTTCACTGGCACAATTAGACCATGAAAATCGAAATTGGGGGAATCTCTAAGCTTTTGATATGATAGGAGGATCATGTCTAATGAGTCACATCAATTTTTCTAATTCAGAGTGTTTGGGTCAATATAGGCGCTCTTCTTCCGAAAACCAATTTTAATTAACATCTACTAATGGGAGCTTGATTAAAATTGGAGAAAGTCTCACATAAATTGATCCTGCTCAAGTTGATAGCACGTTTGAGGTTTTGAACATAAATCTTAGAAACTAGTGCAAATTTCTCAATCTCAAACTGTTACTACCAGGCCAATCGTGAAGTTGGATGAATCACACTAAGGGGGTACAATATATTTAAATGTGAGTGGATATCCTATACATATAAATATAATACAAGTCATGTTTAATTTCTCAATGAAGACGAGAAACTTAACCAATTAGAAAATGGATAACTTCATTATTTATATTCTTAATATGTCATGCCATATGTAGTAAGACATTTCTTTGTAATATGACCAAATACCTGTAAATAGTTTGACTAATATGTAGATAATGAGGTTTCAACACATACATAACTTGTTATTTCGTTTGCATGATGCTATCTTAGGTTCTTAACCATTATTCATTTAAAAGTTTAAGTTGTTCGAGAAATATTTAATTTCGTTACAAAATCCACTCGAATGAATGCACCAATATTAGTATCATACTACATTTTCTAAATGAATATTTTATGTATGATTTTTTCTTTTAGATTTGGAGAAGAATTGAATAAACAAAAGGAAGTTATTTAACTATGTTATCTTGGAGCCTGCAGCTAGCAATCAAAAGGGGGTAAGAAAGATGTTACCCTTATCAGATGGGGTTTGTGGCCCCACCCATTTGGATGGTTCAGATCTACCAACTGTTCCAGGGAATACCATAAGTGCTTCTTTGATGGTGCACCAATTAGTTACACATATACACATATATAACAATAATTATACTTATATTATATAATACTCCAATACTACAATATTGAAACCACAATAAATTTGCCAAGTGAGAATGAGAAAGCAATAAGAGCTTGTTCTCCATAAGATCACGTGATCGAATGAGTCTTAACGTTCCAAACGTTGAGGCCACTGGAGGGTTTCCCGGTCGTTAACTTTAATTAGGAACCTGGAATTAGTCAAGGTGCGCATAAAGTAGTCCGGACATCCTTTAATTATAAGAACAAAAAATACTACAATATTGAGTGGAATTGTATAGGTGTTCTAACTTTAGCTTAAAATAAAATTTACTTTCTTTCTAAGAGAAAAACCCCAAAACCCCACTCACATGACATGAGTCAGAGGGTCTCTTTAAATGACACACTCAACTCGGTCGGCCGGTGGTCAGATCCCCGGTTCCGGCAGTCCATCTGTAGATCTACACGTGGCAAGCATCTACGGAGGAAGGAGTATGGTATTAATGTAACCTTAAGGGATAGCTCAACTAGCAACACCGATCGATGAGTTGTAAACTCAGACATCTTGAGTTCGAAAATTGACAATGATTTGGAGTGAAAGCGCAAAAGAGAAATCTCTTGTCTTTAACTGAACTGAAGAGGAGAATAGTCACGGTGCAAGTAAGCTGACCCAAATATCCCTGACCGTCGAACTAGAACTAGAACTAGAACGGTAGTATTTATGTGGGGCTCCAAATTTATCGTGAACATCCCCCCTATTTGCACATTTCGAGGTGGATTAGGTTTTTTCCTGCAGCAACAACTGGTTCATGTGCTGTACTTGATAACGAACTTACCAGGAGGGTGGAGTGGGAAAGCTTTTTACTCAATCACTTCACTGCCCACCTTTACTTTCAAACTTCAAAAGCTTTCTCATCACAAAATTCCTTCTATGTGCTTCAACATGTGAGGAAATTAATCTATGTTGCATTTACCTCAAGATCCAAAAACATTTGCTTTTATTTTATTGTAAAACATTACGCATTTCTCTTGTCTGGGTAAAGCTACGTACATTAACTCATCGCCCAAGTTCATATATATATGTAGGAGTTTTGTGTACATGATACGTCCATTAGTAAGATACGCCTAGTGAGAGTGTTACATATAACGGTGAAATGTCCGTTTGTGGTTGGAGTAAGTAAGGACTTGTGATTCTTGTGATGACATTTTACGGTGAATATATGTTATGCTACCTTGTTGTGAAAAACTTTAAATTTGGGGACACTACAGGAGCTCCTTAAATCACTATGATTTCTTATTTTGCGTTGTGTAATAAGTTGGCAAGAACGCATGTTATGATGATCATAAGACATGAAACTAAGCATCACCTTTTTTTTTTTTTTTTGATCGGCAAAATTTTTTATTAAAGAAGACTTGACAAATGGTACATCAAGCCGGGGGAAAGGGAAAGGGAATCCAACCAAGGTTGAATAAAGAAAAGACACCTAAAAAAGAAAAGCCGAAAACCACCTAACAGGGGAACCCAAACTCCTAAAGCAATCAAAGATCCAAACTCCTAAAGCATCACCTTCTTGTTAGGACAATACTTGATCAACAAATGATTTTCATTCATATATAGCTGGCCAATGAAGGAAACATTTCACGAAAAATCCACACACATATATATATGACACTTAAAAAAACACCTCACTCTTCCGGGCCCCAATGTAATGTTCCGAACCGTTGATCTTGTTTAAATGAGTAAAATAAAAGATACTGCAAAATTTCAGCTCAATCGAATATGAGTAAGTACTTCATCCAAACAGTTTTAAAAACATTAGTTCCTAACACAGTTTTTGCAAAACTGGTTTGGATCAAGCACATATCGATATCTAATTGAGATGAATTTTCGCAAGACCTCCTATTTTACTCATTTAAACAAGATCAACGGTTCGGAACTTCACAGTGGGGTCTGCAACAAAATCGAGTGTTTTTTTTATGTGTTTTTTAAAATGTGAGGGGAACCTTCCAGAACAAAGATCAACGGTTCGGAACATTACATTGGAGCCCCGAAGAATGAGGTGTTTTTTTAAGTGTGAGTGGAACTGACCCCTATATGGAAAGTTTATTAGTTTTTGCTAAGCAAAAGAAAATTTATTAATTACAACAATTAAAAGGATCCGAGGAAAAAAAGGCATCCCAATGGATTCAACACAATTATAAAAGAATTATCTTCATTCATGTTTAATAATTCTGTTCTCGTTTTACATTTTGCGCTGCGCACTGGCTCCCGACGACAACAATTTTCCTCGAAATAAAAGAATCACAAATTCAAAAATAATTCTGAATAGAAAATGTCACAGCCTGCTCTCTCTCTCTCTCTCTCTCTCTCTCTCCCCCCCGTGTTTCAATCTCAACGTTTCTGGTGAGAAAAATGGGGACCTCAGCTCTATCATGCTTCAATCTCAACGTTTCTGATGAGAAATGGGGGGACCATTTAATCAGAAGATAATGAGATGATGAGATGTCTATGGATTCATCCGGGGCCGGCCTTGATATTTTCGCGGGCTAAGAAGAATTTATAAGAAGGGGTCCTAATTTTTCTTGTAATCTTATATTTTGGGTGGTAATTTTTTTTGGTGCTTATATGTCGGTTATTTAAAACTGTGTGGGCCTGAGGTGGCTGCTTCTTTAGAGTTAGTCCAGGGCCGGCTCTAAAGACATCTTTTGGCTTATTTTTAAGCGTGTCAAAAGAAAATTAAAAAGAAAAAGTAAAAAAGAAACCTAGAGACAACTCCTGTACAGAAAACGACAAGATTTGTTGTAGTAGAAGACAATGTTGTTTAAATTCTTCCACCACCATGTTGGATTTACAGACGTGACTGCCGACTCTTGGTCAGAGGTTTAAGTAGTATCAATCAGTTACTGGCATGACTATGTAGCAAAGTTTTGAATAGCGGCAGCAGATTGTGTAGCGGTAGCGTTGCAAAAGTAGCGACAGTATCCAATGATACTAGTGAGAAATCGTGGGGTTGCACATTTTTTTTTAATCATTTGTGACGCTAGAGTGAGCGGGGTCTCCTTTTTCTCTCACTAGGGTTTTCACCTTACCTAGCCGCCGCCCCATTTTTCCTACCCTACCACGATCACAAATCTATTCCTCCATCTCTCCCCCTCTCCTCCCTTCTCTGCTTTGATCGTTGTTTTAGGGGTGGGATTGCTGCCCCCGCGCCCCACCCCACCTGGTTCCTTGTCTGCCGGCTACCGGTTCTCAAACCCCACCATTTTGACTACTTGGATACCCCGCTCCTCCACCAGCTCCCAACCGTTAACCCCAACACCGTTCTCCATCTCCAAATAGCCGCCATCAACACACTGTTCTCCATCTCCAAGTACCAGCTGCCACAAACCCCCTCTGTTCTCCATCTCCACCTCAGTACCTTTCTCCGTCGTCTGCCTCGGGGCCTTTGTAGTAGATCTGACGATGGCTTGAACTCGGGTGGGTTTGGCCCCCTCCGAAGCAATAAAGCTCCACATCCGCAGGCGGACGGCCTTGGAGCTTGGTTCTTTTTCCGGAGATGCGACTGGTCTGCTACTTGGTGCAACTCGATCAAACTCGGTGAGGCGACTCAGTTGGTGTATCAGTTGGTCCAGTTTGAGTCCAGATTAGTTGTTTTTTTACTGTTTTTAGTTGCTTTGTTTGTTAGTTAGTTTGATTGCATCAGCGCTGCAATGTTTTATGGTTTGTGATGGGTATCTGTTGGGATTCTCTACTGCTAACCTTTGATAGGATTCATCATCCCGTCTCAAAGGTGTCAGGTTTGCTTAGGCAGGTGTGTCTATGAGCCGGTGGCTCTTGAAAGCCTTACCATGCTGTGCTCATTTCAAATATTGTTAGTAGTTGTGGTTCATTTTTGTCTATTGATGTAATCGTTACCGCATAGCGTTTCTTATGAAATGACTTGACATGTTCAAAAAAATAAAAATAAAAATACATGAAGTAGCCGTGAATAGGCAAAAAAGTGAATACGAAGCGTACAATTGGGAATCAGTGATGTTAATTTTTGGTAACACGGTATAGCGGTATCAGAGGACCGAAAAATCGCTACGTAGCAACGGATACGCTATGTAACCGCGGAGATTTAAATACATGCTATGTAGGTATTAAACCCTCTTAGCATGTATTGGCTGATGCCCAAAATCTCCATGCACATAAATCAATAGACACTATACCATGAGTAAGCTAATATGACACTGGTCACATCATTTGATAGGTCTCACATAGCACAACTAGGTCAAAAATAAAAATCTAATGTTGATGAGCTTACCATGTTTATTATTTCAACCTTATTAGGCAATGTTGTTTATCACAGTTAATGTAAAAGCTTAAGCTGTTAGAGAGATTGATGACTTCATTATTTACATTTTTTAACATGTCCCTTGACCTGTGGCCAGTCTTTCATAAGCGGGCTGAATAGGTACAAATATTTCAATCAATAGGTAAGCAGTGAGTTTTAAACACATGATCTATTGTCTGCTATGATCCCATAGTAAATTGTTAACCATCAACTCAAAAGTTTAAACTGTTACAGATATTGATAATTTTATTAGTTATATCTTCAACAAAATGTCATGGCCTTATTACCAAAGGATATTGGAAACTTTGGAATGGAGAAAATAGACTAAATAGTATCAAGTACAAAATCCATTACATGAAGTTGGATTATGGTTTTGTTGTTCCATTGTCCCTTTGTTTAATTATGTGGGTACTGAGATATGTTACATACTGTATCAGGCAAAAAACAACTGCACATACTCGCAAAAAAATATGGAAATAGGAAGTGAAAGAGACCCAGTTCTTATATTTTTAAGCAAACTTTAAGACAAGAGAAAAGGTGGTGGAGTCATCAACACGACAGTTGTACTTTGCAGAGGTTGGGGGTGGAAAGAAAAGGATAGAAAGTGAAAAAGGGGCATGTGTTTTTTTGGTGTGTTTTTGCCTGCCTTATTTTTTGCAACACCCCAATCCACGACAAAGGAAATCCAAATCTAACCCACGCAATGGTAACTCAAGTACTAACAGGGATGATCGAGCTGTAAGTTCAGACATTTTTGAAACTTGGCAACTTCTTGAGGCTAGGCTGCAAGAGAGAAAACGCTAGCGAATCTCTTGGTCTTAACGTGGATGACTTATCTTTGATCAGACCGGAAAAGAAATAGCCGAGTGCACATAAGCTAACCCAACACTTCTGACAGTTTGAACAAAAAAACAAGCAAAGGAAAACCCCCACCCCTCTCCGCACCCTGATTTCCAAGCATGAGTACTGCCCAACATTGACAACAATAAGTACCTAACACACACACACACTCTCTCTCTAAATAAAAAAATTACAGTAGTGTGTATTTGTTTATTAAGATGATGACATGAATAAAGAGACATGTTCTCTGCAAGAAGATGTTCGATTGGATAAAAAAGGAATCCAGAAGAGAGATTTTGTTGTTCCATGAGTGTTTTTTTCCTCTCTTTCTTTCTTTTTTTATTCTTTTTATTTTTTAATAATTTTGGATTATCAGGGTTGCACCACCTTATCTTCTCTCCCCAACATTCAGTTAATAACTTGCATACCCTTTAATATAATGTGTACTGTGTCATATGAAATATATTCGTTGATAACCAAGTGTCCAAGTGAAGTGTCCAAGTGTCTGGATAAGCATATATGCATCTCAATTGACTGATTCCGGAATTCTAAAATTAACGACGGAGCAAAACTTAAATAGCCCCACAAATTTTTTTTCCCGCTGACGTTGGAAAGCTAATTTGCTAATTTGAAAAAATAAATAAATCACTTGTTGTCATGTTTCAACTCAACCAACCTCTGGGAGTTGTGTGTAGTGGCCGGGTCCATGAAGGCTCATAAGGTTCAACCCTATCCCTTGGGAATATAAAGGGACAATGGGTCACCTGCACAAAAATGACAAAAGCGAATGCAGATCGAACCGGCTCAACCCTGTCGAACAGAATATGCCTTTGGCATTGGGAAGCTCGGTACAGATCCGGACGAATATCAAAAGGAAGCTACGCCCCGCCGTCTAAACGTTGGTCTCGTGTGTATGGCCCTCCGCAAGACACTCACAGAAAGGTCCCAAGGAGCCTACCGCTTAGATTGATGGATCCAATGGGCATACCTCTCGGCATATGTAATAGTCTACATACCAAGCGCTTACCAAGATCCGAGTTAGTGGATGTCGGTCTCATAGCGCTCGGTGGCTATCAGGGGCTCGGCACAATATGTGCCTGCCTGACAGACCGGACAGACCAGTAATTGTCCTTGTCAACCACCCAACATGCTTTGCCTCCAAGACCTTGCGGTTGACCGGGGAGTACTCCCAAACCAGTTGACTCTCCAAGTGTGGCAGGCGTGACATCAGCCGAAGCATTAGACATGACGTCAGCCGAAGCATAGTGTCTGCCCAAGACATTTTGGTCATATCACTTGGGGTGTCAGGTACGGATGGAGTGCGTGGGGCATATGGGGGGCGTGATAGACACACCCCACTTGGCCTATATACAGCACTCACCTACCACAATCGAGATCGCTCTCTTCTCATTGAATACCCTCATAACTCACTCTCTCTCTCTCTCTCTCTGTGTGTGTGTGTGTGTGAGAGAGTTTTCCAGTTCACTTTATCTTCTCAGGTCACTTACTTGACTGTCAGAGTGCTTTCTGAACAACCACCGTTCGGGTTTGGCACTAACACGGTTGTTCACGTGTGTAGGTTTTCTTCTCCGGTCATCAGTTAGGGTATCAAAAAGGTTCAGCCACCTCTCCACCTCTCTGTACCAAACCAGAAGGACCAAAGGGGTAACTCTGATGAAGTGCCTCCCACAGTGTGTATGATTCATACGTACATATATAATTGTAATTACTGAAAATGCAATGTCCCAATCTTATATATATGCTATCAATTCTTTTGGAACCAGTTTATACAGAGTTTTGCTCTGACTTTACATGATGTCTAAGCCAGTCGACAGTAGAATTAGTCTCACAAGATTAGTCGAGGTGCTCGTAAACTGTTCCAAACTCCTATATAAAAAAAATATATACAATTTCCCAAAGTGTGTTGGGCTGATCTCAGTTCTTTGTGAGGGTGTATTTGTGTTTACACACATGAGTATTCTAATTCTCTCTCTCCCATGGCCTTTCCACACCCTTCCTCATCGGGAACTGCAGGCAGGGTGCTCAGAGAAAAGAAAAATAATCAATTTGAGTATTGCAACCAGTAATGGTCCCACCTCCCTCGCTCTGAGTGCATGAGTTTCATCAATGGCTGCCCAAATTGTGCACCAAACAAAAGAGTCAATAGGCATCGTGCCAATTGCTTGGGCTCAACCTTTTCGAGCAGTCATTTTCTACAATGTACAGCCCACAGCCCAAGCAAATGGAAATTGAGTGTAGAATTGAAGTTTGTTTAGACCTCTGCCTCTTTGCAGTCGATCGCTAACTGGCTAAACTAGCTTCTCCCTCCTTCTGTTACATGGTTTTCTGTTCTTGGGTTACCGTTCATCTAAAATTTAAGATGGTGAACATTATCCTTTCGATCTTTCGTTGAGCTCACACTTTCGTTGAGCTCACACGGAGTTGATACCCTTAGTAGTAAGAATTTATTTAAAATAAAATGCGGACCATCCAAAACACTTTGCACAGCTGTGATAGGGCTTTGCAGGTGCCACATAAGACGTCACGTGCTGCCCTATTTGCACCCAAGTTTTTCTCATAACACAGGCTTCCAACAAATTTTTGGGCCTCAAATACTCCAGTTTGGGCTAGCCCATGCACTGGGACAGGGCCCCATAAAATTGTAGGGAAAAAAACACACTTCGGCCTTTGACTTCTGCTGGTATACATTTGCATCCCCTTTATAACATATAAATACAAAACAAATCATATACTAACTGGCAAGCTACAAGATCTGATGAAAAGGGGAGGAAAAGAATGAATGACTAGCAAAATACAGCTTCAAAAAAAATAAAAAAAACCACTTGTTTCATTATATGAAAAATAAGCATACATGCTGCTCAATGGATGGTTTTTGTTTCGTTCAGCCAAAGTTGTAGGGAAAGTCTTGCATGGTCAGCAGTTGCACGTACTATTAAGAAATATGCGATGAAGAAGATCTCGCTAGATTAGGTTGGCTTTGTGATGCCATACGAAGGTTAGTCTGGTCACAGACACAATGCCATTTTGCTCACATGGAAGAAATCTACCATAGGCACTGATGACTAGTATTTGAACAATATTTCCCTGACGTTCACCTGTTTTGAATCTTCGTGTCTATTTGGACAAAATATTTTGGCCTGAAAAACAAAAAGGCAATGTTAAGGATTACCTCAATGAGTACTCCCCAAAAAGGTAGTAAAAGATAAAGAGCTCGAAAAGGAATTGTGGTAGATAGCAATTAAAGAACGTTGATTGTGTATTTATTGCGTTGTGGTATCTGCTTCATTGCGTCTATAGGATCATCTTTCAGCCTTTAAACAAGCATGAATGCTGGTGAGACATTAGGTGTCAGATCAACGTTCTTAAACAATTACGATTCATGAAAACAGTGTGCTTCCTCCCCTTTCCTCCCAACCCCTACCCAAAAAAAGACAGGATAGGACTGTAATCCCAATTTCCTTTCCAGAAATTAAATGAATATGTTCCTTAAGTCCTAGTATAAGTGCAGAGGACAACTCCACAAGAAAATAGGGCGACTAAGAAAAACCAAATCCGAGGGCAGTAGAACCCTAAAGTCACAGCTTCCACCAGGTACATGAAATAGATGACAATTGAACCGAAAGAGCCAGTGTCATATAATTGACAGGCAAAATTGTGTATACATCACAATCAACATGAGAATATTATTGAACATGACGGTAATCTGGGTAAGGTTTTGAATGCTGGTCCTTGGTTCATTGGTGGTAAAATGAAGGTGCTAAAGCAATGGCAGCCTCATGGCCTTGATCAAGGAAAAGCTTCAACGAGTTCCACTCCGGGTTCAATTCTATAATGTTCCATTTGAATTTTGGAAAGCTATGGTGGTCTTAGCTATATAACAAGCTCTATTGGAAATCATTATATGCTGATGACTGGGAATGCAAACGTCTGAGCTTTGCTGAAGTTTGTGAACCTGGATTCAACCTTTCCTGATTCAATTGAACTCCTGTCCTAATTGGGATTCTATAAATGTGGAGATTAAGTATCCTTGGCGCCCTTTGAAATGTATGAGATGTAAGGTGTTTGGGCATTCGGATGACCATTGCCCTGCCCTCCCTAAGGTGGATCCAGCTCCAGCAGTGGATGTGATGGACAATTCTGGTACTGTAAGTTCTGCTAAGGTTGTGGCTAGTCCTCTAGGATTGAGGGTATCTGGTGATACTAGCTCTGGTAGGATAATGGCTAGCCCTTCTACTCCTGATAAGTCCGACTTTGCTAAAGCTGTGACTACCCCTTCTAAAGTGGTGGGGTCTAAGTCCTCTACTCGGATTTAGATTTGTGATGAAGCTGCTATTGATAAGGTCGTGAATCAGTATGACACTGCCCCAGGATTGGTGATTGTGATTTGTGACAAGCTCCTGTAGTAAGGGTCCTATGGTCAATTCTAAGCTTCCTTCAGGGGAAAATTTGCAAATTTGTATAAAATCCAGAGTCTGGTTTTCAGATTTACACATGATCAATTATTATGTGATCTTGGGAAGGATTTAGTTCAACAATTTTATGCTCTTAGTCATGCCGAGGAAGTTTGAAAAAAAAGAAGTCTACAGTGAATTGGCTTGCTTTGGGGGATAAGAATACAAGATTTTTCCATCGGCTGATGAATGCTCATAGAGTGAGGTATACCATTCTTAGCTTCTTAGCTATGTTAATGATCAACGGATTAGGCTTGAGGACCCTTTGCTATTGAGGCTGAGAAGCGATGCTTCAGCAATGCTATCTGCTGCTATTCAGAATAAGGTGGAGTTTAGAGAGGACCTTGTGCAAACTGTTTCTATAGATGAGATCTGGAATGCCTTAAAATCCATTCACAGGGATAAGGCTCCTGGGCCTGATGGTTTTAACTCTGCTTTCTTCCATGACAAGTAGGCTTTGGTTAGGGAGGATTTTGTGGCTGGGATTCTCTATTTCTTTGCAATTGGGAGAATGCAAAGGGGGTGGAACTATACTACAGTTACATTGGTGCCTAAGGTTGCTGCTCGTAATTCTATCAAGGACTTGAGGCCTATTGGTTGTTGTAATTCAGTTTATAAATGCATTACTAAGATATTGGCCGATAGGCTTCAACCCGTGTTGCCTAAGGTCATAGGGCCTTCCCAATCTGCTTTTATTAAAGGCATATCTATTATGGATGATATCTTGCTCCTGCAAGAGCTTGTGAGGGGTTACCAAAGGGCCTGCTAGGTGTGCTATCAAACTGGATGTGATGAAAGCATATGATAGTGTTGAAAGGGAGTTCCTTTTTGGGATCATGCAGTGTATGGAATTTCCTGTGCAGTTCATTAGCTGGGTCAGAGCTTGTATTGCTACTCCAAGGTTTTTTGTGATTGTAAATGGTTAGTTGAAAGGTATCGTTCCGAGGCAAAGGGGCTTGAAGCAAGGAAATCCAATCTCCCCTTACCTTTTTCTGTCGATCATGGAAGCTTTTTCTGCTATCTTGCAGTCCAGGCTTTTCTTTTCATCCCAAGTGTGGTGCTATTAACCTTTCTCACATAGTATTGCAGATGATATGTTCATTATTTGGGGGGCAAGTTCTCGGACCTTTTCAACCATTGATAGTGCATTGCCGAAAGGTAGCTAGACTACAGATAATCACAGGTTTTGGCTTGGATTGGGGGATCCCAGCGACTGTGTTCTGCAATGCCTAGTTTGCTTGTAGGTTGGCTCTGGGCTTTTGGGTTTGGCATTTGGCCTAGTAGATAGGCTTTGGTCTATTGTCTGTAATATGTTTTGATTGTTTCTTGTTTGGTTGTTTTGTAAGTTTCTCAAGGCCATTTCCTTGGGGTTTGTTTAGGCTTTGTCCCTTTATGAAATTGCCTTTTTCCACAAAAAAAAAAAAAAGAAAGTCATTTTTGTGACCAATGACTAAAAACTGTATAGCAGAAGATTCGAGACCATTGAGCTAGAACTACAACTATTCAAAATGAGGGATAACAGATTCAAACATCTGACATTTCAAAATAAGAATATCATCTGCTACGGTAGTGGAATCATGGTATAAATAATTGTCTGTACCTACAAAACTTTGGAGCTGTTTGCACAGGGAAAAAAACAGCTGCCTCAGGTTGAGCTTTCATTGCAGCCTCCAGCTTGATCTCCATCCAAAAGCTCATCTACACAAAATTGGTGCAAGTTTTCATACATTTTCTGCCACTGCTGGACCATTTGCATAGATCTTCTGTATTCCAGCTTTAGTCGTTCCACCTCCATTCCAGCTGCTGCTGAAGATCCTTGTTGCTGTATAGGACCAAACATGAAGGTCAGTGTGTATCGCTCCCAACTCCTAACTATCCCATTCCACTACATAATTATGCAGACTTTTCCCAACTTCTACAATCATGCAACTTTGCTGGACAGCATCGATCTGGTTCAAATTTCTAAAAATGGTGGGAAACGACAATATTATGGGTTGTCATATGAGTTGTAGATTAGTTTGAAGCAACCAGTGGCAGCAAATTCTTTGACAGTTTGAACAAGAAACCATAGTAGCCATTATTAACGAGTGAAGTGTGCAACTTATTATAGGACATTGTGAGTTCGGAAACAAGAAATCAGAATAAAGAATTGAACAGAGGACCTAAAACAACAGGAAAACAAAGGAGTTTATAGTCTTTTCCCTTCATATGAAATGTCCATAGTAGTCTCCATGCATTCTCTTCTTCTTTTCATTTCATTTTTCTAGGACATAAAGTTCAAGCATCAATAGATTATCATTACCATCTTTAGAGTTTAGAGCTCACAGTTTAATATATTTATCATGATAGTGACAAACCTGCTTTGGTATGAAAAGAATCAGCATCTTAAGAGATTACCCTTTTATTTGCCTAACGAATTTCTTCATGGAACTGCAATTTACTTTACTCCAAAAATGGTTACAGGGAAGGGGAAATACAACGAACTCTCCAAGGAAAATAATTGAAAGGTCAAATACAAACAATGTGGTTTAGGGATGAAATCTATGAGCACTGAATTCAAGAAGAAAATATTACCTGTAGTTCTTCGATTTGACTATTCATAGTGTGAACAGTGATGTATGAAGCATCCAGAGGTTCATCTGAAGTACCCTGGGTACCGAGATAAACCTTAATTTCTGCAATCTCATCTGTTGAATTTGCGTACTTCTCCAGTGGAGGGGGTAATGAAGATCCATGCCTTTTTATGGAAGAAAACTGAGAATTCAGTAACATCCGAGGGTTTAAGCAAAGTGGTGATCCAACAACAAGAATATTGTTAACAGGACCTGCACAATACCAACAGTCCTTTAGTTTGGCTTTCCCACTTGTATATAATGTAATCATTCCCTATCTAATCCCTATCTAACTTTGTTTCCCAAATGGTAAGCATCAAATCAAACAAAGAGGCATTCTTTGTATGGTAATCGTTTCTTTGCAACCACATGAACGTAAAACCTTGTGCATACATAAGTTATTGGTTTCACTTGCCTACTTGTTGTGCCACATCATAGCCATACAGCAGATGCGATGCGGGTGCTCGAGAAAATATTAAATATAATTACACATACTTGAGCACCTGAATTCTTTAACATGGAAATCTATAATCGATTTGTCAATATAAAGGAAGGGTACGAAGACTTGGCGTGGCTATCACAGCGCACCTAAATACTAGCAGAGTACCATACAAACCAATTTGAAAGGGTTCAAGAGTCATGTTGTTCAGGAATTGAAGGACTCAAGTGCAAACCTATGGCCAGTGAATGAAGTGGTTTGTAGAGTTGCAGGTCTGTCCCCTCTTGAGGACTGCACATTGGGGTCGGAGAGAGAGAGACTCTACAAGCAGAAATCTCCAAACCAAGACGAGGCATGTAACATGCTTCATAAACATTGCACTCAGTACCTGGGAAGTACATCCCCCTGTTCTGCAATTAAGCCTCTCGTAACTAATGAGCTCATCTATCAGTTTGGGATCACTCCAGTAACATGTCAGAACATGGAAAGCCAAACACCAATCCACCAAACACAGCCTCGTCAAGCGTGGTGAGTTGTCTACAACCAATCACCCACCAGCAAGGGACTTTGGTATAGTGCTCTCATATGTCTTAAAGCCGAATCATCTGTCAACCAATTAACCTCTTGTGGTCCAGCATTGACTCAGCATCATACCTCTCTTAGGCTCCCTTAACTAGCATACTCAACTAACAGTATCCACAACTATAGTTATTTTATGTTTGTTTTTTATATCCATATTCATTTTTTACCAGCATTTGTTAAATAATATAACTAGCTAATTAAGTTGATTATTGCAGAGATAGGCAACATACAAACAATTTATACCAATATATCCAATCCAAAAACAAACTATACAAAGCAATAAATCTCACCAAATGCAGTCGAGAAAGCAACATACCTTTTCCATGTTTGAAGATGCGAACAATGTTACGAGTTTTAGTATCCCAGACTCGAACCATACCATCCTCGTAGCCGGAAACCAACAACACTCCATTGGCATCAAATGATAAGCAAGTGACAGCCTTACTGCTCAGAACATGAGATTGTAAGTTTCCAAAAGGAAAAAGGATTTACAAATATCTTCTTGTAGTTTTTCAACTCCAAGATTTTCGATACCCCCAACATTTCCCCTTCACCAAAAAAGGTAAACAAATGATTAAAAGATGTTAGGTTTCTAACTATCCTTGTATCTATTGCATTGTTCTTTTTCGACAATTATAGTCAACTACATTTCTATCATTTAATTCGCTTCCACTTACGATGCAGATGGACAATAGGTTACGATGCAGTTCTATACTTCAATCATTAAGAAAGAGGACACGACAACTTTTTATATTTAAAAATTCTATTTGCTATGCAAACCTACATTATAACTATTAAATATTTAGGTTGGGACTCCCGTCGAATGCATTATCGATTGGCGGTGTATGCCCAACACATACACATGTTTTATATTACACTTCTGACCTAATAATCTGTAAGTTATAATAGTTAAAACTGAAAAGCTTTTAAAAATTATTAAAAAAATCATCTTGCCTTGTCCCCTGTGTGTCAACTATGGAAGACATTAAAATTTAATTGACATGCCACATGGCGTGTCCCATTAATGTCCCAACGTGTCCCCGACTTGTCGGGTGTCTCCGGAGTGTCTGACATGGATACAGTGATCTCTAGGTGTCAGTAATTCATAGAAGGAAAGCCTCAGGTTTTAACTTCTTCCCTCATAGGAAACACACTTTCTAACCATTCAAATTCCCCATTTTTATTGAGTTCGACAGTTACCCTAACGTCTATTTTGAGCCTCTTGAACATTCAGACGTGGTTTTCAACCCAAGGTCGAACTACATTATAAGAGTCGACCTATGCAGGAGTTTGGGACATATTTGCTGGTTCTCATTATCTAAGGACGGATACAAAAACGGGACATGGATACGACGCGACACGAAAAGGAAGATAAGTTATTGCTCTAAAATGATAGACACGGACAAATTCCACATATGCAAACTGCAGACATATATTATCTATTTATATCACTAAAAGTATACGTCCCAATCCCAAATAAGATATTCCCTCCGTCCCAAAATGGATGTCCAAAACCACTATTGACACCTCTAAAAATATCATCTATATTTCGTATTTTATACTATTTTTTACGATTTTAAAAATTTTGTTTAATAAAACTAAGCAAGATCTATCAAACAAGATCCATATTACATATATAATTCATTTTAGCTTTAAAATTATAGATGATTTTTCGAGAGGTGTGAATAGTAATTTTCGACATCCATTTTGGGACGGAGAGAGTAATTTATAAGGTACGATAAAAATGAAGAATCTAGCTTGACATGGGACTTGAGAAATCCTTAAATCAAAGGGCACGTGCGCGGCTAGGAATTCTCAAAGAAATCCTTAAACTGCAAATATCAGTGAATTTATTTGATTAGTTGAAAGAGTTAATTTTTTTTTTTTAAACTTTGCATAGGCTAGTGATATGTAAAATTCTAGCTTTTTATAATCACGTGTTAGCAAGTGTCTAAAAAGTGTAGATCACGTACTAATTTCTTACCAATAGACACCAAATATATGTCAGCCAACCTTGCACAGAAATTGTCAAACACATGTCCAAAGTCATCCAAATAAATAATATGGGACACGTGTCCAAGAGTGTCCAAGAAGTGTCAGAGTATGACGCATTGGAACGAACACATCACCATCTTGGCTTCTTCTAAGTGTCCGTGCTTCTTAGCTCATTACTATTACTTAGCATCATCATTTGATATACTCCTTCCTTCCCATTTTGTTAGTCCCCTATGAAAGGGCGTGCAATTTTCGGATAAAGAATCAAAATAGTTCCGCACATGATTTTTCGAGTTTCTTTGCACCAAATTAAAGATATCGATTAGTTCTTTAAATTGGTGCGAGAAAATTCAAAAAATTATGAACAATACTTCATTTTTTATAAAAGAACTAAAAACGTTCTACGGAAGTACATTTTTTAACGTCAAAAAAATACACGTTTTCCAATAGGGATCACTTAAAAAGGGACGGAGGGAGCGTGTTTTTGTAGGGACTATCAAAATGGGACAGAGGGAGACATGACATCAGAAACTAAACAACCCCATGAACCATCTCTGCACATCACAAATATGATGGGAAGAATACCATCACATACACAAACACTTTTATTGTATATTAAAAATATGCACTACATCCGCACTTATAACCTGACATGATTGATTGAGTTTTCCTCACATATTAAGCACAAGAAACTTGACATTCGGTGAGGCTTATGGCTCGACATCAGTGACTTGGCATTTGGTCACTTCACATGTGTAATTATGTTAGAAACATGCCAGAACCAGATTAACAATGACAAAATCAATGGAAGAGAGAAAATCACGCTAAACAAAATATACCAAATATGAAACAAAACGAGCGTAAAAGGAATGAAGCAAACACAGCCCATGGTCCAAAAAACAAAAAAACAAACAGAGAGTGGGGGAACTTCTTGATGACATAAGGGCAGTGACCTACATATCTTAAGCCACCATAAACTTAAAACAGTTGTAATACAAGAGCAGCGACAAACCTATGATCAGCTAATGAACCGATGATATGCATTCCATAGCTGTTGCTCGAAGTCCCTTGAGCAGTGAGTGCAGCTATGTATATCTTGCCATCTCTGCCTCCAGCATAGAAGACATGCTCGCCAGGGTCCAATGCAATTGTATCAATTATTGATGGGAATACAATATCTCTCAGTAGCTTCCCCTTAGATAAGCTCCAAACCTAATACAACATAATGCCGATGCAGCCATAAAATTAAACAATTGACAGTGAACTATCAAAAACATGCAGTAGGCAACATGTCACACCTTGCACGTTCTATCCTCCGAAGCAGACACTATAATTGCATTACATCCACCGTACCCTGTTGCTATATCAGTCACACGTAAAGTGTGCTCAGAGAAGCTATAATCATAAAGGTATTTTGCTTGCTCCCTCCGCACATCATCAAATATCCTAATCACCAAGCAATTCTCACTCAATAATTGCCACCAACACATAAGGAGAGGCGATGAAAGCAAAAGAACAGAGTAAGTACATGAGAAGTGACCAGACTCTGACAGCTCCATCCTCTGCCCCAGAAATCAGTAAGGACTGATCATCAGAAAATGCCAAGCACGTAACAGCTCTATAATGAGCATGCCACTTCCTAAGCAGTCTTCCAGTCGGAACCTACGTATAGCATGCAAAAGTCCATCGTCAAAGTAAATTCAAAGCTGTTTTCATTGTCAATAGCCAAATCGGGAAAGATGAGACAGGAACACGAATGAATAAATAAATTATTTACCTCCCACAAATAAATATCCCCAGAAACACCTCCTCCAACTATATATGTCCCGTCACTATTAGAAATGAGCGGATTAATAGGTTCGGATGGAAAGCTCTTAACTTCTGAATGAGGCTGCACAAAATTTCAAACGATCAAAATGAAGCAAGTATTCAACAAATTTCTAGTAGCTCAACTAATTTAAGAAAGCAGTGGATAAGATTACACACAGTAAGTATTTCAATTCTAATAAGCATTTTATCAAACAGGTTAGCTTCAAAGGCTAATCACTAAAACTCCAATTTCTCAAGTGAATAAAGTTTACGGTTGATAAGATTAAAAGCCTTAAGCGTTCTACTTCTAAGAAGCATTGCATCAAACAGTTTAGCCTCATCGTTACCGAGTCCTCTGTATACCAAATTTGCATATGATACCTTGTTCCAGGACCAGTAGAGGACGCTTCCGGAGGAGGCGGAGGGTTCACGGAGCTGAGAGGAGGCGAGGAAGCGGCCGCCGACGCATACGAGGCCGTGAGAAGGGGAGGCGCAGGACCGGTAGCGGAGAAGCTCGGCACCGGAGTGCAAGTCCCAGCAACCTATGCCGGCGTCCGTCGCCGACGAAGCCAGCACCAGCTCCGGTTCCATCGATTGAGATAAAAATTAGGGCTTTGTTCTGTTAGTCTGTAGGGAGAGTTTGAAGCCGCGCCTAACTCATCGCGCCAACTCTTTAAAGTCTTTGGGCTGGCCGCTGGCCCACTTGGTTTGGATAGTAACTACTTTTCGGGTCTAGCCCATTGGTTTTTAATCCGTTGATTGGCCCAACTAGTGGGAATGAAAGTTCCTTGCCAAATAATCATTTATCTTGTGATGTGTGTGCAATTCGAATTTTGATGAAAATATACACAATAGCTTCCGTTTTATTGTTTTTCTCTTTTTTGATGTTTCAGTAACCTTATGTTATAGAATAGCAAAACAAAATAAATAATAAAAAACTGAAAATCATATTAAAGGAATTATTTAATTTTGTCAATTCTAATCGAAAACTGAAAATCATACGGAAGGAATTATTTAATTTTCCCAATTCAAGTGATAATATGACATTTTGGAGGCATGTTGCTAACATCGCCGTCGTCATCTTATACCAAAATAATCTTACTATCTTTTGTAATTGTGTGCCCTGTTAGACTAACGGAGACCATTTATTTTCATCAATAAATGCCTATTACTGTCGAGTCAGGCCCGACCCTGAGATTTCCAAGGGCCCTAAGCACATAATCGATTTGTGGCCCTTCACATTTAAAGAAGCACTACGATTTCAAAAGATACAAACTAAAAACTTACAAGAATTTGAATGTCAGTCACAAAAATTACGTAGACATTACAAAAACTAATAGGTATCACTTGAACATCACTCTTCCTGCATTTTTAGAGGCAAACAAATAAATCAAACTTCCATAATCTAGTTTTGATTCGAAATCATTTTTAATGGATAATATTGCTAATCCGTTCAATCTTTCTTGTGACATGGTTGATCGAATGTAGTTTTTGATCATTTTCAATTTTGAAAAGCTTCTTTCCCCCGATGCTACTGTAATCGAAATAGTCAAAAGTATTCTATAAGCAATCCATGAGTTTGGGAAACAAATTTCGTTTAATTGCAAATGATTGAGCACTTCAATTGGTCTGTAGACTTCTTTTGGCAATATATCTTGCAAGACTTGCAACTCCATCAATAAATATCATCCATCAATATCAGAAATCCCACCATGTTTTAAACATCCTTCAAGGTTCACACAACCCGTCTTCAACGATTCATCACTGCAACTTTTCAAGTCAAACAAAAAGCCAAAGTTTGCCTCATACACTTTGAATTGTTCAAACCTATTCTTAAGCGAAGAAAGAGCTTGATCAACAATGTACGAGAAGTAACCAACTTTGAATGATTCTTGAGCCGACTGGGTCACCTCTTCACTAACAATCTCGTCAAATTGTTTCTTTCTTGAAATGATGCGCTTTTCAACAAATATAGGTTCAACTCCCAATTCACTTGCCATTTCTTTAGCTTGAACCATAGCATTCATGAAACCTTCTTCTCTATACCTTTTAAAATAGGTAGCAAGCTCGTCTAGTTGCTTTACGGCAACATCTATATCCATATCTTGACTTTGAAGGAGCTTACTAACGGAGTTCACAACAAACAACAAATTATACCAAATAACAATAGCACACAAGAACTCAAAACTCTCAATTTCATAAGTTACTAGGGACATAGCTTCACTTTTTGCCATCCCATCTGTGGTAGGATTATTGACCAAGTCAACCAAAGCATCTCTTATTTGTGAAGCATGATATCTTAGTGGTTTATAACACTTTCAATGCGACTTTCCCAATGCGTTTGAGACAATGACTTAATCGTGAGGCCTTCCTTTAGATTACCTTTCCAAATTGCCCATCATTGAAAGGAAGATGAAAAAAAATACATATATGCGTTGTACCACACCGAAAAATATTTTTGCTTTCGAACAAGAGTTGGCCATATCACAAAGCACAAGGTTAAGACTATGACAACCACGCTGCGTATAGAATGCTCTAGGATTGAGTTGAAGTACTCTTGTTTGAACGCCTTTGTTTTTTCCTTTCATGTTAAAGCTATTGTCATAGCCTTGTCCTCTCAAGTCACTGATATCAAGTTTAAGGTTAACTGATGCTTCTTGAAGTTCACCAAAAAGTCTCATCCCGATGTATCATCCACCTTCAAGAAATCCAAAAAGAACTCTTTCATCGTAATTGGACTTGTTGAAACATCCACACATCGTAAAACAAGAGACATTTGTTCTTGATGGCTTGTATCCGAAGTATAATAAAATATGACCGAAAAATATTTTGCTTTTTTGATCTTTGACACAATTACACTTTTCACTTCCTCGGTTAACAGTTGTATCAACTCATTTTGAATTTTGTGACCCAAATAATGGTAATGAATCTCGCCCTTTTCTATCCGACGCAAGTGCTCTTGCATTGTTGGCTCAAACTCGGCAATCATTTCAACCATGCTTAGAAAAAGTCCATTACTATCTGGAAAAATCTTCTCATAGCATCCACGAAAAGAAAAATTATTCTTCACAAGGGTTTCACAATTGCAAGTATTATCAATAAAACCCGTCTCCAATGTTCTCTTTCTTTGTTAACTTCTTGTTGTATACTTTTATCTATTTTTTGATGTTTTCCCAATCTTTTCTCCAACTCAATCCATTTTCTCATGCAAGTAATGTGCTCGTTACTGCTTTCATGGCCTTTAAGTCTCTCCCCAATATTCCTCCAGTCTTTAAATCCTTCGGTAGCCAATTGAGTCTTATTTACCTCTTGCTTAAACAACTTGCAACAAAAGCAAAAAACTCTATCCAAAACCTCCGAGTATATAAGTCATTTCCTATCAACTTTTTCTCCATTTGACAAGTGCCAAATGCAATGAACAGAGGAGAAATGCCTAGAAGAACTATCCTTGGGGAAGTTGACATCACAATCTTTTCTCACAGGACCTCTTTCAACTACTAAATCTCGCAATTTCTGGTCAATATTTTTCCAATTACCTGGATCATCGATATTTGAAATTTCACATTTCACATACATCTCATCATCTTGATTGGCTTCCCAACTCCCAAATTCCACATTTCCTTCTTCTTCATTTACCAAATTTTCATTTTTTTTTATTCACCAAATTTTCATTTTCATCACTCACCAAATTTTCAACTTCTTAATTTTTCAAGTCGTGAACTAATTGTTCTGTAGGTTTATCACTTTTAAAGAACTTGTCAATTGCTCCTCTTTGAAACTTGGCTAGTTGTTGGATTCTTTGCCTTTTTTTTTTTTTTTCTATTTTCATATCCAGACGGGTAACGTCTTTTAAGAGACATGATAAGCTGAGAAAAAAAAATCGAAAAAGGAAGCATTATTTTTATTTCTTATTCCTTTTTAACAGATTAATACAAATTTTATTGCAAAACATTAAATATGTAATGGTTTCAATTTAAAACTAAAAAAGTAAACACCAAGCACAACACCAAATGCCAACATATTTATTTTATATGCATCAAAAGATTAAAAATAATAATAATAAAGAATTGCATACCTGTTTGTTTTGGGATTATGGCACAAAACAATCACAAAGAGGAGAGAGAGAGAGAGAGAGAGAGAGAGAGAGAGAGAGAGAGAGAGAGCTTGTTGTAGGCTTGTAGTGACAATCAGAATCGATCCCTAAGAGGCGGCAATCAAAAGAGATCATCAGCCCCTTCCATTCTCATTTCTCCCCTTCCATTCTCGGATTCTCCAAAGGCGCCGAATACTGATAAGATAAAACGATGGAGAACAGATAACGATGCCTGCAGGGGTTTTAACCTTTTATATTTGTTCAATTTTTAAAATTTTTTTTCTTTCTAAAAGTTACACGTTTTGAGCTTATAATAATAGGTGGGCCTTTATTTTTTTTCGTGGGCCTACACAACTTAAGGTAGTTGGGGCGCTACTTAGTGGTTATTGGGTTAAAAAGAGTCCTAGGATGCTATATTAACCCATTACAGCAGAGGGGCCTTGTTTTGGGGGGCTCTAAGCCACCGTCTGGTGGGCTTGGGCCCAGGGCCAGTGCTGTGTTGAGTGGATATCAGTACGTTGCATATAGAATGAGTTTCAATGTTGACCAATGACATAGATAAAAGTGTGACACCAATAAATAATATCTTTAGTTTCTACCTCGATGATTCACACATTTATTAGAATGTCTCACAAAATTATGCATATTAGGTTATATTCACATAAAATATTAGTATATATTAAAAATTCATCAAAGTATTTCAAAAGTTATTGTAAAATCCATGTTAAATTGAAATTGTCACGACCCAATTCATTCCTAGTCTTTTCTTTTAGGTTCCACCAACGATGGCTCTCTCCTTTTAACAGATATGCTGCCAACTCACCTTTTTGAGTATTTGTGCACGTGATAACTTTAAAGATCTTTGTATTCATTCCTCCCTTGAAACTTGGGGGTTTCAACTTAAGAAAATCATTTGTGTTCAATCCTTCCATGAGTTGGGATGTTGGGTTCGAGGTTTGTGTCTGATTTGGTGGAAGGGGGTGCAGTATTGACTGGTTCTTGTTGATTCTTTGGTGTGGGTTGCGTTTGTGGTGGCACGACGAGTGGTTGTTCAGCTAGAGGAGCAGTAGTGGTTGGCATTGCTAGAAATCCCTCACTAATCCTACTAACTATGTCAATGTCCTTTATAACCTTTCAAATTTTTGTTGGTATGTTTATGTGTGCGCACCATGGTTTCTCTAAGTAATAAAAGCAAAGTGAGGAGAATTATACTCTAATCAACCACAAATAACAATAACGTAATACAACAACATTATTAATTCACAGTCAATTGTATTTACACTAAGGACTAGACTGAGTATATCATCTCACAACACTACTACTATTAGAACTATTCACATGGCTCCACTACACGTACCATACATCTTTTTTACATTATTCATACATGTCGCGTGAACTTGGACTTGTGATGTTCTTCAAGAATTTGTTGTTTAAGCCTTGGAATATTAGGAACACATAACCGATTCTGAAATCTCATCACTTGCCCATCTTTTTGTAAATTCTTGATGGGAACCTGTCCCAATCTGATCACTTATTTTATTCAACTTAGGATCCTCCACGTGCAGGAATTTCACTTCTTCCATTAATGCTGGCTCTACCATTACAATTGCACACATCGCTTCCGACCCTTTAACGGGTACATCCAAATTCAGCCTTTCCATATCCTCAAGTAAGTACTCCTTTTGAGTAGTAACGAGGTGATTCAAACTTCCAAATTGTCTTATGGCTTACAGCATCAGCCATTATATTAGCCTTTCTCGGACAATACTGAATGGTGACATCATAGTCCTTTAACAACTGGAACCAATGCCTTTGTCTTATGTTTAATTCCTTTTGAGTGAAATCATACTTTAAGCTCTAGTAGTCAGTATACATACTGCATGACACTCCGTATAAATAATGACGTCAGATCTTTAGAGAAAATGTAATGGCCTCCAATTCCAAGTCATGGGTCGGGTAATTTTTCTCATGGGATTTCAAAAGTCAAGATTTGTTCGCCAATCTTTTTCGTGTCGCATCAAAACACATTCCAAACCTTGACGAGAGGCATCACTATAGATTGCAAAATACGTCGACTTCGTCGGGAAGGGTTAGAACAGGGGTTGTGGTTAGTCGTCATTTTAGCTCTTGGAAACTTTCTTCATGACTTTCTGTCCAAGCAAATCATTCATCTTTCTTAGTTATGTAATACCCGTTCCGGGTGTTTAGATTTTAATTCGCATTTTAGAGTGATTATGTGATTTTGGCCTAAAGTTAATGGAAATAATAGTTGGAGGGGTGAAGTGTAATTTTGCCAAGATATTTTATTTCTTTTACTAGTTGTGTCTGATGATTGAGGGAGAGCAATCAGATTTAAGAGAGAGAGAGAGAGAGAGAGAGAGAGAGAAGAAGAAGAAGAAGAAGAAGAAGAAGAAGAGGAAGAAGAAGAAGGGGAAAATTGGGGGAAAAACCAAATTCAAGGTAAGGGTTTTGATTCTTGATCTTAATTTGATAATCTTTGTAGCTTTTGGGTGGTAGAATCTGGTATTTTACAATTGAGAGGGATGATTTAGGGTTTTGGTTTTACAAATTCGTGATCAAGATAGCTTAGAGTGTTTGGTTGTGGATGAACTCGAATCTGCCACGATTTTGAGCGAATTTATAGACTTGGTTCCTATGTTCGTAATTTTCTGGAATTTTTACTGTAGCTACCCATGCATGTCGTGAATGCTGTGTTAAATTTTCAGAATTTTATGAGAAACACAGAAAATTTGAAAAATGTTCTACCGAGCTGCTGTCGGGTTCGCGTCTGTGCAGGCAGCACTGACACTCTTTGGAAAAATGGGCATAACTCATAGCTCGGGTATCCGTTTTGCGAACCGCTTTTTGATTTGGAAACTAGACTCGTATACCTTCGATACTATGTAGGGTTTGTGCCTTTATTTCTTATAGGCAATAGCAGGTTTTGATTTGAAGTTGATGGTTGAGGGATTCTGGAAATCTGGGCAGCCTTTTGAGCTGAGTTTTTCATGAAATTTGCTATAGCTAAGCATGATTAATTGATAGGGGTTCTCATGGGTTTTATTTATTGATAAGTTGGTGATGTTTTAGAGTGGGAATAATTGAAAAATGTTGAGTAGATGATTTTTAATGAATTGTTGAGCGCAGACGGTTCTGCAGAATTTGTAATCTCGTGTTTTTGTTGTGTAACTTTGACTGAGCGTATCTTAGTCTTTCGGGCTCCAATTAGGGTGAATTTTATATCGAAATCTATGTATTGGAAGTCTAATTTCTAATGGTGGTGGTCTCATAGCCTAATTTTGAACCTATAGAAAGTTGTAGCCAAAGTACGATAGACTATCTAGCTGGATTTTACATTTGCTGTGCTGAATTTCTGAGTTTGTGCATGAATTCGACTTGGTTCTATTGCTTATAAAAATTCATGAAAAATCAGAGATTAACTTTGTCATGTGGTAGTGTTGTCTACCAAGTCTTAGCCCATTTTGATGCATATTCTAATTATGACGGATTTTACAAGTGTGTGTGTCCCTGTTAAGTTCTGTGTGTTTTGTGTGTTATAGCAAACGGTTTAATTTACGGAGTTGTTGGTTGTTGATTAAAGTCCATAGTGACCTTATATTTCCATATTTAAGCATTTGTGTTAATATTTAAAGATGATCATATGCTGATATGGTTTAGCTTGTGGCTAGGTGACAAGTCGGGTCATCGGGAGGTGCCGAAAACGTAAGTTTGGCATACTCCAGTCGAATTGAAGGTGAGTGTGTTTGACATGTTTATGTTCAATAACATATAATTGTGTTGATGATGTATTGTTGTGAAGACGGATGTATATCATGTGATGATGACGTGTTGTTGTAAAGATGAATGTATATCATGCTAATAGATGTTTTAGCTGTGGTTATGCATGTATGTTGTGTGTGAAAGTTGGTATCTGCGAAGGGGCTGTGGATTGGGTTACACCGCGAGTACGTTGTGTCGGCTAGCTACCGGTGACACGAGCGGGGTGTGCTCCCACAGTGACCTAGGATACATAGGATGTGGCAGACGTGCCACTTGCATGTGATTGGTTATATACACGTTGATAGTTGTTGTATAATACTGCTGTGTTTTAGATGTTGATTTGGTTGTATCTTATTGAGCATTTCTATGTCTCACACACTCCTGGTTTTCCTTTATGGTTTTCCAGATAGCAGGGGCTGTAGATGGGGTCCACTACCAGTCAACGTTTGGGGTGTTCAATTGGTGTCGTGTGAATTTTGGACATGTTGTCATCTAAGTACTTTTAATGATTTGTAAACAGAGAGTATTTTGAGCACATGTATTGTTTAAGCTACTTTTGAGTAGACGGTTGTTGGTGTTTGAAACTGAGTTTAACGTTGATACTTTATTTATATGATGAAGTCTTCCGCTGTGTTATTATTCTGAGTTTTTGTAAGGTGGTGTTGGGTCTTGTGTTGGAATGCCACGTGGCCGCACCGACTCGGGCCCACCACGGGTGCCGTTTGCGGGGCGGGGCGTGACAAGTTAGTTCTGTCAAAGGTACTGCTATTTCTGAGAAGCCTTAAACAAATAATCCACTTCACTTACAGTCGTCAGTCTTGGCCAGTTTATGACAATTTCAATCCTTTGCGAATATTCAGCTATCCTTTCACTACGAACAATATGCCCTAAAAACACCACTTTGTCCAACCAAAATTCAACACTTTATAAAATTTCGCATACAACTTCTGCTCTATATGAGTCTATTATACAATTCTCAAATGATTCACATGTTTCTCCTCACTTTTTGAGTATATCAAATATCATCGATGAGTAATATTCCAAAATCATCCAATTAACATTTGAAACTCGATTCATCAAATCCATAAAACGCATCAGGGGAATTAGTTACTCCTTTCCTTCCTTGACCTTCAACTGAGATATCATGATCTTATATTTATTAAGAAAATCGCTAGATCCTTGCATCTGGTCAAATAGATCATTTATCCTCGGTAATGGGTATTTATTTTGATAGTCACTTTATTCAATTCTCGATAGTCAATACACAACCGCATTGTCCCGTCATTTATCTTTACAAACAATAGACATACCGGATAATATCAAAATTCTGGCGAATAGGTCAAACATGTAGTAAATCAACCATCATCTAATCAATTCCAGTTCTTAAAATATACCATGTTATAGTAATTCCAATTCTAGTGTATAGAATTGACTATGAGCACATAAGATATCCATTACTTAAATTCCAATTCTGAAAATATAACATGGCTAACAAGAATAAAAAAAATGTATGAATATATCGTGGATATCAGTTTCAGCAAATATACCATAAACTATCATGTGTTGCAAATATATATTGAATAGTAATTGATTAGATCCCAAAGATTTGGTAACAATAATATAATAAATTGAAGAAATCAACACAACTATAATATAATAAATTGAAGAAATCATCATTATGTACATTTCAACAAACAATAATGAACTCCGACTCAATCACCAAATCAAAGGTATTTTGGCATGCTCCAATCGACAAATCCAAACTGATCAAGAAAAAAGATTAAATGGGGTTAGATGGAGTCACTTACAAAATCGAGCCATGCAAGAATTGTTCCCTTCTTCTTCACTGTTTGATGTAGCAATGGAGGAAGGGAGTGGGTTCTTGCCGTCTTTTTTTTTTTTTTTGATAACCGAGGAACAGCCCTGCAATAGGCCACTAATTGGACCCACTGCACGACCCAAACCTCGGAGGGAGCTGGCGCAACCCACACCAGTCAGATGCAAATGTGGGATCTTGGGTTTTCCTAAAAAACATTTTTAAACAACTTCAGGTGCAAATGTGGGTTTTGGATTATTGGGGGTTGCATGCTCCGATTGTCTTCAACAAAAAATGCAACAATAGAGGGCTGGTGTGGGTTTCTCTGTTTAGGGTTTTACCCAAAAACCATTACAAAAAATATATAAAAGTGCAGATTGGGCTTCCTGTTTGGGGATTCGGTGAGTTATTCAGGATGGTGTGCCCCATCTCTGGGAAAAAAAAAAAAGGCTTTTCCATTGGGACTTGTAGAGTTTTTTTTTTCATCCCAAAAATTTATGCTATTTATATAAGAGAGAGTTAGTTAGGCATCCTATACGAAAAAAGATCATTGTGATTCCATCTTATGAGATTTGAATACTTATGATTACATCCTGAAATTCAAATAAATCCTAAAATACCCTTTCTCTCTCCTAGTTTTCCTAATATCTCTCTCCTGATTTTTCTAATATTTATCTCTCATTATATTGCCTAATATTTATCTCTCTCTCTCTCTCTCTCTCTCTCACTCACACACACACACACACACACACACACACACATAATCTTCTCATCCACAAAATCTCAAAACAAAATTAATAATAAATAATCATGACATTTTTTACCTAAAAACACGAGTCATGAAAACATGTAGATTAATGCACCACCAAAAATCATAAAAAAAAAACTGTGAAACATATGGTAGATTAATGCACTATAAAACCACAACTCAAACCCAAACTATGAAAAACACGGTTGATTAGTGTACCATAAACCACATGAAAATATGGTTTACGCCCAATCACCGAAGTACCGAAGTGGTAAACTAATAAACCATCTTTATTGTATCAAATCACCCAATATGGAAAATCAACAAACCATGTTAACATGTCGTTTATTTCATATAATGAAAATAGTTTATTGATTTATCACTTTATTGTATCAAATCACCAAATGATAAATCAATAAATCATATTCACTGCGAAATAACCATCTGTTAAAGGGCATGTGAACATGATTTATTGTTTTACCATTTAGTATAGATTCACCATTTAGTCTTTTCAATTTGATTTTCAAAATCTGAAGGTGTGATCGGTGGACATGGAAACCTAAATGTTTGATTTCATATACTTGTACGTACAAATACACCAATGAAAATTTTCAGTGCAATACCATAAACTATGATTGACTTTAATTCACGTATAAAGCAAGAGATTTAGAGATTTCAGATCCAGTTTAGCAAAAAACTCTTTAAAAAATATTTTAAAAAAACCACCATTTAAGAAGATAGCGAAAAAAATCTTCACCGCTAAGGATGGCTTTTTGCGGCCGTCATGACCCAAACCAAGAGGTCGGCGATGAGAGGAAACAACGACGAGAACACCAACATCAATGAGATCGCTAGAGAGGGGCTGATGATGAAAAGATTGGCGAAGGGGGTCCAATCGTTTGGAGAGGAAACAACAATGAGAACGCCAATATCGATGAGATCGCCAGAGAGGGGCTGATGATGACAAGATCGACGGAGGGGTTTGATCGTTGGGTGGTGGCAGCAATCGACGTACGGCGATGGGTGATGGGCGGCTGTTGGAGGATGAAGATTAGGTTTAAGGTTCAATATCCAGAGGTAGAAGAAGAAAAGAGAGAGTAATTATGGGAAATGATGATTTCGTCGGACTTGTTTTAGTAGTGAAATATTATGAGTGATTGTTCCCTATTTGAATTGATTCTTCATTAATGGTAGTAATTATCTCTTCTAAAATACATAATAGGGGCACAATGGTCCAATTTCAATTTACATGATGAAATCATAATGATTCAAATCCACTAGAAGATAGCAAATTAAAATTAGTTTAGTCTTTGTAATATATATAAGGGTAATATTGAGTTTATTTAAAAGTGGGGGATGAAATCATAATTGTTCAAAATGACGGGGATAAAAATATAAGGTTGTCTTATACTTCTCTTATTTTTTTATTGCAAATCCAGTGCCTTGAACGATGCAAGATTTGACAATGCAAAACTTGACACCACGATGCAAGATTCGACAAAGCAAATTTGGTGTCAAGTTTTGCACCAATAAATGGCTTTTTTAATTCTTTTTTGGTGTAAAAAGTTAGAAACGGGTGAACGTGAACTTCATAAAACAGTTAACTATCACTTTGATCACCTCTCAAATGTTCTCATGAGTGGACTTGCTCTCTACAAACAAAAATCTTAACATGAAAAGTTTCCTTGAAATGATCGAGGAAATAAAAACTAATGGTCCAAATTTATAATCATGTACGTCTGGACCATTAATTTCTCTTTTGTAGAATATTTCGGAAAAACTTTTCACATTTTCCCTACAACTCTTCTAAAGGAGAACCCTCGCGGTCACTTTTTAGATGTATTCCAAGCCCAGGCCTACTGAAGAACAGAACTTATTAAAAAAATTGGTGTCAGTTTTGAAGTGCATGCGCTCTCTGTCTATGGAAATAGGTAGAAGAATATTGAAAAGCACTAACACCTACTCTTAAAATAATCTGCTTCTGAAACTTGAATATTGAGCTACTTGCACGTATATATATGTCACTATATAGTACAAACTTTACATTCATTGTCAATAAAGTGGACTACCAAACGAAGTGCCAATATATAAAGTGCCTTACAAAAGACTAAACGAAGCAAAAAAACACAAGTCTTCTAAAAATTCATAGTTTTCTTCCTTTTTGCTTTTTTTTTCTCTCAAACTTTCAAAAATGCTATCATGATCCCATCCTTTTTTCTTTTTTTTTTATTTACGGACAGGCGTGTTTGGGCTAACTTACTTGCACCCCCGACTAATATCCTACCAGACAGACAATTCACTCTGGGACGATTGGATTCACAAGAAATGACTATCTTGCGGTCTGATCCTTAATAATCGAAGTCTGGACAATAACCGAACTAATCCTCGGCACTACATTACAAAAGACTAAAAGAAGGAAAAAAAAAGGTCTTTTAAAATTCATAGTTTTCTTCCTTTTTGCTTTTCTTTTTCTTCTCAAACTTTCAAAAATGATATCATGGTCCAATACGGCTGTTAAGCAACACAGAAACACAAACACTTCCCCTTTTTAAAGCATCTCTTTACCTTATGATTCGTTTATCACTTTTATTATTGGTAGTAGCCCCTCCACATCCCACTACCTTTGTTTTTTCTTGTTTTAATCCTTCTAAGATGCACATGCAACTTCCAATCACGTGACTTGCATACATCTTTTGATAAATCGGTATCCGGCCAATTAACTTCTATAAAAACTAGTGTAGCACAGAAATTAAGAGAAAGTCGAACTTCAAACCAAATGCTTGCTACAGCCTACATGACTTATGTATGGATCCGGGGGGCCTGTAGTGAGTGAGCTCACTATATGTGTGTAGTGAGCTCTTTCGATCGTTCGATCTGAGATTAACGGTCTGGATCGTCTTACACTTTAAAAAACACTTTTACATTTATTTTAACTCTAAGTTATCTGGGCCGTTGATCTCAGATTGGATGGCCGAGAAAGCTCACTACACGCATGTAGTGAACTCACTCACTACAGGGCCCCCTGTTCCCTTATGGATATGATGATACATATAAACAAATTGTTCGAACCGAATAGAGACACTTAAACATAAAATTTTGAAAATTTTTCAAAATTTATATTTTTTATTCGAAGAATGCATTTAAACTAGTAATAGAACTAAGCCTAAGTCGAGTCGAGAAAACTAAATAACGTAAAATATATATTTGAATTTAACTTGTTTAAATAATAGGTCACGGTGCAAAGAATATTATTTTAGTTTATTTGTTTTTCTATGCTTCCACAAACCGGGGGAAGGACAAAACAAACATTGTGTCAAAACTAGGGTTAGGATTTTTGGTATAAGACAAAACCTAACCATTTGCCCTATCAAAACATTTCTTATCCTACATTCTCTCTCTCTCTCTCTCTCTCTAAAGGTGAGTGGTAGCACTTTCCTCTTTCCTTCTCTTCTTCCACATGCATGTTGCAGACTCAGTTTTACAATTAAATAACACACACCATGGAAATACATAAACAAACAAAAGAGTCAAGAAAAGCAAAAGCCAGAAGGCAGCAGGGAAACTTTACTTGTATACATATGGGATATTGGGTAAAGGAACAAGGAAGAAAGCAATAAAAGAGAGGGATTTTTTTTGGGTTAAAGTTTGATTTTCCACACATGCACACTCACATGTACATACATAAATATACAAATGGGTATATATATACACACAACACACACAAAGGGGCTGACTGAGGGGGTGCTTGGCTTCTGTCTGCACTCCTCTCAATTTCTTCCAATTTATATAGTGCACTTTTGAATTTTTTTTGTAAAATTATTGAAGAGTGGTCCCTGCAAATTAGGTGAAATTCGCAATACGTTCGCCACTGTATGTGTGTGTGTGTGCCAGTCAAAGGAGTGTATGTCTCTTATTCATGAGATATTATTTGTGATTTTGGAGTTTTACATATTGAGAGTAGGAGGGAGAAAAAAAGGGGAGAGGGGATTCTGTAGTGTGGTGTCGCACTACAAGAGTTTTCCTTATTGTGTGTGTGTGTGTCACAGTCAAAGGAGTGTATGTCTCTTATTCATTAGATATTATTTTCATTTTGGAGTTTTCCTTAATGAGAGTAGGAGGGAGAAAAAAAGGGGAGAGTGGGTCTAGTAGTGTGGTGCCGCACTACAATCTTGTAGTGCGACATCCAAGCTGTTGATTGCGCAATTAACGGCTCAAATTTCAACTTGGCACTTACATGATCCGAGCCGTTCATTGCCGAGATGAAATCCGAGTCATTCATTACCGAGATCAACGGCTCGTGTGCCGCACTACAAGATCCCCGGATCCAGGGAGGTAGAGGATGGAGAAGGGGAGGATGATCCAAAGAGGGTTTTAAAGACTTTGATCAGATACTTAAAGCAGGAAAAAGGCGAAGGTTTTCTGGTCTTCAGAAGAAGCATAGAAGCTTTGATAGAAACGTTTCAAACACCTCATTTTTTGTCACTTCTTTTGTATTTCTCTGTCATCCAAGAACCTAGCTAATCAACTTTTCTAATTGTACGTACACCCATTTTTGTATTTTTTATTGGAAATATTACTGTGATCCTATTATAGTAATAACTTATTTAGATATCATGAAACCATTTTATGTAAATTGTGGGCATTTTGACCATCTAATACGGTAGTGCTAGTCCTCGCAACCATATTGGTCAATGCTGTTACCTATGGGATTCATATTCAATTGTTAAATTGTTTCACGACTTCTTGATCGCTTCGACAACTTCTCCAAATATATTTTATTTTGCTAATCTTAGTTATAAAAAATTTACGAACGTTACACCCAATTTCTGTAATCATATACCGTGTACTTTTTCTATTATCTTTAGCCAAACCGCCATAACTATTATTTGAAACCTTGGTATTGAGTATGATATATAGAAAATTATAAATCTTATAGTTTTTTGTACTAGTATTTTTGGATTTGTGATGCTTTATACTCATGTTCCCATCTTGGGTTTGGGTGGTTGACTGTTAATTTCAAAACCCAAAAAATTGAGATCATCAACTTAATCAGAAGAAATGATGGCCTTTTTTTGGGACAAATCATGTGTAAGTATATACTTTCTTCTTGGCAAATGTGGTTGTCATAATTACAATAATTACCACAATAATGGCACTACTTATTATTTTCACCACTAGATTTTCTTGGAGAAATGGACATCATTAGTTTTCTTTTTTCTTTTTTTTTTTCTTTTTTTTTTTACCTAGTTGTTCAAAATAGGAGTAATATTCTTTTTTTTAAAAAAAAAACTCGATTTCAAAATAGTATTCTGATGACACTGATTCGTGAGATCTTCTATGTCGTATAGCTGTACGGACGGATCAACCCATTAATGACTGAATCAGTAAAAGTCCGAATAGAAAACTGCGCCATGAACTACCCCTGAAACCTTTCTCAGCTTTTCCCACTGTATCTCTCTCTCTCTCTCTCTCTCGTGTTGTACAGTAATTAATGTAACTGAAACCTTCACATATGAATTATGAAAGCAAGGAGAAGAAGAAGAGATCCGATAACCGAGGCAATAAAATTGCAAAATAAACTTCAAAAAAAAAAAAGATGATGCTGATCATTAATTAAAAAGATTTTGATCTGGGTTCCAATTAAATGATGATATGGGGTTACGTATTTTGTATCTGTTATCGGTGATATGGTCAGGTTTTTAAATATCGACCCATATATGTTAGAACTTATAAGTATCAGTTTCGTGTCTTCCGATACACTACCGTGTGGAAATTTTATATCCAATTTAAAATTAATTGGTAATGTGTGAAGAGGTCGTTCATTTTATTAAGTGATCACCTATTCTATCCCTAAGCAATATTAGGAGTGATTTATAAGCTTATCGACGAGTCCCGTTTTGTTTCGTCCATTCCCAATTCGTGCAGGTCCACTTCACAGACATTATCGACTATACTCGAAAGTTACGAGTGATTTAATTAACTTGTTATTTTTGGCATCACTAATAAGTTCTAAGAAATTCATGACCATTACAACTGATATTCCCGCTATATATATGTATCACAAAGTATTGTCGATACCATAACACTACAAGTATTACTTTTACGTGTGTTACGTGTCCTGATATCTTTAAAACCTTAGATACAGTCTTATATAGGCCGATACGTAGAGGGATGGGAACAAAGATAATAAACCTCACTTCAAGTAATATATACACAAGCATTCATACACTCACAAACACCAACAGACATTTCTCAACAATCTGAGTCTCTCTCAGACCCATGATAAATAAATAAAAAAAGAAAAGAAAAAAACAAGATCACAATCTAAACCAAGAGAACATTAAATTTAATTTCTCCCAAAAAAAAAAACAATTTAAAAAAAAAACAAGGAAGAGAAAACCCAAAAAAAAAGGAAGAAAGAAACTAACATGGGGAAGGAGGCATGAGATTTAACCCTAAATCATCCTTTTCCATCGCCAATCTCGCCTTCTTCGATTGCAAGTGCACTCCGAACAGCTTCGTCCGAGTATCGTTCGCGTCTTCAATCCTCGCAACCTGCTTAAAATTAGGGCTAGAGGAATACAGATTGTTTTGATGATGGTGATGATTGATCCCGAGAAAATTATGATGATTTTGTGCCCTTTGAATCGCGAAAGACGGCGGCGGCGGCGAATTGGAGACAAAGAGAGAAGAAGGGTTATAAGAATTACTAGGAGCAACGGGCTTCACGTGATTCTGAACGAAGTATATAATGTCATTGTATAGTTTCTTCATGTGCGCGAGTTCGGATATTAGCATGTTGTTGCTCCGCCTCAGCCTCTCGTTATCCTCCGACAGCGCCGCCGTCACCGATCCGCCAATGTTAGTAGTCACGACGGTAGTCCTAGCAGGCGGAGGCGGTGGAGGAGGGGGAGGAGGAGGAGAGTCACACCAGCTCGGAACAAGCTCGTCCGAGCCGGTTGGGGATAGGCTGGACCGGGTGTTGTACGGGAAGAAACTCGGTCCGTTGCCGATCGGAGAATGGTGGTGGTGGTGGTTGATGGGCATTTGTTGCGGCTGAGATGTTTTCCTGCGGTGGATCTCGCACAGCAGATGCTTTTCTCCCTTTTTGAAGTACTCGTTTGCGAACTCCCACCTGTCTGGTACAATCTTTCTAAAACCCTAATTTTCCAAAAAAAATAAAAAACAAAAACCCAAAAACCAAATCAGCTACCTTACTAGTGTTTAAAATTACACAACACAATTTTTTTATTTTAAAATACTAAATTTATCGGTTGATACTATCCGATATCAACTGATGCAGCTATAAAAAAAAATATATATATTGATATCGACCGATACATGACCGTATATGGAGAGGGAACGTACGTAGGTGTTGAGCTGGCGAACGAAGCTGGAGAAGTTGTTGTGCTTGAAGTAGTTAGGGAGGAGGTCGCGGGCGAACTCCGGGGGGCGCCAGACGACGAAGGTGGAGTCGTCTTCGCCCCAGGAGACTATGTGGTCGGTGTTGGGGTCGTCGACTAGCTGGTAGGTTTTGGTTAGAAATGGAGCTGGTACTGATTTGTGTGAGTCGAGAGAGAGCAGTATCCCCTCACAGTTGTCCAGCATCAACGCCATTCTAGAGAGAGAGAGAGAGAGAGAGAGAGAAGGGTTTTGGTGTTGGGTTCTGGGTTTGTAGTTGGATGGATGGAGTAGTGAGGGGACTCAGTTGTATGTGAATTGTTTAAGACTCCTCGAGGGTGTAGTGAAAGAGAGAATATGTGTCTGTCTGTCTGTCCAGAACCATGAAAAATAAGGGCTTTTCAAGACAAACCCGTGACCCTACTCTCTCTCTCTCTCTCTCGGTGAACTGATTTTTTTTTTCCTCGGTAAGGGGTGTTTTGATCAGCTGACGCGTATATCAACTAATCATTTTTTCAGTTAAAGTAACGATAAATCATTCACGCTGAGACTAGAGAATTCACACTTACAGTCCTCTCCTAAAAATCAAAGAGATAAACTTATTTACGGATGTTTGCGCCACTCATTGTGCATCCCACCGTGCAAAACTGCAATAATTTGAACCGTTAATCTTATAGGCTTGTAAAAATAATGTTTCCATGGAAGAAAAAAAAAAAACTAATAAGCGCAAGGGGAGTGGTGGGAGGGAATTGACAGAGACACCCCTCCTCCCCTTCCTTTTTATTGTCTTTTTAGGAAATCTTTCTTTCTTCCTTCTTTATTTTCATTTGTCTTTTATCCTTTCCTACTAACCAGTCAATGCCTCCTTTTTTTTCCTTTTTTTTTTTTTTTTGGCAAAGGAAATTCAGTCAATGTACGACAACTCTATAATGGAAATTGATAAGCACTCCTTTTTTGATGTGAAACAAAACAGTATTTGCAAAAGCTATAATTTCCCTTAAAAAGGACCAATTTTATGTGCTCAGTATTGACATTTTAACTTAATATACAGCAACTATATTTGCATTGTTCATCATCTTATTTTAAGCTTTACATTTTAAATTCTCTCAACTAACAATTTTTTTCCTAATAAAAAAGAGATTATTTGGCACTACATTTTTACATGTCAAACACTAATATCGTGCCAAATCCAAGTAAGATTCAACTCCTCATTTACTAGCTTGCTTGGAGCATTCTTCGAATTCAAATTTGATCAATATTGTTGTTACCACATAAGAATTGCCAGCTCCGATTACTCTTAAACCAATCAAACTGGGAGTGAGTTTGGCTTTTCTTAATAGGGTTTTTTTTTTCTTTCACTCAATTAAGGATAGTATATAGTCAAAACAAATCGCGGCATGGCCTAGATGAGAATGGCTTTTTAGTTGATTGTTCCAAGTAATACTCTAATCTAGCAAACCCTAGTTTCAAGGGCGGACTCATGTTGTGGCAAGCGGGGTCAGTGGATTGAAATTTCCTACTGCCGTGTATATATAATTTTGGACATTTCGGTAATTTTGTCCCATATCTTATACATTATTCTATATATTTGCCCCAAAGTAACATAAAATAATTACAACCTTGCTCAAATGATTCTAACGAATCACTTCTGATCTTTTGGTTTAGTATTATATTAGATACACTAGAGAAACTTGACCCCCCTAATAGTAAATGATGCATCCGCCCTTGCCTAATTTAAAGGGCAATTCGGTCACTTCACAAGCAAAACCCTTGTTTTTTTCATTTCATTTCATTTGATTTGATTTGATAGTGTAGTAACTTCAGCCAAATTAAATAGAGAGCAAGAAATGAAGGAGCTAGAAGGTGCATGGGGTTTCTCACTTCACGTCAAACGAGTGTCCTTCTTTCTTTTCTCTTCAATTTTGGAGGTTTCCCTTTGTTGTTTAATGTCACCAAACCCATCACCCTCTCCCCAAATTTTCGAATACACCCATCATTTTCTGCTGTATGCAGAAAGAGTTAAGGGATACATTGAACTACGTGATGCGATTTAAAGCCTGTGCTAGTGTGTGTGTGACGACATTTCACCTTCTTCTTCTTCTTCTTTTTCTCCTGTTCCTATTTCTGCTTCCTTCTCTCTCTCTCTCTCTCTCTCTCTCTCTCTCTCTCTCTCTCTCTCTCTCTTCTTGTTCTTATGTCTTCTCTCTCATGCATAATATTCCAAACTTCTTTTCCTGTACAGTGTACACGGTCATGGTGTCCGGTCCAGTTTATGCGTACCTCGACTAATCTCTTTCTCGATCCAGTCAAAGACAGACCGTCCACACAAGAAATCACAAGAAGTTGTTATGGTCTACAGGGATGGAGCCGGGAGTACCAGTAGGGGCGGTCGCCGCTGCAAGAGAAAAAAAAGAGAGACATCCTACACTCCATTTTCTGATCCAGCTTACGTATACCTCGACTAATCCATTTTCTGATCCAGTTAAGAGTAGGCGATCCACGCAAAAATTCACAATAAGTTACTTTCTTGTGTCTTAAATCCAATTATCGAACTCTAGTAAATAGTGTAGGGAGCAAACCAAATACACCAAAAGGTCTGTAAATATTCCTAACTTCAAAATCATACAAAAGGGGACATGCATATGCTCTCTGACCACTACCTTTAGTGACTACTATTTTGCATATTCACATAAACAGCTAGGTTATCCTATAGATAGGCTCCTGTGCTACTGCTTTGAGCCTCCAACTTTGCCTTCTCTCTTGCCTTTTTATTTGCTGACGTGGCTCAGGTGTTTGAATTATTGGGCCATAAAGTTTCCATAAATAAGTGGGTAAAAATATTACTCCACTATATCAACTTTTTCTCTCTCTTGACATTTTTCTTTCTTTTGCATTGGCAGTTTAGAACCAAAAAAAATGTAGCTTTTTTATTTTTATTTTGTAAGATTGTTGTGGAGTCATGAACTTCCATGACATTTCGTTTTATAAAATTAAAAATACATTTTTTTTTCATGAAATAACAAGTATGCATTTGTTCATGCATTCAGTTGTAGTTAGTAAATTTCAACATTCTTTTTTTTTAACGATTAAAATTTTTATTAATCTTTGAAGGATTACAAAGATTAAAAGGGTAAGAAGAAAAAAACTTCAGACCCAAGGGGAGATCCCCTCAGTTGGCAAGATGCCAACAAAAGAGTACAGGATACAAGGCAAAACCAAAGCAAGAAACAGACAGAGAGCATCACAAGGATGCCAAGACATTCTTGAGCCTAAAAAGGAAATCATCCATCGAGTAGCCTTTGTCCCCCAAATTCGGTTTAACCCAGAGAGCAATTCTTATCTTGATAGTGTTTGCAGCTCTGTGCCAATCAGGAGCTTCCTTTTCAAATATCCAATTGTTTCTCATATTCCAGATTGTCCACAAAATCGCCATGGGAGTGACTTCCCAAATCATCTTCTTGTCATTTTTCAGATCCCAATCTTTCCACCATTTTAGGAGATCCACCACTGATTTGGGGGTAGCCCATTGGACTCCCCACCAATCTAAAATTTCCATCCACAAGTTTCAAACTACGTTGCAGTGCAGTAGAAGGTGATCAGCAGATTCAAGTTGTAATGAGCAAAACTTGCAGATGGCATCCTCTATATTATGGATAACACCAATATTAAGAAGAACCTCAGAGGATTTAATTTTCCCAAGGTTTTTTTTTTTTTTTGATCACCCATTTTTTTTTCCCAAGGTGGATCAGCCAACAAAAGCATTGAACCCTATAAGGGGCAACATTTCTCCAGATAATATCAAAGGCATCGTCAGTTACAGTAGAACGAGGACTTGCCAATTCATAGAGAGATTCAACATTCTAGTGAAGTTCTTGGCGTAATTTTCTTATTCCTTTTAACGTGAAAATGATAATAAAAAAAAATTAGGTGAGCACCCGCGCTCCATAGTCTCCTACACCATCGTTACGGAAAAAAAAAATGTACAACGGTTTGACTGGTCTTGAAATACTTGCTAACGTAATTATTTTAAGACCATAAAAGTCACACTCTTTTTCATGATTTTACTTTTTCATGAACCGTTTTACCTCAAGCATCCTATTCTAATTCCTTCCTCAATTCCACAATTGGTTTCAAAATAAAACAAGAGAGGTCAATGTAATTCAAACTATTTGTACTAAGGATATAACGGTCTTTTATTCATCAAAAAGTTAACACTATTAGTCCAAATTTAAAGGCAATGGGCCACCGGTATTTTAAAGTAAGGGATGTGAGAGTAATTTCAAAAACTATATGAGGGGTTAGTTTATTTGTCAGAACTAGAGGGGAGGTCAGCGTAATTTATCCTTCTAGTATCTATCAAAACTTGTGTTCCAAGTCCAATTTCGAACAACGGGTACTTAAATTCCGTGCAATTAGTGGTTGCCACCAAACAAGGATGGGATGGAACTTTGAAGTAAGACATTGATTCGTTTCATGATTGTAGAGGGACATGACATGGCCCAAAGTGAAAGAATAGGAAAATGATTAGTACTAATTTCTTTCTTTTTCGGCTCCACGGTCAATGTCTAAACCAGTTTACATGCATCTCGATTAATGATTTCTCCTCCAGTCTGGTCAATTGCAAGTCATCTACGTTAAACTCGAGAATTTACGATAAATTATTCTCTTGCGCCCTGTCCCAAAACAATAGGAAAATGATTAGTACTAATTTCTTTCTTTTTCGGTTCCACGGTCAGCGTTTAGACTAGTTTACACGCATTTCGATTAATCCTCTTTTTCAGTCAGGTCAATTACAGGTCATCCCGTTGAACTCGAGGATTTACAATAAATTATTCTCTTGCGGCCTGTCCCAAAAATATCAAACGCGATCTAATCGATTGTGTAGCTTGCAAACCCGCCAATTAACCGGACTAACTTGAGGTTAATGATTACAAATTATTACCACAAAGATACTCAACTGATAATTTGCGGATCATGTCTCATGATACTCATTATTGAGAAAACAAAGTTTTAAACTGTTCTATTTCCCCACACCCTTTTCATCATTTCTCTCTTTTTGTGTTTTTTGGGTCTTCTCCATATGCAAATCAACTGTAAATTAAAGATGATCACTTAATTAGTATCTTATGATTCAGCTCCCTATACCCAAAATTGGTTTTTCAGTTTCTCAAATTTCTAACGACTTAAAAACCAACAACTTTGTTTAATCCAAGAACATTGCACTGAGTAAATAGTCATTAATTAATGTCACAGCCAACTAATTTGTGACACATATTTGTAACAAAATCATACTCCTTCAGTACCAATTTATGGTCCCTCGTTATATTCTAACCGAATAAAAATTTATTTATGTATTGAAATTGACAATACTTGTAGTATTTGTAATAGGATTCTTATTTGATAAATGAAGTAAAAAAATTCAAAACACTTACAAACAATTAAGATTATAAACAATTTAAAAATAACACGAACGTCAAAAAGAATTAACAAAGTTGAGACGGGTCAATGAAGTAATACAGTACAAAGGTTTCAAATAATAGTCAAAAACTAAGATGCTCATTATCTTATGTATAGGACAATTTTATCAAATCTAGACAATTAAAAACAGTAATACTCCCTCCCTCCCAAAACTTTTGATGAAAATAATACAAAATTTTCAAGAAAAATTAAATATTTTTTTAACAAGTTACTAGATATCAACAAGTACTTTTAATTTATGAAAAAAGTTTGAAAACTTTCTTTTCAAAGACTCGTTATTTTTAGGTTCTCGTTTTGCAGACCAAACAAAAATTTTGAGACGGTTCGGATTGTGCACTACAGATAGGGTTGGTCATTTCCTCTGACCCGTTTGAATCCGATCCAATCTCCGATTCGAACGGATCGGCGATATGAAGATCTGTTTGGAGATTGGATAGGATATGGGGATTTTTTTTGAAAATATTTGGGGATTGGGTAGGGGGTAGGGGGTAGAGATAGGCATGTCCCCGCCCCGAATCCGCTCCGAATCTATTCCCCGATCCATCCCCGCCCCGCTCCGCCCCATCCCCGATCCTCCCCGTCCCCGAATCCCCGAATATAGAAGTCTATTCATGAGTTTTAAAACTTTTGGGTCACACTAAATTTTCTCCAAACATTTTATTGATAATTGACCTTTTGTAATACAATAAATGTGATTAAATAAGAAATATATCACTATAATTTGAATACATCCCAACTAGGTTGACATCTATTCAACTATCAATCATATGTATTCCTTAAAATAAATACAAAAAAATGCAAAATAAAAACAATATTTTTCCAATTGAGCCGTTGATTTTGTTGTTCCTATTGATGAAATCAATTGTGTAAAGTTTCTTCTCGATTGAGTTTACTTTTCGTACTTTACTTTATCTTAGTGCTTCATATGAAGTTGAAGATCACACTACTTAAATACTCTTTTATGTTATCTTGCTTATGGTTCCTTTCGTTTTCAAATTAGAAATCCAGTTGATAGTTGATACAACTTGCATTGAAGCTGACAAACACTTGCGCTTGCACATGAATACCGTGTCGTGTCGTGCCAACGATAAACGTACCGTGCTCGTTCCGGCTTGGCCCGTTCGACACCTCTACTTGTATTTTGATTTTAGCATTTAATTTGTAATTGAGATTCTAGATTTCTAGTAATCTATTTTTTCAAAAAAAAAAGTGATTGGATCTCCGAATTCCCGTGGGAATCCCCGTTTCCCATTGGGAGTGGGGATGGAGGATGAAAATAAAGCTCCATTTGGGATCGGGTAGGGGATGGATATGGAAAAGGGGTTTGGGGATTGGGGGTGAAGATAGTACTCTCCAGCCCCGATCCGTCCTCATGCCCATCCCTAACTACAGGTTCCGGGATTCGCACAATCCCCAGACCCGTTTGCATGTGACATTTGTAGTACTAGTAAAATAGTAGCAAGCGAGAGACATCAACTTCAAGTTCCAATATTCTTCCAATAACAAATGGGAAATTAATAAAAACAACACTGGGCCAAAGTCTGAGAAGAAGACCTTCTAAAAACTATACTACTCTCTCTCCTCTCTCTCTCTCTCTCTCTCTTGCTTTTTTCCCTTCGTCTTCTGCAGTCTGCACACACACCCTCTCCTCTTCTGCATGATCTGTGAAATTTGTGCAGCGGCTGACATGGAGACAGAGTCCTATTTTGTAATTTTATGCAACACCTTCTCTCTCTCGTGAGTCCTCTTTTGTATTTTTCCCTTAAAACATCTCATCTGTTCAAACCGGAGACCTTGCCTTGTTCATGGTACATGCATATATATAGGAATATTAGCATTTACCCTCCCACCCTCCAAATATTTACTCTTTTAACCCCCTACATAAATTTCACTGGACCTTCGATCTTTAAGAATTCAGTGCACCCCTTCCATTGGGAACCAACAGCTTCCATTAAGTGTCAAATAAGAATAAATTTTTTCCAAAAAAACAAAAAATTCAAAATTTTTACATGAAGTTTGAGCACACATCCAAGGGATATAGTGTCATCTTCTTCTTCTTCTTCTTTTTATTTTTTATTTTTTTATTTTTATGGTTTGAAGTCAAGACTGTCCAGACCAGTTTACACGCACTTTGACTACTCTTCTCTCCGGTCTGGTCAAAAGCAGATCATCTACGCCGGAAAGTTTCATCTTGCTTTACTCAAATGTGTTACTTCGTACTTTGTTATGGTAAACACAAAGTTGTAAATCAATACTCTCTTAGGGTTTCCCTGAAGGAATAAATGCTCCCTCAACCGAAATATTTATCTGGTTTTATATAATGAGTTCATTTATTTTTTGAAAAATACTTGATTTTTTTTTTACGAAAAAAATACATTATTTTTTACGTCCTCGTAAAAATCAAACAAATAAATCGGGGAAGGAAATAGTGGAAAAAAATATTAACACAGTACAGCACTTTGAATTTCACTGTACAATTTGAAAGAAGAGAAAGAGAGTGACCAGAGAAGATTCTATTCTAAATATTGAAAAACTCGAATCAGTGACCCCACCTCCTATAACAGGATCACTTTTCAAAAAATAATCACTATATGATAAGATCAGAATTACATAAACATTAAATGAGAATTCCAAGGAGAGACAACGTAGAACGCAGACCGAATAAAGATTAAAATAAAACCCCCAATTATTATAGAATTATTCTGACATTTTTGAGTAATTAACAAATGGGTTTTCAGTTTTATATTAATTTCTCTTTTGTCCATGTAATTAAAATATGAAAGGGTAGAATCTTTACATGTATCATACCACGACAAACTACAAAGGTTCTTTTCTTCTGTTTCTAGGCACACTCTCCCTTTTGTCCACTTTACTGCTAAGGGCGAGGAAATCAACATTTGATACCCATTTTTTTATGCTTAAAGCTTGTCACACTTCCAATAAAATACTTATCCAAAGACATGTACATATATTTTTAACGGAAAATTCTAAAATTAGTTTACTGGACTGAGAATAAGACAACCCTTTGACCGATAGAGTGTATTTTTTTACACTTATACTCAAACCGGTCAAAGAGTTGTCTTATTGTCAGTCCACTGGACTATCAATAGAAAGACCGTTTCAAAATTTAATTACATCTGTTTTTTTATCATTTTCTTTGGTCATAAGTTCAGAGCTCAGGGTTTTAATCCAAGGTTTTTTTTTTCCGAAGTGTCTTTGTTTTTGGGTGATCGTATTGATTGTAATATGACGGCTTGATACGGAGTTGAGAAGTTTGGAGGGTAAAGAAGCAGCGTCAGTTTATGGCTTGTGTAGTTGCGTGTTTTGCTTGTTCAATAAGGATTATCCAAGTTTTTGTTGGAGGAGGAGCATATGATGTGCTTCGAGAGGTTGAGGAGGAGACTACGGTTGCATTTGAAGCAACGCCTTTATGTGTTTTGTATGAAGGAGGTATGCCAATTAAAGACTATTTTGAAGAGTTAAATCGAATTATTTTTTGTTATGCTCCTTTTGGATACTCTTATGGAGGCCATTTGGAGTGCTTCATGTTGGTTGTCACCGTGGAGATTTGGGTCCATAATTCGGTTTCAACTATTTGGCATATGTGGCTTTTGCATATTAACTCTGGAGATTTTGAGCAAGTCTATTGCATCAATAATGGATGTGTTGGGAGAATGGTGCTTGTTCGAAGACTGTTGCTTGTTTAATTGGTCCATTAACACCATGGTGGAGTTCAGTGTTTAGCTCCGAGTGGAGCTTGAGCAGATCTTCGTTTGCATCCTTTAGGGGTGTGTTGGGTGGATATAGCCCGTTTGAAGATGGAGACTCAATTTGGTGCATGTGCGGCTAGGTTTTCTGAATCGTGTTTGCAAGGTCAAGCAGTCGTGCTTGAGCCTTGTTCATTGGTGTCGTTGTCAATCGACCGTGTGAGGCTACCCCGTGAGGGGTGTTTGAAGAAGAGTGGTGTGGCGAGAGGATTGCTATATGGTGATAATTCAATGGAATTTAAGTCAAGGTGGAGAATTGTTGGAATTATGCCTTGAATTTTAGACGTTGAAGAATACACAGAAGTTTGTCGCAAGCAGTCTGCATTTTTGGACCCGGGTCCCTGATGCAGCACACATCGCAACCGTCCATCTCCAAAATCAATGATCTAGAATCGCTGATTAATTCTTACCGATAAAAATTAATTTTGACCAGTAAGAAAAACGTCTGCTTTCGGACCATTAAAAAACTTTTGAATGACTGGGATGATGCGCTACACGGTGCAACACATTAAGTGTTTAGCAGCCCCCCTTCGCACATCATAACTATATGCATATTTCTGTGCGTATAAATGGATGCCATGAGAAAATGGAGGGGCTTCCGATATAAATTAGAAAGGACAAAGGGGTTACGAGTTTTTTGTCTTTGTAGAGAGTGCAATGACCGTTCTTTGGTCCTTTCTTGATTTTCTAATGGCATCTCTCTGTCCTAATATCCCTCCCAAAGTACTCTCGCACTTGCCCAAATTCACACAAATGCATTTCACCTAATTTTTGAAGTGAGGGATTAATTTTAGAGCTCTAAATTGATTTTTTTTATATATCTCTAATGAGTTTAATTATAAAAAATTTGATTCTATTTTTTTGCACAATAAATGTCATAAAATACATCCAGTAATATATAGAAGTCTATTTTTTAACATCAATATCCTAGAATTTTCGCAGTTCCATTCTTCCTCTTTGATTGTGGAGTTGCGGTGTTATAGTGGATGAAAAGTTAAGATGAGCCAACAATTGGTATATAGAAGGGCTTTTGGCAAGTGGAGTGGTAGCCCAGCTACAATAAATTCGGTCTTTCAAGACGAATTCGGTCTTGAAATTAAACAAAACATTTCGTCGTTGACTCTTTTAGCGACGAAAAATTTCATCGTCCAAAGTTTCCCAGGTGTTCGCGACAAAAAAATTGTCGCCAAAAATAACATTGGTGACCAATTTCAACATGTTATTCATCACCAAATGTAACATGTTGGCGATGACCAAACTAGAAAAAGAATTTCAACTTTATTGTTGCTCCTATCAAACCCAAGACCTCTGGTTTCCCAACTACCATTATCACCACTAATAAGCCAATTGATACTTCGTTGATAGTTTCGCAAAATTTAATATATATTAAAAAAAATTGAATAATTTTCAAAGTAATCTATTTATAAAATATATAGATATACACAACAATAACATAACTCATCTAGTTCCCAACATTGGAGGTATAGGCGGGGGGATGATTAGAGACAGACCTAACCTTTTGTAATATGCACAAAGTGTCTGCTCTCAGAATACCACTGAAATAGTGGCCCCCGTAAACCTCCAAAAAACTGAGGAATTTCTTCGCCAACGGGTACCTTTTTGGCTAGGAAACTCATATTTCGTCGCCAAAACACTACCTTTTTGCGACAGAATCATTTGGTCGCCAGATGGTACATGTTGGCGATATTGGATTTCGCCCTTGATAGAACCTATTTAGCGAGGAAAATTGATTTCCTCGCCAAATGGGTATCTTTTGGGTTTTCTCGCCAAAAGGAATCCATTTGGCAACGAAATCAATTTTCCTTGCCAAGTAGGTCCCATTTTTTGCGACGAAATCAATTTTCCTTGCCAAATAGGTCCCATTTGATGACGAAATCCGATTTTCTCGCCAAAGGTACCATTGGAGATGAAATTTGGATTTCGTCACGAAATTTCATCGCCAAAAGTGTTTTTTGTTGTAGTGAGTAATGGGCAACCATATATAGATATGTAATATTTATTTAATATAGCACTTATACAACAAATGAGCTAGCTAGCCCAACGAAAATGCTTAGTTTTGCTATTCAATTGGTACATGGTTCAAGTCTTGAGGCCTCGATCTCTTTTCCCTCTCCACAAGAATATTTTTTCCCCTCACAAGTTCGTCTTAAGCCTGAAAATCTCAGGGCCGGCCCTGTTCCCAACAGCCCAAACCCTAATACATTCATTCCCAATATTGCAATTAATGCAACACCCAACAACCCATATGAGCAACCATGCTACCGGAAAACTTCTAACTAGAAAAATTCCGTCAGTCATTGCCAAAATCACCTCTGAAAAGTTGTTCTTCACCTTGATTGCAGTCTTGCACTGTAACTCTGTACCTCCTTATGAAAAACTATTTTATGAAAAATGTGTATATTTACATTGTTATGAAAAACTGTTAGGATCAAACCTTTTTCGGGGTTTTTTTTTTTTTTTTTTGGGTGATTCCTAACGTGGACCTTTAAAAACACGTTTTAAACACATTAAACGGTTCGGATCATCAAAATTCGATCGGGATTTATGAGGATCGCAGATGACTACAATGAAATCAAATAGTAATGCTTCAGTATTAGTAAATTTCAAGATATGAAGTGCGCTTGCTTAAAAATATGGTTGCTATGGGCCCGGCTGGCCTTAGAAAAAGAGCCCTCTTAAATGGGCCCGGTTAGCCTTAGCGAGCCCTCCGACTCAGTACTTGACTAAAACAGCATGTGTTTTGGCAACAAATCCCATCAGAACTCCGTAGTTAAGCATGCTATATAGATTATGAGAAACGACCTGCATGAAAGATTGTTTGATTATCAACAGAAGGGTTGGAGCTGGAACTCTTTAACTTTTGACATGTTAAGTTGTACTAGGGTATATGCAATAAAGATGATTGGAAATTGATGTACAAAATTGAAATACAGATAAACTTGATTGATTAGATAAAGACAAGGAATCTGCTAATAGAAGTTGGTGATTAGAATAATTGAAAGGGTTTTGTTTCCATGCAAAAGTAGCTTTGAAAGGGGACATTCAAAAAGCAACTTCTTTGAAGAGAAATTTTTCAAGCATAGTTTCCAAAAGGGATTTTTCATGTATATATATAAATACATGACTTTGCATGGTTTCTTATCACATAAAGAAAAGCTCATTTTGACAACACTTTGGAGTTACATTAAAAGGAGAGAACAACAAGGTTTGTCTTTCCTCCCACTATCTTTCTCATCTTTTTCTTCTTTTTTTCTCTCTTTTTCATCCTTTATAGAAGATATCTGTGTTTTCAACTACTACACACTTTGAGCTTTCTTTATGTGTGTACATTCTCCATACACATAATGATTAATCAAGTGTTGGAACACTATATATACATGAAAGATAACACTCATAAAAATACGTATTTTCTTTTAATCGGCAAAAGAAAAGAAAATTTCATTATCGTAAAGATGAAAATGAAATATGTTCGGCAATAAAAATATGTATACTTACCTCGATCTTGATGGCAATGCGTCTTCCCCATTGATCACCATGACTTGTCCTATCGCTTCGGAGTTTTTTAGATAATCCCCTCTTATCTACAATGATATATGAAATTTGTTAAAATAAAAAAATAGGTAGAACCTGAAAATAGCATGAAGATTAGTGATCAAAGCTAGCATTTGACATAATGTCCTTGAAATAGATTCGTGTTTTGGCATCTAGAATTCCAAATACAATCGAAGCAGCATTATAATCAAATGCTAGCTTTGTCGATTCAACCGAAGCGGCATTACAATCGATGCAAAAATGATAGATACACTCCCTCCCCAGCCACTCCCTACCACTCCCCCTCTCACATGTGGTGGGATCCACGGTGGGTCCCACATGTGCTGGGTCCCACCACATGTGAGAGGAGGAGTGGTGGGGAGTGGCTGGGAGGGAGGGAGTGTATGTATCATTGTTCTAATCGATGGGTCTAGCAAAGCAAACATATGGAAAATTCAATTTAAAAAAAACAGACAACTGCTGAAGTCGATTCAACCGAAGCAGCATTATAATCGATGGGCCTAGCAAAGCAAATATATGGAAAATTCAATTAAAAAAACAACTGCTAAAAAACACACATATATATGTTTACACAAAAATATTCGTGACTTTGTGGAATAATCACGAAAAAAGTGATGCATATGTTTATTCAGTAAGATGTCAATGAATGACACAACTGTACGCAAATAATCCATCAAAAACTAATAAAATAAAAAACAAATCAATATTTAACGACAAATATCAAAAGAAAATAATTGCAGTACTCAATTTGTCATTACTTAATAATGTTGATGTCGTTTTGTACTTGAGACCCTTTTAACTCCTTGTAACCTTCTTCAATTATTAACACAATATTTTTTCGCCGTTCAAAAAAATAATTTTGAGCAAACCAAATACATGTTATGAAACCATTTTGTTAACAAATTCATGTACGCGTAAATTAATTTCTTGAAGAAAAATTATTTAATTTTTTTATGGAATGACTTGACAATAACGTTTATGAAAAGATTAGTCAGAACTGTAGCACACAAGAATACTGTATTAAATTTCTGTTTGTATAACAATATATATATATATATATATATGTCCTATCAATCGATACAATTTGATTGGTGCGCGACCGACATTCGACCACCATGGATTCGTTAACAAAATTGAATAATTATGACCAAAACATGATTAACCAGAAAAGTAAGATCACCGAATGTCAAAAAAGAAAGGAAAGATTAGAATGGTGGGATTTTTGTATATTTGTGGCATAACAAGGGAACATAAAGGCTGTTGGATCACATGCACATCACCTTTCTTTTTCTTCTTCCTCCTTCTCTTCTCTTTTTACACTGTGGCTGATGAACCTTAAATGAAAGTTATCTGCTCTAAGGGTTAGTCCACTTACTTGCTAGTTGTCCTCCGCAGAATTGGCCAGGATTCGATTCTTGGAGTTAGACTTTCAGAAAATAATTTCTTTGGAATCTCGTAGTACACGGTGTGGATGGTATGTCTTTACCCAGAAAGGGGAGGAGATTAATCGAGATGCGCGTAAGCTAGCCGGATACCCTGACCTTCAAAAAAAGAAAAGAAAGTTACCAATTAAAAGGGTCCCCACAAAGCAAGGCTGCTGCTGGCTACTCCCCCCAATCCAAGGGATTCCTGTTGTGAAGATCAAAACCCTAATTAGGGCCCTCCATCACCTTCACCATCATTTCATGCATATATGAAAGACCCACCTAGATCTCTTTCTTACGTCCATTATTTGGCCAAAAGTAAAGCATTGGTATAGAGGTACCAAACCAAAACCAAGTCTTATGTCCCAATCAACTGGGATCGGTTACATGAATCTTTTTATTCATTGAGCTCTATCGAGAGCTACATGTTTTCTAAATTGGAGTAGTCATGTTTTGCTAGCTAGAAGTATGCATGAACTCAACTTTAGATGACAATGAGTTTAGAGAATGATCAGGCTTATAGTACAGTCTTTGATGTATTCCTTTAGTTGTATGAAATATTGTGAAATTGTAAAACCTATAACAAACTCTAACACTCCCCCGCAAACAATGAATTAAACGAGATGCCTTTTTCAAGAAAATATAGCTCTAATGCAATGTTCAAATAATTCAGATTAAGTAGCAATTAGTATTTTTGTTGTACTTAATTAACAAGTAGAGATATTTCATATACTCCATCCGTCCCAAATTGTTAGCCCCTTAAGGACTTCATGAGTACTTTACAAAAATACGTTCAAAACAAACTTACACAGAAATACTTAATTGCTTTTATCCAAAAAATTATACGACTATTCATACTTGGCAAGTCGTAATTTGGGACGGAGGGAGTATTATTAGATTCAACTCAATTGATGTAGAACAAACTCTTAATTAATATGAAATCTGGTGAAATTGATATGGCAACCCATTTATCAGTTTCGTGGAGGGGTTCGTATTATTGTAGAATCATTTTTTCCCATTATTTCGTAGGTCCAGATATTTGAGTTACTCTGTTTTTTTCACAAATTCTTATAATCATGTAAATATTATTGCCACCTAACAGTCCACTTAGAGAAACTTTAGGGTGGTCAATCATTTCGAGAAAATGCTTTTTCAATTACCTAACTTCTTTTACTTTAGGGTAAACAAATTTGACCTTTGACACAATTACAGACAGTGATCAACTATTGTTCAGGAAGTTCACACCAAGTGTTTTAGAATTTACCTTCAATATATCCAAATGATAAGGAGCAGGAATGTTGTTTTCTTTAATTTGGGTTTTAGAGTTGTACGTTCCTATCATTCCTCTTTCTGAAATAAGAAGCCTAGAACAAAACTTCCGGACACAATAGAGTTTAGAGCCGTCCGATGTATTGAGGTCAAGTGCATCGAACGGCTCTGGATGCACTTGTGTCCAGAGTTAAGGTTTTGAAATTGTGTTCCTATCATTATTCTCTCTCGAAACACTCAATGAATAGTTTCCCAAACCAATCAAGAGTTTTCTTTAGGGGGGAAAAACATCACAAATGCTTTTGAAATCAATTTACCCTCGTAAACGAAGACAAGATTGGGATGTATGGGTGATTCTAATGATGGATGTCATCATATGGCTTGCTCAACCAATCACATGTTACGGTATCTCAAATACAGGCGAATCATGGCTTTTATAGATTGCATTGCTAAGGAATGAGGTCGTCATATGGCTAGCCCAAGCAAATGCAGGGCTCATAGGCGAAAATCAAGGTTCAAGGATCTTGCAGATGTTCAAAATGTAGCCTTCGAAAAATACGGAAGGCTTAAGCGCAAAAGATTGCATATCATTGATGATAGCTATAAAGATCGTTATCTGGGACTCGGGGGGCCTGTAGTGGGCAATCACGGCCATTCGGATCGTTGATTGCCAAACGGACAGTCGTGATTGCTCACCACAGGGGTGTAGTGAGCTTGTTGCCCCCCCGAGTCCCAAAAGAACAAACCAAAATCTGTCAAATTAAACTTGGAAATAAAAAATTCCAGCGAAAGAGAAGTACCTTCCTCGAAAGAATGTCAAGAACTCCCTCAGAATAAAACGCTTCCTTGAAAGAATCCATATGGCTCAGAGCAGGAAGTCCGGCAACAATACTTGGTTGTGTGTTCCTTTAGTTGTTTTTGCAATCCAATAGGCATTCTTTTTTGTTGATTTTTTGGTTTATTTCAGGCCGTCTCCATTTCTTGTACCTTATCCTAATTTATCAATGAATTTCTTTCTCTTGCTAAAAAAAAAAAAATCAAGGACAAGAAAAAACAATCACAAAAAACAACTCCAATGGGAGCCTCCATGCATGACTAGTTGAACTATTGACCTCCTAATGAAGTGTGAGAGAATCAGCTGGCAAATTGGACCTATCCATTTGGGGAGCGGGGACAGGGTTGTAATCCCCAATTACAGTCGTCCATTCGGTAATCAACGGCACAGATTTTTCTACATCTAAATACTTATCTTTACGCGGAGATAACATGACGATAATTTGGACTGTTGATTGCCGAACGGACAACTGAAATTGAGGGACTACAACCCTGTAGTGCTTTGGGGCACTCTAGGGTCCTCTGATCCATCCATGTGTACAAAATTAAGATTCTCTCATGTGATGCAAAACAGACTACGCAATGTTCTCCTGCAATGATCGAATCTATTTATCTTAAAATTATTGATGCCTACGCTATCCATGCAAAAAGTTAATTTGATCAGACATCTGTATCCATTTGAACAAATAATATTTGTCTTAAGAGCAATGGATGGTCGAAATTTGATCATCCGTTGCTCAAACGTAAACATAATTGAATTAAGCCTTCATCGATGCTCAATGAACTTTTTTTGCGCAAATGATTTGCATATCGAGGTCATGAGTCCTAGCTAGCCATTGAGGAATCATCGTATGAGAGGATCAAGGCTATTACAAGAAGAGGCATTAACTACTACTGAAATGATTTTCGATCGCACTTCACTTTCTATTTGACGCACTTCAAAATTTGAAACTTATATCGTGCGTAATTTTAAATGCTAAAAGAAATATTTTAAAGTGCATTTAGGGAAATGAGAATGCCAAAACCATTTTTGTTTGTACCAAAACTTTAGTGCACAAAAGGCTTGTACCTTGCATATGGTACAAGGTTTTAAGCACTACATTTTTGGCACAAACAAAAATGGTTTTGGCACAAACAAAAACGGTTTTGGCATTTACACCACCCTCCCGCGTATCTTAATTATACACGCCATACAGTATCAAATTTATGGCTCCGTCACTACATTGGATAAAGATACAATATACAAATACATGCATGATTAAAATATTTAAATAGCCCCAAGTGTTAATCAAGTTGGTTGGTGAGTTTGTTCCCCATACAATTGATCAGGGTTCGATTCTTGGGATCAGGCCACAAGAAAGTATTTTCTTATGAATCTCGTAGTCCCGGCGTGCATGATTTGCCTTTTTTTAAATAAAAAAAAAATAGTAATGTTTTTTTTTTTTAAACAGTAATGTTTTTTATATACCTTTGATTGGTACAGGGAATGAATTAGTCGAGTTGCGCGTAAGCTGACCGGACATACCCCAGACCGCAGGGATGGAACTAAAGGTTGCCTATAGGCTACCATCCCAATTTAGGAAAAACTAAAATTATATTCTTCTTTTTTTTTTTTTTGAACATTTTTGCCTACTTATCTTATCTGGCCCCCCATACATTGTCATATAAAAAAATTACTATTAAAAGAATCCAACCTTACAATTTCAAAATCTTGTTGTTCATATTATGGCCACCCATAAAATCCTAGTTCCGTCCCTGCAACTAACTGTCAAATCGGGAAAAAAAAAAAAGAAAAAAAAGGAGAATATTTAAATGAATATACACATACTTCTACGGCATGCATTGGATGGGATGCAAAAGTAAGAAACAGGAAATGGAAAACGTAGGAGGGAAGACTTTTCAAACAGAAACACACGAGAGAGAGCCCATTGTGCATGACAACGTACATGTCCAGCCAAATGGACCTACCAAACCAAAACTACATGATGATAAAAGGAAGCAACACTTTGGCAGCAGATATCAGTAGAATGTGGATATTTGGGTTCCAGAACAAAATCGCACATCCCCTTTGGTGGAACTGGAAAAGATACACAAAGTGGAAGTTTTTTAAGCCTTACACACACATACACAGAGAGAGAAGGCCCGAGACCCCACAAAAGGAAACAACTTTTATAGGGGAATAAGGTGGGGTTTGATGATTGAAACTGACCTAAAGACATTCTCTCCCCTATTTGGATTTCCATTATTGCATGTACATGTACATTCCATGCATACAGGCTTATACTCCCTTTGTCCCATTTTCGTAGCCTAGGCTTATACTCCCTTTGTCCCATTTTCGTAGCCGCTTTTGAGGATTTCAACTTTTTGAAAAGTGGACGGTCACATTGGGACGTCTCAAAATGGAATAATGGACTATCAAAATAGGACAGAGGGAGCGCGCGCGCACACACACACACACACACATATATATATATAGAGGAATGATCAAGTCCGGGAGTCCCGAATCCGGGACTCCACCTTCCCGATATTTTTTTGACGATCCGAACCGTCCAATGTGTTCAAAAGGTGTTTTCAAGGGTCCACGCGGAAAATCTTCAAAAAAAAATACCGGGAAGGGCTTGATCCAAGTAGTTTTTCGCAAAACTGTAAATGTACAGTTTTTGCGAAAAACTGCTTGGATAAAGCCCTTTCCGGTATTTTTTTTTTGAAGATTTCTCTCGTGGACCTTGGAAAACACCTTTTGAACACATTGGACGGCTCGGATTTCCCAAAAACAATTTTTAAAAGCATCAAAACACCGAAAAAGGCTTCAATCCGGGAAATCCGGGATCCTTGACTGGATCGGTGGCGTATATGTATATATATATATATACATATAATGTGAGCTTCTTATCCACTCCTCCCGAATTTAAGAAAAATTTGATTTTTTTTGTGTTGCAAATTTTTTTTTGAAAATCCGAGCCGTCCAATGTGTTCAGAAGGTATTTTCTAGGGTCCACGCGAAAAATCTTCAAAAAAAAATACCGGGAAGTGCTTGATCCAAGCATTTTTACAGTTTTGCGAAAAATGCTTGGATCAAGCACTTCCCGGTATTTTTTTTTGAAGATTTTCCGCGTGGACCCTTGAAAACACCTTCTGAACACATTGGACGGCTCGGATCGTCAAAAAAAAGCTCGGATCAATGAGGTCCGGATCCCGGACTAGAAGTGGATACTATAATGTGAGCTTCTTATCCACTCCTCCCGAATTTAAGAAAAAATTGATTTTTTTTGTGTTGCAAAATTTTTTTTGAAAATCCGAGCCGTCTCCGGATCCCGGACTAGAAGTGGATACTATATATATATATATATACGAAATATTTCCAATCAGGTATACCTGATGGGCTTCCCATCAGGGACTCCTATTTCCCGATCAAATTTTCATGATCCGAACCGTCCAATGTGTTTAAAAGGTGTTTTTTAAGGGTCCCCGTGAAAAATCAGTGAAAAAAATACCGGGAAGGGCTTGATCCGATCAGTTTTCGATAAAAACTGTATATATGCATTTTTATCGAAAACTGATCGGATCAAGCCCTTCCCGGTATTTTTTTTCACTGATTTTTCACGGCGACCCTTAAAAACACCTTTTAAACACATTGGACGGTTCGGATTGTGAAAATTTGATCGGGAAATAGGAGAATTGGAGGGCTCCCTGATGGGCTTCCCATCAGGGAGTCCTGATGGGAAGCTCACTGTATATATATATATATATATATATATATATATATATGGGGCGGTACATTTGACACAACAATAATAGAAACCCCCCACTAATAATCAGAGTTGTTCAATTTTTTTAATTAGAACATATTTTTAAGAGTACCGATAAAAAAAATCAACTCATTCAGATCGGTGAGGGTTTGATCGACTTGATCAATTCATTCCGTTCTTTTCTTGTTAAATTTAAGGACAAATACAGACCAAAATTTTACACATGTTGTGTCAAAGTAGTGTCAAATTTCATGTGAGTGGAACTATTGATTCGGCTAAGTAGGTACTGCTTCTTGAGCTCCCAGATATTGTTACACGGTGATATACTATTGATAGTATAAGTCCAGATGCATATTTTGCCAGAATCTCGACACATAGCTTCGTATCCACTACAAAGCCATACTTTGCACTACCACTACAAAACCATACTTTGACTGCTACGATTGCTTTAAGCACTCCGGCGCCAAAAATGATTTTAAAAAATTCACGACTACTACAGCCAATTTATACTATATATTACACTAGAAACTCCCACAACCTTTACCATTACTCAACATGTGAAATCTTGGCCAGTGGTAGTATTCGTTTGACTATTTCAAACTTGATGGCAGTTTGCACAGAAGGGTTCTAAGTTTGGGGAACACTCTACTAGGGTATGTGAATTTCCATCCTATTTACTTTCCCAGAAACCAATTAATAGAGATTAATAATTTGGGTTTAAGTTTATAAAAATGCAGAAAGACAGGACCTGTTGGTAGATGAGACTAGTTGGTAGAAAAGAAAAGGCAAAGTTATAAAAAAAAAAAAGCAATGACAGGACTTGGATCGGCTAGAAATATGCGGTGGGAGGTGGAAGTGGATGTGGAAATGATGGAAACAATAATAATTCCAGCAGATTGCAGGCATAGTAGTGCATAATAATCATATAGGGGCAAGCAAATTTCACTTTCCTCATTGTCATTCCTTTCTGTGGCATGATTAGAAAAAAAGTTTTTATCTTCTTCACCCTCCAGAACTCAAAAAACCAAAAATTCAAAAAACATACTCTAGGTTTAAAATTTGAAGGGGATAGTCTCCGGCGATGTCGAGGCCATTCGTGGTCCATTTCAATGGTCGAAATCGATAAATGAGCTACCAAAATGAATGATTCTGACAATAAACGTGGACTAAGAACAAACCCACTCTAGCACCGACAGCAGTATCCGGTCCTGGGAGAGGGACCGTAGAGGTCCGGAGCTGTATCCTTTGACAATAACAACAATCTTGCATGCAAAGTTGCAACTAGAGCCCTCTACACTCACTCAACAACAATCTTGCAAAGAAACAAGTGACCGCTGAACCTGAACACATATCGGAGAGACGGGAAAAAAATAAAACTGTTCTCATGACCAAATTAAACAAAGTACCTGGCTATGTTGAGTCGTTGACTGATTTGACTTGATAATTGGACTTGAGCCCCATCAACTGTTGAACTAGCTTGAGATGAGCTGAACCTGTTATGGTAGCATCTTTTTATAAAATACAGGGGCCTACTAGTCAACAAGCGACACAGGTGGTCCGGAGGTCGAGCCTCGTAGCCAACTCACTCTATCGGGACAAAAGAGAATAAAACATGAAGAAATCCAAAGGCCCCTAAAATAGGATAAAAGCAACTGCAATTATATTGGAATGAACAGGTATTATCACCTACCATGTTCCCTATATTGCCTGCCTTATTCCAAAACTAGAGTGGTTAACCATCTTTACACTCAGATACTCTACAAGGAATTCATCTATAGATATGTTGTCAAAAGCATATGCTGACAAATCATATATGAACACAAAGCAGAAATTCCATAGGCAAAGATATGCCACAGTAATAATGGGAGAAAATGATACTATATCAGAAATGCTGCATTATTTCCAGAACATTGGTCTTCCCCTACAGAGTCGAAACAGGAACCCTAACAAAAAGACGACGAGTACGCTAAAATGTAGTAGTCATCACTTGGAACAAAATAAGCAACAGAAAAATGTTTTAATTTCGGACCAACAATGACTCTATAGGAAGTCACATCTAGTTTGCTACATCACAGGCAACCTTAGAAGACGGCTGCGCAGATTTCACGAGGAATTCGAAAAGGGGACGCCTCTGTCCTTTTTCGTATTCTATTTGTTGTTTTGTTTTGTGTGTTCTCTTTTCAACGACGGAAATCAACAAGAACCAACACTAACTGGCACTCTTAACATGTGAATGCAAGATAGATATACAAGAGAGAAGATGAAACATATACGTAAAACCATAATCTAAGGATAGGACCTAGTACATTATCAAACCCCCATCGTTAAGCACGTACAACAAATTCTTCAGTTCAATGAAAACAAATACTTTCTGATGTGCTCAACAATGACCATGTCCAAAGGAACATCTTATCTTTGCCGATCAGAGGAAAAAGAAAAAAAAAATCTTACACCTCATAGCTTTCAGTTAAATAAAAAAGGCCAAGACTGGAACTATGATATGAACAGCAATCACAAAAATATAGAAGTTAATATAAAAAATTAAATTAGAAAAAAAGTTAAAACTAGTGAGATATGCGTAGAGAAAACTTAATATTCACAAGTGTACCTGGTGCATCATATCGATAACGGTGGGCCTGTGTCAACCATACAAAACACTGGTTATTACAATATTGAGCTGAACCGCGGCTCTCTCTATTTTCTCAACCTTACTGGCAAGAATACCATTTTCCTCTATGACTAGCTAAAGATGCAGCAGATAAACACTGGTTATTTAAATGGGACAATATTGAGCTGAACCGCAGCTACCTCTATTTTCTCAACCCTACTGGCAAGAATACCATTTTCCTCTATGACAAGCTAAAGATGCAGCAAACAAACACCAACAGAAAACTCAACAAGCAACTACAATGTCTAAGAAAATAAGAAACCAACTCTTTTCCTACTAGTTATGGGAGTCTCTTATCACCAGTAGTAGATTTTCGAGAACAAAATGCACAACACCTAGCAGAAAATTATGAATACTAAGTAACTCACGAAACTGAAGCATCACAAAAAGCTTGACTCAACATTCTTGACAACTTAGAATTGTAAGAACCATGAATACATAGAACCCAGACTTCTCCGCTTTATTTCCATAAACGAGACACTTGCTCAGACCAAATTGAAGTGTTACCAGCATTTTAAGCCTTGTACTTTTAAAACCCAGTTTTGACAAAATTTAGCTGCATATGCAGATCATGTGTCTACCCTAGCTGCAGAAATCCATACTTTACTATAGCTGAAAGGACATCCAAATTCTGCTATAGCATTGTGTTTTATCTTCAATATACAACAGAATCAAGACAACTGTTTGTCACTCTCAGAAAAAATCCATCCACTACTGCCCGTAGAACAAATCCAATCAACCTTGCCAATAAGGAGGGTGGAATCTTTAGTATCATATATGAAAGGAGAAAAACAGATCAATGCCTTACAAATGCCAGCATTCAATTGACCTATAGCACATATTAGAAGCTAGCTGTGTAGCATAGGATACGGGAAAAGGGCTCAGATACAGCAGAACAACGGTAAACCAACAACATAAATCCTACCAAAAGTAGGGTACCAACCTATATACACAGTGCCGAAGACACGTACATTTCCATTTGTGAACACGTATTGTAAGCACACATTAGAACTTATCAAAAAGAATATAAAGCCAAAACAAGCACCCTGATTAATAATGCATCTTCTCTGTTTACAATTCCCTAAGGTGGAAGATGAAGCTTCGCAAATTCGTTTAATCAAGTATTTCATGTGTACAGTTGTATGGCCCTAGAATTACAAATGCAAATGTTGGGTGCTATATGGAAAGTGTTAGAAGTGTCCAAGTACTGGAAACTAACTATCCAAATTACGATACACTATTCAAACTATGCACACGTGCGAAAGTGCCCAAGAGCTCCCAAGTGTCAAGGCATGTCTAAGAGATTGTAGGAGTTGACTCATAACTAACACCAACACTATAGAAATAAATACGTGTCTTATTGAGCATTACACCCAACATATCTTAATGTGTAAGAACGTGCAATTTTACATGCATATTACTTGTCACATGAGATGCGTAAATCCCGTCTCTCCATCCCCAGTTGTACCCACAACTCCACTTTTCTGGATTGCAAAAGTTTCCACTAAAAGCCTAAAGCTATTGGAGCTATACAGAAAGCTTTAAAGCATTGGCATGGATTCCACATGAAATGGGCATACTTAGACAATAGATCAAATGTATGAAACATAATAATATCTCCCTACGTATATGTCAATCTATATCCACAAATCAACTGTAAACTTACAACCTTTACTAAGATGACAAAGAATCTACTTTTGAATGAAAGGTCTTTTAAAAGACATGGGGCTACATTCCATGACAGAAACAAGATTAGGTTAAGTGGATTTATCCTTAGTCAAAGCCAGGTTCTACTCCCGCCACTGATTGTACAATAGAACTCTTCCTAGCCTTCATTAGCGGAGAAAGCCTTCCAATTCTTGCCATTGTGCCTTATGGAGTGTATGAAAGAAGCTGGAGCTCCGATAGAAGAGGCCAAAATCAATCAGAAGTGGTCACAGCATGTGGGGCCTATCAGAGGGGCAGATCATGCAGCAATGTCGTCTGGTGATTTGAGGTTGGAAGTTGGATGGGTGGCCATCGTTGAGCAAGTGGACATCCATAGGGGAAGAATATCGCCCGACACGGGAATCATTTTATGATGACTTGGGGATGATGGCGCGAGAGTCAGTATCGGCGTCTCACAAGAGGAGGTAGATGTGGCTAAGGGTTGTGGGGTGAGGACTTGGACACATGGCAGAAGCATATGGAGACACTATGAATTCTAACAAAATTGGGGTCAATGGGGTGACACTAGTCTTGAGAGTAGGGTAGCGGGTGAGGTGGTCTGTGATAAGGAGAGAGGTCATAGTAAGTGACAAGCTTGGTAAAGGGCAGCAATCGAAGTCAATTTGAGCGCCTCACTGTCGTCAAATGTTGCAGATTATCGGGTGGTAGGCAGGAGATTAATAGAGCTCTCGTTATTTGCACGGGGAAGATGGAGCTTGTGAGGAGGTGATATTCTCCTAAGACTCATGGTCAGTAGGCAAGAACCATCAGGCCAAGTGACTTCATTGGCGAGGGATTAGATTTCACAGCCATTCTTCTTGGAAACTGTGTCGACCATATTCCATAATAACTAAAAGTGAGTTCCATTTTCTTTCTTGGATACAGCGCCATCCTTATTGAAATCCACGGTTAGGGGAGACTATTGGTAGAGTCCAACAAAGCTTACATTGTTCAATCAACTATGATAAGATACTGAAATAGTAGTTCAATCTAGTAACTAGTAAGCTATGAAGCACCGACACCTCTAGAGGTAACCGTATCGCAGCGTCAGGACACAGAGACACGGCGGGACACGTGTCTGGACAAGCCACGTGGAGGGGCACACGGCTTAATTTAATTTTTGGGGTAGGAAACAGGCTGGGGACACGGGGGGGGACACGAATGGGGACACGGCGGGGGTCAAAATGAATTTTTTTAATTTTTCTGGGGTAAAATCGTAATTACTCAAGTTTGGGAATGAAACTGTAATTTTACATTATATAAATATCTCCCACTTATGGATAATGGATGTCTTGTTTTGTTTGCCTTTTCTAAATTAAAAAAAAATTTATATATAAGTACATAAATAAATAAATATACACGTGGCGTGTCCCCCGCCGTGTCCGTATCCCAATTTTTTTAGAATTCCCGTGTCTGTTTCCGTTTGCGTATCCGTGTCCATAGATCATAGCTAGTAAGGTTGTTCAGTTCTGTTTTTCCAAAGTTTACGCAACTGACCGTGACATCGTACTATGCTGCCTCAAGTGCCTCCCAATATGGTATCTCAAGTCACGCATCATAGCTAGTAAGGTTGTTCAGTTCTGTTTTCCCAAAGGTTGTTCAGTTCTGTCGGGACAAGGTTAGTTATGACTTGGTTTCGTGTTTTCCCTTTTCTTTTCTTCCCTGTGCATCTCCTCTCTTTTCCAAGCTCTCCTATATTCATGCGCTGCCCCATGGCACCTTGTTAATTCAATATTATAACATATCAAAACAAAAAAAATAACTTCAGGACGTACACCACATCTCAAATTCTACAAAAGTTATGGTCCTTATGGAAGGCATCGAGGTTTGGATCATCAATCAGTGTATCTATCAAAAAGAAGACGTGCTTGAAATCAACCTTGAAGAATGAAGGTGACCACACCCACCTATGAAAACATTAGGCCTATAGAAAAAAGCTAAAAAAAGAAGCCATTTCTAGAATAGCTAAAAAAGAAGCCCTATGTAGCACGGACACCGATACGGACACGGGACACGGGAATTCTAAAAATTGGACACGGCAAAAATAAATAATTAAATAAATAACTACATACATAAATATATCATATATGTATGCAGTAACAGTTTATATACATAGATATATTTTCTATTGATATACATCCACAGAGCAACGGAAATACACACACATAGAATGTGCAACACGCAGTGGCGGAGCCACTTGAGGTCTAGTGTGGGCACACGCACACACTGAATTCTAGCTGTTTCTTTTTTTTTCCCCCAGATTTTTTATTTTTCTAATAAATTGATTTCTTAAAGTATTCTTTGTTTAATCATTTTAATAGATATTGTATATCATTTCATTCTCTACTTTTCATCTCAAATATTACAACAATTCCCATACATTGGCGCAATGAGATGTCAAAAAAATAGCCACATCTTTCCAAAAAAAAATAGCCACCCCTAGCCATCTGAAACTCTCCAATGCATAATATCCAAATTTATAAGTGGCAAACCATGAATTATATGGGTTATACTTTATTAATTGTTTACAATTTTGATTGATAGAACCCACAACGGAAGATGAATTTGAAGGTTTAGGGATAAAATTTAGAAGAAAAGTATATATTGGGTCTAAACGTATAAATAATGCTGAATATTGACGCTCTAGTTATTGTATATCTATTTGCTCTTAGACTTGACTGTCGAGACAATTCAAACAATTGATTTGTTTGCACAATATATGAAATTAATTACACATTTCTTAGTAAATATGTTAACTTTTGTAATGTCTTTAGCACAAACGTTCTTTTACTATTTTGACATTGCTTACTACGATTTTTTTTTTGTTGAAGTGCGTTTAAAAGGTGCCCCCACTATCGCTAATTCCTGGCTACGCCACTGGGGACACGCATGTCCATGCCGTGTCCCCGGCATGTCCCCCTCCAAAAAATAACTTAATTTAAGGGACAAAAATAATAAAATTTAAGGGACACGCCATGTGGCGTGTCCAATACGTGTCCCCATGTCCAATATGTAGCCACGGCGACCTCTAGAAGTGTCGGTGGTTCATAGAAGAAGCCATTTCACGTTTTCAACCGATTCACGACCATTGAGGTTTCTATCATTTCAATTGACCCATGATCATTCAATCTTGTTCTTCAAAAGCCATTTCAACCTACTTGCAATGATTTCACGACCATTAAGGTTTCTATCATTTCAATTGACCCATGATCATTCAATCTTGTTCTTCAAAAGCCATTTCAACCTACTTGCGATGATTTCAATCTTCTTCCTCCTCAAAAAGCCATTTTCTGCACTTTCTACACCTAACAAACAACAAAAGCAGATCTATGTTAAGTTATTAACCCTTTCTCAACAATCAAACCATAGTCCAAAAATAATACTAGCACCATAGCTTGCCAAAAATTCAACCAACAAAGGTCACTGTTCACAGCATCTACGACAGTCTCCTTACTGCCCCACAAAAACTCTCAAGTCTCAAGTGTCTAACTTTTGCTACCATATCACAAGCCACTAAGACCATATGTTCTTATTACTGTCAGCAATGCGATCCAATCAAATCTGTGACCCAAAGCATACTTTTGTGTCGTGATATATCAAGTTTTAAACTTGCTGCTAGCAGGAGCAACCCCCAACTCCTGGTATCTAAACATTCAATCTGTGCTCCGCGTCCTTTTTCTATCACATTAATCAAAATTCTTGATTTTCTGTCCTCCAGAATCACTGACACTCTCAGCATTTAGTTGGTTTCAGATGATGTGTCCTTAGGCCCTTTGTTGAATCAATGAAAGGTTGATAGAATGTAACTATCCATATATCCTAATACCAAAAAAATTTAGAAAAACTATGATATGGAACAATTTCTTACAAAACAGACACAGGATAAATCCACCACAGCCTCAGACAAGTATGAAACCACAAAGATAACATTTCACTATCAAATAATAGAAATGAGATTATGCCATCAATTGTACAAAGAGCAAAACTCATGCAAATGCAAAAGTTCCCAAAGCGTACAAGACACATAAGTGCTAAAAAGCAAAGAAACACATCATGAAGTAAGAAATCACCGGATCAACAATAACAAAGCATACAAGTTTAACATGACACAGGACATTCATGTTATTTCATTACATATACACCTCAAAGCTCATAAACTTTGCAGACTGACACAAGGGACAGAGACTAAGCTTATTGTCGCATTCTTTACACAGGCACAGATGCTTACAAGGTAATAAAAGCATGCAAACTTCATTAACTCTACAAACCTTACACATCATCAACCCCTTCCTTTCATTGTTCTCCTTGCAAAGGAGGTGAAAATCAGTAGCACGGCCATTGCAGCAAGAGGCCGTATCATCTACCTCACTATCACCACACCCTTCCTTACTATCTCTGCTCTGTGCATAGACTTGCTGAAGATTAAACTTGAGCGTGTTAATCACGTTTTCATTGTATTCCGCCCGTTGTTGCCAAGCACCTGCTTCCACTGCCAACTGTTCCATTCGCATTTCAAGCTCTGCATTCTTCTTGTTGATATTTTCCACCTCTGCTTCTTTCTCACGAAGTTTGCAAAGGACTTTTTCTTCGACAAATGATATAGTTTGAAGTTGGTTTTCCTGCACCTTCTTCACGACTTCTTGCCTCAATCGATCACCCTTTTACAACAAGGAAAAAAGGAAGTTACTTTGAGAAGGAAAGATATAACTAAGAATTTAGATAAAGAAAACAATTGTCAAACAAACTAAAGTCCCCTACTTGAACTTCAACAGAAACAAACTTTCAGGTAATCTTTTTCAAATCATTGAACAATGAATAGAAGTTGGAAAATCTAGTAATTGGATTGAACTTCCACTTAAATTAACTACACATAGCATCACCTGATAATTTGCAAATTAATGTGGTGCAGGGGAAATAAACCAGGGCATGCCTGGGTGTCATTTGAAGAGTTAAAGGCCAACAATATCATGACAAACAAGCATTGAAAAGCTTAACAACAACAGTTTCTCCCACTAGTCTAATGAAACGGTCTAGATAAGAAATCACCATTGAAGAAGTCATAAAACAGGCTCACAGCTGATTGCAGTTGAAAGATTAATGATCCTATTCACACTTTCCACGCCATGGCTCTATGTTCATCAGTCCCATCTCATGATGTGCCGTATAACCAAAACAATAGATGTAAAGTTTTGCAAGACGGATGAAGCATGCATTGGTGCATGATTGCGAGGAATAAAATGATAACAATCTTAGTTGAAAGTACCAAACTTTTATCGCAAACTCCAAATTCCTCCTTTTAAAATGTGCGACAAAGAACAAGTATCCTCGCAACAGTAGAGAAAGTTAAATGGCATCGAGATTCAGTTTTGACAGCACAACCTCACTTCCTAATCAAGTACATACTCGGAAAATGCAATAAGGGAACACATGTAAACTCAATCACCACCTTCGACAAATATACTCTAGTACTAGTAAAAAATAACAAACAATTTGCATGTTGGAGGGATTATCTCTCGCTTACAAACAGCAAATGTAGATAACCACAACAATTAAAGTAATTATAAATGCTAAAGGAATATGCAAATACCATGTGTAGAGAAGGATGGGGCAATAAAAACAAATGATTCCCATGTCTCTTGTCATGGTGCCCTATTGAATGGGAGGAAAATGTTCTCTACTGTGAAGATGCTAGGTGCAAAGATTTGAGTGAAGACTATTGAAGGCAAGCAATGTTGCTATAAACAAAACAAATCAGAGGAGATTGTTATAGCAACAAATATGATGCAAACCCCAGAACCAGAAGACACATATAAACAAAACATATGTTCATGTGGGTAAAACATATCGATAAATTTGAATTAGAGTTGTCATACTAAACAAACAAAAATACAAACTATACCAGAAACAAAACCCCAAATATCCCATTCAAGTATGCTAAATGAACTATCAACATTTATGCAGTTCCAAACCTGAACTTTAAGGAATCTATCAATCTCGGCATCCTGTCGCTGTAACTCGCGATCGATCTCATCACTGATAACAAGACCAAGAAAAGGTGAGTCGCCCGACGAAGCCAATCGACCGTTGTCAAGTGATAAACCTAAACCAGTGGACACTGATCGCGCTTGATTGAAGAAATCCACCGACGATACTTGTGAATTGTTCACCAAGAAATCCTGCTCTTTCAATCTCTTTCTGCTCGGTTCCAAACCGTAGTTCCATTGCAATTCACCTCCACCATCACTCCCGTCCCCCGCAGGAACTGGACCGGGTGCAAACCCTACCACATGAACTGAAAATTAGAAGAACCAAACCCTAAAATTAGCAAATTAAACCCCAATTTAACAAATACCCGATATAGATACACAAAGTATAGGAACTCCCAACACAACTTTAGAAAATTAGAACACAAATAGCATATATACATCTATATATATGTCGGCTCATGAGCATTGAACGGCTCTGGACACAGTTGTGCCCGATGTTGTATTTATAAAATTGTGTTCCTATCAATATATAGATACAGAGAGAGAGAGAGAGAGAAGGTACATGGAGGGATGTAAGGAGGATGGTGGGAGTGATCGGGGGCGTTGAAGAAGGCGGCAGGAGGCGGAATCTGAGCGTCGATGTTGTGTAAATATCTGAAACCCCAATTGAAGAAATGGTCAGTTCAGAAAGAAAATTTGAAGAAACGTGACGATGAAGAAGATGATGATGATGATGATGAACAAGGTTTGACTTACCCAAAGGGTTTGGATGATTGCTGCTGCTGCTGTTGTTGTTGTTGGAACCGGTGTTGGTGCAGAGCCATGACTGGCCGGAGAGAGAGAGAAGAGAGAGAGGTTTTCTGGAAATAAACTGTAGGGGAAGGTGATCGAGGCGAAAGATTATTTTGGAAATTGTCTAGATGTCCCTCTTAAGGTTTGAAATAACAAAAGGACCACTATGTAATGGGTTTCAACTTCAAGGCCCGTTACAAAATACCGAACCCTCGTTAACTTGATGGGCTAGCCTGGCCTGGGTATTTTGGGCTGGAGGAGTTTTGGGCTGTGTAGTTGGATGGGATCCACCATCTTGAAAAAATGTTGGCCCGTTACAGTTTGCACTTTCCTTTTTTTTTTTGAAGAACGTCAAGTAGTATTAAAAGAGGACTAAGCCAAATCCATGGACAAAACAGAATCAAGCGAGGGTGGAATACAACCCGTACTAAAAAAAAAATGCCTATCTAGACAATTAGAGGCTATCCAATGAGCGGCCCTATTACATTCTCTCCTACACCAAACAAAACTCCATTCTCTCCTAGAGGCCATAACTTTAATGTCCTCCACTATGACCGTAATCTCCCACGGACAATCTAGTTTGAAATTGGTAAGCAAATCAATCAAATTCTTGCAATCAGATTCAAAAGTGGCTCGGTCTATGTTCTTCTCTTCCGCCATAATACAAGCAATGCGGAGAGCCCATGCTTCTATTGCTAGAGGGGACGCGACCACCACCTTACCATAGTTCCACCACTATCTCTAGCGATAACGCCAAAGGCAGCAAAGCCACGGGAGGAATTAAAGGTTCCATCCGAATTGATCTTAATACAAGAGCTAGCTGGGGGTACCCACTTCAAAGACCCAACCTGTCTTGGAAAGTTATTGTTTGTACCCATACAAACCGCAGAAAGGTAGTCGCAATTCGCCCTTCTAGCTTGTTCAATCACTTCCTCAGGCCTAAGGGGACTGTTGTTGAAAACAAAGTTGTTCCTAGCTTTCCATATAGCCCAACAAACCTGAAGAATTTCACCAACATCTTCTTTCCTTGATACCTTGGCCAAATCACTTCATAACAGGTCTTCCATCCACTTGTCCACAACCACAATTTCCTTCTGAAAGACCCAATAGGATTTGTTACTCCCAAACTACACAGCCTTACTCCACGGGCGCCGAAACAGAAGGTGCTCTATTGTTTCACTGGTAGACTCACATATGGGGCACATCGGATTAGTACCACATTTTCTCCTTACAAGATTGGCTTTGCAAGCTATCCAATTCTTAATCGCTTTCCACATAAAGATGCGAATTTTAGGGAGAGTAGGAATAGACCAAAACCTTTTCCACATTAAAGCAAAGAGAGTGAATGAGCAAGAGGGTTTAGATACCTTAAGACCATGAGCCTTGCTGCGTTGATGAGCATAGCCAGATTTGACTGTGTAATTTCCAGATTTTGTATCTCTCCAGATCAGTCTGTCCTTGGCCCCTATAATGCTAATAGGAACTTTACACACCTCCTGTACTTGGCCTTCTGGAATGCATAGTTTAAGGCGCTCCTCGTCCCATCTTTTTCAAGTCTGATCGATGAAGTTTGAGACCATAGAATTATCACATAAGTTGGGCTGGAGAGGTGATACCCTGCCCCCTGGAATGCTAGACACCCAGTTGTCTTCCCAGAAGTGAATAAAGTCCCCATTTCCGACGTTCCATTGGGCACCATCAATAATTAGTTTCCTGCCCTCCAGTAGACTTGACCACAACCATGAGGGCTTTGGAGCCCTAACAGCCTCCTTCCAAGTCTTGTTTGGGAAATATAAACCCTTCAACACCCTAGCTCACAGGGAATTAGAACAATGAATCAGTCTCCAAAACTGTTTTACAATGAGTGTTATGTTGAAGGATTCAAAATCCTTAAACCCCAATCCACCCATAGCTTTTGGGTCTGTAAGCTTGGACCATGCACCCCAATGCAGTTTTTTTCCTGAACGAGAACTACCCCACCAAAAGTTGCTTACCACAGAATTCAGGCACTCACAAATAGATAAGGGGAGTTTAAAACACATAAGAGTTTACAAGGGAATAGGTTGCAAGACAGCTTTGATGAGTACCTCTTTACTCGCGTGGTTCAAATCTTTATGTCCCCACCCCTGGGATTTACGCATAATTTTGTCCCTTATGTAACCCAGTGCTTCCCTTTTTTATCTCCCCTAGAAAGCTGGTAAACCCAAGTAATGGACAGAATCCTTCATCTCCTCCATACCCAAGATGGCTTTGATATCTTCCTTTACACTATCTTCCGTGTTAGCAGAAAAAAATAAGCTGGATTTTTGGACATTTAGAGATAATCTTGAAGCATTACTAAACTCCCCCATAAGCTCCATAAAGTTAGAACAAGACTGAGCAGTAGCTTCCAAAAACACAAAAGAGTAATCTGCGAACAGAAGATGGGACAGCATAGGGCAGCTCCGTTTCATTTTAATCCCCTTAATCGATTTACTCAAAATTGCCTTGGTTAAGAGATTAGAGAAGACATCAGCCATAATTAAGAATAAGTAAGGAGACAATGGATCTCCTTGTCGAAGACCTCTCCCCGGCTTGACACATCCAATCTGACCTCCATTCATCACGAGAGAGTATTTCACCGAACAAACGCACTGTTTAACCCACCCAATCCATTGAGAGTCAAACCCCTTTTTAGCCAAACCTTAAAGAGAAAATCCCAGCAAACTCGGTCATAGGCCTTGTTAAGGTCAAGCTTGATAGCCACAAACGTTTTTGGGCCCGTCCTCTTGTTCTTCAAAAAATAAAACACTTCATGCGCCACCATGATGTTGTCCTGAATTTGTCTGCCAAGCACAAATGCTGACTGTTGCTCTGATATAATGTCATTCATGTATGGTTGTAGCCTATTTGTCAAGACTTTGGAGATGATTTTGTACAGATAATGACATAGGCTAATGGGGCGGAGGTGCTTCATTGACTCTGGGTTAGGGACTTTAGGAATTAGAACAACGTTTGTATGGTTCACCTCTTTCAAACGGCTCCCCTCACGGGAAAAAATTTGCACCCCATGAAACACGTCCTCCCCAACCGTGTCCCAATAATGTTGGTAGAATAAACCTGGGTAACCGTCTGATCTAGGTGCCTTCAAAGCTCCCATTTGGAAAACAGCATTCTTGACTTCCTCTCTAGATATGTCTCTGGTCAATCTAGAGTTGCAATCGTTCGAAAATAGAAGGGTCAATAAGGTGGAGTAGGTCTTCAAAATCCCTCACAAGGGGCTCACGGTATAATTCTTGAAAATAGCACTTGACAATACTTTTAATCTCCTTAGAATCTTCTTTCCAAACCCCTTGTTCATCCTTTAATCTGGTAATCTGGTTACGCTGCCTTCTCTGGATTGTTGAGAGATGGAAGAATCGAGAGTTTTTGTCCCCCAACTGAAGCCACTTGATCCTCGATCTCTGATGCCAGTACATGGATTCCTTATGCCAAAGATCTTCAAGGACTTGGCGAATCCTTTTCTCTTCAGCAATCAAGTCCATATTAAAACCTCTTTCTAGCTGGTGTTGTACATCAGCTAACTGCTCCTTTGCTGATTCGATTTTGAGACGAAGTTCTCCAAAGGTTTGTCTACTCCACTCTTTAAGCTTCTCCTTGCACCACTTGAGTTTTTTACAAACTGAAAACTTCAGAGAGCCTTCTTGTTCTTTGCACCAAGAATCCACAATAACCTCTTTACAACCAGGCTCTGTGATCCAAAAAGATTCAAACTTAAAGGGATGCCCTACCTTATCCAATGGCACATCCGTGTTTAGGACTAGGGGTTATGATCCGAACCAACAGCTGGCTCAACGAACACCATGGCTTTGTCAAACATCTCACGCCATTTAGAATTAGCGAAAGCCATGTCGATCCTTTCCATGATGAAATCTTCCCCATTTCGATTATTTCTCCATGTAAACCGTGGCCCTTTGAACTTCAAATCGATTAGACCACTCTCGCTAATCATCCCGTGGAACTCTGAAATGGCAGATAGGTTCGGACAGTTTCCACCCACTTTATCACTAATACTCAAAACTTGGTTGAAATCACCCATGCAGAGCCACGAAAGTACTTCAATTGTAGCAATTTTCCTGATCTCCTGCCAAATCAAACTTCTGCCCGATCTCACCGACACCCGTACATAAAGGTTGCAGCCCAAACTTTCTGGGCTAATCTATCCGTAACCACAACGTGCATAAAATTTTTGTTTGCCATATCCACCTCAAGCTCGACATCATAATTCCACCATAAAGCTAGACCTCCAGACAGCCCCTCGGGATCAACATAATTACTATTAACAAAGCCCAATCTACGGCGGATGGTCTCCATTTTGACCTTATTATTTTTGGACTCCATCAGGAAGAGGATGGAGGGACGGTTTTTACGCACAAGATCACCTAAAGCCTGGCTCGTCAGGGTACGCCCAACTCCCTGACAGTTCCAGGTTAGGATCAACATTGAGAGTGTGGTTGTTCAGGGCCAGCCACACGCCCGTTATCTCCAGACATCATAATACCCAAGGGGTTGGTATTCGATTCTCCCGGCTTCTGGATCCACTGTTGAATTTGAACCTCACATGGAGTCGTTCTTCTTGGAACAATTGAACTCTAGGAGGATTGCGTTGTATAGCTGGGGAGAGAGTACCTCTTTTAGAATTGGCTCTAGAACGGGGAGCATTGGTTCTTGATTTTCCAGGAGGGTAGCAAGGGATAGATGTGTGGTTGAGATTAGGGAGAGTAGTATCAGAAGGAGATGAGCAGAGGCGAAGAATTTTTGAGCGAGTTGAAAACAGTGGACATGGAAATATCTCGGGATTTAGGTGGGGTTCAGAGGGGAGAGATGGGTGGTGTGGGCTTGATGAGCATTTGGGTTAGTTGAGAGGTTCAGGACATGGGCCTCTATATGGGTTTGTTTAAGAATGGAGGATTCTGGGTTGAGTGAGGTTGGGCATTGGGCTTTAAAGAAAGGGTTAGGGAGTTGATTATTAATATGGGTTAGGAGGGAATATTGGTCCAAGTTAGTTGGGATGTTGGGTTTGGAAGAATTGGGCTTGTTATTACGAAGCGGGTTTGAGACAATGAGGGTGTGGGCTTTTGGGCTGAGGGGAGGAGAGGGTATTGGGCTATCTGAGGGGGTGTGGGCTTTTGGGCTGATAGGAGGATAGGGTATAGGGCTATCTGAGGGTTCTATGACAAAATAAGGGGGTTGGGGGAGTGAGTGAGATTAGGGTCATTGGTGATAAAATTACGGGTTAGAATTGGCTTAGGGGTGCAAAGAGCCAAACTGGGTAGAGGAAAACCATTCAACCCGCCCAAATCCGTGAAGGAAATACCTTGTGGCATACTCAACGAGGGGACCAGGTCATTACCTTCACAACGTGAAAACACGACACCTGTCCCAGGGGTGCCAGCAGTGTTTGTACTCGTGGATGAGGGTTGCATCTCCACTACGCTGTGCTCCTGCAGAATCATGTTGCAGGTACTGTTTGTCCTTTCCACCATTTTGGCGTTGGCCACACGCGCTCCAGTCTCCTGATAAGCCCCAAATGTTGTATATATCTGGGGCTTATCTAACTCATTTTGCTCACTCGCACACACGATTTCGCACTTTATTTGGTTGATATGCGTGTAGTGTCGTTTTTGTTAGTTACAGGTTAAACACGTGAATAAGCGCATTTGGAGTGCATTGAGATTCGTGCCAAGTTACCAAGGGTCACGTGCCCCATGGCACGCCAACACCGGGCCTCGAGAGCCAAGAAACGATGATTTGGCTAAGGCCCGGCAAGCCAAAACGTCCCAAGTAGACGGGGGCTTTGAAGCCGCGCTTCACGCTCACGCAAAACTCCCGGTGGAATCCGGGAGTAATCAAGCATGCACGAGGCCAAGGAACACCTCCCCCGAGGGTCGCACCACGTATTTACGTGTTTTGGAGCAAGTCCGGAAGCACGGAAGGCCAAGGGAGTGACCAAAAGAAGTCAAGACATCATCAAACCAATAGTGGATTGATCCACTCTTGGAGTGGATCGATCCACTCCAGTCAAAAACATCATCAGTCCCTAGTGGATCGATCCACTCTCATAGTGGATTGATCCACTCAAGGCAATTTCTGCACCAGAGCTTTCTGGATCGATCCACTCACGTCCAAATGGCTTCCAGAGCATTCTGTATCGATCCACTCTCATAGTGGATCGATCCACATCAATCCGTGGAGCATTTTTCAAGCATTTCAAGCACTTTTTGTACTTTCTACTTATGGAAAGTTTCTATTAAAAGCATTATTAGGATATTTTGAGAGAGATGGAAGGTGTTTGTATATATTTCCCTCTTCCTCTCTCTCCCCTCACCTTCTTCCTCCTTAGTTTTAGTTTAGCTCCTCCATTGGAGGATTTTGAAGCTTTATCTCTCTAGATTTCTCAAGTAAGTTTTCATTTCTAGTTAATTTGTCAAGGTTTATTGTTGTAGCTACAATCATTCTCTCTATATAAATCTAGTTTATTTGTGTTTTTATCGGTTAAATCTTGTTCTTCATTTCCTAGCTAAATCCTTCTTAAACTCTAGTTTTTATTGGTTGTTTGTTATTTCTCTAAGGTTTAAAGTTGTAGGTAGAGTTATAATCTTCATTAAAAATCAGTTTTCAAGTTTATTAAGCATGTTTTTAGTTTTCTTCCATTTTCTAGACTTATTTACTAGTGTAATGAGTGAGTAGTTTTAATAGGCTTAGTCATGGGGTGATTAGCACTCCATGACTTGAGATTAATCCATCCATCTCATGTTAAGGCATACATTGCTTGTTTATCAAATATTTGGGGTTGCACTTTTATGTACCAAAGAGTGGGTTTGTTAATCTCTTTGATCACACGTAGCCAAGAGCTTGACTACTTGGCACGTGTGATGCTTTGGGCGATGTCAACCCATCCGTTTGCAAATTGTACCGAAAACCTCTAATCTTTGGTAAACACATTTTCTTGTAAATGGTTTTAAAATCTAAATCTTCCGTTCGGGGGCATTTAACGATGCCCCGAGCCGGTTATTAAGAGGGGATGGATTAACCCGAGTCATGATCGCTAAATACCCCTAGACTTTGCCTTAGTTTAATTTGCCGTTTTTAATCTTCCGAGTCGTTCTCGAAGTTAAGAGAATTCCACCAATCAAATCACGAAACAAGTTTGCCGCTTCAAGGCTACACCTTTATTAGTAAGACAACTCTCACGCCGGGTGCGTTCGGTCCCTGTGGATTCGACCCGGTCTTACCGGTTATTATGCTATGCGATACCTAGCCCTACGCTTGGGGCGACACCATCTACGATACAATCCAAGGGCGCAAGAATCTCCTGAATTTGAAACTTCGGCACGGCGGAATTAGGTTTTGGCCCCTAATTGTCGCCGCATCCACTTCTTCCCGGAGGATCTCCACTGGAATAGTACTTCGCTTAACTCGGTCGATTCTCAGATCCGAACCATAACCAGAAGCTTCACCCTCTTCCTTAGAGACAAATCGACACCCTCTATTGTCGCGACCCACTCTACCGCACGCATAGCAGAAATCAGATAGTTTTTCAAATTTGAAGGATATCCATCGATCACGACTCGCCTCAGTTGTTGCTCTCAGCCAAAACCCTTTAGAAAGAGGTTGTTCAATATTAATTTCAACACGAACTCTTATAAAAACCCCTGGTTAAACAAACCCCATCAGGGGCTGCTTTAAGTGCCAATAAGTTCCCCAGACGTTTACCCAAAAAATCAGCGTTGGTCCTGTTGAGTTTCTCCACCGGCAAACCGTGAATCTGGACCCAAAAAGGGCAGATGTTGAAGTTTAGTTCAGACACCACCATACCATCAACATGAGGAATGCGTACCAAAAGGTTGTTCATTACAGACCAAGGCCCCTCTTGGATGATGTTTTTTCTATCCTCTTCATTTTCGAAACGGAAAAGGAAGACATTATTATTCCATTTGTCAACATAGAACGGTGCTCTGGTGCGCCAGGCCACTTTCAGAATATCAGAAAGGATGGGAGCTTTGAGATTCTTACCCTGGAATACTTTGCCGATGAAACAACGACTATTGTTCATTCCCGAATCACCAAATCCTTCTTCTAGGTCTATGATCCCAAAATCGGCCATAGTTCAAAAGCTACCAAGGCAAGATCGAAGAAGATCAGCAATGGAAATGAAAAATGAGAGACAGAGCGAGAGAGAGGGTTTAATGAGGTAAAGGGAGAAAAGAGCAGCGGAAAGCAGAAAAGAGAAAGGGTCGAAGTAGAAATCCCACTTAGGGTATTCCTCTCACTCTAGAGAGAGAAGCTCCCATTTGTAGAGAGAGAAAACTTTTCCTTTTTGGTACACACAGTTTTCACTTTCAATTTAGGGGGTGTTCCACTAAGGTGGTTTTTTTGAAAAAATTGGCTTTTCACGGTTTTTTATGTGATGTATTGTGAGAGAATGACCTGTCTCGGTTTTTAGAAAAAATAATTTTTTTGTTAGTGGAACACCCCCTTAGTCTTTAGAATAATAGGACATGGGAAAATCAAAACTATCAACTCCTTAGCAATAGCCTAATAGAAATTACAGAATATAGGTCTAAAGATCAAGTTCGGGGCTTTAAATGGTGTTTAGTCCAGCCTAACTTATTTTAATACTTCCAATACATTGATGTGAAATTTTTGGGGTTCAAGGACAACACTAGACCAAATTTTTGCCATTCAAAAAAAAAAAAACAACTCTAGACAAAAATACCCTTAATGATAAAATAAAATAAAAAGTCTGGCCGTCACTTTTTCATTTGCTTGTTGTTGATCGACTAACTTTAAAGTGACACCAAGCTGTCACTTTTTTTCCTGACACGTCACTCTCTCTCTCTCTCTCTCTCTCTCTCTCTCATGCATGCGTTAGCCACTTTAATTAACTTTTTGTCTCTTTAATTTTGGGATTGAGTTCAATTTTGGGGTTTAATTTTATGGGATTAGACTCTTTGGGGTAGGTTATAGTGGGTTTAGGCATTTTGGATTTAGGCACTTAGGGTGCAATTTCCAATTATAGAGTTTTAGTTGTTTAAGTACTTTCATAGGGTACCCTAGTGTTTTAGGCACTTTCATAGGGTACCCTAGGGTTTAAGTTAGAGTGCATTTTCCAGTTATAGGGTTTTAGTGGTTTAGACACTTTTTATAGGGTACCCTTGGGTTTTAAGCACTTTCATAGGGTACCATAGGGTTTAAGTTTAGGCAGTTTCATTAAGTTTGGAGGTTTAGACACTTTCATAGGGTTTGGGGGGTTTAGGCACTTTCATGGGATAGCGGGGGTATTTTTGGAAGTTGTAGGTGATTTGTCCTCTTGGCATTAAAAAATTAGTTTGTGTCCTATCTCCATGATTAACTCATATATCATGTCATTGTCGAAGGAAGACTCTAGAAAATTAGGAACAATTGGCCCAAATTGTGCAGTTCTCCCTAAAAATCAAAGTTAAACCCTTGAAAAGTGTAATACTCCTAGCTACTGCAATTAAAAAGTTTAAATAAAAAAAAAAAAAACTCATCGCTGTTCACATATTATGATTTCGCTAATTTGTTTTTTTTTTTTTTTTTACTTTTGGGTTATTCACGCTTTTTGAGGTAGGTTATTATCCTCACAAATATCAACTAAAATAGCCCAATTCGACTTAAAAATTGACTTATTGCAATTTTACGAGACATGCTATTATCTCACAATATATCAACTCAAGATGTCAACATATGTCATTTTGACTTAACTCAGTTTGTCAATCAAGGACAATCCCCTAGGTTTCAAATTTAATAGGATGATGCCAACCATTGATGATGCTCATAAATAGGCCTTATCAAATAACTAATCCACAAACCTTAGAACAAGAAAAAAAAATAAAAATTACTTCATGTGCCGATTCCTCATCTTGTCTTTCATGTGAAGCAATATCAAATAAACTTCGTCGCATTTTATAGTCTTTCTTCTTTAACTGGGTCTCATTTTATGATTCGATCATTTCTTTTGGTAAGTATACTTGTTTTTGGGAAAATAATCTTTGCAATCCACTTTTTTATAAATGGACTTCAAAATTTGTCTTTTAATGCTTGTGTTATGTGTATTAAAGGACAATTTAGAAAACATATTTATGTAAAGAGGAGTGTCATTTATTACGCTGTATTAATACATAGATACAGTATCAGATTAATAAAGACTTGGTAAAATAGCATTTGTAAAAATAAAAATAAAAAATATCAGTTTTCCATTTTTTTGACGCAATTGTGATTAAGTCTTTACCGACATTCAAAACAAGTGTGAATTGATACAATACTCATCAATATCCGATTAGCCTAATTTTTCAAACAAAAAATAAACTCATCGAGATTTATAAAACTCCAATAATCAAATAAAATTTTGAACCTTATTTCACATGAAAAATCTTTTTATACAAGAGGGTGTTTGGGAGGCAACTTATTATATTTTCATTTCCATTTTTCTATTTTTGAGTGTTTCGCACGCCACAACCAAAACACATTTCTCAAAAATGGGTTTTTAGTTTTCTTTTTTGTTTAGATAAGTGAAGTCAAAAGTAGCGATAAAAGACTTTTTTGATGTCTCAATTTCCTTTTCTCTCATTTTGGTTAACCAAAAAGATTTAGGTCATCTCTAGTGGTGGAGTTAAACCCACAAATTAGTCAGATTTTAGGACAGTTGACTGACTTTCTCATTCTTTTCTCACGTAGTGGTGTTGTTACCGTGCATCAACTGTAACTCCACCATTTGAAAATGCTACGCCAGGAACCAACTGTAACTCCAGCAGGAGTTACAGTCAAGTAGGACCCACCATCGGCAAAAGTGAACATTTGATGCTCTGTTTCATCTTCCTCTGTCTTCCTCAATCCTCGCCCAGAATTTCACCCAACAAAGATCATTCCCAAAGTGACACGCAAGAGAGAGAGGAGAGTAGGGGGAAAAGTAGGGGAGAGAGGGGAAAAAGCAGGAGAGAGAAATGGGAGGTGGGTGTATTTTTTTCACATTTTAACAACACTCTAACAACACAATTGCAATACTTTTTAACTTAACAACACATTTTGTCATAACAACACATAAATGAGACCCATTTTTTACACTTTTGTGTCATATAACAGTACAAATTTAACTCCACCACTACGGATGGTCTTACATAATGTATTCTGTACATATATTAAAAACACTGATTCTGTTGCAAAATACATTATGCTTATATTACATCTCTTTCAAACACTCTGTAAATCTATATTAATATATTCTGGCATAATCCAAAAACCAAAAAATATGATGAAATGTAAAATGCAAAAAATACTTTTAAAAAAATGAGGCTCCCAATTGGAATTCCTTTAGCCAAAAGTGTATTAGACTTTACTTTTACAGTGTCCTCAAAAGGTGAAAAAAATAGTACTCCTACTAAGAGCATTTCCAACACACCTCAACAAAATACTTAGCCAAAAGTACAAAAAAGTACCAACTCTATTTTGCCTATTCGCTTTTTCACTCTACCATTCCAACACTACTCTCCATTCCAACAAAATACCTAGCCAAAAGTACAAAAAAAGATGATGTGTCATTTGGTGAGTAGAGAGGCTAGGCAACTTCCCTCTCTACTAGTAGAGAGCCAAAATACTCTGAGGCAAAGTAAAGAGCCAAGTAGAGAGCCTGTTGGAACAAGAAAATGTGCTCTTGGCTAGGTATAATAGCTAACAGGACCAATGTAGAGAGCCTATTGGAGATGCTCTAAAACCTTGCACCAACACAACACACAGCAGCAGCTAGCTGCCAGCCTTTAATTGAGGCAGACAGTGCGGTGACAGCTCCATTAGCTGTAACCCAATCGAACACACTTTCCTCATTCATCATCCCGCTTAAACCCCGCATGTGACTCTCTCTCTCTCTCTCTCTCTAGAAAAAACCCATCCCTCTCCCCTCCTCTCATCCATGGCGGTTTCACCTCCACTCTCTCTCCTCCTCCTCACCGCCCTTCTCTTCCTCCTCTCTGCCTCACTTTCCAAAGCCCAGATCGACGCCCAATCCCTCAATTGGCCCTCCACAATCTCCGGCGACAACGGCGACTTCGCCATTTTCGACGACGACGAACAAGACACCAACCAAACTTCTGAAACCGATGGTCGGAGGTCACTTTATTGGACAGCAGCAAGGCACTATTACATCTCCTACGGCGCTCTATCCGCCAACAGAATCCCATGCCCGGCGAGATCGGGAAGGTCTTACTATACCCACAACTGTTACACAGCCAGTGGGCCCGTTCGACCCTACTCAAGAGGCTGCTCTGCCATCACCCGTTGCAGGATATAGAAATAGAAATACATATTCTGCTGCTGCTTCTTCTTCTTCTTGTTCTTGGCTTTTATTTGTACTGGGTGATGTGATTGTTGTTGTATTTTGGGTGCTTGGGTTTTCTTTTGATTCGTATTTTGCCTGCATTTGCGGTTCTTGCTGTTGCTGCTTGGAAGTATGAACATCTATTGATGGATAGTAGTAGTTGTCCATATCACATTTGCTTCATTTTTTTTAAAAATCAGACGTCGGATTAGCTTGTATGCACTCCAACTAATTCGGGACTTAGCGGTAACAATAGATGCTAATTGTGGGGGACATGGGGTTGCTACTGTGCATGAGATGAGGTGTTGTGCACTATCTGAGCCGTTCGTTACTTGGATGAACAATGTAAATTTCACCTTCACACATTTGCATCCGTCCGTGTAAGATGAAATTTGGATCATCCATCCGAGCAACAGTGGCTCGAATAGTGCATAATACCTGCTGTGCATGTATAGCAGCAACCCCAAATCCAATTGTGAGAGCCAAAATGCATCGAGCAGTTTTGGAACACATGTATCGATTTATCCACCCACTTGTATCAAGCGAGCTATTTTGTGTTGTGTTGGATACTGTGCAGATCCAGTAATGCTTATGCTGTATCGAGGATTGAATTGGAAGTGGTTTCAGGTTTGGCATCAAATTTGCTACGGGCAATGACCTTTGCACCGATTACTAACCGTATAACAAAAGTGAGTGCTAAAATCAAATTCACATAAAGATTGACTTGATTTTGGCCGATGATAAAATGTGGATCGGCCGATGATGAAGTGTAGATCGGCTATGATGACAACTACATAGCAATTGGCAATAAGTAAAGGAAAATGATAATGTCAAAACTTTAATGTATAAAAAGTTGGTATTATGTGTGCAAAAGTATAAGCCTTTTATACACTTGAATTTTGATATTATCGTTACCACACTAAATAAAACATGCACGTCTACGGTCTACAGATTTAAGAAGTTCACAAAAATACTTTTAAGACATGGAATATGTCATTTTTGTTGGTAATTTTTTTTAAATGATGAGTTTAAGTTACAAAGATACATTTGAATTTAGCGTTATGATATATTGGCCTTCAGAACTACAAGAATTGCTAAAATACCTTCAATATTAATCTCAGAATAATTACTATATTCAGAATTTTTTTTTTTTAAAAAAAAAAGGGACAAAAGACAACAAGTTTTGAACGTATCATTTGATGTAAGAGGGAAACCTGTCCGAGAACTGATCGTCGGTGGTGATTGTGGAGTCTGTAGGTGGTGGTAGTTGTGGTGGACCCCGTTCGTCCGTCCGTGGTGGTGGTGGAGCCCGTTCGTCCGTCTGTGGTGGTGGTGGTGGTGGTGGTGGTGGAGCCCGTTCGTCCGTCCGTGGTGGTGGTGGAGCCCGTTCGTCCGTCCGTGGTGGTGGTGGGGGAGAAGTCCGATCGTCCATAGCGGTGGTTTGGGAGGAGAGAGAGTGGGGCGGTGGTGGGGACAAATGTGTAGGGTTGGTGGTGGGGGTTGGTGACTGATTACAGAGTAGAGAACAGTGAGAAAGAGGATCAAAAGTGGGCCCAAATTTCCCGCTTTTTTCAATTTGGGCTCCTTTCGAAATTAGAAAGAGTAAAGAGTGAAGTAGAGGTGGGGGTCAAATAGCAGTGGGGCCCATATTTACATGTAGGATCAGTGTCCTCTTCGGTGCAAAGGTCATTGCCCGTAGCAAATTTGGTTTGGCATTGATATGTGGTTGTTGTTTTGCCACTTTCGCAATATTTTAATCTTTTTTAATTGATTGCTAACCTAAAGATATCATTAAAAAGTTTATCCAAATCCCTTCCATGAACCTTTTTGCGGTATCTTTGTTTGAATTTTCTATTAAGGGCTGTTCCACTAATGACAAACAGTTTTTTCCAAAAGTTTTTTTCAAAATTCAAGACAGATCATTCTCTCATAATAGATCATATAAAAAATCTTGAAAAGCCATTTTATTCAAAAAATTACCTTAGCGGAACACCTCCTAAGAGTACTGGTAGTCAAAACTAAGGACCAGATGACTGTAGTGAGCTGCGCTCTATAGGTGTGTAGTGAGTATCGAGTCATTTATTTCGACAATCCAACGGCTGTAGTGAGGTGCTCACTATATGTATTTATACTCTTATTGATAAAAGTAAATTTTGACCGGTAAAAGTGCTTAGTGAATCTGAACCATTGATTGCGGATATTAACGGTCCTCATTACTTACTATACGCATGTAGTGAGAATGCTCACTACAGGTCCCTTGCTTCCTCAAAAACTACATAATCCTTTGTTCTAGGGGTGTACACGGATCGGATCCAGACGGATCGGATACTGATCCGATCCGATCCGCTCAGATACTGATCCGCTCAGAGCGGATTATGGTTTTTAAGATCCAGAACCGAACCGAACATTCACGGATCGGGTCGGATCGGGCAGATTTGACAGATTAAAGAAGGATTATTGAGCGGATCGAGCGGATCCGATCCGGATCCGGAACCGTCAGATTATAAATTCTCGATCCGGAACCGAACCGAACATTCACGGATGGATCAACGGATGGTTCGAATCGATTCGGATTGGTGGATCGGATGAACCGCTTGACAGCCCTACTTTGTTCCATGTCCTTGTAAATTCCGTTAGAAATAAAATAAATTCGCTTTGGATCCTCGAGATAAATTTTTTCACAGACACGGCGCAAACGAGGGGTTTGCACTGCGCGGATCTCAACCGTCCATTTCGAGATCCAACGGCTCGGAACAGTGCTCATTTTTTATTCACATCTGAAATGCATTTAGGGAGAGAGAGAGAGAGAGAGAGAGAGAGAGAGAGAGAGAGAGCACTGCTCTGAGACATTGGATCTCGTAATAGACGGTCGAGATGCACGCAGCGCAAACCCCCCCGTCTACGCCGCGACTGAAAAAGTTTTTCTCTAGATCCCCAACTCGAGGTAAGGCTTGTTCAACTAATTTTGGCTTATTAACTTTTTAGGCTTTTTGGATTGATATATGGGCAGAGAATGATATGTCTCGTAAAACGTGAAAAGTTAAATGGAATGGGATTTGTAGTATTATTGGATGCTTAACCATATGATAGAATCACATTTTGACCCCAATTCGAGATGTAGGAGGAAATTTTTGAATTTACCAAGTGCGTTGTACATTATCTTGTACAGTAACATTTTTTTATTTTGGTAAATCGAGCAATTCTCTTGTACATTATCGGATAGCTATGGGGAAGGATCTTGTAAATTGGAGCGTTGAATTTCATCTTCTCTCGTTACCATATCAATCAGTAGAAACCGTAGATTAATGCAGGTACTCTTTTTGTTGATTGCTTCGACCGTTCAGCACGCCCCTCCCTAGGGATAGAATGGAAATCATGGGTTACAACCCTACTTGTTGGAGAAGTCACAAAGGTACTCTTTTTTCTCGATTGAATAAGTTTGTTCTTCACTATCTATGTATTGTTGTTGAGTCACTTCGCTAGCTAGTAAGCCACAAATTTTACATGTCTGGATCACATTACTATTCACTGAAACGAATAGGGCATTAAACGGCAGTCAAGTTTCACGTTGTTGGGAGTTCGATTCCAAACCCTCTCCCTCCTATGAGATGAAAAGAAGCTCTTGTGCCCTAAAAAGAAAAATGTAAAGAAGACCAAGAATGCCCCATTTGGACCAAGGAATATTTCTATGGTGCCCTAAAGTGTTATTGGGGCACCGGTGCCCCACTAAATCTCAGCCGTTAGATAAAAATAAGATAAATCTGAGCCATTAGATGAAAACCCCTACTAGAAAGAGGGTGGTTTTGCTCTTTTCCCACACAATTGTACTTACCACAAACACAGGCTTTACTTACCATAAGTATATATGCCATAAATTGTGGTAAGTAAATCTTGTGTTTATGGTAAGTGTGATTTGTTTTCGTAGTTTGTAGACTCAGTGTTCATGGTAAGTAAAACTGGGACACCAATGCCCCAATACCACTTTGAGGCACCGCAGCCGGACCTTGAACCATGAGGCAGTGACTGATGAAGCCCAGTACAACGATTTGCTAATTTGGGCCGTACTGTAACAAACTAATGCCCATAATAGAGAATATGAACGTCATTCCTATGACAATGGACCACTCAACGGGCTTGTTGGGCCTGCTACAAGCCCACTCTGATAATCCGAATTATTCATTGTAAAGTAGGGATGCTCACGGTCCAGATTGGTCCGGATTGCATGAATCCAATCCTAATCTGCGAGTCACGGTTTTTTAAAAATAAAATCTGTGTTCGATCCAAAAATCTCACGGTTCGGTTCCGAATTTATCTACAGATTTTCAACTCATTTTAAAACCCAAAACTCAACATTGAAACAAACACTTCAGTAGTATAGTTAGTAGAGCATCAATAAGAACAAATAAAGAGCAATCACTGGAAAGAAATAATGAGAGCTTGCTAAACATTCCAACAAATTAATTGAACAAATCTAAACATGAACATTATGAAATAAAAATAGATAGACAAAAAACAAAACCAAAATTCATTTTGGAATTCCAAACACAGTAGGCTATAAATCTGAGCTTGAACAATGTAAATTGTAGACATCAAACTTGTTAAACATGCCAACAAACACATAAATAGACAGTCACAAACACATAATAAAGTAGGCTACAAAAATACATCTATATTTTAATTTTTTTTTAAATTATATATAATAAAAATCTCACGGTCCGGATTGGTTAATCCACGGTTTCAAAATCAAAATCCGTGTCCGGACCGCGAGTCACGGTTTTCTATTTTTTTAATCCGTGTCCGGACCATTAATCCAAGGTTAAAATCCAAAACGTACGGATCGGTTCGGTCCGGACCGGATTCACGGTTCACCGGTTTTTTTGAGCAGCCCTATTGTAAAGGAAGTTAAGAACATCATTTTTGATAACTCCCTTGTCTAGGATTGTATAGGAATTTCTTAGTTGACCATCAATTAAAACAAAATGTTGATCAAACGACCGATATTACACATGACTAAATTACTTTTATTCTCTACCGCAATTACAGTAATAATAATTATGTGGATGATCTATATGATAAATTATAAGAGTGATTGGTTTAGATCATAGAATTGGGACTGAGGGTGGGGTGCTGTGCATCCAATGCACAGCACTGTGCTTTGCAGCCACAAGGCAGCCGCGTCGGCATCGTTCCGATAATCGGAGACTTTCACCGCGTAAACCTCGTCGAGTACTACAAGTGTACTAAAAATCAACTCGATCAGATATCTTTAAGTGCGTCATCGGAATTCAAATACTTAGAAAAGAAATGGAACACAAATGGACACAAACATTGGATCAAAACCACTTTTTCAAGTTATTTGTGTTCCGATGAGTCACTTAAGGATATCCGATCGAGTTGATTTTTGGCACACTTGTAGTACTTGACGAGCTCTACGTGGTGAACGTCTCCGATCGATGAAAAAATGCTGACACAGCCACGGCGTGGGGCTGCACAGCAATATCCCTCGACATACTCGAAGTTATTTTCACCCATGGGATTGCAAAAGGGTAAGTCCTTAAGCAATCGTAAGGTTTTTGTACCCTTCAAATAAAACTCACCCAACCAAAATCTATATTATTGCTTAAATAATGTTGATACACCGGCATAAATTCAATTAATCTGCCAAATTCGATTGTTTATTGGAAAATTAAAAATTCAAATTCATAAATTTCCTTTATGTACGTTGAAGTTGAAACTGAGTCACATAATCTTTCAGTAGGTCTCTCTACTCCCGCTCTCAATCATTACTCTGCACTCGCGAAGCTATCTAGCCATCCTCGCTCTCCCAAATTTTAGACTTATACTCTGATGTGTTTTCAAAAAACGCTTGCGCTCTCGCACACACACACACACGCATGTGATCATGGCCGGCCCTGAGGGCAGGCTGGGTAGGCCCGGGTTTGGGGCCCACCAAAAATAGCCCATTTTTAGGGCCCCAATTGGGTATATATATGTTCATACCAAGTAATAAATATATAATGTCGCGCTACAAGAAATAGAGAAGTATTTGGTATAGTGGAAAGGCTTGTGTATTTCTTGGTAAATGTCAGGGTTCAATTCTCATGGGCCCTTCTTTTCTTTTTCTACCTTCTCTTCCCTTTTCTTTTTTCTTACCATGAGTCAGTTTCTACCTTTTTTCTTTCTTTCTTTCTTACCATATATGAGTCAGTCTTCCCTTTTCTTTTCTTTTTTTATTTTTTACCATAGTCAGTTTTCTTTTTCTACCCTCTCTTCCTTTACATATGCTTCCACTACATCCTTATCATTTGTCGACTTTTTTTTATAAAAAAATGCCGGTGTCGTAATCAAGGAAAAAATAAATAAAACACTCCGTGCGTATTCATATAATGTTTGCATCAATTTGCCCATTTCAATTGATTTTCTAATTCTTGAAATAAGAATAGACAACTATAACCGAAAACTATTTTTTATTAACATGAAGACACGAATTACAAAAAAGACAAAATATGGAACACGGTATTTATCATTTGAAATAAATGTTGGTTCTTTAATTTTTTTTCTTCTCTAGAAAAACATAGGGCCCTGGTTTACATTATCGTTTGGGGCCACGAAAATCTCAGGGCCAGGCCTACATGTGATGGGGTCAGAACAATTAAACTTGGTGGAAGGACTCAAGACCTTCCACCTTACAAATAAAGCACGTTTGTATAAGGAAAGAAACCGATTGCTTAACGACTTTGGTTTGTGGGGAGGATGGGGCTGCAACATGGGCTGGAGGAAAGACAGACTCCTAGGCAAATTGGATAAGCCGAAGCTAAGCTAAGCTATCTATAAAAACGAGGATAACTCGAGCGATGATTTCCCTCCACAAGTCAAGGGAAGATAAGATACTAGTAGAAGATCATCTAGTTGAGCCTTGTTTGGATAAGTGATCACGGAGGAGTATTAAAATGGGAGATTTGGATCTTCTCCCGTTCTCTGATCTAAGTTTTGGACTGGAGGAGACAGTCCAAATCTGAATCGTTCATAACTGTAAATAGTGATTCGGATTTGTTTAGATGTTTTTCCCGAGAAGAAGAGTATTTGAACAAACGTAAACCATTGACTACGTCATTGTATAGTTCAAGATTTGGACCGGAGAAGATCAAATCCCGACGACGGGTAGATGAACATAAAAAAGAAAAAGGAAATTGATACGAAAGGCTGGGTCTCTCAACTGACAGAGAGATGGGAATTCCGTAACTTCAACCCCCGAATCACTGCAACTTTTTGTTGGCTTGTAAACTTTGGACTTTTGAAGGCATGGGTTTGAGATTACCAATTAGTACTTAAAACTCTTGGTAACGTCTGAGTCAATTTTCGGCCCATGTAGGATTTTGGGCATACACTATTGACTCCAACCTCATTTAGAAATGACATAATATCTCTTTTTGATATCTCGGAAGTCAGAATGTCCGGATCAAATTATGGACACCGTGAATAATTCTTAGATGACCAATTTGAATTTGAATAATTCATAGATGACCAATATAAAGTTTGAGAAAGTTCCATATGAATTTTCAATTTGGTCATGAGCTGTTAAGGATCATTTGTAACAATTGCCTGCGATCATATCCGAATACACTGTATCAATAAACCGTTGGATATAAAATCTTGATATTTCTTTTTACATAATCTTATGACAGAGAGATCTTTAGATGTTCACGTCTGTTTTCGTTCACATTGATTAATCCTCCAGGATCATTCTCTCCATTCACCCCCGACCCACAAGAATTCTGTGGAGGCCCCAATTAAAGCTAAAGCAAAACTCTATATAGACTGACATCAAATGAGTCGATAACACAACGAAGTTTCGAACCTGAGACCTTACGAGAGAACAAACTCATAAGTCACACGCCTTGGCCACTAAACCAATCCCTTAGGGTTAATCGACACTCAAGAATTAAAAACACATAGGAGAAGCTTTTCAATCGACTCAGGAGTGAGCAATCTCTTAAGTTTGAAAATCAAATTGATCGGACGTAACTAATCACTTGATAGAAAGACTTGTATCTAAAATAGTCCTTGCAGGTACGTACTAGTGGTAGCGGATCCGCTGTCCCAATCTCTGTGTCCCAACTCCCTGTCCCGTCCATCCGAGCCGTCCATCCGAGCAATCAACGGCTCAGATTCTCAAATAAATATGGATGGCTCAGATTTGTTTGGGGTGAGATGGAATCCGAGCCGTTGATTGCTCGGATAGACGGCTCGGATGGATGGGACAGGGAGTTGGGACACGAAAATTGGGACAGCGGATCCGCTCTCCGTACTAGTAGGCTGATTTAAATTCCTTTGGTGACCTCAGTATAGATATGCTTTCCACAAAACTGGGGACTAAAAGTACTCCTTGATCTGAAAGGAGAGTCGATCTACATTCACTAAATAAACAAAGTCAATACAAAAACTTGGCTACACCAATTCTTAATTGAATTTGATAACTCCCCTACACAGAATATCATGGGCGTTGGAAAACGAATCGGAATTCCTTGTTTCAAGAGGCATTAAATAAAGACACGTGACTGTTAGGATTTGAAACAGTCACGTGCCTTTATTTAATGCCTCTTGAAACAAGGATTTGAAACAGTCACGTGACTGTTAGGAATTTCGATTACACCAATTCTTCTCTCATTTTTAGTTGTAAATGTACTAATTAAATCTTCATGATCAAGCATCTTCACCGTTTTTGACGAAGGGAAGCGTATAGGGAAGATGAACAAGAACGATCACGAACAATATTTTAGAGAAAATCTCTCTAAAACTCAATTTTTATTATTCAATAATCAACTAACTAGCCCGAGGGCTTACAATATCAATATATAAACTACGGAAACCCTAGAAACAATCCGGAAAAGGCAACAATTGCCGACTAAACATAAAATAAAGAAAATTACCAAAATTACCAAAAACAAAAATATTTTAGTTAGGCTCAAATATGAAAACTAGAATAAAAAAGATAGCTATTGCCAAAAACCTAGGTCAAAACGGATTTGAATTGACCAAGTAATTAGTAGATTGATTATTTCCTAAAACGACAAATTTGATGTTTCGGAGGCCTAAACGAGGGAATTAGGATGAAAACCACCGGTGCCCATGGGTCTTTAGACCCACCCATGGGCCTTGTTCGTGGGGCCGTTTCGCATCAACCATAAGATCCACGGACTAATCCGCCACTAACAATTTTCCCCACTTTTCTATCAAGCGTTTCCAAATAGCGGCACGCGACCATATCTACATCAGTTTCCTTCTCGATGGATAATATAGCCAATCCACACTCATATATAGGACCTTGTCTCATCTCCTACGTGGTTGCCCCCCTCCACTTGGTGTTGCCATGCTCAATGTTGATGGCGCCATCAATAGGCAGAATGGTGTTGTTGGCGTTGGTATCGTGGCCCTGGACCATCTCGACAAAATTTTGGGGACAATCTCTATCCTATTTACTGGTTTCTACACCTTGAGATCTACCGAAGCTTTGAGGTTTTGGAAAGCTCTAGTCTTTGCCACTAACATAAAATTTTCAAGTATTATGCAACTCCGCCAAATTTTCCAAGCACTAACACAAGAGGGCAAGAACTTTTCTGATTGTAGCTCTATTATCTCGGACTATTTAGAGCTTGTGTCTTTCTTTTCCCCTTGTATTTTTCTTTATGCTAAGCGTTCCTGCAATAGGGTAGCCCATATGTTGGCTAAACAATCCCTGTTAGGTGCTCGATTGGAAGGTTGGGGAGGTCCTATTTGTCAATGACTCACCACTCTTGCCCTTGATGATGTTCGGTCTTCTGACCTTGCTTCTACTTAAACAAAATCCATATTCTTTCCGTGAAAAAATATACTCTATATATTTCTATTCCAATGAGATTGAGTTATAACTTATGAGCAAGTTTAAACCCCATAAACTCCAAGGGATTTGTCCAAGTGGTTACGAGAAAATAATAAGTGTTTTTCCATAAGATCACATGTTCCATTCCTACGGAGGCCAAACATTCCAAATCTTAGAGCCACTGAAAGTTTGACCGGTCGTTAGCTTCAAAACTCTGGAATTAGTCGAAGTGCGAGCAAATTTCCCCAGACATCCGGCTATTAAAAAAAAAAAAAGAGGAGTTTAAACCACATAGTACATTATATATTTCATGTTGGCAATAAACCAACACTAAACCGGCCCTACTGGTATTTAATGATACAGCTGGAAAGAAAGGAAAAAATCAATTTAGAAGTTTTCATAATTTGGTGATCTTTATATGCTCAATTAACCAGCTTTATTGATGGTTAGATCGAATTACCAAATACCAGATTATTATTATTTTTAATCAGGTCTACCTTATTGGTGAAAAGGATTTGCTGCCTACTTGCTCTGCCTGTTTCACCATACGGAAGCAAACTATATGTGGATATTAACTTCTACTTGTAACACATGAAAACACCTAATCTCTATATGGATAATCCTAAAATACCAACTCAAGGAATTAAAATATTCTCTCTAGTTAGTAGGAATCCGGGGTGTTGTGCGCCCCTCGGCCATCCGATCGTTTTTTAGACGGCTCAGATGTGTTTCGCTTTTTTATCGGTAAAAATAAATCAAAAATAAATTAAAATTGCCGAACACATCCGGGCCTTCCAAAACACGATTGGATAGCCGAGAGCGCACAGCACGGTACACAGTACCTAGGTGCACCCCCCGGGGCGGCCGATTCAGTTAGAGAGAATGCATATCTGAATCCATTTTTGGTTCCCTTGATAATTGAGACCGTTTATTTTGTAGAATTCATAGAAAAGATCATTCATGTTAAAAATCATACAGATTGGTATCTTATTACCTTGATATTGAAACAAATTTATCATTAAAAAATAGTCCGTCACATTGGATCAGAACTCATTTAGTACTTCACAATAAATACGAACAATCATTTGTTGATCGATGTTTATTTATATGATTTTTCTCTATCGTTTAGCTTCCCGGTTCTATAGAATAATCAGTTTTGATTATCAAAATGGAACCGAGTTTTACCTAAACATTTTAATAAGGTGACTTATTTACTTGCCTTGCTTGCAGCAACGAATTGATGTAAGAATAATTAGGAATCTAACAGATGATTACAACTGTTTATGTCGAGGATTTCACAGAATTAACGTCGTACATTGGTTTTTTTTTTTTTAATAACCGAGGAACAACCCTACAACAGGCCACTAATTAGACCGAAAGTGACATTTCGTGAAGTTCTTGTGAAACTTCTTTATAAGAAGTCTTTTTTATTTAGTATTCCCTGTGCTTAAGTTGATGTTGCCCACCAATGGTATAGAGGAGTTAAGTCTTTTTTATTTAGGCATATAAGCGTCTTCCAGCTTGGCTACCACCCTACTTGCAAGTTGCAAACGAGGAGGCAATATCGTATAGAGGAGTTAAACTCTCTTATTTTGGACGACTAAATGAAATTTTATAAAGATGGGACCTTTTTTCGCTGATGAAATTTTCTTTTTTTTTATCAAGGAGAAGATAATAGGTTTGGCCGGTTATTTATGATCTCAACAAATATAGTTCCACAGAGGAATGGGAACGGGGCGGGTCAGGGCGGCTTTTGCCATACCCCAACCCTACTCTAACCCGACCGAGTAAAGGACGGGTAGCCCTGCCCCGTTCCCATCGGATAACAGGGTTTACCCGCTCCACTCCTTTTTTTTACATATTCAAAAACTATTTTTAATTTCAAAATTAATAAGCACAAATAATAAAAGTTCACAAAATACCAATTACTATAACTTAACCAACATCTACTATCTATCAGGCAAAGGAAAAAAAATTGATTTAAAATTTGGTATTCTAGTTGTAAGGGTAAAAGTATAAGAATAAAAATAAAATTTTTTGCACAAAAAATTTTGGGGGTGGATATTGAGGAGGGATGATGTCTACCTTAATCAGGTCGGGTTTTTTAAATTCTCCCCCTACCCCAACTCTACACCTGAAAAATCTAATAAATACTGATCCCGGCGGGGCGGGGCGAGTTCCACACATAAATTACACACACACACTTTCAATAATCTAACGTAGACAGACACTAGACAGCGTCCCGTGACCATTGTATACGACAATGCATGCAGTTTAAGAACAATAATTGATGGAAGAATATTACACTGATTGTCTAACTCCTTACGTTATTTTAATTATTTAAGAATGCTGGCAGATACTTGTTATACTGGGCCACCATCATTTTTGGTAATTGGACAATCGTCCTTTTGGTAATTGGACAATCGTCCTTTGTCTCCTTCATCATACGTGATAAGATGACCTGGCCATCTTTTATCAAAAAAATGTTCAAATTGTGTGATTCCTTGTGGATAAGAGGAAAACAAAACTCAACCATAGGTTAAGGAATTAATCGCTCTCGAAGTCTCGGGTTTGATTCTCATGCATTGTTAGGGAAGAAATTTAGGCCGGATTCATTGAAATTTATCCGGCCATAAATTTTAGGTTCTCGAAATCAGCCAAATTATGTGTAATTAGCTGTGCTGGAGACCCAACTATAAAAAAAGAGACACAAGAGAGAAAGAGTGTTTTGGAATTGCATCATAGATCTTCTGCATTGAGAGCTGTATGCATGTCAGACTTTTGTCCTTGCTATATAATAATTGATTGGTTAGCAAAAAATTCTCAAGGTGATTGGAAATTTATTTCGATCGTTAATTTCTGACGCAGAACAAGTAGCAGCCCAGTTCTATGATCAGTTGGACCAGTCGAAGCTTAGGAGGCCCAAACAGCTCTTAATTGAAAATTGCCAATTTCGGCAATTTATCGACGAGTCCGGAATAGGACCAAACTTGGTGGGCTGAAGCAGAATCGCGCTGCGATCAATACTCACGACCCTAATCGTGATTGATGGTGGAATTCGGCCAAATTCATTCGTTTAGGCCTTCAATTTAGTAATTTTGCTATTTAGGTAATAATTAGATTACGAATTACTCTTAGCGTGTAATTCCGTTTACGTTGTTTCTAATTGGGAATTTCTTATTTTTCTTTCTAGTTTCCAATTTTGAGAGTTTCCCCAATTTCCGGGATACTTTATTTTTTAGGTAAGTTTTGCTAGGGTTTGCTAGTTTTTCCTATAAAAGTGCATGTAACCTCTATCATTATTCAAATTTTAATCAATCAATATTATTTCTGAGATTTTCTCTCTCTTTTTCTTGTGGATTTGAGAACTCTCGTGGATTCGAGAACCTATCTCGTTTGGAATAGTACGCTAACTATTCTCTCGTGAATTCCGCTGCGTCAATTTCAAGTTCCCGAAATGAGAAGAATTTGCGCAAATTATTCCCGACACCCGGTTGACCGTTGACGGATAGAAATAAAGTAAAAATAGAAAGCTTTACAATTATTGGACCATAGATCTTCTGCACTGACACTTTTATTATACATTCATAGGAGTATATGTATATCTGGTTGACATATCTATAAGCTACAGAGTGATTGGTGAAGCCCATTCCCTTTCACATCTACCACACAAATCCTCTATCCATTCACCGTGTATTAAAAAAGGAAAGCAGACAAGTGAAAAGTCAGTCCTGCCCTCCCAACGCTTCTGAACTCAAGCTTGTAGCCACTATCGGACTCCTGACCACATGGCCACCCCCGACCTCAACCCATGTCAGATACCCAAACGCCACCGGATTCTCTTTCATCGTTTTCGGGCCTTCGATACTCACCTTGTAGCTTTGCTTCTCACTCTTCTCTCTAAAACTCAGTGTCTGAGGCACAACCTTAACTTGGAACCCCTCCATTGATGTCACTTTCGCCGCGTAATTCGCCTTTCCCTCTCCAACGTTTGTCACCGTCCGAGAAAATACTTGTACAATTTCGGACTCATTTGCGTTAAAAAACGCGATGAAAGAAGGGTAGTTGATGTCCAAAGTCGGGTTTGAGCAATTATAACGATTCCCCCTTGTGATTGTTTGTATTTGCGTCGTCGTGTAATTTAACCTGCATAGAAGATTCACATAGTCTGCGACATCCGCGTCGTATATTAGACCGGGGTCTAATGCCTTGTTTGGGTCAACATGGCCGGACCCCATCGCTAAAGGAGTAGCGACTTTGTTGTTACCAATGTCTTGTATCGGGTTGAAATCGTTGTCGTTGGAGTAAGACGTTGTCATCATGGCAGAACGAATGGCGGCCGGGCTCCAATCTGGCCTGGCCGCCTTCAAAAGGGCTCCCACCCCTGCAGCATGCGGGCACGACATTGACGTGCCCGACAAGATATTGAACTGACCGAAAAGCTTCCCGGTGGTCAAATCGACCGTCGGGAGATTTTGAGGCCATGATGCTAGGATTAATGAGCCAGGGGCCATAAGGTCAGGTTTGAGCACAAATGGGCAGCTTGGAGACGGGCCTCTCGAGCTATAGCTAGCTACTTTAGGAGCCGGTTTAGTCCCCAGACTTGTTTGTTGAAATTCCATTTTCGCCCTCGGGTCACCGCTGTTTTTGACATAGTCCAAAATTATTTCGCCCTTTTGAAGGTTGAGAAAAATTGCCGGAAATGTGCTCTGGATGTAGAATTCCAAATCCGTCGTGTTCGTAACGAAAATCGCCCCGGTGACATTTGAATTCTCGGCATTGTAAACTTGCTCGCCAATTGAATCGTTCTTGTCTTGGCACACAATAATCTTGTGCTCAATTTTTTTCAATTCATCGGAATTACTGCAGGAATCCATGAAAACCAATGGGAATTCGCTTGGATTTGAATTTCCTGGAAACAGAGAAGAGCCTGAGATTGACACATTGTTGCCAAGGGTAATAATACCCTGGAATTCGCGGTCCATGGTACCGGCAGCCACAGTGAGGACCCACGGGGTCCCATTGTGAAGGGACTCGAGGTAGGGCCCCTCGTTTCCTGCTGATGTAGAGACGAAAATACCCTTTTCCATAGCTGCAAATGTAGCTATGGCGATGGGGTCTTCGTATAATGCTACACCATCTACGCCTAAAGAGAGGGAGAGGACATCGACGCCGTCGACCATCGCCTGATCGATCGCGGCGATGATGTCAGATGTGTACACGCCCTCGTCCCACAAGGCCTTGTACATGGCCACGTGAGCTCGCGGAGCCACGCCTTGGGCAGTTCCCAGAGCGTAGCCGTAAAAGGACGCGCCCTCGACGTAGTTCCCGGCTGCCGTGGAGGAAGTGTGGGTCCCGTGGCCGTCGGTGTCCCGGGTGGAGTTCATCGAAAAGGTCAAATTGGGGAATTTAGCATGAAGGCCTTTGTTGAAGAAGCGAGCCCCAATGAGCTTCTTGTTGCACATTGAGGAGTTGAACTGGGTGCCGATTTCGCACTCTCCTTTCCACCTCGAGGGTACTTCGGTCATACCATCATCGTCGAAGCTCTTGCTCTCCGGCCATATTCCGGTGTCGACCAACCCAATTATGATATCTTTGCCATAATCTGCCGCTATCAACGCACTCGATTGCGAATTTAGCCCGAGAAATTCGGAGGAGTGAGTCGTGTCGATTTTCACCGGCACATCTCTATGGGAAGAAACATAGCCCGGCGACTGCTTGATCGCTTCGTGCTCGGAAGGAGAGAGACTGGCACTAAAACCATGGATAGCATTGCTATAACCATAGATGAGTTTAGAGGAGGATGAAGTTGTGGTGGTGGTGGCGGTGGCGGTGGCGGCGGCTCCAGTGTTATCCAGTAAGGAAGAAATGGTGGCTAAGTACCAACTGTGGTGGCTAGAGAAGGCCTTTGGCATGGATGATAAATCCATGTGGACAATGTAGTTATCTGACTGAGCTAAAGTGGATATGAATTGTGGGATTGTTAAAGAAAGGAGAAAAACATACAAGGGGAAGTGAGTGGCCATTTTTGAAATGTGTTGTTTGAATTTAGAGTTTGATGTGGCCTTATATAGGGAACATGAGGTATGGGAAACACATATATTCCCTCATTAAACTAACTAGGGCTAGTATAGTTGGCCAGCCTTGTACACGGTAGTGGTGGACGCAGGATTACCAAATTGGCCTACTTTGCATGGACCACTGTTCAGTAATTTTACAAAAAAATTCAAAAACACACTGCAAATAGGAAGAAAATTGAGAGAAGTGCAGAGGATAAACACCTGCCTTGCATCCCCTGGGTCCGCCCCTGGTACACGCATGGGGCAAAATCTTGTGGGAGTGGTCCGTTGTTAGTTTATTTCTTTCCCATATAGAACTATTTCTTGAATTGTTATGCACTGGACTTGATTTAGTTGTTGTGAATCTCACATAATTGAACTCAGGGACCCTGCTGAGCGCTCCGCTCGGCAGGCCTTACCGAGCACATTTCGGCCGTCCAACTGTGTTCTGGACGGCCCAAATTTGAGGGCGCCGAAGGATGTTTTGGGTATTTTAACTCCCCTCAAATCTAAGCCGTGCAAAACATATTTGAACGGCCGAAATGTGCTCGGTAGGGCCTGCCGAGCGGAGCGCTCAGCAGAGCCCTCGAGTTCCACATAATTGATGTAGTGTCACATTACTATAATTCGTTAAATGTAATTCTCCTACCGCTTGACGTCAAATATATAAATCCCCTCCCTCCAATTGCAATACTTTGTTCATACGTTATGTCAACTGGGAATGCCCATTACCCACCAACAAATTTTAATTTCCTATTGCGAATATAATTTTATTGGCAGGGGCTATAATAGTAATTAAAAATAATTAATCTAGTAATATTCCCTCATTAAATTATTCTGGATGGCTAAGGCAGTTACTAGGTGGTCCCACCTGTTTGATTAATGAAATATAAGTAACCACTTCACCCTTCTGCTAATAAAATATCTTGTTGGTGAATAGATCAAAAATAAATTATAGAGAATATTATGTTGCGGGTATATATTAATATATACATATGTATTTGTATATATCACATATATAGCATATATTATCTTGAAATTAGACATTGATATCTTCTACTTCCTTTGTCCCATTTTTTTGCCCTTATTCATGTCAATTTACTACGTAATTTTACATGAATGAAGACCAAAAAAAGAGCGTGCAAAATGAGACAGAAAGTACAAAAATTACTGCACTTCTAAATTCATTCAATTATGCAAGAGTATGTATAGAAAAAGAGCAACGCTACGAATATAGATTGCTGTCCGCATAAATAGACATGGTAAACACGGATCCGACACATGTTGGACAGTTTCGATAACATTTGCGTTTGAATCTAGACACCGACGGTCGCGTTCATAGGTTGGTTGCGCTTTATTGAGTGGTCCATGCTTGATGAATCTTGGTACGTTTAATTTACATAAAGGCACATAATCTTCTTACATAATTATTGCTTGTCACATCGGGGGGTTGAAACTTGAAAGAGGTTTGAGACATCAAGTTTTATGGCATGAACATGGAGTGGCGGAACTAGCATTTTGATTTGAGGGTGGCGCTACTTAGGTTAGAAGATATGTAGTAAAAATATGGAGAGAAAATTTAAGTTTAAAGTGAGCGCATTTTTTATCTTCGTTTTTGTTAATTAGAAACGAATAAAGATTTGATTCAACTCTTTTGTAGTCTTTAAATGAAAGTAATTGAGATATTTTTCTATGATCAAAACTGTTCATCTTTTAAATCATTATTTTCTCATTATTTGAGGAAAAAATCAAGTTGTTTGGGGCATTATTTTCTCAAAATGCCTGATCCATGAGTATAAATAGGCACTGTTCATGAAACTGGGGTTGGCCCGTGCCACTCCCCCTCAATGTAGTTCCGCCCCTGATGACATGTGTGGAACTCGTGAAAAATGAGAGAGGAAATATTAATAAAGGTGTAAGTAAAAACGAGATCACCAAGTAGTAATTAAATTCAATAGGTAAATAGTTTGATTTTTTTGGCCAAATGTTATGGTTTAAATTTTTGTAGCTTCTTAATGAGGATAAAACTATTCTTTGATGCGCGGAGCACAACCTAAACTTCGACCCGGACATAATTGCTGGTGCCCAAGTATCTGGAGTGTTTGGAGTAGGGCTGCAAACGAACCGAGCAGCTCGTGGCTCAGCTTGCATGTTAAGGCTCTGCTCGGCTCGGTTCGTTTAGTAAACGAGCTCGGTAAAGCTTAGCTCAGCTCACGAAAGCTCAACTTGTTTATATAGGATCGGCTCATTTAAGGAGGCTCGTTAAGAGCGAGCCGAGCTCGAGCTCTACAAAGCTCGGCTCAGCTTGTTTAGCCCTCTAGTTTGGAGTAGCTAATCACGAATCCATTAGTATCAAAAATAAATAAATACGAACAAGATCACCTCAAGTCCTCACAAGAAGAGAGCTGAAAAATTAAGAACGATTGGTGCCGGATACGACACAAAACACTGTCCCACTGATTTCATCTGCTTTGGACAGGGATTGTGCTTTGACAGCAACAATGAACAGCAAGAATATGGCTAGTTATTTTTGTAACCACGCCTTCGGGTAAGCTTACATGGACTTTGACTAATCATAGAAGACCAATCTCCCCGTCCACTTGCGGATGTCTTATTTAAATTCAAAGAGAGCTCTGTATGAACTGACCTCAAAAGAGGACTTTACGAATGAGCAAACATGACCTGTCTTAGTACTTTTAACTGGTCCACACATTATTGGCTAAGGTGTACAAAACCCTTAGAACCCACCATGTGCATATATGGACATGTTAAGAGCTTCTAACCCAATATACTTGAGTTGCTATTTCTGTTATTGAGCAAAAAAAATTGAAAAGTGGTCCTATGTTATTTGGCCTGTCATATTGAGCAATTGCCAAATTTGTCCAGGCTAATAGCTGTACAGCTAAATCTGTCAATGGTGGTTTCTTATCTAAGAAATAGGGCTCTATCATATCGTTGTCATTGTTGAGAAATAGGCCGAAACACGACGCACGCAACACGCGAAAAAGAAATGAAGAACAGAACACAAATAGAAATCGTACAGATTTTACTTCATAGTCTAATTGTGTGACTAATACATCTACGGTTTAGAACAGAACGATAAGAGATCGCAAACTTGACATGGTCTGCGAAGTGGCAATCCAAAGCCTAAAAATCAAGAATTGTTGATGCTGAAAAATAGCTAATCCACCGTTGGAACAAAATTATTGTACCTTAAAAAAACAGCCAGACTAACGCGTTTGGCGTTCTTGAGAAATGTGAGGATTCGGGTGCCTCCTCCGCAGTGGAGGTGACAAAGATAGATGTTGCAGGGGCTGTTTCTTGTGATGCTTCCCCGATTCTCCTTGGTCAGGGTAGTACTCAACAAAAGCCTCCCCCGTGGCTCTTCGTCGGTCTGCACGGTTTCAAGAGCCTCCACGGATTCTCTTGGAAGGCGATTTCATTGGACCTCGACATAGTTTGAACCAGGTGGTTGGTGAATCCTCAACTCCTTCATCCACTAGAAATCAAAACAAAAAGAAGCTTAAAGAAAAAATCAAGATGTTAAAGGCTTCAAGAGTTTAGTTCTTGAAGCTAGCTTGGCCTTTCTTATGTATTGGTGCTACTTCTTCGAAGTGTGCTTTGAGCTTTATTGGCTATTTATTTTGCTGTGGGTTAGTTTTAGATTTTCTCTTTTCTTTTTCTTTATTTTCCTCCTGAGGTATGCCCCTTGTAGACTGTATATTCGGTTAACCTTTCTTCTATTTCAAGCTAATTTACTGTTGGAACTTGTGGCTCATATGGTGTGTATGAGAGGTACTCAGAAGTTCTCGTAAAAGGCCAGGGGCCGAGCGAAGTGGAGCGGAGCGGAGCGAGGCACTGGCCCATCGTAGATTCAGCTGTTCGGGTCGGGCCGTACGCCCGAAGGTTTGGGGGGTGCGGGGGGGCGTAGCCCCCCCGCGGTACGGTACGGTGTTATAAGGGCATTATGGGTATTCAGGCTATAATGCGGATTAGGGTTGGAATAGAAGTGGCAGCCGTATATTAACTCTCTATTGTAAAACCCTAAGAACTAGATCATCAATAAACGACTACTCTCTCCGCTCCCGTGGACGTACCCGATTTTGGGGAACCACGTATATCTCTGTGTCAATTCTTTTACTGTTTATACTCGTATATCGTGTGCGTGTGTGATTCGATCCTAACATTTACCAAAAAAAAAATTGTATTCTGGTAACAACTAGCAACTAACAACTCCGCCGTTGGATATGCTCTAGTTAACCGGAGGCACATCATTTGGGATAGAACTATAGAAGAGGAAAAATGGATTATAGAACCGCACGGTGCCATTGCATTTGCGACCGGTCTGTACAAATTTATATCAAGGAGAATTATGGGCTTGTCTTGAAAACACATAACCCTGTAATATAGAAGTTTAAAAAAAAAAATTACAAAATAAGAAAATAAAATAACCCACCTGCCGCTTATTTTGACAGGAGGAGGCTAACATTTTCATTTCCACTAACTTTTTTTTAATCCAATTTGCAGTGTATCCTTAATTATAGGAATATCCAGCATCTCCAACCTGTTCATCAAATACTTTTTTTCAACTTACCAGGTGGTCTGCACTCTTGCAAGTTGCAACGCACGAGTGTCATGCCCATGGATTTTGATTTGGGTGGCTTTTTTTTGTTGAGAATTGCTAGTTTGTTGTAATTTACATAACATGTACTTGAACTTTGGAAGTTTAAAATAGAGTAGCAAAGTACATTGTTAAGGATAAATTTCTAGTGGCACATTGGCCAATCTTTGCTGTGGATGCATTGCAAATCACCCACACCAAAAGACTTGCTAGTATGCTTTTTTCTTTTCTGGATGTTGGCTGCCTAGTAGTTTTTTTGGAAGCAAAGTAGACGCCAAAAGATTTGCTCCGTTGAACTCAGGGCCGGCTCTGAGTTTTGTGAGACTTAAAGCGAACATTTTCAAATGGGCCCTCAATCTACTTTGCATAATTAAAAATACTTTGAGGGAAAAAATACTCTCATAATCATTAAATTGAGGGCATAGGTTCCCAATGTCGATAACTATTATTCGGTGAAGTATTGATTAGTGGGCTATGGATGGGTTAAAAAAGTTGTAGGGTTTTTTTCACTAAAAAATAGAAGAGCAGCTGTAATGAGGACAAAAATAAAACAAAAGAAGAAGACTGGTCAGTAGGGCGAGGATATTCTCGAAAACAAGTATTCAGCAACGAAGATCTTTTAACTTCTTTTTTAACACTTAGACCCCCTTAGTTTTTCATAATAGTAACAAAATAGGGGCCAAATCATATTTGGGCTCTTTTACTTGGGCCTTATTTTAAATTTGGCCTTAAAATCATTAAACAAATTAACTTTAATTTTTATGTAGGTCTAATTACTATATGGACCTATATAATTAGGGGCGCTAAAAATTAGTAAAAATTTGAGGGCTTAAAGCGGTGGCTTTACGAGCTTCAGCCCAAAGCGGCTTTGGACTTGAACTTAGTAAGCTTTCAAAACGTTATGGAACGACTGATTTAGTTGGTCTAATTTTTTCCTTTCGGTGCAGGGCTTCGGCGTGTTCTGCTTCATCCTCCAGTGCTGTGTTGTTGGTTGAGTAGGTTGGTGATGTCTTGTAGAGACTTGTAGTAGGAGGAGCCGGCTTTGTTGTCCCCTGTTTTGGCTTTCTTGCTCGGCGTTGGTGGTTCTAGCTGCATCAGCGGTTGGTTTCCGGGTGGCTGGTCTGCTGTTGTGGCTTTGAAGATTGAGACAACGTCGAATTTGCATTGCTCAATTCCCACGTAGCCGTGCATGTAGGCTTTGAGGTTGACGGTGCATTCTTGTGTAGCAGTGGCATCGAAAGATGGTCCTGTGCGTTTTTTTCTTGTTTAGTATGGATGGTATAGTACATACGTAATCGATTCTCTTGTGATATAAAATATGTTCTTACGTCGATTGTGTTCTCTAGCATTTCTTCTCCTGTAATCCCGTAGAAGTTTTCTGCAACATCAGCGAACATTGTTGCTTGGATTGAACCAGTTGAATCGGTGATTTCGATGTGGAATTTTGCCCTGCATGTTTGGAATTTTTGTAATTCATTTCTTGAAGTTTATTGAGGAAGTGTATTTTTTTGCTTTGAATTGAGCTTATACATTGGCAGTGGTGGCACTTTTTGGTTGCACCACCAGAAGTCACCTTCTCCATACACGTTTGATTCCGCTCGGGACCAATTGACAATGTGTGGATGAGCTAGTAATTCATGTAAGTAGACGGGGCAATAGCTATGTAAACAGTTGTAAGAGACATGGAATATTAAATTTCGGTTTGGAAGCTTAGATGCTCTATATGCTTTTTTTTTTTTTAGATGTACATATTCAGAATAATTATTGGCTGGGTGTTTGAGCCTTCTTATTATGGTTTAGAAGGCCTATTTATTGTATTTGCATTATTAGATGTACATTTGACATCCAGAGGGCTAGTGGATGTGCATTACTTTGGTTCTTAAGTATTAATTGTATCGATTTTATCCCTCAAATTTTATTTAATCTTACCTAGTTTAGCTGACATATTGTCCAAAATGGAGACAAACTCCTATATTAGGTGCTCGAGACTTTAACCCACAAAATGAAAAAAAAAAAAAATTAATCTGACATTTTGTTATCTAACTCGCGTGACTTCAAATTTGTTCATGATGACGTTTTCTTTACAATAATTTTTGCCTGCACATACAGACTTGTAGTATTATTAGTTGGCAAAATGCGTGGTGGGATAGAGGTCTGTGCACGGTGTGTGAGACGGTTTCGTCCATAACTTCTATGTATGTTGGCAATTGGTTTCAAGGGCAAGAGTGCATATATTTTTCCCTTCAAGGATAATTGAAGGAAAAAATATTTGGAATAGAAACTTAATAGAAAGGATACATACACGAAATGAAAAATAGTTCAAGGGTAAGAGTGTATTTAACCCTCCTGAACAACATCGTTTTTTATGGTTTGTTTAGGATACGGCTTGTGGTCCAAAATCATGTCCTACATCTACTTAAATGTCCTTGTTGAACCGTAATTAGGTCAAATAATTTAACCTAATCAAGATTGTAAACTGAGTAAAAAATATACCAAAATTCTCACTAATTCGATAATTAGGACTAATGAGTCAACTTCTTTACAAGTTATTAATGTGAGACCTTCCCAACATGTGCTACACATTGCAAGTTAATATCACTAATATGTGCGGATTTTATAGGTACGCGCAAATTGGTCCGGACATGCGGTTATAAAAAATATGTTGATTCTTATTCCATGCAAATGTGTGTAAATATGTGTTCAATTTTGCTTATAGGTATATTGTATATTTTTTTGGGTCCGTTTTCTGGAATGACATAGAAAATGGGTCTTTACTTCAATAAGGATATCAACTTTTTCTTTAATGCCAAGAGGACAAATCACTTACACATTCCAAAAATGCCCCAACTAGTTGCCTAAACCCCCAAACCTAATGAAAGTGCCTAAAACTAAACTCTATGGTACCCTATGAAAGTGTCTAAAACCCTAGGGTACCCAAAGAAAATGCTTAAACCACTAAAACCCTATAATTGAAAAGTGCACCATAAACCTAAACCCTAGGGTACCCTATGAAAGTGCCTAAACAACTAAAATCCTATAATTAGAAAGTGCACCCTAAGTGCCTAAACCCTAGGGTACCCTATGAAAGTGCCTAAAATCTTAGGGTACCCTATATGAAAGTGCCTAAACCACTAAAACCCCATAATTGGAAAGTGCACTCTAAGTGCCTAAACCCAAAATGCCTAAACCCACTATACCCTACTGTTAGTGGTTCTTTTACTTCTTTGCAACAAAATAATCGAGTGCAAGCGTGCCAGAGAGAGTTTCAACCTCCTCCCTCAGATTAATTTTGGAAAAATCAAATCTAATCAGGCGATTGTGTTTTTAATGGTTCAATTACCTCAATTAAGAGGATTTTTCTTTATAAGTGAAGAAATGCAAACCAAAACACTTAGGAAATTAAAGAACAACAAAGAAACAAGATACTTCGATTAATAAACCAAAGATAAACTTACTTCGAAATTGCCTTCAACTTCAAATACAAGGTAACGAAAACTTCGAACAGATGATTGTTACAAGAACAACCGAGAGTAATCCTAACTACATCCTAATCTACTTCGAAACTGAGTTCGAAATCCTAAACTACTTGCCAACGAACAAACCAAGCATCATTTTGTTTGATAGCTATTTGTTGAAGATTTGTCCGGGCTTTTTACTCTTCAATCTCTTCTATTTATAGACGTTGTTTGTTGGTTGAACTTCCCGCTCAATGATTTTGAACTTGGCTTGCTTCGAACTCCAACTTTCACAATTTGAACTGGCAGTTTCTTCCCTCCTCCACGTCTGAATTTGAATTCCTTTAATCTTCTCCCATAAGTTTTAATTTGAATCTGTACAGTTATTTAAGATAATTCAAATAATTACATGTTAAGGGCATAATTGCCTTGCATGATGTTCTCCACGTGTTGTAACTGCTCATTGTCTTGTTTCACAAGTTTACACGTGGAGTTCATGTGTTTAGCAATTAAAAACATAGCTTCGAAGTCGATTTATAACTCATAACTGCCAATAACTGTCTTTCAGATTGAGAAACAATACGACATCGTATTTACTCAACTCTACTCCATTAATCCAATGTGTCTTCATTGACAGATATTTGCCAACATTTGGCATTTTTGGTTACGTGGCAATTAATTATTGGATTTGTTAATTTTATATGTAAACACCTACCCCAAAGAGCCTAAACCCCCTAAAATTGAACTCACTCCTAAAATTGAAGAGAGAAATTAAATTTGTCCCACAAATTAAATTTGTCCCATGCGTGTGTGTGTGTGTGTGTGTGTGTGTGTGTGTGTGAGAGAGAGAGAGAGAGGGTGGGGATCTAACAACGACGGTACAATTTGTCCCATCCGTCGCTTTCAATTGGTGAGAGAAAACCCGTCGCTTTCGCAGGTACATAAAGTCACTCGGGACAGTGAAGCAATGCATGACTTGTCCTTTCAAGTTTACTCGGTCAACAGCGGGAACAGTGTCGGGCCTTTCTTTTTTTTTACAGCAGTGCATAAAGGACGCGCATGGAAATGATTCATTAAGGGTATTTTTGTCTAATGTTGTCCTTGAGCCCTCAAATATTTCCTATCAATGTATTGGAAGCATTAAAATAAGTTAAGTTGGACTAAATACAATTTAAAGCCCAAAACTTGGCATTTAGACCAATTTTCTGTATTTTTTTTAATAATAATTACCTCAATCGTGTTTTTAGAAAGAAATAAAAACAAATGAAATGTATGTAAATATGCAAATGTGTTTAATAATAATTTGTGTTGCCTCTGCCCTTGTAATGCCCATTACCTTTTACGTCGCAAAAACAAATACTTCAACCAAGTGACATAGAAAGAAATAAAACAAATGGACGATTTCGTGAGCAGAGCGGAATTGAGGGATAAAATAAGTCGTTTTCATAGTTTAAGGACAAAAGAAACAAAATGTAAATAGTTTAGGGGAGACAAGCGAGTTTCATCCTTTCTAGTATATAAATAGAAAAGATTTCTGCCCAATTCTGACAAAACTGCCTTTTTCTCGAAACCCTCAAACCCTAGGGTTTGGAGAAAATGAAAAGAGAAGGTATCACTGATGATGCGCCTGATATCAAGGAAGAAATCGCCGGTGGTCCGCCTGCTAGTGAGCCAATAGACGCTGCTGATCCGACAGCTAGTGCGAGTGCAATCGCTGATCATGACGGTGGTGCTCCTGATAGCAACGAAGAAATAGAGAGTTGCAAGGCCAAGATAAGGAGACTCTTGGATGACCATCGTGAAGCTGTAGCCAATTTTAATGCTCGGCGGGCAACTGTACTTACTCCTTTACTGAATAAAGTTGTGAAACTTCGTCAGCAACGACTTATGAGCGATGTGAAGATGCAGATGAGACATATAGAAGGTCAAGTGGAGGCCATTGCTCGTAGGATCAATAACGTGAAGGCAACTTTGATGGGCACTGAACAAATGATTCAAGCCATAGAGGTTTGGTTCTGACTATAGCTATCATTCAAAACTTTTTGTTTTTATCTTGGAGGAAAGTTGGCGATAGTGAACTGTGATTGTTAGCAATGCCAGATTGAATCCAGTTAAGATTTCTGAGACTTTCTGCAATATCAAACTGCCATAGGGGTTTCTCAGTGATATAACCAGTTTATGCTGCTGCAGGAAAAGTACCAAGTGCAACAGCAACAAACAATCAACTCAAAACTCCGATTTTAGCACCGAGGAGTACTTTAATTTGGTGCGAAAAAAATCATGGTATTTTAATATAAAAAAATTTAGTGTTTCCGTGTATTATTTTTTGAAATTTTCACACCGAATTAAAGTACACGAGGAGTACTTTAATTTGGTGCGAAAAAAATCGAAAAACAATACACGGAACCACTTCATTTTTTGATTTCAAAACCATGATTTTAGCACTTGCTGAACTCATTTGCTAAAATCATGGTTGATTTTAGCAACTGGGTTGCTAAAATCTTTTGAAAAACTTAGGCCTTCAATTGTTATTGGCAATAAGTCAATGAAACTGGCTTATTGAGTGAAATTAGGTTGATGAATTGTGAGAAAATGACTTGTTTCTTAAAGAGCAAATAATGCTAGGGACACACCACCAACCACACAAGTATACATGACACTGCACGATTGGTAAAGGGAGAACTAGCACTTTGAAACCAGTGTCACATTACATAGGCTTGTGTGTGTGGTGGTGTGGTGGAGTACTGATGGAAACGTGTGTTCCTACCATTATTCTCTTAAAGCACAATAAGTCAGTTTGAGCTATATCTCTAAAGGAGTACAATCAGATAGACTAAGAGTCACATCTAACCATTAGATGAAGAGAACAGTGTCCTCCATAAGGATCACTCATTCATAAAATATACCTTTGTCCAAAGTGTTTATACATTTAGAGAAGAAGATAATACACAATTGAACCAATATTTTTGCTACTAATTAAAATCATTTGTAATTAACGCCAAATATTTGCAGTATAAACCAAAATAATTCGTAATATATATATATGTAGCTTTGACATCTTTCATCTTAATCTAAATTCAAAAAAAAAAAAAAAAAACCTACTTATTTTCCTAGGACACCGATTGGGACGCATTCAGGATTACCGGTTGAAATAAATTCTACAAACACAATCACTCAAAGTATCAGGACAGTGATTCCACAAACAACCCTTGGAAGCAATGCTCACCAAACGTTGATTACCGGCGACACGACAATCGGGCTCCTAACTGTGTGTGCTCCATTTTCTTCAATCCAGATTATGGAACCGAATGCCACTGTCCCATTCTTGTCCCCACTGTAATCGATGGTCATAGAGTATTTCTTCTTCTCGTGTGGCTTCCGAAACACCAGCGTATCCGGCGAGACTTTAACGGTAGAACCCAGTGGCGCGGTCACCTTAGCCTTGTAAGTGGCTGCACCAGCTCCTACGTTCGTGACAATCCTCTCGAAACTTCGGTAATGCTTTGTCGTCGTAAAGTTGTATAAAGCAATGAAGGACGGGTAATTGAGATCAGAAGATGGGCTCGAGCAATTGTAATGCTTTGATCTTGTTATGGTTAAGGTCTGGTTCTTGGTGAATCCCATGGAGCAGATGAGATTCACGTAGTCTCGTGTAGTCGCATCGTATATAAGACCCGGATCAAGTGCCCGGTTAGGACGAACCTGACCTGATCCCATAGCTAGCGGCGTAGCGATTTCGAAACCTTGACCAGCGTCACGGATTGCATGAAGAGAGTTATCGTCGGAGCTCGCCGTGGTCATCATGGCTGACCGGATAGCAGCAGGACTCCATTCCGGGTGGGCACCTTTCAGTAGCGCGGCTATCCCGGAAGCGTGAGGGCAAGACATGGATGTCCCGGAAATTATGTTGTAATCGCTGGACAACAGCAGCGAGTTTATGCCGGATGTGGGTAAAGTCGGATTCCATGCTGCTAAAACTAGGGTCCCGGGTCCCATCACGTCCGGTTTCAGGATACCGGGAAAGCTCGGCGCAGGACCTCTTGAAGTATATGAAGAAACTGCGGGCGCAGGCCTTGTGCCCACAAAAGTCTGCTGGAAATTCATGCTGGCTGTGGCTGTTGAATTAGCACTAATACTTTCAACATATTTGATCACCGTCGGCCCGTCCTTCGTGCCAATCACGACTCCGGGAAAGGTGAATGTGTTGAACTCGAATATTTCGAGATCATCGGTGATAAAGATGGCTGCCTGCTGCCTATTTGCGATTGCGAGCGCGCTGCTTTGAAAGTAAATCGACGACGTATTGTCGCATATAATGATAGAGTTCGGGGCTTTAGACAACAATTGTGGCTCAATGCATGCTGATAGAGTTTTGTTGTACAATAGAGGTATTTGGTTCACAACAGCACTCGCTGGAAACATGCTCCACCCAGTGATGGTTAACCCATTTCCGAGAGTCAGAGTCCCGGCGAACCACCGATCGATCGAGCCCGCTGCAACTGTCATGACCCACGGGATTCCATTATGCAGCAACCCAGGAAATGGACCGTCATTTCCAGCTGAGGCAGAAACGAGCACACCCTTTTTCATCGCTCCGAATGAAGCGATGGCGATCGGATCCATGTAGAGAGGAACCTCATCGAAACCCATGGAAATCGATATTATATCTGTTGGCCCAGATAGCAACACAAGAGGGGGGGTGAATTGTGTATCTAAGAAAATAATGCGGAATTAAAAAAACTAGATGCAACACCCAATAAAATTAAATAGGTTCAAGCACACAAACAATAATTGTATGACAGCAAATAAAGAGTAGAAAGGAGAGAGAAATCAAACACAGAGATTTATCGTGGTTCGGTCCGCAACTTCACGGCCTAGTCCACTCCCCAAGTGTCCAACTCGGGATTTGCTGCACTATCTCCAATAGTAACACTGTCTAGCTTCGCGGGTGCTAGAGAAACCTTTACAACGAGCAATATCCCCAATCGCTCCAACTATTTTTTTACTCCGGTGTTAGTCACACCTAACCAACTAGTTTTGACTCCGGTGCTAGTAACACCTAACCAAGTGATTTTCTCTCCAAAATCACTCACAAAAAGATAAACTCTCACAAGGGGTCACACTCCCTTTTACAATGAAATCTCACAAATTAAACACTCTCAAAAGTGTGAATGAATTTCAAGTTAAAGCTTCTAATTGAATAACAATGGTGGCACACGTAAATTCTCTAGGAGCTCTCTGTCCGTGTATGTTCATATATTCTTTCATTGACCCTTTTTATAACTTTCTGCTTGTGGACGTTGGATGCAAACTTTCAACCTTTCAAATAGCTATCAGATAAGGCTTTAATTGAACCACAATTAAGCAATTACATTTCTTCCCTTTCTTGCTTCCTAGCCGTTGGACACATAGCCTTGTCATTAAGGCAGTGAATGATTTTCTCAACATGAATTTCTCAATTAGCCGTTGAACCTTGATTGGGTAGCATACCATCATTCTCCAATTGCCATTTGAACTTGATTCCCGAATTTCCTTCAACATTTTGCTTCCATTTGGATCGAGCACTTGAGCCAATAAAAAATGAGGAAAAGATTTGTCCTTAATCTTTTTCCTTTGAATTAAAATCTTGGCTATTGGAGTTAGTGATTTGGTATAAAATCTCTCATGCATCTCAACCAAATCCTACAAAATAAATGAATATTCAAATGAGCATCAAATCTAATAATATTTGTCACGCCCTCAAATTTAATAAACCAAATACCAATAAAATCCACGTAGGATAAACCAAAAGTCATACATTCCACCGTTGAAAAGTCAAAGTCAAAGTACACCGGGTTTCTACAAGAGATACCCGTACCCATGCATAAGTAATTAATAGTTAAGAGTTATTACATAACCAAGTTTTATCAAAAGATTTAAAGAATCAAAGTTACAATATCATCTCCCAAAATACATTAACAATAGAGAGGATAAAATAACTTCATGTCAAATGAGCTCCATGATATGCATCCACACGCCAAGCATTCCAATCACGGGCCTTGCCGAGTACCTGAAAATGATAGGTTGAGCTAACTAGCCCAGTAGGAAACTTTTCTACCAACGCTAAGGGTATAAAAGATGAAACATGCACATGGAGATGTGATACACATGAATGAATAAGCTAAAATAGGCCAAACTAGGTCGACTTGATGAGAGAACGTCCAATAGGTGCCCCAACGATCGAATCAAACCCAAGTGTCTATAGATTTCTTCGTAAACGTTACATTTCATGTCGTAAGTTCAATCCTTTCAAAAACATTGTCATATTCATAAAACATTTCATTTTTCACATCTTCTCAAATAACCACAGTTTTAAATAGGGAATGAATCCCTCTGCCGGATTTCGTGGGCTCCGAACACCCATGGCTAGGGACGCACCAAATGGTGGCCCTAGAAATAACAAATCATCCCTTTCAAAAGTTTATCAAACAATCAAGTGTCCAAAAACATCCACGTATTTCATTTAGTTCGAAAGCTCGTAGCGTGTCGGTTGTGGCAAAGTTAATATGTGTTCAAGAACGTGAGAGGTCATGACGAAACATCATTCATACCACGATAGGCTACCAAAGCTTAGAAGTCGATTTATGAAGCTTAGGAAAAGACCAATTTAGGCCCGGCGTAAAGAAACATGAAAATGGAGTTATGAACTTTGAGAAAACCCGACACCTTGATAGGAGAAAATACATATCTCTCAAAATACAAAGGCTATGAATATGAGACCAATTGGGTTTGAAAGTAGACTCATAGAGCTTTCTAACGGTTCAAGAATCGCCTCAATCGGAGTTCGGATGAAGCCGGGGCGTGCCCGCGAAGTTGGGTAAAAATCTGCCGCAGCGGGTATCGATACTAGAGAAAGGCTGTATCGATACCGGGTTACTAAATTTTTTACAGAAAGGATGGGTATCGATACCGAAGAAAAGGGGTATCGATACAACGGCCTTCTCGAGCAAAATTTTCAGATTTCCAGATTTTTCCAAATGGAGGGGATTTCAACCCAAGCCAAAAATTGAGGTTCCAAATAACATCTACTCATAGGAGAGGGATATATCAACAACCAATTCAAGGATTTATCAACCAAATACACAAAACCCAACCTCATACATGATCCAAAGTCAATTCCATGGAGACAATCAAGTTTAACAAGAAATTGGGAACAAGAACACAACCAATGCAATCATTCAACAAACATACACTTAGAGGAGGTAGAAGATTGTTTCCTACCTCAAGAATTTGCTCCAAGTCAACCCAAAAACGAATTTGTAGATCCCCAATTTGAGCAATCCCGAATTTGGTCCTCCCGGTGCGAAAAGATGGTACTCCGAGCTCCCAAACACGCGTAGATGATGACTCTTTGGTCAATTTGTGAAGAAGTTTGATGAGGAGGGAGTAATTTGAGCTCAAAGGAGCAAAAATGGAGGAAAGAGGAGGAGGGGCTGATTTTGGGAGAAGAAGAAGATGATTATTTTGGCCAAAATCTGATCCAAAATTGTTTATATACACTCTCACACTAGCACTTACACCCCTCTAGTTTCTTATGTGCTTCACAAACACCCAAATGCAATTACTAACTTCTCATTAACCCCATATTGCACTATTTTCATTTCCTCACACTTCCCCAACACTATTTCCGGAAAATTATTTAAAAACACGAGTCCTTACAATATTAATTATATTTCACTTTTAACTAAATATGTTTGTTATCATCAAAATCAATAATGTTTTTCTAAGAAAACATTTGGGCTAACAATCTCCCCCTTTTTGATGATGACAAACCCTAAATAATTTTAATCAAATAAAATTCAGAAATATAATTAGAGCAAAAGAAATAAGATACTCCCCCTTAATTGGTGCATCCTTTTACTTGAGCTTTTTATCTCCCTCTAGCTTTCACAATATTTCTCCCCCTTTGTCATCAACAAAAAGTAGGGGAACACTTTGCTCATAGTATTCCATAAAACTTCCAATCTTTTCACGTGTAAATCTTCAAGCTTCACAAACTCATAAGCCACCTCAACTTTGAAAGATTTGTTTGACATATAATTACAATAAAAATACTTCAATCAAGCCATGGACCATTGATAATGCCAAGTGTCAAGTAACTGTAAAAAAATTTATCCATTTAGAAGCATTTTATTTTGAAAAGATACTTTTAACAAAAAGTCTTGATTTTTTTTTTTTTTAAATTGTTCACATATGCAAGAATAAGACAAAATTTCAGGCAATTCATCAAAATCAGTACTTTTAAACAAATTAGAACCTTTGGGAAAATAAATTAATATTTTAAAAAAATACCACATGAATCTGAGCTAATTCTACAAATTATTGAACTTACTCCATTGTAGAAAGTTAACTTTCTCATTGTCGAGAAATTATATCTTAACATTTACCTTTGAGCACATCCACCTACAAAAAATAACTCATGTGCAATTCTTTGGTACCCAAATTTTCATGGGTCCGAGAGGGTTAGTAACAAGATGTTTAGGAATCCACATTTTTCTAGCTCCAACATAAATATTTCTTCGAATAGGACACGAATATGATAAATGACCTTTCATGCCACAATAATTGCAAGTAGTTTGAGGATGACTAGAAGAACTTGATTTCACAAACAAATTTTGGTAAAACTTTTGCTTTTTGCTAGGATTAAAACCAATGCCCGCTTTGTCAAAAATACATTTTTGTTTTCCAAGAATAATATCCAAATTTTCTTTTCCTTGAACGAACTTAGAAAGAGATGTTTTCAAATCCTCAATCTCTTTTTTTAAAATGTCATTTTCAAGCCTCAAGTCATTTGCAATATCTTTTTGAAAAGAAACTTCCTCAATTTTTTCTTTTAAGCCATCATTCTCATTTTTCAAAAAATCATTTTCCACAAGGAGCAACGAATTAGTCTTTTTGAGAGAACTAATTTTGGAACTCAATTTTTTAAACTCGGAATGCAGTTCTTCATATGCATCTAACAGTTCATCATAATCAAATTTATCATCCGAATCATCAACAGAGTTTACCTCAATGTTTTCATTAGCCATTAAGCATAGGTTGGCTTGGTCACTGTCCTCATCGGAACTACTGTCATCACTGCTGTTACCCCATGCTGCAAGCATTGCTCTTCTTTTTGCCTTCTTGCTAGATTCTTTTGCTTGAGGGCATTCGGACTTAACATGGCCTGGTTTTTTACACTCATAGCAAATTATATGATCTCTCTTGTTCTCATTTTTTGCTCCATCCCTCTTAAAAAACCTTTTGCCATTTTCTTTTTTCTTTCTCATGAATCTTTTGAATTTTCTAGTAAAAATAGCTATTTCCTCATCGCTGCCACTTGTCTCCGAATCATCTCTATCATCTTTTGAACTCAAAGTTGAACATTTGAGGGCTAAACCCTTCTTTTTCTGGCCTTGATCTTCTTCCGCGTTCATGGTGATTTCATGCGTCATCAGTGAACCCAAAAGCTCATCCAAGCTATAATTTGTGAGGTCTCGTTTGGCCTCAATAATTGCCGTCACTTTTGGCTCCCATTGCTTCGGTAATGACCTGAGAATCTTTCTTACAAGTTCAACATTAGAATAAGATTTTCCAAGGGATTTCAAGCCATTAATAATATCTGTAAAACGAGTAAACATGCTAGCAATGGATTCGTCAGGCATCATTTTAAATAATTCATATTTATGAACAAGCATGTCAATTTTGGATTCCTTAACTTGACTAGTACCCTCATGTGTGACCTCTAGCTTATCACAAATTTCCTTGGCAGATTCACATCCTGATACTCTATTAAATTCAGTTGGATCTAATGCACAATATAAGAGATTCATAGCCTTGGCATTCAATTGAATACCTTTCACATCATTCTCATCCCATTCATTTTCATTCTTACGAACTACTACTTCCTTCACGATTTTGGTAGGGCGGTGAGGCCCATTGACAATAATTTTCCATAACTCATAATCTGATGCTTGAATATAAATGCGCATTCTAGCCTTCCAATAATTATAATTAGACCCGCTAAACAAAGGAGGTCTATTGGTCGATTGGCCTTCGGGAAGGAAAGTGCCAAAATGGGTTGCCATAGATCTTACCCTAAGACGATTAAGTCAAAAAAATTACTAGAGTCGTAGCTCTGATACCAATTGTTGGCCCAGATAGCAACACAAGAGGGGGGGTGAATTGTGTATCTAAGAAAATAATGCAGAATTAAAAAAACTAGATGCAACACCCAATAAAATTAAATAGGTTCAAGCACACAAACAATAATTGTATGACAGCAAATAAAGAGTAGAAAGGAGAGAGAAATCAAACACAGAGATTTATCGTGGTTCGGTCCGCAACTTCACGGCCTAGTCCACTCCCCAAGTGTCCAACTCGGGATTTGCTGCACTATCTCCAATAGTAACACTGTCTAGCTTCGCGGGTGCTAGAGAAACCTTTACAACGAGCAATATCCCCAATCGCTCCAACTATTTTTTTACTCCGGTGTTAGTCACACCTAACCAACTAGTTTTGACTCCGGTGCTAGTAACACCTAACCAAGTGATTTTCTCTCCAAAATCACTCACAAAAAGATAAACTCTCACAAGGGGTCACACTCCCTTTTACAATGAAATCTCACAAATTAAACACTCTCAAAAGTGTGAATGAATTTCAAGTTAAAGCTTCTAATTGAATAACAATGGTGGCACACGTAAATTCTCTAGGAGCTCTCTGTCCGTGTATGTTCATATATTCTTTCATTGACCCTTTTTATAACTTTCTGCTTGTGGACGTTGGATGCAAACTTTCAACCTTTCAAATAGCTATCAGATAAGGCTTTAATTGAACCACAATTAAGCAATTACATTTCTTCCCTTTCTTGCTTCCTAGCCGTTGGACACATAGCCTTGTCATTAAGGCAGTGAATGATTTTCTCAACATGAATTTCTCAATTAGCCGTTGAACCTTGATTGGGTAGCATACCATCATTCTCCAATTGCCATTTGAACTTGATTCCCGAATTTCCTTCAACATTTTGCTTCCATTTGGATCGAGCACTTGAGCCAATAAAAAATGAGGAAAAGATTTGTCCTTAATCTTTTTCCTTTGAATTAAAATCTTGGCTATTGGAGTTAGTGATTTGGTATAAAATCTCTCATGCATCTCAACCAAATCCTACAAAATAAATGAATATTCAAATGAGCATCAAATCTAATAATATTAATTATATTTCACTTTTAACTAAATATGTTTGTTATCATCAAAATCAATAATGTTTTTCTAAGAAAACATTTGGGCTAACAATATCTACCCCATCAGCTACTGCCTTGTCCATTCCGGCAAGAACGTCGGACGCGTAGCGTCCTTCGTCCCAAATCACTTTATACATTGCCAACCTAGCACGCGGCGCAACCCCTCTCGCGGTTCCCGTAGCGTAACCGAAATATGAGACGTCTTCTACGTAGTTTCCCCCGGAGGTCGAGGTAGTGTGTGTCCCATGGCCCTCCGTGTCCCTCGCCGAGTTCATACTCAGTTTAATACCTGGATTCGCAGCTAAAACCCCCTTGTTAAAGTATCTAGCTCCGATAAGCTTCTTGTTACACAATGAGGAACTGAAGTCTTGACCCTTCTCGCATTTTCCTTTCCATCTTGATGGGATATCGGTCATACCATCGTCTTTAAAGCTCTTGCTCTCCGGCCACACTCCAGTGTCGATCATCCCGATGATAACGTCTTTGCCGTAGTGGGAAGCCGGCCATAGCCCGGTGGCGTGATTGAGGCCGAGGAACTCCGTGGTGTGGGTGGTGTCTAGTTTCACCACCCTGTCAGGGTAAGACGAGACGAACCCCGGTACCTTCTTTAAGCTCTCTAGTTCATCTTTCGAGAGGACTGCACTAAAGCCGTCCAATGCATTGTCGTAGCTGTAGAGGTGCCGCGACACCGAAAGTTGGTCGTCTGATGTTTTGGTCGTGAAATCAACGATGGAGGAGTACCAGTGGTGGCTGCTAGTGAAACCTTTGGGCATGAAAGACTTGTCCATGTGGATAATTTGGGTGGACCTCTCGGCCGGAATCGAATCGCCGGCATGGATACAGAGAAGAAACCATGGGTATAGGATGAATAACAGAAGACAAGACACATTGCTTGGCTTCATCTTTGTAAGTACACTTATACTTTGACACTAACATGGTATGTTCTTAAATAGAAGCATGTTTGACGTAGGAGGGTGACATAGGATTAAGATAAAATTAAGAAGCGACATTTTTGCATATTTTTCTGGTGATAAAATGACAAGTTGTTCTAAAGTTTGGTAAAATGGATGTTAGCTGGCATAGGGTTGGAAACAAGCCGAGCTTTAGGGTGTTTAAGGATGGTTGTTTAAAATTGAGTGACCTCGAGCTTGGATCGTGCCGAAATATTCTAATTCATGCTCGATTAGTATTTGAGAACTTGAGTTTCGTTCGAATACTAAACAAGCCTCCGAAAAGGAGTCGAGCCCAGACAAACTGAGTTGTTGGTCGACATAAGCCTAGCTACGGCTAACTCGAGCTCTAGTTATTTACTAAACGAACCAAAAATTATATATGTGGGCTTGGATCGTTTGTTAAACAAAACGAGCCGAGCACATATAACGAGCTCGAGCTTGAATCAAAGAATCAATGCACGGTCCATATCCGAACTGTTGATGAATCTAATTGCCCACACATATTAGAAGCTTCAAACATTGTGCCAGCGTATTGACTATTTAAAAGCAACATCTACCGTTCGAGGAATTTTTAGTGCCGAGCAGATATGCTGATGTGGTACCTGCCGGCGGCCATTTAAAAATGCAACGGATGGCCTCAATTAAAACACTTTTCATTTTTTTTAAATCCATCTAGCACTTTCAATCCGGGCAATCCGTTGCATTTTTGGACGGCTAGATGTGCGCAATCGGGCACCACGTGGTACCCTCTCGGCTTTGAAATTTTTCTCCCTACCGTTAATATAATCAAAGTATGCAGTTAATTTTACATAAGCAAAATTAGTTTATCTGACTTTGAATTAGTGATTTCGTCCACCTTCAATTAATTTTTGGAGAAAACTACAGGCGAGTTACCCGGTCAGGCTTAGGTTTCTTCTTTCGGAAGAAAGAGAGCAAAGTTCCCATAATTTTCCGAGACTGTGAATCAGGTTTATCTTTTCCTTGGCGTAACCTACCCCAATTGATTGAGACTTGAGGCTCGGTCTGATTTGGGTTGATTTAGTATAGCAGTCACCAGATGTTATCTTGCAAAATGAAGAGAAGTCGAACCCGGGGTGGGTGTTGTGCAGCATGCTGTGCGAACATGAGTCCACGACGCTGTCGTGCCGGTGTCATGCAAATAATTGGAGACGTTCGCCACATAGAGCTTGTCAAGTTCTACATGTGTATCGAAAATCAGCTTGATTGAATATCAATAAGTGCCTCTTTGGAACACATATAACTTGTTGTAGTGGTTTTGATCTAGTGTTTCGATGAGGCACCTAATGTCTAGAATCGTCAGACCGACACCGGCCCCCGCACAGCACGCCGGGGCTCCTAAATGTTGATCCAGTATTTTATTTTGGACATTCCCAAAATTTTAGTCCTACATAAATTAATGTACTTTATTTAATAACTTTCCAATTCTACCCATATTTTTTTGATGTGATAAGAACTATTCCAATAAAAAAGTATAATGATTATGTCTTGAAAAAAGTTGGAATCTCAAATCGACTCAAATATTTTAGGACGGATAGAGTATAGCGCAGAGTGATCATAAATATTGTGCAATAAATTTAGCACATGTGGTTGGGTTACATTTGATGCCTTCAATAAACTGTCCAGGATGATTTTATTTCTCCCTCCCCCTCTCTCTCTCTCTCTCTCTTCTTTCTCTCTTCGCAATCTCAACTGTCCAGAATACTTTGGGATGGCCAAAATACGTGGTCGAATACTACGTAACCAGACCCAACACACACCCAAGTTTTTCTACTGAAATCAACCGGCAAAAGCAGAATAAGTCAAACTTCCACAAGTATAACCATATGACGACGTCGAAACCATGTGTGACGTAAGTATAAAGAGCTGATTCATAATTACAATCATAAAATTTAGAGTAAAAAAAAGGCTCAAGAGAGAAAAAGTGCATCATAATATTGTTAGCCACGTCAAGTTCTAATTTTATTAAATTAAAATGTCAACTATTTTCTTTATCTGCGTAAAGGTCTATATCTAGCTGTCTGGTTTATTTTTTGTTTTAGAGGTCAATAGATTATATGTGACCGCCAATCCAGCGAGTTTTTAATTGGCGGTCAAAAATTGTACCCTTGACTTGATTAATCTAGCGAATTATAGTCAAGTATATAATCTTACATTATTAGGTTATCTATGAGTGCCGAATTGTAGTCAAGGGTATAATCTTACATTATTAGGTTATCTATGAGTGCCGGAGATAGAAATCGCCAATTCAAACTAACATTACATTTGGTTATTACATTTGGTTATATATGAGTGCCGTAGATGAAATGGTCAATTCAAACTAATTGCAATTCAGGTATAATCTTACATTATTAGGTTATCTATGAGTGCTGGTGATGAAATAATTCAAACTAACATTACATTAGGTTATCTATGAGTGCCGGCGTAGATGAAATGGTCAATTCAAACTAATTAACATCATCTGCTTGATCTCGCAATCATTTTCGACCAACAATTCAAACCCTACAACTTTTATTAATTTCCCTACCTAAGGATTACGTGCTGCAATTAGCAAGCAAGTTGCCAGTCTTCCCAAAAGCTTTGACTTTCACTACTCAATCCCATATACCTCAGCCATGAGAGACTCCTAATGCTTAATGTTAGTACGTAATAATATCATCTAACAGTACTGCATTTTGTATAATGAGTTTAGGCATACTACATTGGGGCCGGCGGAGGCATTAGGGAGCATAGTTTTAAATATCAGCCGGTTTGTCTCGGGATTTGGAGATTCTGATATTGATACGTACTGTAAGTATTAGCCGATACGTCCAAAAAGTTTAAAAATTTCACGACCGCTACACCCGATTTCCGCGACGTATCGTTCCATATGTCGGTTCCCGATACATTGATACCGCTACCAATACCTCTATTTAAAACTATGTTAGGGAGGCCTGATATAAGACAGGTGGCCACTAATAGGGGAGAGTGCCTAACGAACTTAATCATGGATTTTATTAGCTTTTCCATTGTCTCCATACTGAGTTCACATAGTTCCCAGCTACGAAGCACTGACACCTCTCTGAGACCCCGTATCGCAGTGTCCCGACACGGGGACAAGGGGACACGGCGGGACACATGTCCCGACACGCCACGTGGCATGGGACATGGCTAATGTGCTTTTTGGCTGGGGACACGGAGAGAGAGAGAGAGAGAGAGAGAGAGAGAGAGAGAGAGAGAGCCGAGAGAGAGAAAGAGAGAGAAAACGACAGAGAGAGAGAGACGACATACCTGAGCTTCTAGCAGTTCAGATCTGATTTTTTAGGGTTCAAGTTGCTACGGTCGGCTGATGAGGAAGATATGAGATACATAAATGCTAAATTATAGTTTTTACCCTAAGTTTTTGAGTAATTATAAATTTACCCATTAAAGTTTTAAAAATTCAATTTTACCCCTGAAAGTTTTAAAATTTTCAATTTTACCCCTAAAAGTTTTTTAAAAATTCAATTTTACCCCTGAAAGTTTAAAAAAATTCAATTTGACCCCTAAAAGTTTTAAAATATTATATATATATATATATGAAAATATATAGATAAATAAATAAATATACACGTGGCATGTCCCCCGCCGTGTCCGTGTCCCCATTTTTTTAGAATTGTCGTGTCCCCGTGTCTATGTCCATTTTTGTATCCGTGCATCATAGGTTCCCAACCTAATTCAATGTAAAAGTAGCTATCTTAGCTTTGTATTTGTGTTTTGTTTTCTATTGGTTCATTATATAATTCACGTTCGTTCTAATATGCCGTAGAAGAAAATAGGGCGTCCTGTAGGGTGGCAAGAAAATTACCAAAGTAGATAATTATTACCGGTAAAGAGCGTCACATTAGAGTGACGCTCCAATCACAAGTCCACGAGCGGGTACGTAAGGTTGTTGACCCAAATGACATCATTGATTCTCATGTCTAAAAATTCTGGGCAGATTAGAAAAAGGACACACTCGGATTTCGTTCAGTTATATATGTAATCAACAAAATCGATTATATTGCATTGATCACAGTAGTGTATTTGTTAATGATCCCAGTAGCCCAATTACATTGAAAAATACACTACTGGGATCATTAACAAATAGTACGATTAAGTGGTGCATAGTACATACTCCCTCCGTCCCAATTTAAATGCTCCCTACGGTTATGCGTGCCTTTTTAAAACTCTTGTAGTTTTTATTCTATAATGTATTATATATGCAATATGGATCTTATTTGATAGATCTCAATTAGTTCTATTAGACAATTTTTTTAAAAACTTTGAAAACATTACCAATAAAAAGATATAGATGTTTGAAAATGGCACGGATATTCGTAAGGAGCATTTAAAATGGGACGGAGGGAGTAATATAAATTGATTATGGCTCTATCGCAAACAAATTGTGTGTGCCCATCTTCTAGAACTCTCTCTGTCGTGAAAAATAGTCCATTAGGAAAGACTTGCAATTTGGTATAAAGTAAAAAGTACTTCTATGCATACTTTTTAAAAATTTATTGACGATAAATTACAAATCTCGATTAGTTCTTTAATTTACTGTAAATTCTAAAAACTCGAAGAACTGTTAAATAAGAATTTTGATTCCCCTTACCAGCAAACTCTTGGGGCCATTGGGGGTGGGGGTTATGCCCAATCGTTATGTCTAGGACCCCAGAATTAGTCGAGGTACGCGCAATCTGGTCCGGACATCTGGTTATCTAAAAAACGAAAATCATTAGGCTGGGTCAGATTCCAATAGTTCACTATCAGGATCGTGCAAGTAAGGTTCAGCAGGTCATAGCAGAAGAAGGAAAAGCGTAAAGAATAACATTCCTGCATAAAAACAGATTAGCAGCTGGTGAGAAGGAACAAGGCTACAAGATACTAAGATGCTAACACAAGCAACCAAACAAAGTAGGGAAATTTCAATCCACTGAAACACTAACCATAGGCAGCCAGTAAAAACCAAATATGAGAGGGAGGTTTGTTGGAAGTACCTTATATATATAGCATCAGAGACTCCGATCCGGATTTAGGACCTTGTAGTGCTCCAAAGCGCTACAGGGTTATAACACCAAATCGTGGTCGTCCAAAAGTTTTTCAATAGTCTAGATTTGCAGTTGCTCTTTTACCGGTAAAGAGCAACTGCAAATCCAAACCATTGATTACTGAGTTGAATGGCCATGATGGAGGCTACATTCTACGACCCTGTAGCGCTTTGGGGAGCTATAGGGCCCCCGAACCCTAACCTTCATATCATAGTCCCGGCCAATCAGCTTAACCATGGCCACCTTTTCAAACATTTGATATTACACCCTGCTTTGCCCTGGCTACTTTATTCCTCCTCTTGTGGTTCACTAATGCCTTCTGCAGAACCTGAAGGATACAAGACATTCATGATGGAACACAACAAGATGTCTCGAATGAGGATGTCAACCAGAAATAACTACGATTGGGCTTGATACTATGTGGTTATCCTGATCAATCCATTTGAGATAACCATATCAAAAAGTTTTTGCTCATCGAGGCATCCTGTTGTATTGCACGGTGAGCCGGGTGCTTCTCGATTGTAGATAGATGAGAGGGTGTGAGCCTGATGCTGAAGCCATCATTTGCATGGTCATACAAATAGAGGAATTGATAATGATGGAATGAGGACAATGATTTTAGTGTAGATCGGTGCCTCCACCTCCTGCTTCCCTCCACGCTTTTTGTTAGTAATCGACATTTAATCAACGGGTATCTGTAATCTTAACGTAGGGAGATTAATAAGTATTTAATAACGTGGAGCTCGAAATATAATCGAGATAAAGATGGGAGTGCAATTATAATTCTTTAGTGGTGTGAATTATAATTTGTGAAATAAGAATAGAATCCGGGTGGGATTAGGTTTTCTTATTTACACAAGGAGCCCAGATTTATTTCTCTCCAGGTCCCTGCTCTAGCCCTATAAATATATCGTTATGTTCTCTAGGTCTGTTGACAGTCATTCAGAAAATTAGAATAGAGGCTAGATGAGAGAGCTAGAACAAAGAGATCATGTAGAAGTCCACACTTGGCTATGAAAAACCCTAGTTTACCTAGGTTTAGAGATTTGCTGTGTTAATCTTTTGTAAAAATCAGCCCACAAATCAAAAAGTCAATCAATCACACAACAATAAGCAAACAATCGAAGAACACCAAGATATACGTGGAAAACCCCAATACGGGTAAAAACCACGGGAAGGAATCAAAAACACTATACTCAATGTGTAGTTACAAGCAATCTTACCAACGATCGTGAATCCTCACCAATCGAACCTAAGAACTACTTGCCGAATCCTCGTTCACCACACCCAGTGCTTTGACCGCCGCTGCCTTGAATCCACAAGCCTTCCGTTTGCCTCCCGGAATCCACCGAAGGACTTTGAAGCGCCTCTCGAACTCCACGAAAGGACTTTACTCAGAGATTGATTGTTTCTAATGAAGAACAAACCCCTTGAAGATGATCTTGAAAATCACGGCATTCACAAGCCTTCACAATTCTTCAAGGTTCACAAACCCTAGCCGCCGAAAGTGATGAGAGATGAAAATATTTGTATTAGGGTTCTTATCACCGCAGCTCTCATTATTTTCGACCTAATGGCTGAGATTTTATAGTTGCTGAAATCGGGCATTTTTGCCGGCTGTTTTGCTCGAGCAAAAAATCCAGCAAAAACAAACAGAATGTTTTGCTAATAAATGGGCCTCGAAATGCTTGAGCAAAAAGTGCAGCATCTAACTTCTTTCCTTGTACATCTCCAATGATATTGCCAAAATCCAACGTATCACCAAATCCTAGCATATCACCAAATCCCATATTCTCCAAATCCGTATTACTCTGTATGACTTCCAAATCCCATATTATTTCCGTATTACTTCCATATTCTCCAAATCCAATCTTTGTCTTCAAAATAAGTAATCCGTCTTTGACTAAAAAAACTACCGCACTCGAAATAAAAATACATATTGATATGATTCCTTTTCCACACCTAAAACAGACACTCTAAAAATACCAAAGATTACAGTGCCATAAAAAATACGATACACTCAAATGTATATGTTTTGGGCATGGATTTGCCAAACCAAAGGAAGCTCGGCCTATTGGGCTTACAATCTCCCCCTTTGGCACTTCCATGACAAAACATATTAAACACTAAAAACTGAATCCCTGCAAGCTGCACCACAGACAAACACTTCACACAATCTTTTAGTGTTAAGCTTCTCCCCCTTTTTGTTACGGAAGGACAAAGGGACATTGGATATGAATAAATATTGAATAAGGAATTAGCCAAAGAATGAAAGCATTTAACGGCTATATGCTAGGCAAGTACTATAATGCAAATGAAACCAGTATAGGTGAAGCAATCAAAATAAATAACAAAGCATTGATCTAACAATACCCATAATTAATAAAAAGCCTCCCGTAATAAACGTATTACTAATCCACGACCGAAATAATAGAAAAGAGATAATCAAGGTACTAATATTGTGCTTCGAAAACTAACCCAGGAAAAGAATCGGTGAACTCAATCTCCAAAATAACGTATTCCTTAAAGAATATGAAAGATCCTTATGACCAAATGAGATGAGAGTGAAAACATAGAACTAAAATAATTGATGTCATACTAAAAATGATAAATTTTTTTTAATTTTTTTTGACTTTCATGGACATATAGAAATATAAAAATTTGGTATGTTTAAGGCACATCCAAAAAGCATACCCGCAAAGTCAGGTGATGGTAAATAGCAGTAATAAATAAACACACAAATAAAACATGTGCTAGCACTTATGCCATAACCTATCATAGTAGAATGAGAATAAAAGATATAGCATAGGTCAAGACATAGTGACAAAAGTGTGTGTGTGAATCACGACAAATGACATTAAGCTCAACCGAAAATCACAAAAACTCAGTTTCTGATGAACGCATAGGAGGTCTAAAATCTCCCCTTCAAGAAGTCAAACCAAGCATTTTTTAATTTGTCAATGAGCCAAACTCCCCCTCAACAAATACTGAGTGAATTTCCACCTTCCTCTCATGCATTTTTTTATTTTGTATTTTGAAACATAGAACCTCCTTAACTAAGTTCAATTCTCATAATGTGGTTGTGCAATGCCTAAGTCCCTTAAGCTTTCTAATTGACCCGTGTAGCGAGCTTTAGGCCAGTGACACCCAAACCAAATGGCCTTAGGGCACTAGGTATAGAGAATACCCCAACGGACTTAATTACTCGAGTAAAAAAGGCTACGAACTCAAGCTAACCACATAATACAATCCCGAAGCTCTCCACCGTTTGACACGAACACTCACTGCTTACTGAGGCAAGAGGCCCGGTTACTAAGTGAAAAGCCCGAAAATGTAGAGAATAGAAACCAAATATCATCACTCTTCAACTAAACTCCCAAGATAAAAATTATAATTGTCAGCATTTTTCAACTAGCACCACGAGACAAAAACACAAATAGTATCTATTTTCAACTAAACTCCCAAGACAATATCACAAATGCTTAACGGTCAATCTCATGGGGAAAAATAAAGACCTTCTCCAGTTTTATGAGAAATGACAATTAGTGATATGGGGGCACATTATCTTTGTCGTGAGTAAGTGTAAGACACAATGGCAAGACCATGCTACAACCAATATCACAGCACTCCACATGGATAGATAAATAGAACGAATGCAAGCATAGCTATTGTGCCCTTATGTAAAACCACGGGTAACCACCAATTCAATCACAAATATGCTCCAGGAGACGCCCAAAAAAAAAACCTTATATTTGGGTTGACAGTGTGCTTTTTATTTAAAAAAAAACCTTATATTTGGGTTGAGAGTGTGCTTTTTATTTTATAAAAAAATCATCAAATAAATTTATAAATCAATATAGGGAACATATAATCAGTTGAACAAAATCCTTTTAAACTGATTAATAAATAATGAAAAGCTAACAAATTAAACAAAAATAAATAAATAAATAAATAAGCGAATGCAAGCCATAGCTTTAGTTGAACGATAGACAATGTATATCAACTTAGACTATGGGAATGAGACCAAACCTTAAAATGCAAGACCAATTCCAGATGATCCATTGTCATCTAGAGGATTAGTAGGCAAATCCTCATAGGCTATCAAGTTCGACTTTCTTACCCAAATAAATTTAGTTTTAACCTCCTCAACCTTTCTAACAACTTTAGGCATGAGTTTAGAAATCACATTCTTATCCTTAGGCTGTGGTGTCACTTTATGTCTTGGCCTATAAATTTTACTCTCACTGCTATTTGCATGATATTGGGGCCGAGCAGTAGTGCACCCATGAAGATTAAAGCATCGTGGTCTAGTGTGTCCATTCACTCCGCAAAAATGACATATAGGAATCAACTTGTCAAGACCATGTGGACTTTCTACGTGTGTGCGATTCATATAAGTTATATGTAATTTCTTACAATGAGGTCTAATGTGACCTTTGTTACCACAATGATGACAAATAGGCACAAACTTAGGAAAATTTACCTCACCACGGTTGGTGGTGGTATTTTCTATCGTCACACTTTGCGCCTTTGCCTTAGGGAGATTCGGCTTTGTGCAGGCTCTTTTAACATTTTTCTCTTTGATACGCGACTTGGCTTTATTGGCCACAAAGGGAATGAGAGTACTGCTATTTGACTTGGCTTTATCGTCACACTTGGCTTTATTGAAATTCCTTTTTTCTTTCTTTGAAGTCACCTTTTGAACTTTTAACACATCATCCAAGACTTGTGTACCTGCATTTAATTTCTTAAAAGTAGCATTGGCCTTGTCAAGCTCAACTTGCAGATTTGCTACTTTTGCTTCAAGAAGTTTGTTAGTCTCAAATAGAATATGCATCATATTTTCAAGAGTCAAATGCTTTTGTTTAAGAACATCAAGTTCATGCAAGACATCAATACTTTCTTTCTTGCTATCATGAAACTTGGCTGTGAAAGAAAATTTCTTGTCATCTTTTTCAATATTTTTATTTTTATTAATCTTTTTCTTAAAATAGCGTTTAAATTTTTTGGTAAACAAACCTATAGCTTCAGTATCATATTTATCATCAATATCCGAATCACTGGACTCAATATGATTAATTGTAAAATCCAACGGTTTTTCCAATTTTGCTTTCGAATGATCAAAGTTCGTTTTATCAAGTACTTGAGGGCAGTTCAAATTCAACTCCATAGCAAATAAAAATTTAAGGATCCGCTCGTGAAGAAAAATTCACAAACTTAATATGAGCGACCCGCTCTGATACCAATTGAAAAACCCTAGTTTACCTAGGTTTAGAGATTTGCTATGTGTTAATCTTTTGTAAAAATCAGCCCACAAATCAAAAAGTCAATCAATCACACAACAATAAGCAAACAATCGAAGAACACCAAGATATACGTGGAAAACCCCAATACGGGTAAAAACCACGGGAAGGAATCAAAAACACTATACTCAATGTGTAGTTACAAGCAATCTTACCAACGATCGTGAATCCTCACCAATCGAACCTAAGAACTACTTGCCGAATCCTCGTTCACCACACCCAGTGCTTTGACCGCCGCTGCCTTGAATCCACAAGCCTTCCGTTTGCCTCCCGGAATCCACCGAAGGACTTTGAAGCGCCTCTCGAACTCCACGAAAGGACTTTACTCAGAGATTGATTGTTTCTAATGAAGAACAAACCCCTTGAAGATGATCTTGAAAATCACGGCATTCACAAGCCTTCACAATTCTTCAAGGTTCACAAACCCTAGCCGCCGAAAGTGATGAGAGATGAAAATATTTGTATTAGGGTTCTTATCACCGCAGCTCTCATTATTTTCGACCTAATGGCTGAGATTTTATAGTTGCTGAAATCGGGCATTTTTGCCGGCTGTTTTGCTCGAGCAAAAAATCCAGCAAAAACAAACAGAATGTTTTGCTAATAAATGGGCCTCGAAATGCTTGAGCAAAAAGTGCAGCATCTAACTTCTTTCCTTGTACATCTCCAATGATATTGCCAAAATCCAACGTATCACCAAATCCTAGCATATCACCAAATCCCATATTCTCCAAATCCGTATTACTCTGTATGACTTCCAAATCCCATATTATTTCCGTATTACTTCCATATTCTTCAAATCCAATCTTTGTCTTCAAAATAAGTAATCCGTCTTTGACTAAAAAAACTACCGCACTCGAAATAAAAATACATATTGATATGATTCCTTTTCCACACCTAAAACAGACACTCTAAAAATACCAAAGATTACAGTGCCATAAAAAATACGATACACTCAAATGTATATGTTTTCGGCCTATTGGGCTTACAACTGACACACTTAATCCCGTGCATAGCACGGGTTACACGCTAGTAAGGGAATATGGCAGAAGATCATGAGGTACTGTCGAGCAAAGTTTGTTGCATACAGTAATTAGGTCTGTCAAGTTCTAAAATAAACAAGTCAACCAGCGTTCGTGTCTATGGATGAGAGGTAAACCCTAATTCCGCCTTGTAGGGTTTGTGTTTATTTTTGTTGTTTAATCTGTACGCGTAATTACTAGGTTCTGGGATTCGTTTCCCAACACTTTTAAGCAGCTAGGTTTCCTTTGGGGCCTCTCCTTCGCCAGTGTTGGTGATCTGGATTCACCTCTTGAATGGGCACTTCGACGCGAGAGCCGTGGTCGGGTGGTGGTGGGTGGTGGGTGGTGATTGGGCTATATGGTATCTTCTCAGATATACCTTTCAAGGCCAAGTGATTAGGCCAAAAGAAGGTACATGGTAAGCTGAGTCAGGTCACTACAAGTATTCAAACGCCGTCATACGATAAACGACGATGCAAACCCAATTGCCCTAATTACCCTTCTCCTTTCCCCCTGTTTTTCTCCCTTTAGGCTACTTATTTCATTTGTATTCCTCATCGAAAGTACTCCATGATTATTAACTATTGAAGTTCACTATGAGACCTTCTTAGGTAATTTTCACTTTTCAGTTTGGAGGTACAAGCCGAGGAGCCCAAGTGTGACCCTGATTAGAAATTTCGAGAATTGATTGCAATCATGTAACTAATTTAGAGATAATGTAAGTATAATTCAGAAGATTAAGAATATATCATTGAGAGATGGCTGTGGATCTTTTTTTTGGGGGGAAAAGAAGATATATTACAGTCTCCCCTTTATTTTCGGCTTATCCGTCTCCAATCTGTGATGAGTTATCCTTAATTCTTTTACTCTTTTTATTTTGTACGATCCCAAATATAATTTGTGTAGACTCCGTTGACCGGCAATTAGTCCTCTAGTGACCGGCATCGTGATTTTCGGTGACTATAATTGAGTTGCCGGTGACATCACGTAAAGTAAACTATTGTTCCTTGCCATCTATAGATAGATGACGAGGACAACGTCGGCATTGACTGTGTGATGGCGGCAAGTCGACAACAAATGGAGATGGTTGGTGGTGTGAAATAAAGAGTATTTTTTTTTTCTTTTTTTTTTTTTTTCAATTCTTATTTTGTTTAGATCTATGCGTCATTCATCGCATAGCTTGTATCCTATTTCTATCAATATAAATTATATAATTGCATCTACTGAGTTCCCAAAAATAAAAAATAAAAAGTACTCCTCTACGGAGAGTTTACCAAAAAAAAAATTTAAAAACTTAGCAAATTAAAATAAATTTGCCCTCCCAAAATGATAAACCTGGTGATGTTTGGGCTGTCATCACGAAGCTAAGAAGTTATACTATTCAAAAAAATTAATTTCAAATCTAATGCTCATAAATTTTTAAAAAAGTATAAGAATGTTATACAAAAATGAAGTACTCCCTCCGTCCTTCTTTAAATGTGTTGCTTCGTAAATCTAATTTATTAAAGAAACATTACCTTGCAAGAAAAACTTCCGTGAAAAAGTTTTTCTCCGTCATTACACATTTCACATCAACTTTTACACTTTACACTTCTCATATCAACTTTTAACTCCACTTTCTAAAGTTATCCTCAATTTTTACTCATTAACTTGTCAAAAGGGGAAGACAATAATTGCACAAACTTTTGCCCATTAATTTTTCAAAAAACGCGCTTATTAAGAAACAGCTCAAAATGAAATAATCTAGACGGAGGGAGTAGTCCTATTTGAAATTTTGGAAAGTTCTTCAAAAGTGAATAACCTGTTTTAAACTATACACTCATGTCAGAATGTCACATTTTGAGGCTTTAATTCCCACTAGTGAATTGGTTGAAACTTAATTCTCACTAGGTTAAGTTTTTTTTTTTTGGAACTGAAACAACTGCGAACATTATTCTTAAAAACACAAATCTAGACATATTGCGTTTAGACACTCTTCTTTTAGGCACTATGGGTAGGGTATAGTATTTTGGGGTCAAGAACTTTGGGTTAAGGGTATTTTTGGGGTTAGGATTTAGGCACTTTGAGTTTACACTGTTTGAAAAAAAAAAAAAAAACCCCAACTAGACCCGGTGGGAAATTTCTGCTTCATATTCACAATAAAGCGATAAAATACACCTCCGGACACAACCGTATTCAAAGTCGTTTGATGCATGTGAGTCCGCTCATAGTCTCAGACGGCTCCAAATACAATTTAATTGTGTCCGGTATTGTATTCAGAAATTGTGTTATTAGACTTTTTGTTCACGATATTAGCGATCTCACATGAACACTTGATGAGGCTCACACTAGTTGTACGTATGAAGTACATCTTTCTTTAAAACTTCACAATTTGTTGGTGAACAAGAAAATAAAGGAAGAGGAAGTAGCCGAAGGCCATCACTTCTGTTTTGCAAAACTTTAAGTAAAGCAACGCCTTGATACTTATGACCCAACAAACAAGGGCTAAAATCTCTGTGTTTGCATTTAGTATCTGATTTGGATCTGCAAACAATGAAAATCCCAAATACCGGGATCTGGGGTGCACAGCAAGTGCTATGCACATCCGAGCCGTCCGTTGCTCGAATGGACAACCCAAATTTGATACCATCAGGGGGTGCACAACAGCAACCCCAAGTCCCAAATACAAACCAAAAATGAGCCCTGCAACACGTACGATTTGTATCAAAAACACTAAAAATATCAATTGTTATTGATACCATCGATGTCCAATCATGACAATTTATTTTTTTTACTGAATGCTCCTCAACAAGCCCTATGACACACATGCGGTTCAAATCAATGGATTACTAATAACACAATTGTATAACTTTTCTTGAAAATTCTCTTGAATAACAAGGTCCTAAATTCTGAATGAAAATCGAACGTATTATATCAATTATGTACAAATATTCGATGGGCCTAATTTTCTGCAAGACCACATGAATAATTGTTTTAAAATTATTTAATGGTTTGGATCGTTTGTATGGAATCCAGAAACAAGGCCCACAAGACCGCATTTGACATAGCCCTTGGCTTGCCCAAAAACTGTGCCGTTTACGCATGCCTTGCTCCCTCGAGTGCATGGCATCGGGGGCCCTATAGTCAGTGAATCTGTTTGTAATGCAGGCTCCCCTCTCCCATCATATTCATTGTTAGTATCTAGGATACAATAAGAAGCTAACCCCACAATTTAATTGAGGTCCAAATTCAAGGATATACCCTACTAGATGTCCCAATCACTCTCAATAGCCTCTGAAACAGAATGCATGATACTCCCTCCGTCCCATTTTAAATGCTTCCTACGTATATCCGTGCCATTTTCAAACGTCTATATCTTTCTATTGGTAAGGTTTTCAAAGTTTTTAAAAATTTTGTCTAATAGAACTAATTGAGGTTTATCAAATAAGATCCATATTGTATATAAAATACATTATAGAATGAAAATTATAAAAGTTTTTAAAAAACACGCATAACCGTAGGAAGCATTTATATTGAGACGGAGCCACGGAGGGAGTAAGTATTTGCAAGTGAATAGTAATATGGCACCCAAAAAGTGTTGAAAGAGGAAAAAGAAGATTTCCATTCCCAACCTTTCTATTCATCTACTGAGACAAATTTGGCATCAATATAGTAATTTCGGGAGGGGTCTACAGATTCCCAAATTTTGTCTAGTATAGAGCATTGAGTACAACATACCCAGCTGTCAAAGTTTCTCTCATGTCACTGCCAATGGTCCCTCTCTGGTCCTCATTTTTCTCCTCATACAAAAAAGCATGTGAAATGAGGGTGCAGGACCCATATCCTTCCACTCTACCCCACCTATCTCAAGCACAATAATTTCTTCTGTCTGTCGTACCCTTAAATCAAGGGAATTTGAACTGAAACATTCAACACCACACACAGTGGGGTTCGGTGTTGGTGCTGTGCACAATAATTTCTTCTGTCTGTCTCGCCGTCCGTTTGGCGATCCAATGGTCCAGATTGAATCCGAGCCTTGCGACATCCGAGCCGTTCATTGCAAGATTCCATCTGAACCATTGGATCACCGAACGGACGGCGATGATCGTGCACAGCACCAACTCCAAACCCCACACAGTGGGACCAGTTTTGAAATTCCTCAAAATCTGTTAACTAAACCATGGCATACAAAGGTAATTAATTTTGGCACTCCACTTTTTTTTAATTACACTCCAATTTTTCTCTTCTAGTGTTCAAAATAAAAATAGTGGAGTGTGTTTATCAATATCATATTTGGAATGCCAAAATCATTTCTCCATTCATATCATAGGGTTCTACTACCAAATAGTAACCAAATTCCTTTCTACAAAATCAGACTCTGTTAAGAAACAGATGGGTGGTTAGAAAAAATCCCTCTCAAGTCCATAAGAATAAAAACCAAGAAGATTAGCTTAAGAAACAAACACCAAAGAGTCCAGGAAATATCAAGAAAGCCCAGAAAAATTCATGGTAAAACAGTGATACTCTAGCGGCATTAGGACAATAAATGGTTCAATATGATGAAATGGACTAGAGCAAAAAATACACGACGATATTTTTCCTGGAGTCCAATCCTTAACCGCGTGCATTGAGAACGTACTTGTGATTAAACATTCACGCTTGTCAATTAGGAAAATAAAAAACTGATTTGCACACAAAACTGAAAAATCATGGATGGTATCCAACTAAATCAGTGGTATCCAATTGAATCATTGCAAAAATGAATACATCTACAACAATAATTAATACAAGTCGTATATACATGTGAAATAAAATATAACAGGCCAACACTGAATGTAAACTCACCAACGCGTGTTAATTCTATGCAAATGTGGGCTTGATGAGGTCACTGCTCTTCTTCGCATTCTTGCTTTTTCCATAACGACTTGTAGGCTTGGGCAGAACTCTCATAACCACTACTGTCTCCTGATTCAATCACACTTTTTTCCATCAACCTCTCATTTATACTGCCACGGTGTAAGCGACCATGTTCTCGTCCAGCTCTTCGTTCCTGAACGACATGTTGTTTCAGAATAAGGTAACGAGACCAAAAACAAGCTAATAGATCATCTTACAAGAAAAATGAAGCAAGGAGTCCAAATACAAGGGATGTGACTTTCATATTAAACCCAACATTGGAATCAAGTGTTTGCATTGACAACTTTGAAACATAATGGTCCCCAAAGAAAGTTGCATCCCAAACAAAGGACACAGAAGTATTGGCAATTAAACCTGTGTTCGAATTTGTGTCACGGTGATCTTGTTTAATTGTAAAGCTCTAGTTCAAGGAAAGTTATGACAATATGCTAGTGTAAGGTCGCTGCCTTCAATGGGAACGGAAAAAAAGGAACTAAGTAGAGAAATGCTTCATCATATTATGTCAACGAGATAACTTTTTGCTAGAAACCTACAAAAATACTATTTCATGGAACAGTATAGGAATTAAACAGTCGTTGGACTTACATCTCTGAAGGGAAAATCATCAGCTTCAAGCATGTGTATAACATGACCCATCTTCGGCCTCTTCTGAGCATTTGGGTCTACACAACGCAGAGCCACTAAAAGGGCACGCTTCAATGTCCTTGAAGATGGCTTCTCAGGTATTTTTGGATCCAAAACTCCTTCTGCATTCCTGCTGGAAACCATTGCTTTCAGCCACTCAACCAGGTTCACCTGAAAGCTACACACATATCAGAATCAACAAAGCAAAGAAATACAAAAATTGGGGAAAAGGAAGGGAAAAAAATTATGTTCGTTGTTGAAGTGGTTTCAATAACACAACCTCCCCCGGAGGACGGCTATAATCTACCGGAGTCCTCCCTGAAATTATCTCCATAAGAAGAATCCCAAAACTATAAACGTCACTTCTCTCATTCAACATGCCGGTACTAGCATACTCTGGAGCAACATAACTACAAAACAGAACCAGTTGCCAATCAATTCAGCTTGGTCAAGTTTTGGATACCAGTAACCAAAATGTAATATACGAAAGTGGTTTAACAGACCCAAATGTTCCCATAACTCGAGTTGTCACGTAATTCCTCTCCGAACCCAAGAGCTTGGCTAAGCCAAAGTCTGATACTTTTGCATTCCACTGCTTATCAAGCAAAATGTTGCTTGACTTGATATCCCGGTGAACAACTTTGGGCTCAAGCCCCTCGTGAAGATAAGTCAACCTGAAATCACAATTATGGTCCATTACAAAATAAAATCGGACGACGATCCAACAGAACAAAACTATTTGATCAGAAATTTATGTACCCTTTTGCCGTTCCAAGTACAATGTTCATACGAATATCCCACGTAAGAGGGCTGCATGGCCCTACATCTCCGTGTAGCCACTGTTCCAAATTTCCATTGTCTACATACTCATAAACAAGCGTCCTAAACAACCCAAACAATTGTATCAGTCCCCCCATGCCACTATTTAAGACAATTATATGGTCTTACGAGTCTTGGTTGAAATTTTTTCCTTCAAATGTAGTGTCAAGTTTCTACTTTAAACATAGAAAGAAACACAAGTTTACAACTGACGAAGTACCTATGAGCACCTTCTGCGCAGTAACCCAGCAACCTCACCAAATTCTTATGTCGAACACGCCCAATTACTTCAACTTCAACTTTAAACTCCTTCTCAGCTTGTCCCCTGCAAGAAATTCCATGCAATAGCACCAACTATAATGATCCTCCACCACCATATTTGTCACTACTAACACTATGCAATATCAAAATCAAATACTACACTACAAAATATTAGGCACATAGAATTGTTAGTGGTTCTTGACTCCAGCTAAAATTTGAGTTAAATAAAACCTCCCAGAACACTCTGTACTCCTTCACTGAAACTCATACCTAAAAAGAATTTTATATCATTTTCTATTCAAAATTCTCAAGACTGTTTTGTTGCTTTTGGATTTACTACAGTGTCATTAAATGAAACTTTTACTCAAACTTATGCTTATATATGAGTTTGTGATTGCTTCATATCAAATGAAATTTCCACACACATTCTCATTCTTACTCAAAAATAAGTAAAAGTTCGAGTGAAAGGATGGAGATGACCTTACATTCTTCAAAAACTAAGGTTAGTCATAATTGCACTGTAAATGTGACTACTTCTTATTATAACTCGCACCCACCCCTATAGACTGACTAATACGTGGACGTAAATGCGACCGCTTACAAACACAACCGGGCAACAAAGCATGGAAAAGACAATGAGGTTAAAATTTAATAAAATTTCAAAACTGCACCTGTTATTGAGCAAATTCTTGACAGCAACACGAGTATTGTCTCTCAACACCCCACTGTAAACAATCCCATACCCACCTTCCCCTATCACATTCTCATCAGCAAACCCATTTGTGGACTCCTCAAGCTCTCTAAGTGTGTACCTGATACCATGTTAGCAAGGTAAATTATCAAGAACCTAGCTTTTCATTAAAATATCAAAACATAGTCCTTACATGTCTTTACATAATAAGTTATAAAACCACATGACCAAGAAACCTAAACGAACTAAACTTGCATAACAAAAGAAACCTAGGCTAACTAGTTCACATGAATAATAACCCCGTATACTCATGAAACATGACAATAATCCTATTATAAACTAGCGTAGCATGCAAGTGGTGGCTAGCTCATGCGGTACAGCTCTTGCATACCCCACACTGCATCCCGGGATTGAGTCCTATTAGAATGACGAATGAAAAAGAAAAAGGAAAAAAAAAACTAGGGTAGCATAATACATCCCTCATAAAATGCTACCCGTACCAATGCCCTGCTGACAGGCATTTGACCTAACGACATCGGGAGTGCACTTTGATGCGGAGAAATGAGTTCAAGAGTTCAAGTTCTAATCTAATTATGCTAAAAACACTGAATTTAGCTGATAAAATGAACAGTACCAATGCCCCCAACCCAAATGCGACACCTCTGGCACACTTATCCCCATCTGCTCACCACCGCCTCCACCTCGGTCCGGGTAGGAAATCCGGTGACCCTTCCCAATCTCGATATGAATCCTCCGGTGCCCAATTAAGGTGTCATCTTCCGACGGATCGGGTTCGGGTAACGGGTTGGGAACCGGAGCGGGTTTGGGGTTATCTGAGAAGTGGGTTAGTTGGGTTCGAGGTGGGTTTTCGATTTTAATCTCCTGGATCTCTTTGGAGACGTTTGGTATGGTGGGTTTTCTGTGTTGAGAGGTGGAATTAGTGGTTTTTCGGTTGTTGTTGCGTCTAGAGGTGAAATAAAGGGAGATTAGGAAGAGGACGAGGACAATTGCGGCGCCGAAGCATATGCCGAGGACGACCCATAAGCGGAGGCCGAAGATTGAGGTTCGCTGGGAGAGGTGGTCGTTTAGAGATGCAGACTTGTTGCCATTAGACATCTCTGTCAGTCTCTCTCTGCCTGCTGGTGTGAAGCATAGAAGAAACAGAGAGAGAACAGTGGGATAGTACTACAGTGGAATGATAGTGGAAGGAAGAAAAACTTGGAAGCAAAACGGGTGGGGAGTGTGTGTAGGGTCTAGAGGGTCTAGCTGTAATGATGGGACGGGTAGAACAAGAGGAACCCACTCCCACTGCTGTGATTCTTTTATTTGTTGGATTTTTTAGAGCAAAAACAGGAACCCTTCTACCTCCACAGATGTGAGAGGACCGACCACGTACCGACGGCGACGGGAACGCCATTGTGAGTCCCAAACGATCGATCCGAGCCGTTCATCCTTCTCAAAATCGAATTCCGAGTGGGCCCTCGCGAGAATCGAGGCAATCGGACGGCCGTCGATACGTGGTCGGTCCTCCCTCATCTGTGCGGAAGGAATTACCGCAAAAACAGCAGCTTCGGTAAATTTTTGGCCAAAAAACCTGGTGTACAGTGTATATAGCTACCCTGTCACTCTCAACACTCCAACAATACTACCCATTTTACCTTATCTCTTATTAAAATATATATATATATATATCACAATATATACAATCAACAGTGTATATGTCATCTTCCCCAACCTTCACCGTTCGCCGTTAACAATACTACCCATTTTACCTTATCTCTTATTAAAATATATATATATATATAGGGAAAGGATCACATCCGGACTTTTCATTTCCGAACTTTTAATCCAAAAAAAATTTTGACGATCCGATCCGTCCAATGTGTTCAGAAGGTGTTTTCAAGGGTCCACGCGAAAAATCTTCAAAAAATAATACCGGGAAGGGCTTGATCCAAGCAGTTTTCGCAAAAAATATATATATACATTTTTTTGCGAAAACGCTGATCAAGCCCTTCCCGTATTTTTTTTTGAAGATTTTTCACGTGGACCCTTGAAAACACCTTCAACACATTGGACGGATCGGATTTTCCAAAAAAATTGCAACACAAAAATGTCATGTTTTTCTTATTTCCGGAGGGTGTGGATGTGAACATTTCCGTATATATATATATATATATAGGTTCCACTTCTAGTCCGGACTCGGACTTCCGGACCTCCGTGATCCGAGCATTTTTGACGATCCGATCTGTCCAATGTGTTGAAGGTGTTTTCAAGGGTCACGGAAAAATCTTCAAAAAAATACGGGAAGGGCTTGATCCAAGCAATTTTCGCATAAAATATATATTTACAGTTTTTGCGAAAAATGCTTGGATCAAGCCCTTCTCGGTATTTTTTTTTTGAAGATTTCCCGCGTGGACCCTTGAAAACACCTTTTGAACACATTGGACGGATCGGATTTTCCAAAAATAATTTGCAACACAAAAAAATCACTTTTTTCTTATTAACGGGAGGGTTTGGACTAGAAAATTTCCCTATATATATATAGGAAACCGATCTCCTAAGGGATCCCTTAAACAAAATTTGGTGCGGACTTGGCCCTTTTTCAACTTTCCGGATCAAATTTTGACGATCCGAACCGCTCAATGTTTTTAAAATGCATTTTCCAAGGTCCACGCGGGAAATCTTCAAAAAAAAATACCCGGAAGGGCTTGATCCATACACTTTTCGGTAACGGTAAAACTGTCCATACAGTTTTCGGTAAGTGTATGGATCAAGCCCATCCGGGTATTTTTTTTTGAAAATTTCCCGCGTGGACCTTGGAAAATGCATTTTAAAAACACACCAAAAATCACACTCCACTCCTTCACCAAATCCTTCACCAAATTTGGTTTTACTCAAATGTTTCACCAAATTTGCTCATCACCAAATCTTGAACCAAATTTTCAAGGCTTTTTTTTTTGTACTTTTATTTTTCCTTTTGTCATTCAATGGTGTGGATTAAATCTCTACCGTACAATTTGAGTAAGGATTGGAATGAGTCATATCAAATCAAGTTTTTACTCAAATTTGAGTAAAAATTTGGGTAAAGAGTGGAGATGCTCTTAGCTACTGCTGATGCTCTGATACTCCCCTGTTTTCCTAACGAAAATTATTCCATCAGCACAATGAAATTTTTTATTAAAACGAGCACTTAGCTACTGGTTCCTCTATCTAGTATATATACTCCAGCTGCCCAAAGTTATTTTTAACAGAAATGCTACAGTATTTTGTAAGTTCAGGAAGGGAGAGTACTATTTCTTTATTGTCATTACATTTGTATGTTTAAGCATGTAATTATCTATTACTTCTACCATTAAAAGCTCGATTCTGCTGCAATAGTCTTCATTCTTTTGAATTTTTAATTTTTCGTGTTCTGATTTTTTTTTTCTGAATTTTGTTACATTCGCAATACATTTTTGAATTAATTATCCGTTTCAACGAGAGGAGTTAAAAGTAAAAAATTAAGACCAAAAACAAAACAAAAAAAATTACTAAAGACGAAAAAAATACCAAACAACTGTCTTTTTGTCTAAACTATATATGAACTTTTTCGAACTTTGGTCCATACTTTTATACTTTTATGACACCTCTCGTCTATACAAATTGATAAATTCAAAAAATTACAGTGAAAAACTACACAAGAAAAAAATCATTTAAACAAACAGACAATAAAATGACAATTGCTTATTAATGTTGTGCTGTTTTTACAGCTACATTCGGAAACTTTTTAACTGGTGGACAGCATTTCCCTTAAAAGGAATTTGTAGATATGGTTAAATGATGGTTTTTGGATTTTGTTGGTTGGACCAGTTGGGTTTGGTGGCATCCAAGGAACCCAAATTTTTATTCTCCAATTGGCTTATATATGTTTTTATATTCTGTAAAGAGAAGGAAGAATGGTGAAGGGAGCATCCCGTGAAGATAGTGATATGACTTAAAGGAGAATGATCTCCTAAGGGCTCCTTAGCCAAATTCCGTGCGGACCAAGTCCTTCCGGATCAAATTTTGACGATCCGAACTGCTCAATGTTTTTTAAATGCATTTTCCAGGGTATATGTACAGTTTTACCGAAAACTGTGTGGATCAAGCCCTTCCGGGTATTTTTTTTTGAAGATTTTCCGCGTGGACCTTGGAAAATGCATTTTAAAAACATTGAGCGGTTCGGATCGTCAAAATTTGATCCGGAAAGTTGAAAAAGGGCTTGGTCCGCACAGAATTTTGGCTAAGGGAGTCCTTAGGAGATCGGCTTCCATGACTTAAATAATGCATCTTTATGTACTAGTCTGTCCGATAAAATTGGAACGATACAGAAAATATATACTTCTACTACCCAGAATGGGTTTTCAGAATGTACCCAGATTCACTTGAACTTGGCCCGTTAAATTTTAAATTATGAGTATATTTTCTTGATATGTAGCAGTGTTGATACTCCTACTAGTCTTTCTGTTCAGTTTTTTGGGGTAGACCTTTGTAGACTCCTCCTGAGCTCATAAAAATGCTCCAAACCATTCATTTTGTAGATTAATTCGTCGAGTATGTCATGTAGATTAAAATATTAGCTTGACTGAATATTGATAGGTACATGAACAAAACATATTTGTTCAAGGGAAAATGAGATGACAAAAAAAATTTGAAACTTAAATTGCCATTTTTTTTCCCCTCATACAAATGGAACCGGGGGAGGTGCTGCGCAGCGTGCTGTGCAGCCTATTTCGGCGCCGTGCCGGGACCGTTTTGACGATCAGAGACGTCCACCGTGTAGAGCTCGTCGAGTACTACAAATGTACCAAAAATCAAATTGATTGGATATCGTTAAGTGCCTCATCGGAACACAAATAAGTTGAAAAAAATTGGAACACACATGTCTTGAAACATTGGATGAAAACCATTGAAACCATTTTTTTCAACATATTTGTGTTCCGATGAGGCACTTAACGATATCTAATTGAGTTGATTTTTGGTACACTTATAGTACTCGACAAGCTCTACGCGGTGGACGTTTTTTATCGTCAAAACGGTACCGGCGAGGCACCGAAATATGCTCGCACAGCACGCTGCGCAGCACCCCCTGTTTCCCATACAAATCTATATTGTCCAAAATAGACGGAGAATATCACAATGAGAAAGAAAGAAAGAAAAAAAGTAGTAAAACTTATTATAATAAGCTAAAGTATATAAAAGATTTTAAAAGAAGGTAAGTATTTCGTTATGAGAGGGCTACCAATTCCAGCCACTACAAAATAGGAGTAGTACAATAGAAGAAATCAACGCAGATACTTTTGTGAACTCATTGTTATTCACCCTTTATTCCTATTTGTTTCCAAGGGAGAAATACTAGTAACACAAAAAAATTGCTAAAAATAATAGTAGAAGATGGTGGTAAAATTATTTCTTTATCTTAAAAGGACAGGTATTAGAAATTTTAAAGAACATTGGGCCGCGAAGTGGCAGACGGATTTGGGTTCCTATAGTGACTTGTGGCACTGCAGCCCTGTAGTTGGTGTTTTAAAAGAAGGTCTGGAAGGTCGAGTACTCGCCATTTAGGCGCTAGAAAGCTCATTTCCGACTAGTTGCCCAATTAGGCGCCGAGTACTCGGTCATGGAAGCTAGAAGGTGTTCGGCCTCCCTGAGAGCACCTAGCGGGTTTTAGAATCTTGCTTGTATTGCCCCCAATCCGACCGTCCATTTCGAGCAGAACAGCTCGGATTTAATCCTAGCTCATAAAAATATGAACACTCATTGCTTGAATTAAATTTGAGCCGTGCATTATCGAAATGAACAGCCGAATCTGGGTCATCGTAGTGTCTTGGGCTTTACAGGGACCCTGGGTCCGTGGCGGACACATGATTTGTGCTCAGCGGGGACCCGAATCACACGTATTTTTACATTTTATAGTCTATGATATACATATTGCTATTTACTAGTTATGAGAAGAAGACAAGATTGTGTATATATACATAATCACATATAATTTTATAAAAACGACCGAAAAATGGTCATAACTTGAAATTTCAAGGCAGAGTTTTTCATGCATATATAGAAACTTATCAAAAAAAAATCACTCAAAAGACTTGTAAGGGCTAATCCTCTATAATTTTTTCAAATTAACTTAAATATATAGTATAATTAGTGAGATAAATGAAAAATGTATAGAGACCTGAGACTACTCTTGCACACTCTCCATCCGCCCTGGCGCCCGGCGGCAAACCTACACTAACTTTAAAAGTTTTCTCAAGAACTTACTCGAACTCTTAACACAAATTTGAAGAGGTACAAGCGTAGTCATTTGGGATTCTTCAGGAAGCAAGGGCTCTGCTGTCCAAAAAGGCCAGCAGGCCCTGCTGACCCATAAAACTACGTCGTTTGGTCACAATAAAGGGGACTCCGTTTGGCTCTCTTTTTCCTTGTTTGGCTTGCCAATAAATGGGAAGCAACAAATGCAGGTGGCGTTTAATGGGGCAACAAAGCACATGTGGCGTTTGGGGAGGAGTAGGGAACCTGTTTATCGCAATGAAAAATTGATAAACATTTATTTTGTAATTACTTGTAATGATACTTTATGTAGGATAGCGAATCACCTTATTATCTACAAACTACAAACGACTCATTTATTATCTCAAGCATTTAGTGTACTTAAATTTGGAAGGATTGATTTGATGTCTTCTATTGTTGCCTTTTAAGATGCTAAGATTGATTTGATACGGATCTGCTCACTATCAACTACACGTATGTGAATGCAACTTATATAATCACCACTAAAACCAAACAATCTGCTCACTTCTGGAAGGATTTGTTACCGTCACTTTTTTGTTTTTATGTTTTGACTTTTACCCCCTCTTTTGCCAACTAACCGTTTTGCTACCGAACTTTTCAAAAGCCTAAAGCGAAAAGTAAAGATAAGGAGAAAATTTAGGATGCAAATAGGGTTCAATTCACGTGGTACCCTTACACCACATTTGGAGCGTCCAATCAACACATGGACGATTCGAATTAAGGAGAGAGAGAGAGTGCGTGCTCGGATCTCAGCCGTCAATTTCATTGATTGGACGGTTTGGATGTGGTGTGAGAGTACCACGTGCTACCATAGTTGCATCTAAAATTTTCTCAAAGATAAGGTGCTTTTTTATTGGACTATTATAAAAGGTATCAAAGTAGGAGGTACCTCAAAAAATCGTTAATTTTAGGATGTTTAAAGCGGTTGCACCTCGAACATTATTTTAGGGCCGGATCTCAGTTCCATGTCTAACTTCAACATGATCAGTTGAGCTGGGCGATTTTGGACCCAGCTTTGTCTTTTCCCCTATCGATATCTGTATGCTCAGCCTGTGGGCCTGAGTTAAATACTCCCTATTTAACAAATCAATATTTATGGGGAAGTATTTTCAACTTATCCACTCATATGTTAACTTTTTGGGCCATTCAAAATCAAATTTCATTCAACGATTTGAGCCATTCAACCATTCATCTTGTAGACCTCGTGTTAGTCGTCTACATAAAAAAATCAAATCGATCCAACATCATAAAGCCATGGCCGAATTATATTTATCTAGAGAAAAAAATTAACGATTAAAGTCTAGATGTTTAGTACTCCATTTCTCTAGTGAGTTGTGACAAATATGGTTTTTTCCATGTCCAATCGTCCTAAATTTTGCATGGACAATTAACACATCGAGATCAACAAAATAAACTGCACATGCTGCCAAATATAACCGGTCATTATTTTGTGGACCACGCGATGCATGAGGACCCCCTTCTCATATGTATACATCTACTTTTCCATCTACTATCGCGACGGGACCAAGGAATTTATATTGGCAAGAGCGTGCCAAATATTAAATCAGAAGCGTTAGCGTTTTGATCTACTTCAGATTTTGTTAATTATGGTTGCACATTCCGTTGTCTTATAACATACTCCTACAAAAATTACATTTTTCAACTCAAAGTTTCGTGCTCTGCAAAAAATTACATCTTTTTTTTTTTTTTTCCCTGGCCAAGTATGCACAAAAGTACTTTAACATGCATGAAAAGGTCTAATACAACTAGTAAATATCCCCGCACCCCACAAAACATAAAATATATAGTATTAAGGATTTTAAATATTCTAACCTGTCTCCTATCCTCAAAATAGAATTAGATGAATCCTTTAGTTAGACTCATAACTGCATCTGACATCGTACCTGAGTCCATGTAACAAAGACGGGGGCATCATTTATGCATCAACTTATGTAGTTGGTTCCAGTATTTTGTGGGCCACATGGACACCGATCGCTACTGAACATGTAGGAGATGCAACAACATTGGGCATGTGAAATGAAAATGAGTTCTAGAGCACCGAATTTTGTGACCCAAAAAAGACACAATCAAAATGTTTCAAGAACATTGAAACTTCATCTAGGATGATAAGCGTCAGAATAACTGGGACATTTTTTGTATGTAAGCGAAAGGTTTTTCAACAAGTTACAGATCCACAAGTCTTTCAACTAGTTTCCAGAATTCACATATAAATAAACTACCATGAATTGGATGCCACAAAAGTTAAAGAGCCATTTGCAGCTTATGTGATGTTTTAAAGAAGGGAACAGTCAAATTTGGTTGCCATTTTCATATTTACCGACCCTTTTAAGTACACTATCATCTTGGTTAAGAAGACACACCAGATGATGAGTTTTTCATGGAGCAACTCATGTCTAATTGCAGTTGTGATAGCCCATCTTCGCGGCAAAGTTCCTACATAGGATGATAAAATGGAATTAGTCCAAAATTCAGGATTAATCTGTTCAAAACTTTGAATTTTTACCTTTGAAGAGTGATGAAAGAGTCCATAGTGGTTCTGCATTGACGGTTCCAATCCAAATGAGGTTTCTGAATTGTTGATGTTTGTCATTGGGGCCTGATTTGGAAAATCAAATGCAGCATGCACTGAAATCTCTTGGTTTCTGGCAAATGTACCTTGTCCCCTGTTTGAATTCAGCACCTCATTTCCCTCATCGAAGCTTATTACTGGCTGGGGCATTAGTGTCGGATGCAAAGACTCCGGAAAGCAAATTGGATGCAAACTTAGTCCATTTCTCATAGATAGCATCTGCGAAACCAACCACAATAAAGAAGCATGAGAGAAATTAACTAGTTTGGTTCTCATTTCAGAAAAATTATCTCTAAAAGTTCTCACTATTTCGTCATCCATGTTTTTTATGTCTTTAGTAATTTTTTTTTATCAAGTCTATTTATTTTTTACTTTTTGGATGTATATTGCGTACTTCTATTCAAAAAGTAAAAAAGTTTATTAAAATGTTAAAAACATTGACTAAAGACGAAAAAATTACGCAACCCTATACAGTTTAACAAATGGCTAACCAATCCACAGACCCATTGCTCCAAAAGAGTAGGGGGTTGAGGGTCAAGCAGGCTAGCCCACCTACACATGAACAAATCTTGGATTCTGCAACCTGTGGTTAATTTTATATGATAAAATGCAAATAGTAATATCAGTGTAATGCTTTATGACCTCCATAACTAGAATCTTACCCTAGTTCACATTCTTTCTCTATTGATAAGTGAAGTTCTTAGTTCATTTATTAACAGTTAAATAAATCAACAGATCAAGAGACAATGTGTGGGCTTCAATTCAACTACTACAAGGGATAATTAAACAGTTTTGACTATTAAAGAGATAATTTCTAATTTACAAGTTAGATGAGCTAAAGAAATGTAGAAATATCATGCTATATATAGGAAATATATTGACTGAATACATGTAACGCCCCATGTAGACCAGAGGCCCAATACCTTGATTTGATCCACAAGCCACACCACATGGCCCAAAATGCTTAAGCCCAAGGTAACAGTAGTAGCTTACATTGTTCCTTATATTCCCAAGATCACCCACGTAAACTTTCGATGTGGGATGGGTATCACAATCTCCCCACCTTTATGGCCTCGCGCCCTTGCGAGGGGTTGAACACTAGGGTCACAGGGTATTTTACAAGTCTTTTCCCCAGTGACCAGAGTCACCACGATATTTCACGTGTCTTTTCCTTGGTGGCCACTTGCGCCCTGAGCCCAGAGTCACAAGGTAGTATTTAAAAAGTATTTTCCCTGGCCTGAGCCCACACGATTGTGTACACGGATTGCTCTAATACCATTTGTCACGCCCTATGTAGACCACTGGCCCAGTACATTGATTTGGATCTATAAGCCACATCACATGGCCCAAAATACTTAAGCCCAAGGTACTAAGTTTCTTTTATGGTTTGTTATATGCCCAAGATCACCCATATAAACTTCCAATATGGGATTAGACACTCTTTACCCCAAAATCTGGGGTATTACAATCTCCCCTCCTTATGGCCTCGCGCCCTCGTGAGGGGTTGAGAACTAGAGTTACCACACTCTGGGCTTGTTCCCTAGTGACCAAGTCACCACGGCCTCTCCCAATTATGTTCTCTGGTGCCATAACTCACATGGTCATGTTCATGGATCGCTCTTATACCATTTGTAACGCCCCATGTAGACCACTACCCAGTACCTTGATTTGATCCACAAGTCACACTATATGGCCCAAAACGCATAAGCCTAAGGTACTAGCAATTTCTTACATGGTTTGTACCAAAATCACCCATGTAGACTTCCAATGTGGGACTAAACACTCTCTACCCCCAAATTTGGGGTATTACAGTACAAACAAATAGGAATGGCAGATCTTTAAACATGGGCTACACAATGACAAGTTCGGAATGTGATATTGAATAAAAGGCAAAAAGGACAATAAAATTGAGCCAAAAACTTTAATAAAGGAAACATCAGTTTATATGGACTCCCAGGGTTGCAAGGAGTAAGTGGATTGTTCCCAGGAAGGGTTGGAAAATGGAAATAGTTTGGAAACCCGAGCAAGTTCTGATCTATTTACACTCATGATGACCTTAATATGTGATTATCAAAGAAAAATGACATCAATAGTAGCAGTGATAAACTAAACAAGGTAGCAGCACCATCCCATATATACTTCACTTATAGCATCTGCTCTATACTTCCCAATATAATCACAACATGAAGCACAAGAATCTGAAAATTAACCTCATATAATAATCTCACAATAGTAGTAAATATAACTATGAGCTCAGCTCCAAGATTACATTGGTTTCTTATTTCACACACAAAAAAGATCTACATGTGTTCTAAGTTATCTTCTCCTACTGAGCAATAATTATGATCACTCCGAGAAACATTCACTTTGATTGTACACAGATTGCTCTGGCCCTACTAATTTCTAGGAGGTACATTCAGATTTTGCAACTTCTGAGTTCTAGGCAAGAATGTACAGATATTGAGGAGAACACAAAAAAGTTTCTCAAAATTTGTCATTGTCTCGGCATTCCACTCTCTGATAACTATAGTGGTCAAGAAAGAGCACTTTAACTCTATCATTGAGAATTCAATCCAAATTGACGTGCTGGAAAAGAGTGTGTTAATCTCCGGCAGACAGGGTGACGCTTATTCAGGCGGTGAATTTGGCAATTCCAGCTTATGATCTGTAGCACCAATTCTTCCCCAAATCTGTGCTTTATACCATTAATAAGTTGAGTAAAGATTTGCTTCGGGGGTCTACAGAGGGAAATCGACAAATCCATGCAATTAGTTGGACTCATGTGACTAAACCCAAAAGCAAGGGGGGCTTGGGCTAGAGTATTCGAAATGCTGAGCTTAATAATAGGGTGGCTATGGCCAAGCTTAATTGGAATTCCACAAGGAATAAACATCTCTTTGGGCTAAGGTGCTTAAAGGGAAGTACACGTACACTGACGTGTCCCATTCTAGACCTTCCCCAATTTGGAGAAGCACGAAGAGAGGCTGTGAACTCTTCAAGTCAGGCACCAAAAAATCACCAATCAACTCTTTTTTGGCTGGACAATTGGTGTTGTTTAGGTCACCTTGGGAAACTCATTGAAGATCCTCTCAGCATTTGGAAGTCTAAGAGTGTTGGTCTGGCATCGATTGGAACTTCTCCAATCTCTCTATTGTTTTACCTGTGCAGTTGGAATCCACCATTCGTGGCACCCATAGGCAATGGTTTAATATCAACGATGATTCTTTGGCCTGGTCTTTGACAAGAAATGGTTTGCTTACTAATAACTGTGCCTATCATGCTAGCAACGTTTTTTCTCCTACTCCCCCTCTCTCAACTCTTAAGCTGGGATTGGATGTGGAAGTGTAACACCAATCCTAGGATCAAACATTTCTCGTAGTTGACCCTTCAACAATGATTGGCAACCAAAGATAATCTTTTTATTCACAAGGTTACCCAAGATGATATCCGTCCGACATGCTCTTCGCCTACCGAGAATGCAATCCATGTACATAAAGTGTGTCATGCAGCTGCTTCTACTTGGAATATCATTGGTATTCCTACCTCACTTTCCAAGTCTCTCAACAACCGTCTGCACAAACAGATCAAATCCAATTGCACTTCTAAAACTATCCACACTTCTGGTGTTAAATGGGCCAATTTATTTCCTATTATAAGCTGGTCTATTTAGACTCACAGGAACAAACTCTATTTTGATTCGGAATTATTGGAAACAAATGAAGGATTACTTCACCTTATCAAAGGTATTGTTGCTCAAGGAATAGAATGGCACTACTTCACAACCTCTGCTAATGCTCTGTTGACACTAACGGTTATGATTTCATTATTTTAAGATGAAATGGCTCTTGGGTAGAAGGTTTTAACTGGTTCAATGGTACAACAACACAACTTGCAGCTGAATTTTTGGCACTTAGAGATGGTCTTCAAATTGTAGGGAAGTTAATCATCACTGCGAATTCAAGTGGAAACAGATTCCCAGCTTGTAGTCCACTTAATGCAGAAAACCAGAGCATCATCACCATCTTTCTAATTTGATTTGTGACTGTAGGTTTCTCATGAGCAAGATGGAACAAGTGGTGGTCAAGCATATTCTTCGTGAAGAAAACAAGTGTGCAGATATTCTAGCAAAATTGGCAAATGATGTTCTATTTCTCCTTCTGTTATTGCTCTTAACAAGGTAATGACATCGAAGGGGTCTCATACACAAGAACCTTGATAGTTTCATACGAATGTTCCGTTTTCTACCAAAGGGGAAAAAAACAAAAAAAGAAAGATAACTGTATGGTTCAGATGAATCAAATTAGAGAGGGCCAGAGGGGGAATGCGCCCACCATATAGGAGTAAAATCAAGGCCCATGTTTGCTTATTGTTCGGGGGAGTTTATTTGTCATCAAAATGATGGGTGCATTCCCTCTTCTTCTTAAGATGCACTATGTCAAAAGACCAATACATTCCACCGTATAAAAATACCACTATCTGTGTTGAATTACACACATCCCTTGCAGATGTCCAGCTCAATCTGCAGACAGCTGGATTAAGAATAAATTATCCAGGAAAACAATGAAAGAAGCTATTTCTCTGCCCAAAAACAACTTCAGCGGCAGAAGTAAATGGTACTTGTATAATGTGGATGTCAGTGTTGTTAATTTTCATAAGCCAAAATATAATCTCAACACAAACTCCAGGTTTAAACCTAGAAACACGCTGTTATGCGCGGGGGGAAGGATCTTCTACTAAAGAGAGGAACCTCATATATGTTCAATGAAAAAGGACGATCACCTGTACTTGTAGTTGAAGCTGCTTCAAATATTCAATTACTTCATCCAGCATCGAAGCCTTATCAGTCTGTAATACAGAAGACAATGGAACGTGAAATCAACAAATGCCAAATGCCATTCAAAGGTCACATGTACTAGAACACCTAGGGCTACAAATGAACTGTTCGAGTAGCTCGAGCCTCGTCTCAGAATGGACTCGGCTTGGCTCGTTTGAGCCCAAGTTTTAAGCTTGTTTAGTCGAGTTCGAGTTACTTGTAACTAGGCCCATTTAAAAACATGGGCTTGTTCGTGAAGGCTCGGCTCATTTAGTGAACGGACAGAGCTTGAACACTTAAAACGTGCGAGCCTTCACACCTCAATAATAAACAAGCCAAGCTCGAGCAAGGCCGGTTTTGAACGAGTCGACCTAGCAAGCTCGAACAATTCAAAGCTCGGCTCGGCTTGTTTGCAGCCATAGTCGTATTACCTAACCTTATTAGAATTTGGGATTAATTTCTGTAATGCTTTCATCTTCTCATTGATCCTACTCCTCCTCCTCTGTCCACCAAATGAATCACATAAACAGTTAAACACACACTTTCATAACATAAAGAACGACCTATAAAATAGGAGAACGAAAAACTCAAACAATTTGATATTCCAAAACTGAACAAACCTTTTCGGACAAATTATGAACCTCCGCTGCTCGAGTCCTCTTTGAGGAACGCGGTTGAGCTGGATTTATTGGCGCCTCGGAAGCCTCTGGTCCCTAGTAATGTCAACAAGTATCAGACCAAATTCATTGTCAAATTTGCTAAATCGGAAGTAATTTCAACAAGTATCAAAACGAATATCAAACGCTTCAGGTTTCAAATTCGCTAAATCGGTAGTAATTTCAACAAGTATCAAAAGGAATATCAAACGCTTCAGGTCCTTGTGATTAGAGGTGATAAACGAGCCGAACAAGCTGAAAGTCAGTTGTTCAAGCTTTGTTCCAAAATTTAACCAGCTTCAAAACATGTTCAAGCCTACAAGCCGGTCTCAAACGAACCTTAATTTAGCCGATCTCGACTAACTTGAATTGAAACTTGAATTTTCAATGTATCATGACTCTATGAGCCGAGTAGCGAATTGTTCTGACTTAGTTCAAAAGCTTGACGAACTTGAAAAACATGTTCAAGCTTAGATTTGTTTATGTAACAAACTGATCAAGAACAAAATTTTAACAACGAACACGATCTCAAACCCGAGTAGCTTCATTCGTTTATCAAAACACTCAAACGGAAGTGATAATATCCAGATTAACACAAAATTACCCCAAAATCCGAGCCAAATTCATCAAAATCACTTTCTTCCGTAAACTTCCTCTTGAACATCGCCGTAATTCCATCCGAATAATCCCCACCGCAAACCGCTCTCGCATCCGCCATAAATCCAGAGCCAGGATCAGAGAAATTGAGCCCGGTCGACGGGTCAACCGCCACAGACGATCCAGTAGTAAAGTCTCTCTCCCTGAACCGGCCGTCCGAGTCAGAGAAAACCGGTAATCGGCCAGCTAAACCGGCCGTGACGGAAGGTAGTTGTGGAGGAGACGAGAACGGGTGTTGTTTTTGTGATGAATTGTTGAGAAGATTGTGAAGAAACGAAGACATTTCTTCAGATTCGAGTGAGGAACATCGTGGATTGTTCGTTCCGTACAGATCCGCCATGTTTAATACTCCTAAGTTTCTAATCAACACAAAACACGATCGTAATTAGGAAATCAAAGAATCGTGTCAATTGCTGCCTTTTTCTGCACACCTTTCTTCGGAAACTCTCTCTCTCTCTCTCTCTCTACAAGTGTTCTTTCTCTCTCTCCCTCTGTAAGGATTTGGAGGCTTTAAGGGCGGTTACAGAACTGCTAATAATGACTGATCAAATTTGATCAATCTCCCGCCTTAATCATACTGTATATATTTTGACTGCGAGTATTTTTTTTGCAGTGAGATTTCAACTTGTTTACGAAATAACCCTTAAATCTTTTGCATTTTATAATGTTGTCTTCTTTTTTTACCTTTCTTTCTTGTCGACCAATTCGAAGGCCCGCAACTAGGAATGACAATTCAACCGTCCCACTTGAACCAACCTCGCCGCATCCCGTCTTGATCGGGGCAGGTATTTGAGTATATTTTTTCGAGTATAAAGTACTGGATCAGGTTAGAGTAGATTCAACCGTCCCGTCCCGAACCAACCTCGCCGCATCCCACCTTGATCGGGTTAGGTATTTGTTAGTATATTTTTCGAGTATAGGGCACTGGATCAAGTTAGAGTATACATCACTCCTCCCTCGTATCTATTCCTAAGAAATTTTATATATAAAATTTTATTTTTATTTTTATATTTTTACCCTTACAACTAAAACCCCACATCATAAACATATTATTTTTCATTTTCCTATTTTCCTAATAGATAGTAGATAATGGTTAAGTTGTTGTAGTTATTTGTGAACTTTTCTTATTTTTGCTCACTAATTTTGGAGTCAAAAATATATTTTCTTACTATGTAACAAAAAATAGGAGCGGGCTAGGGCTAGTAAACCGGTTACCCGATGGGGCGGGACAAGGGGTACCCATCCATTACCCGGTCGAGTTTGAGGCGGGGCAGGGGCTGGGGCTAGATTTTTGGATTTGGATTGAAGTATGACTAAACCCGCCCTGCCTCATTGCCATTCATACTGGGTTTTGAATTGCCGTTAAGCATACCGGATTGATCCCATGGATGAACCCGTCAGGAGAAGCACCACCGACCGCTTGAACACCACAATGTCGTTAGGCAAACCAATAACACCCAAGAGTGAGATCAGCGGGAGAACAAAGCAAGAGCCGGAAGCAAGATCCAACGGAGAGAGGAGGCAGAACCGAACAGCCGACGACGGACAGAACCAAGTGACCCACGCAGCCGTGAAGCGACTGAACACTGTAGCGCAGGCCCACCGAGAGTGAAGACCGTAGCCTCTCACTAACCGAAGCACGACAACGAAAGACACCCAACCGCCGAACAGCCGATTGAACTCCATCACAGTCCACAACCGAATCTGCAAAAAGAGAGGGAAAAAAGAAAAAAAAAAGAAGAAGAGAAGGAGGTAGCGAGAAAAGAGAGAAGGGAGAGAGAGAGGAAGCCATTCATACTAGCAACCATAAAACTGTAAAAATGTACATATGAGATCATTGCCATTCATACAAGCAACCATAAAACTGTACATATGCGGTTTTTATGAAAAACTAATCGGATGAAACCCTTCCCAATCATTTTTTTTTTTGTAATTTCTCATGTAGACCCTTAAAACACATTTTAAACACATTAGACAGTTCATGTCATGAAAATTTGATAGGGAAAGTGAAGGTGCGGCTGGATCCCGCATTTTAAAGGTGTGGATAGGAAGGGGACTGTATATATATTTATATTGACGTGTCATATTCTCATCAAATGTGAAAAATTATTCTAATTATCAACTGGTTTAAGTTTTAGCAAACTGGAAAGATGATCTCTCCGTAAACACTGATTAACTCCGTCCCGAATTTCTCGTTTACTTCCACAATTCATAACACATCAAAAAAATGTTCATATTATAAAATATATAATGTCATATATACATGCAATATGGATCTCATTTCATAATTCTCGATGAGTTCTATTAAACAATATTTTTAAAATTGTAAATTTTTTTATAGATGTAAAGATATAAGAAATTGAAATATGACACATATGCACATTATTGGACGAGAAATTCGGGATGGAGAGAGTATCTATTTTGCCTATAAAAGAACAAATTAGAATATTTTCTTAATGCTCACCGCCAACTAAAATACTCCTCCTAAACCAATTACCAAGTACAACAAATTTAATTCCATAAAATCTCCACATATTTAACTACTCCTGTTGTTCACAGCCCTACCAATATTTAATTCTCCAACGACTTAAAGAAGGAGATTATGGGAAAAAAAAAATTAGGTGCCGAGTGGTACCATATATCGTGCGAACGTAGTATCCTGCAGCCAATCAAAATACGTTATGCGATATCGAACAAGCTCATGTGACCTATGTAGCACGTGTCACGCTGTGCCAAACAGAGGACTTCATGCTGAAACGGCGTATTTTGATTGGTCACATGATAACACGTTGGAACTTGAACGTCACATAATACCCGCTCGACACCGAAAAACTTCTCCAGAGATCATGGCATGATTCTCACCCTTGGCACTCTTAGGATACGTCACCCTCTATGCCCCCAAAGTCAGAACTCATGAAGAGACAAAGAGTACTCTATTCCCGAGGTCACCTTTTAAAGACTTTCAACAACTACAAACAGAGTTGCGTGCAAAAATCATGCCCGCACCCTTCTAGGCCTGCAATCGTAATTGGAGTAATTTCTCTTCCGTCTCCAACCCAACCAGAGGAGAAATTTTTCAGTGTGGAGCGAGTATTACGTGGCGGTACTTGTTGCACATTTCAGTTAGTCAAAAATATGTTGAACGGTCCGAATTTTAAATAAAGACTTCGAGTGAAGAGTTTCGAAAAGTTTGTTTAAAATCCGGACCATTGATTGCTGAGAGGAACGGTTGTGATGGGACGCTATGGGTATCACGTCAGACACCACGTGATATCCGCTCAACGCTGAAAAATTTCTCCCGGTAAAATCGATTGATGAGTGTTTAGGAATTTTTATTTTATTTTTTAACTTTATTTTACTTATTCTCTCCGTTTTAAATTTCTTGTTTGTTTTTCGATATGCACGTCATTTTAACATTATTTTTTGTATAATTTTGAAGATTTTGTTTAATAGAGTTTAACAAGATGTATAAACTATGATCTATATTTCATATTTAAAACCTTATACATTAGAAAATATAAATAATTTTTGAGGTGTCTGTAACAGTTGTAAAAGTAAACAAGAAATTCGGGACGGATTAAGTTTTTTTTGTTTTTGGCTTTTAGATAATGGCAAGAATATATTAATTGGTTGTGTTTGGTTAGATAGTTTATTTTAGTTTTGATGATGTCATCAGGTGTAATGAGTGGAGAGAGATAGAGAGAGAAATGAAGGAAATAATGATGTCATCAAAATAAAAACTAAAACTAAACTGGGAAACGAACAGTGTCATTATACTCCCTTTGTCCCTTTTTTATAGTATTGTATTCTAATTTGGGCTATCCCCTTAATAAGTATTCGTTTTGAAAGTTAATGGATAAAAGTATATACAATCATTATTTTGTCCTTTTGAAAATTTTATGAGTAAAGAGTTAATGGATAAAAGTGGTGGATAATTTTAGAAAGTGGAGGTAAATTATAATGTGAAAAGTGTAAAGTGAAGGTAAAAATTGATGTGAAATTTGTAATAATTATGTACATATAATAAGTTAGATTTAAGAAGCAACACACTTAAAAAGTGTCCGAGGAAAAATACTAATTAAAAAAGCTTCTCTCCCCTAGTTTTGAGTTCTCTTCTCTAAACACAAAAACTAAAAATTTGTATTTGCGGAATGTGTTCTAACGGTGGTCTACCAAACACTCAAAAGTAGAAAACGAAAGGAATAAAAATGTAATAAGTTGCCTCCCAAACACCCTCTGAAACCAGCTTCAAGTCTTACAGTGGTTTTACTTCGTTGGATATTTATTTTAATATCTAAAATACGGAATATGTGAAATAGATTAAGAAATAATTCAACTATGATTCCTACTTAATGTTCAGAGCTTGCGACCAGATTTTTTTAAAATCTGAAATCAAGTCTTAATGTTTAGATATTGTTAGGATCAAGTGTTTATCATCTCACCCAAATTCGTAGCTATTAATAAAGTAGCAACTTTATTTCATTATCCTTTATCATGCCCAACGGGTATGAATAAAAAACAATAAGGGGTTGGTTTAATGATTGAAAACTTTGATTAGGTCGAACAATGCTAAGGTTCATATGAACAATAAGGCATAGGTTTAGTGATAAAAACTTGAACTTGGGGCTAAATATACTTTTATTACTACTCACATGTGATGAAACCTTAGTTTCGGGTCCCGACATAAGTGCGGTAAAATTCTTGACAAGTAGTATTGTGGTGTGATGTGTCAAGACAATACTCCATGAAAGAAGCAACAAGGTACCATACATATGCATCCATTTTCTAGGTCAATGAATGAGAAAGACTCGACTCCTTTGCATTTCAGATCCCAATTGCAGGCCACACAGAGGTCGCTCATCTTGATAGTTAATTGGTTGTACTTATTGAAATATTAGTCTTATTCCACTGTGCTTTACACAATGTCTCGTGCTCATTCCAAATTTTTGTTCATTATATCTCGAGGAATTTTGGAAGACATTTAACTGAAAATACATTGAGAATCTCGTTTATTACATGTGTTCTTCCACTTAATTTCAGTTTTTCAAAAGATTTTAGCACCCAGTTGCTAAAATCACCATATTTCAAATCAAAAAATGAAGTGGTTCCGTGTATCGTTTTTCGATTTTTTTCGCACCAAATTAAAGAACTCCTCAAGTACTTTAATTTGGTGTGAAAAAAATCGAAAAACGATACATGAAACCACTTCATTTTTTGATTTGAAATATGGTGATTTTAGCAACTGGGTACTAAAATCTTTTGAAAAACTGGGCTTGCGCCGCAATAACAGCACTAGTACTTTTGAATGGAGGAAATTACACGGACTGTTCATCAACCATATTTTCAATACCGTCTGTCGTGAATCTCGTGATCCCCTCCTATTGAGTCTTTTCTTGAGCAAATATTATTTTTTGGGACTCCAGAGGTGCAATTTCCAAATTCAAGTCCCGTCCGAATCGCTTGATGATTTACTCGAGATGCGCATAATCTACCTAGAAAAATGATAGACATACACTCCCTGTGAGCCACTCCCAACCACACCCATCTACCTAACCCGGACACCTAAGTATCAAAAAATTTCCCTCAGTGATCACAGCCAAATACTTGTAAGACTCCTCGGATATAACGTTCACACAAAAAATCGAGTTGATCATATGTCACAACCACTTGAGCAAAATACTATTCTTAAGCAAAAGAATGACTATACTGTCTATTTTTCCTTTTAAAAAATTGTTCCAATCAAAGTTTTTTTTGTATACTTATTCAACGAGTCCAACAAAATGAATGTCGTATGACTGATTCAGGCAACCCGTAACGAGCAAACTACACCCTGTAGCTGTATTTCTTTTCTTTGGTCAAATAAAGCCGAACACTTACACCTAAGATTACGCCTTTCTCCACGGGCCAGATTCTTTTTGCATTTTTTCCATGCGCTCAAGTTAGCCCCAACACCCGGACTTTCGAAACAAAAAAATAAAAAAATTCTCCCCAAACGCAACTACAGCATTCAGTAAGGCTCTCATGCATGACCTCCTACCAAGACGTTTAAAAACAGCAGACCGAGAAAAACCTGCATGCCGAACGGGTACCTCTATGTGGTACCTGTCGGCGCATCCGAGCCGTCCAAACATGTTTCGGAAGGCCCTAATTGAAGAGTGGCATTTTTATAAATTTTCGGTGCAAAATTTACCCAACAAATCTGGGTTGTCCAAAACATGTTTGGACGGCTCGGATGCTCTGACGGGTAAATTTTGCACCGAAAATTTATAAAAATGCCACTCTTCAATCAGGGCCTTCCAAAACATGTTTGGACGGCTCGGATGCGCTGACGGATAGGTACCTGTTCGGCATGCAAGTTCTTTGCCTGAAACCCTAGGCCTTGATCAGGGATCTATACCCTATCCGCATGCAAGTTTTTCTCCAGCAGACCATGCTGTGAAAGTTTGTACCAGTAAATATCCAAATGAAACAGCAATTGAAAAAATATAAATCTGGATTAAGCCCATCAATAATCTGAATAATCTGAGGTAAAGAAATTTTTTTAAAAAAACTAGTGCTACAATTTCTTTATCAATCTCAATAATCTCCCAATGAGATGAACATAAAATTAAAACAAATGAGAAATACAGATGAATGCAGCACAATTTTTGACCAGCGGCGGAGCCATGGTGGAAATATTCCATCAGTGCATCTAATGAAGGAAAGTAATAGCCTCACAAAATTGGTCTTCTTTCTCATTTGTTCAGGGCAGCTGTCTTACAAATAGGGCACAAGTTCTTTTGCAGCAGCCACTGTTTTATGCAGCCAGAATGGAACTCATGCCCACACTCCAGTGTTCCAATATCTTCTCCATCCTTGTATTCCTCCTGAAACCATGAAAAAACACTAGTTGAGACAAATGTACTTTTGGGGTGGTAGTCTAGTCTAGGGGCATTGCCTTTGATAGAAATCCACAGACAACGTTCTGAAACTTCCAAACCCGAGAAAAACACCTTAGGCGGCATGACAGGTATCCAAACTAGTTGTTCGGCAGGAAATATTCCCAAAAGTGTTGAGCCTTGGAGTGGTTAGTTCGGTGAATTAATTCCTTTTAGGGAAAGATTAGAGGAGAGGTTCACTTGGCATCATCACGGGTTTTGCTACTGTTACATAGTCAATTTTCTTAAACTTTGAATGGTTGATCGATTTGGAAACTTGTTTTCCAGAACCATTCTTTTGGTGGAATAACCACACATTTTTAAGAAACTACCAAAACGAATTTGTCAATTTGTCGAAAACCATTTCAGATCAATACATAAATATGACAAGAAAAAAAAAACGAGTGCTTATGTTCTAAAAAAAATCTGGTAAATGTTTTTTAAAAACAACCTTGCTTAAAGGCGTTCAAAGTGAACCTTCATTTCAGGACACTACAAATTGGGAAAGGAGCAGAATCACTACGTGCTGGCATAAAAGAGAGAATTTAGGAAAGAATGATCAATACCTGACATACACAGCATGGTTCGACCTCCAAGTGTGCACTCATTGCAATCGAAAAGTACTTTCGCTGCTTCAGACGATTCAAGATGGTTTCTTCACTCAAACCCGTGCTCACATTTCCAATACGCTCTTCCAGTGCCAATAACTCCTGGAAACATAGTGAAGTTAAGTTAGAAACTTAATATTTAGCAGAAACCATGAGGCAACAACAAAGTCTTTGCATCTTTTACCTCGTAAGACATGTTATCGACATCCAGCCGCATTTCCCTGTGCCGATCGTGAATATCGGCCAACCCGAAAAAGACAGACTGATCAAGGATCATAACATCCTAATACAAACAGCAGCCATTGAATATCAGATAATAAAGAAATAGAAGAGAAAAAAATTCACTCTTTGTTAATTTTACAAGCACCTTCATGTCGACTAGATAATGAACAGCAGCTCAAAGCCTATTGGAAAAAAATATAGCAATATCTAGTTTTCCAACCACCTAAAAGTGTGTTATATATAGTCCAATATTCTTAAGTAATCTGTTACAATTTGTTTATAAATGTATATAAAATCAAATGGGATAAAATTACAATTAGTGATCAGAATTATCCATCCACAAGGTTGGAATATGTTCCTTTCCTGCCTTATGTGGGCTTCTTTCTCCTAAACTAATAAAGACTTTAAGATCCAAGAGTCTTAATTGGGTATGGGCTCCAGATACATATCCTACAGCCGTCACCCAAGCATCCAGTGTCCAATGCAGGAATTCCCATACACTTGAAAAAGTCCACGTATCATAGCCAACGACTCTACCAGGTAACAAACTTAATCGGAGGCCTTAGCATTTCAGTTTTTTTTTTTTTAATTCTATCGACTTTAAAATTGAGCATGAGCTGGCTAGACTGTGATCATCTGATTTATTCAAGCTGATTAATTGTACAATCATATGATTTGGTCAAAGCTGTTGGAAACTTGCAACATTACAGTGGAAGATCTGTCATGGCATACTTGAGAAGTTCAAGTCTCAACCCTTTGCAAGTTTTTTGGGTCATTAGCCAACAGTCACCACTTGATCATTACTCACAGAAGAATCATAAATAGAGAGGTGAACGATTCCTCCCTTTGCACGTCAATGGTTTAGTATATACACACTAATAATAGCAAAATCTAACCTCAAATCGCAAGCCTTCACCTCGTCGCATGAGGTCCAATACACTGCGGATCTGTTCCAAACAAAATCAAGTTAGCTCACATTTACACGGAGCATTGTGGAAAAATTTGCATAATTAAACATCAGATGCAATTTAAACAACTACGTCAAGCTCGAATTGACAAATCTACATGACATCACAGGAAACGTCTACTAGGTGATGATTTTTTTCCATGTTTCAGTTAAACCACAACACAAAATTGACTATGTTACACTATAAAACACCAACGAGAATCATAGCAAATTAACTTAACCACCTCTATTTCGTCACCTTTTAAAGAAAAATTTCCTTTTCCTTAAGAACTGGTCACTAATTTTTTTCACAACCACCTTCGGAAAGTACAGTAAAAGACACCGATAAAGCATGTTAATTTACAATTAGGAAGACTTGAAACATGCAGTACTTGTCGTGGTAGAAACTAGAAACACTCAGAAGTTGCAACATAATAAATCACACATTAACGATAAGCAATCAGCTAGATTTGCAGCCAGTCCTCGAGAAGAATTATGAAGTTAAATTATTTGGCAGCAGGAAAAGGCATGGGGCAAAAAAATGAAACAGGCTCCGGAATTGAGCTTATACTCCTGCAAATTTTCCATCAGGTTTAGATTAGGTGCAAGTTCTCATACGGAGAGCATGGGTTTCTGCAACGCCCAACTAATCAACACATAACCCAAAACATTAGCAAGAAATAAGTGTCAGAGAACCTGTCAAGTGTCAAAAGACCAATACTACCACTCAGTCACACATATGACCAGAAGTCATTAGGCCTATTCAAGCGAATGAGTTTTAGTTGAAGTACAACTGCCACTAAAGTTTATAAGATTGTATGTAACACAATTTTGTTAAACATGATATATTTAACCATTCCATCATGCAATATGAACTAAGAAATTTTCTTCCTCCTCACAGCACAGAGTGTTTCCGAAAACCGATACAAGGAGCCAAAATCATAAAACACAATATTCAGTCTCAAAATATAATGGTGGATAATAGTTTGATCTAGAACGAACCTCAGATACAAGCCTGCTTCTTCCTTCACCGGCAGCAGCCAAAGTTCGCAATGAGTAAGGAACTCCAAGAGCACCATCAAGTTGTCTATTCAGCGACAACGAAGACCTTGAGTGAGGCACATGATGCCCCTGGTTGATATTTGCAGATGAAAGTGCCATTTCTCGCGAGGAAGAACCCAATTGTACTGCAGAATTACCACTGCTGGGGTCTACAGACTCAGAACCAGCAGAAGATAACATCGATCGACGGACCAATTCTTGTAACCTCCGTGGGTACCTTGAAGGGTTACGATGAGGAACCCAACTGGGACCCGGTACTGGGTGGACACCTGAACTTGAACCAGTTCGTGAAGATGAAGCCACATTCGCAGCAGTACTTATGTTTCCACCAGTTAAATTCCAATTAACAGAACTTTGAGGGGAATTTCTGATTTCATGCGGAGGTACAAAAATAGGATGTTCGGAAATGTTTCTTGGCATGGTAATTGAGTTGGGTTCTTCATGTAGCATGGCATCTCTTTCTCCAGCTCTAGAGGTAGAACCATTGCTCCATCTAGATGATTGCGACGTTCGTCGCAATGGGGGAGGAACATGCACAAAACCAGATTGCATTTGAGGATTTGTATTGTCAAAAGTATTACCAATGGGAAGAAGTCTTGATGATTGCTGCAGTGACGAAACATTAGAGGGCACAACAGTGCTCCCGGTGGGAAATACACTAACAGGTACAGAATCTTGTTGGCGTGAGGGATTTATCCTCACACGGTAATTTCTATGGGGATTTTCACCATTTCCTGTCATGTTCAGAAGGGGGTTTCCAGAAGAAGCTCCTCCACCAGCCAGAATTTCTAAGGGCACATTTGGTGATGGGGTAGAGATACTTAAGCTTCTTCCAGCATTATATCGACCAGAAACAGCATTCCAAACACTACTTCTATCTGCTGGCTGAAAGTAGGTCGAACTTCCACTCATAGAAGACTGCCCAGTATTTCCTTCCATGGCCTTTCTTTTACAAGATAATCGACGGCCCTCTAAGGAACAACTTGGCCTTCCATCACTTTCTCCTGCCAAATACCCACCACTACCAGAAGGCAACCCAAAAGGATGAGAAGAACTACTTGTAGATTGGACCCGAGTATTTTCCAATATGTCAGACTTGAATGCATTATTAGAATCCATGATTTGACAATCATCGTCATCACCATGCCCAAGAAATCCTCCACTCACATTAAGATCCTGCGCAATACCATTATTGGAACTTCGCAAAAACAAGGGCGCATTGGGTATCTGATTGCTTATGCGGTTCGCATTGGCACTGCTTAGCAAAATTCTATTAGCTGGCTCATACTGACGCTCTTCTGATGTGGAACCAGCTCCATGTTCTGCTTTTCGCACACTATTATGGTTGACATGGTTCAGCGTGACACGAGAACTGGATTCACCTACATTCCATCCGCTTAAGGTATGTCCTTGACTCAGATAAGCATGGGCGGGGTCATTCGTTGGTGTTATAAAGTCTGGTAACATGTTTTGTGCAGAATTCTGCATATTATTCCAGCAAATCTGTTGATCCATAGCAGCATCACTTGGTGTAGATCCCTGATCAAGGCCTAGGGTTTCAGGCAAAGAACCTATAGCGCTCCTCTGCCCTTGCATTAGCGCTATGATGCAATTTGTTTACCAATTCTTACGGGTTCCAATAAATGTTCAGATGAAGACAGGACTTCTCAGCCGATCTGCAGCAACCAAAATAACATGAAATTAAATAGAGCATTGTATGTTTAACATGGGTGACAAAAAATGGACATGAAAGAAGCATCTTGAACATATAAGATCAGTTTGAAAGGTTGAAGGATGGAAGAGGAAGTGAGGAACACTGCAAGTATGGAATCATTTAACCTATCTATAAGTTCTGGTACAAAAGATCAATCAATGGGATAAGCAACTATAAAAATCCCAACTCTCTCCTTCCAACCAGTAAAGCATTGAGATGGAAAATTTTCTTTGATATGAGAGGCGATTTGGCTCCAAAATAGCATGATATCTCCGAGACATAAAAATCACAATCATGCGTTCAGGATATCAGTAACTAACTTCTACCAGAATATAAGAACAGAAGGTTACAGGCAATGAGATAAAACAATGAACATAAAAGCAACCGAGTCTTAATTGGAGTAAGCAAATTAGAATACAGAAGGTGCACATATAACAGAATCGTATATTTCTGCAATAGCAAGCTTAAAAATCCATCTTCCCAAAGGCCACATTAACCAGCTACCACTACTTGATAAGGAAACAACACTAGCTTTCACAATTTATCCCAATCAAATGCTGTATTGTGTTGAATGGGATATTCATGCATTTACTGGAAAACTTCCAAAATTTAACCTTGTCAACTCCCATGTCTCAGACAAGACTCGGCATCTTCCCAACTATTTCAGCTGACGATGTCTTCAATAGACACCGATTAACACCGTATGGACCAGGTTTAATTGGCCTAATTATTTATTAGATTGGATGACAAATCTCGTGCAAAGTCATTCCAGCATTTGACTGCAAGCAATAGGTGGAGGGATTACATTACCATTGCTAACCAGTTCTACACAATATACCAACGGTAATTGTAATTAGAGATACGATAACCAATCACACACAATATGATATTGCTAATCCCTTCAACGTTAGTCCAATGGGTTTCTCATCCTAAGAGATTATGTATCTCTAAGTATTTGACTGCAAAATCAAACATGGCCAATAAGTGTAATAATAAAAGATTTGATGAAAATTGCAGACCATAGGTAATCTTTGTATGTTTGTATACAATTCTATATCTTTAGTGGGTGTCTTGAACTCAATCATGTTAAACTGCCAGTTAGGTTGGTAAGTCCACAACCACAATTAATCACCAACAATTGTTCCTAAAATCCAACCTTTAACCCAAAGATAAGAACAAATGAAGCTTAACCAAACCCCCCAACAGAATCGCAAGAGAGCAGCAATTCAATACAGAAAAATTTAGGCATTTGATCAACACATTTTTTCAAGCCCTAAATCAAAAAATCAAACATATAAGCACAAGCATAGAAAATTCCAAAGAGGTGATTATGAGTTGGGCATAGATGATTATCTAAAAAAAAAAATCATCTTTTTGATGAGATAACCGATGGTTTCATCGCAGAATCGGCTTTTCTAACACAACCCAGGACTCAAAAACAGGAAAAAAGAACCACAGATTGAAAGGCAAAATTCCAAACAGCCAGAAAAACGAAAATTTTAGGATAAAACCAAAAACCCAGAAACAAAATCGTCAGAAAAATGAAATTAGAGGGTTAGATAGATTCAAGAACGTACAGCCGAATGAGAGAAGATTGGCCGATGGATCTGCAGTCAAGACCTGAAAAACCCAGAAACGATCAAAAAAATCTAAAAGCTCTGCTTTTTTCTCTCTCTAGAAGAAGAGAGAGAGACAAAACTTAAGAGCAAATGGTTAGAGAGAGATGGGGAGGCGGCATACGAAACGAGATGAGAATGAGAGGAAAATGGGGATGGGGTGGGGGGGATTAAAGGGCAGTAATCTGAAAAATTACGAATTAACCCAGGTAGACAGAGAAAGAGAGCGATATAGAGAGAGAAAGACAGAGAGAGATAAAAGTCTATTTGTATGTATATATGTATGTATGTGTAGGCCTAGAGAGAGCAGTTTCTTGGCAGAGGAGGCGAAATTGAATAGAGAACAGAATAATTTTAAAAACAAAAAGCGAACAAATAAAACAGCAACAACTAAGCCAAAGGGGGAAGGGGAGGGTGACTAATGACACACTGTTGGGCCGCTCACCAAATGGGGTGTTGTCTCCGTCTTCCCCCCACTTTCTCTCTCTAAAAATTAAAAACCCCCCATCTTCCAATGCCCGCCGAACGCATTCTCTCTCTCTCTCTCGTTTTTTCTACACGCCAAGCATCACATGCCTCTTCTGTCCACTCGGCACTCACGAAATTATGCTTTACGTCCCTTGTACTTTTTAAAATTGGCAATTACACCTCATTCACTATAAAAAGCGGATAGCTGCATCTAGGGTTGCAAACGAACCGAGTTGTTTGTGGCTCAGCTCGTTAAGGCAAGGCAAGGCTCTACTCGTTCAGTGTTCGAGGTGAGCTCGAGCTCAAATTTTAGGCTCGTTTAGTAAATGAGCTCACAAAAACTTGGCTCGTTTAATAAGGCTCATTAAGTAAATCAATTAGGCTAGGCTCGATAAGGGCTTCGCTCATTTACAAACTAGTCAAGCTCGAACACTACAAAACTCAACTTGGCTCGTTTGCAGCCCTAGCCACATCCCTGAATTATTATGTGAAGTGAAACCGTTGTGAGTTCTGACGCTTTAAAGTTTTTGGCTAAACATATAAACGTATTCTAAATGCATGTGATACTCTTGCAGGCATTAAGAACAGGTCGGGCCCTGTGGGGAGGCTAGGCAGGGCCGGGTCTGGGGCCCACCGAAAATGGGCCAATTTTGGGGCCCCCAAGTGTATAGGTTAGTATAGGTATGGGTTTGCATAAAATGTCTAATAAATTGATCCAAGAGGCCCACCAAAATCACTTAAGCCCACGTGGGCTAACTTCGTATGTGCGCGAGGCTCCAAATTCGGGGATTTGCACCCCCCCTGCCCGCGAGGTTCGCAACGCGCACCCGGTTAACTGGTTTCCGGATCGGTTTTCAGAAATTGGCTTGGACCTTGGCCCAACCTGTGTGCGCGCAAAGCCTCTCTTAGGCCTAGCTCATCAATGGTTCATGGAGTCTCCACACTTATAAAGAACACAAATGTTCTCTAGTTAGCCAATGTGGGACAAGTGTTCTTTGAAGAGTTTTTTTTTGAAAAATACATAATCCCAACACTAATAGACTTGTATCTTGTTTTGTCTTATTCTCTACAAGTTTAATCTTTGACTCTTTGTGGGACTCTGGATTGTATAATTGTTTTTTGTATTCTAGATCTAACTCCAAGGACCACCGACTGACCGACCACTAGTTTAATTGCTTAATTGTTTAATTGTTTAAATGTGTTAAAGTTTAGTGCATGTCTAAATGTGTTTAATCGTTTAAAGCTTTAGGGTAATTTAAAATTTAGTTTTTAAATGTGCTTATTCTTATTTTTTTACCCCAGTTAATCATCGTTATCATGCCTCGCCGAAGATACATTTCTGGATGTGAAAAAAGAAAAAAGAAGCAAAGAGTCGAACAATTAATAGTCTTGCTTACTCTTCTCATAGAATTTTTTTTTTATATATGAAGGGCCTCAAATTGAGAATAGGGTTGGGGCCTCGAGAAACACAGGGTCGGGCCTGATTAAGAACCTCAAGATTCAACACTCGTACTACTTCTTTCATTTGAAACACCTTCTTCAAAACTAATACATGTCATAGTTTCATTCCTCCCATGGTGGATCATTATCTAATGTAAGTTTGTGCTAGTACAGTGAAAGAACTCTTGTTATTACATCTTCTTTTTAGAAATGGATAGGAGTTATACTGATTGTGATAACAATGTAATAAGTAAAACTAGACTGTGTAGTGGTTCATTCCGACATTTTATCCACACGAGTAATATGAAACTTATATGTGCAAAGAAGTGAGTCATATAACTTATTTGACAACATTAATCTCTTAATAAATGAACTAGGAATAAAAAAGTCTCATCCGAAAAGAGTTGATCTACTGAAAAGAGAGGTGGATATGTTAAAGCCAAGCTTAAAAAAGTGCAACCATGTAAAAGAAAATCGGATTGAGCAAAATTGAGTTAGGTCAAACAAAATACGAAAATGCTAGCACTGTACATAGGAATTCGCAAAGTTCTAAAGTAAAGGTGAAAAAACACATGTTGGTTTTCATTAAAAACACGTACTTACGTCCTCTATTTCGTGTTTAATTAGTTTAATGTGCCAATTGAACTTCTTCAAAAGAGTAGCAATTTTAAAATTCGTCACTCCCCAAAGGTTTTTAAGGCAAATATGAGTACGTTTTAGGCGAAAAAATTAAAAGGACCCAAAGCTGCTTTTCAAATAGCAATGTATAAGTGTCCAGTTTTGTAGTTAAGGGATATTCTTGCAAATCAATCAAAATACAAAGGGTGTAAGTGTAGTTCTCTCGTAACTCAACTAGCGTCTCTCATTCAAGTACCTTTGGGTAGATTCCGGTCGCGGGGTTCTGTCTTTGGGGGCAGATTTTACCAACAGCTTGAGATGTGAAAAAAAACTGTTAAATACACGTGGCACCTCCTTATTCTCCTGATAGATTATTTAATTTTCCGAAAATTAGTTGTAACCTAAATTATTTTAAAAATAGATTTACTTAATGTGAAAGTTAGGGTGAAAACAAGTTTTTGAGCTAGTATTTTGATTTAGAAGGAAATAATTTTTTGAGACGGAGGGAGTATATTCGTACCATAATCAAAACTAAAGCTGCAAAACAAATTTTATAATACGTATTGTTTCTTTAGTAACCGAAATAACGCGCCACGAAGAATTTCATATCGACAAAAATGTTTTCACCGGAGGATTTCAAAAACCATTTGTGGGTCTTTTGTAAGTTCAAAAACTTCCTCAAAATTGGGTTTTCTAATTTCTTAAACTTATTTTTTCCTATTCATCATTCTCAAAATCGAATTCCGAGTGGGCCCAAGCGGGAATCGAGGCAATCGAACGGCTGTATGAGCTTGATCCAAAATCACCCCTATTTCATTAAAAAATGTTTGGTGCAAACACGTCGGTCCCCTTATGTTTTCCGTAAACTTCACTAGTTGGCAACAACAATCACCCCTTTTGTACAATCTTGACAGTCTATTTCTGGACTGATTCCAAATCCAACGGCTGAGAATTAATCCACCTAGGTACAATTCCTCGAGAATAAGTACTTTTTTTGGCAGAATGGAACCCATTAAATACGGATGCTTTTTGGGTTTGGGTGATGATGATTATTGTACACCAATAAGGGTAGTTGGACATATCAAGCTACTATGATTTTAAAAAAGAGGTGTGAATATCTTGAATTGGTCTATTGATTAGTTAAAAGATTCGTGCAAGTTTTAATGGTCCAACTTGCCCTTTTTTATTTCACCACTAACTAGTAAGTGATGCAAAAAAGTTATGCATACAAATTGAAGTGTAAAAATTCAAACATACTTTGTATGTGTTCAAAAAATTATAATTCTATGGACGTCACACTTATCGTATGAAACTTGACCTGTCTGTCGCATGAAACTCATGTTTATGAGAAAGGGCGGCTCTACATAGATTTGAGGGGGGTTCGCAATCCCTTGGGTCTGTGATATTTTGTATATAAATTTAGTATTTTTCCCTTAATATTGTATGGCACTAGATCATTCGTACGAAACCGAAGTAAATAAAAATTCACTTACATTTGTGAGAAGGTAGACAATATATATAACCCAACAAAACAAACCAAGCCCAAGACATTTTGAACGAAAATAAATATCTTTTAATTTATATGGTGTTTTGTACAGAATTTTTTTAAAATATTTTTGTCACCGCTGAACGAAAATCCCGGAACCGTCCTCGTTTACAGTCGGTTACATATACATCTTATGTATGTTAGTGACATTCGAGACTTCGAGTAAGCTGCCGTCCATATCTCTTTTGTGGGACCTGGTTTTCTTTGAGTCATTTTGGGGGCCTTCCTTTTCCCTTGGTTACTTTGCTTTGTTTTAAAATGTCCCAATTTAGGCCACAAGGCACCAAAAGCTTTCTATTTCTCCAAATTGGACTTTTTTGAATAACCCTCTTGCGTAATACCTGCTTGCTTTAAAATACTTTTTAACAAAGGGAAAATGGAGATGGGTAAGTCTTGACCAATTTGCATGCTTCTAAGGTCACCCATGACATATCTTAGATATTATGACAAATAAATTTGAGGAGTGGATTTGTGCAATTATTCGTCGGAACGTTGTTATACACGTTTCAGTGACGGGAATTTTTTTTTTTTCAGTGACGGGAATTAACCTTCATGCAACAAGTGGATGTCATTAGTGACGGATGTATAAATTTTGACAGGTAAAATCAAATACAGTAATTTTTTGTTTGAATTTTTAATAGATTAATGAATATATATATACATATATATAGTACTCCTCTATGAGAAATGCTACAATATATATCCCTATTTGGCTGTGTACCTCCAAAATGTTTCGAGTTTATAAGCTAGTGTTTTTTTTTTTTTTTTTTTTTTTGAATTTTTAATAGATTAATGAATATATATATATACATATATATAGTACTCCTCTATGAGAAATGCTAAAATATATATCCCTATTTGGCTATGTACCTCCAAAATGTTTCGAGTTTATAAGCTAGTGTTTTTTTTTTTTTTTTTTTTTGTGCCAGACGGTAAGGATACTAGCATGTTATAGTTCTGTTTATTACCATGGGCATCGATAATATTACATAACCTTAAACCCAAAACCCCGGTCTCTGCATCTAAGTATTGATACACGATCAACCAAACTATGGTGGAAGCTGGGTTAAATAACAGTTACCATTACAACAAAAACAACCCGGCTACGCGTACGTACACGCACATGTACGTACGCGAAACGAACACATCTGGACCGTCCATTTCAAAAATCGACGGTCCGGATTTTTAAAAAACTCTTACATGAAAGAGTTTTTTTTAAATCCGGACTGTCGAAAACACGCACGAACAACAAAAAATTGATGTGTACGCACGCCACGCGTACGCAATATGCACGGACGGTGCATCTTGACCGTCTGTGTTACATGGAAGAGTTTTTTAAAAATCCGGACTGTCGATTCCTGAAATGGACGGTCAGGATCTGCTCGTGCGCCTACGTACATGTGTGTGTACGTACGCATAGCTGAGTTTTAAAAAAAGGGGGAAACAAAGGTAAAACAATTATGTGCTCCATAGAAACCCCCTTTTTTTTCGAGCACTGCTACGTACCCAAAAAGGATACCCAGAATCTACCGAAAATTCAAAATTGAACGGTCCAGATTGAAGTGACTTAAATCTGAACCGTTCAATTTTAAATTCTCGGTAGATTCTGGGTACATAGACTTATACCTTTTTTTTTCTTGTTGATATGTTTAGGGTAGAAAGCTTGAGGTAAACCAAAACAAGGGTTGGGGTGGTTGCCAACTGAGGCCAATGGTGGGGCCCTTATTTTGGCAATAGAGTTCTCCCCATTGAAAGATAAGCAGAGAGAGAGAGTCTGGTGAGTCGGTGACTCACAATCTGGTCAAGCAAAGTTTAATGCCCTCTGGCCCCTCTCTCTTTATATTGGTCTATGGTGCATGACTGCATGTTCACACACAAGGATTGAAATGGCCCACCTTTATAATAACCACGTGTTAAAATATGGTGTAGGGAAGACTGCAAGAAGGAATCAGACTTTTGGGCTTTTTCTTGAATAATTATAAAATTTTGGGTTTCGATCCTAATTATATATTTTTTTGAGGTCTCTCGTCGAGACGAATCAATAATTTACAAAAGTTTGGCGCAAAACTAAAAAACGCGTAGTTTTTATGAATAAAGACAAAAAAAAAAGAGTGATTTTTTATTTATTTATAGAAACAACATGGCTAAACGCGAAGTGTTTTTAGGGGGTGTTTCGCTAATGGTATTTTTAGAATAAACTGGTTTTCACTGTTTTTTATCTGATATATTGTGAAAATATGTCGTGTCTTGGTTTTTAGAACAAATTGTTTTTTATTTGTGGAACACCCCCTTAGTCCGAATTGGGGGATGGTGTTGTCCCTTAAAGAATAGCATGCATATTGTCCCCATCCGAACCATCCGTGCTCAACAATCAAAACCCAGATCTGTTTGGACCCAAATAGATCTGTACCGTTCATTACTGAACTGATTTAGGCTATTGATTGCGGATAGAAGACTGCAAGAAGGCACCACAATATTTATATACACATGGGATTGCCAGCTTATTGATGCAGCATGAATGTTTCAACGCTTAAAAGATGTAAAGTAAATGGAGGGCGAAAATTACTAAAAGCAAAGCAAAAAGAAAATGGTTTTTTTTTTTTTTTTTTCTTTCAAAAAGGGTAATATAAAGACTGCCCCACAGCTAACAAATGAGCACCAACAATAAACTTAATTTCGATCTATTCAATAGGAACCAACAATAAACTTTCGCATACTTTTAGGTATTTTTTTTATAACTTAGGTCTTGGACTCAATAAGACGAATACTTCGAAAACACAATTCCTCGTTTACTAGCGAGGGCTTAACTCAAGTCGGATAAAGTCTTCACATGTACTTATTCAATACAAAATTTGATTGCATGTAAGTGAAAATAGAGCCTAGAAAAAAAAAATTCATGTAACTCTTGATTGCTACAAGACTGCCAATTCTGTGAATTTTGGTTTAATACTTGGATCTCACTCCGTCCAAATTGGGAGGGAAATGATTCTTTCAAGGAAATAATTCAACACAAGACAAGAAATTCAGCTAAGGGATGTTTGGGAACCTGGGGGGGTGCTGTGCATCCCCATGCACAGCACCGTGCTGTGCAGCCCCGTGGCGCCGCCGCGCCGGCATTTTTTCGACAATCGGAGACGTTCACCGTGTAGAGCTCGTCGAATACTACAAGTGTGCCAAAAATCAACTTGATCGGATATCTTTTAGTGACTCATCGGAACACAAATAGCATGAAAAAGTGGTTTTTATCCAATGTTTGTGTCCATTTGTGTTCCATTTGTTTTCAAAGTATTTATGTTCCGATAACCTACTTAAAGATATCCGATCAAGTTAAGTTTTTGAATACTTGTAGTACTCGACGAGGTCTACGCGGTGAACGTCTCCGATCACCAAAAAAATGCCGGCGCGGCGGCGCCACGAACTGCACAGCACGGTGCTGTGCATCCCATGCACAGCACCCCCCCTCAATCCGATGTTTGGAAGCTTACATTTTCCATTTTGGATTTTTTTGTTTTCCACTTCTAGCTGATTGGATGCTCACCCATAATTGAGCTCCAGGAATAGGCATTTTTTCATTTTCTGGCGTTTGAGAACAGGATGCAAGGGGGCTTGGAAGTCTCATTTTCAACTTCTTGACTTTTGGATTATGGTCGTAATCTATTTTGAATCTGGTAGGTGTGTTTATGAGAAATGTGCAGAATGCATTGTGTTTAGGAGATATGTGTAAAATACATTATGTAGGGTTTTTTGTTAATCAAAATGAGAAAAGTGGAAAATAAGAAGCCAAAAAGCTCCTCTCAGCCTAATTTTGGCTTCTCAAAATTTGAGAAAGAGTTTCGGCTTTAATGTGTTTTGGGTTTGGATAGCCCAACACCCAAAACATAAAAATGAGAAATAGAAAATGTGAAAAGTAGCTGGCCAAACAAGCCCTAAATACTGCACGGTCTATTGGGAGTGCAAGTATGATACTCCCCTCCGTCCCACAAATTTTGTCTGGTCCGCCAACGAGGACTTGAAAATGTACAAAATTTTCAAGAGAAATTCAATAAGTACATTTTTAACAAGTTACTAGATATCAACGGTAACTATTAATTTATGAAAGAAGTATGAAAATTTTATTTTAAAAGGCTTACGGAGTATTATTTTTAGGTTCTCGTTTTGCGGATCGGACAAAATTTTTGGGATGGAGTGAGCATGTGAGATGGGTGTGAAATTCTAACCCGGAGAGAATGAATGAATGAAAGAAAAAGCAATTCGAGGAACACAAATCCTGGGACGGCTCCACATATAACGGACAGCTCCAAAAACAGTTGTGTCCAGAAATTGTGTTTCTAGACTCGTCAAAGAAATTACATAGTCCCAGAGAGAGAGGGAGACTTTACTCCAAAGAAAATGAGGGTAGGAAGCTTTACAGAGTTTCCAAGTTTGTAGTGACACCAGATCAGATTCTTGAGAGGAAAAAACATTTAAAGGTGGTGAAAAATTGGGGAAGGTACACCCAATATCACCAGAAGAAGAACACACGTCTAATAAAGCCTTTGGGAAATCAATTCTTAATTCAGCATTTTTTGGACCCCCCATTCATAGGAAACCATTTCCCAGCAGGGCAGTTTCCTGCTCCCTTCTGCAAATGTAGAATTCAATTCACACCAATTCCACATCAAACCACCACCACCAATAACCAGTCAACCATTAACCACGTCCAGATTTCATATTCAATATCAATTACTAAAACCTGAAAAAAAAAAAATTTAGAAATGGTAGATACATGATCAGTTCCAACAAAATCGGATAATACGTACAATTGAACTGTTGGCCATATTTCTCCTTATTGAGAAATCGAAGAAGCCGCACAGGAAGATTTCGTCGAACCTGTTCAATTAGTACCCAAAAGATAAGTAACTCTGCAAAGCCCCATGGAAATTGGGGTCTATCCGGTTCAACCTGTTTCATAGTAGCGAAGTTTCTACGCGAAAGATGATGAAAGAACAAATACATGACTTGATTCAAAATATACGCCTTCGAGACACATACTAAAAATCTTCTGAACATAAAACATTACACCAATGCAATTGGAATCTTAAATTTTACTTCGACCACAAGTAGAAGATAACAGTCAGATTCTTGACTTCTAGCTGCAAAGGGAAAAATAGGTTCCAGATACACCAAAAGTAAGCAAATTAACATCATGATATCCCAAGACCAAAATTTGCAATGGATCATAAAACATGCATTAAACCTTCATCCCAGATTACAAGCTCAGGGATACCTTTCTTACTCTCTAAACCCAGAAATGAGAAACAAACGTTTGAAATATTGCATGCACACTAGATTTGATAGATAGTGTTGCACTAGGATCTCAAGAAAGTAAGAGCTATTCAGCAAATAAAACCCATCTTGCATTTTAAGGTAGAGAAATAGCTCCACATTAACTCCAAACATCTATACCCTGTCTCAGGCCCGAAGTAATTCAACTTATATGAGACCGAAAAGAAGAATGTCACACGAAAACTAAAGAAACCCGAGAATAAACAATTGTAATGGTATGCAGCATATTTGCTATCATAAGCAATTTGACAAATTCCTGCAAAAAAGTAGATGATGAGCATTAGAGGACAATTTTTGACAAAAACCCTTTATACAGCAAATGATGAACATTAAAGGACGATTGAACAATTATTAAGTACCATCAATAGTACCATAGGAAATAGATACCCAGATCTAATTAACATCCACAAACACACAAATAGTTTTTAAAACCTCCTACAGCAAGGAAGTTCAAGAAAGAAACTCATAGCAGGCCTAAGGGAGAAAGGTCTTGCTACATAAAAGGCAAAAACAGTTGATCCAGAAGCTCCTCCACCAATTGAACGGTGGAAGTGCGATCAAGCGAAGTGAAGTTGCTGATACAGCTTGGTTCGGTGCTTCGGTTTGACTTTGCCAATTCCCCACATTCCTCCTCCATTCGGATAAATTCAAATGCGTCTCGTAAGGCACGAGAACAAGTCTGCATTTCGAAACCAGAACAGATATAAATAACAGTACTCTTAATGGAGATCAACAAACAAAAGTTTTAAAAGAACTTACGCTACCTTGATAGACTCAATCTTGCTGCTGTAACAATTTGCCAATATCATTATTGACAGGTAATTGTTTTTGTCAATATCATTATTGACAGGTAATTGTTTCTTCGGATTATGTCCTGAACAAATTTACGGTTGTTTTTCACATTCTGAAATATTTCAGACTTCTGTTTATGCCGACTACAAAATTTACATCCACGTCTCTCTTGGAGTCAATTACTCCGATGTATCTCATGTGAAATCAGCGTCTGAAAGCGGGCATGCAAGATCATCCAACTCTATATAGTCTTCTTCTAGAATGGACCTTAAGTGATGAGCAGCAAAAAGGCCAAAAAACATGGAAGCATCACTGGAAAGCCCGGATGCTGTCACCTGTACATGTTGCACGACGAGTCGTGACACAAAAGAATTGTGAGATATCCGGAAAAGGATGACATCTAGAATTTTAGGAATGGTGCTCTGAATATCTACAGTGTCGGGATATCTACACAAAACAATTGTGAGATATCCCGTATCCGGAAAAGGATGACATGAAACAGTGCCCTCTAAGGTTTAATAGTACATGGAATCAAAATATGGTTGGGGAGAAAATTAATGACTGTTTTTCACAAGTGGTATCATGCTCGAACCAAAAAATGGAAAGTGATTTAAGTTAAATACCGGCTCAGCCGGCTGTATGCTCAAGGGAACTTGAACACTGGAAAGGGCCCCTGCCACAGCAACACCACCACTTCCTATCAACTCCTCATTGTTCTTATCAACGGAGTCATCATCATGCACAATACCTTCACCAATGCCAGATGTGATGGCTCCATCGTGCTGAATGCCTATGTGACGTACAGTTGCAGTACTTCCTTCACCGCATGAACTTACAATATGCTCTGAACCATTATTTCGAGAGCAAGACCTAGCAAACACTCGGCACACGATGAAAGAATCCTGAAACAGAGTAAAGTTTGAGATTTAGTACCAGCAAATGATACAAATCCACAACAAAATACCCCATCCTCTCCAGACCAAAATTTGCTTCAAGTTTATTTCCTTTTACTTCTTTGAAGCCCTGCTGAACATAAGTATGCTATCACACCTTTTAAACTCCTGAATACCATTTCATAAGATTTTCGACAATAAACTTGAAAATTAATTCCCCTTTCTCCATTTCTAACCTTTTTTAGTCACCAGTCACCACAGCTAAAACATAATATTCTAACCCTTTGTCACAGTTTGTTTTCGATGATAAGCACCACAAACTATTCAAATCTGAACAATCAAAGTCTTTCAAAAAACAACATTTCACACAGCAACGTCTCATTCTACTTTATGAATCACCAATTCATGTCACAACACTACCATAAAGACTGATAAGATTAGTCATTTTAAGAGTTTAACAGTAACTAGTAACTAATATGAATATCTAGTTTATCTGCATATTGCCACCCAAAAGTAACTAAATATATTATTCCACCAAACCAAACACAAGCAGTTCACATAACATATATATGCGTGGAAGCAAAACCAATGCATATTAGGTTCACACACATAACCAGGGGCGGACAGAATTACTTCTGTACCCATGTGTAATTGTATTATACCCCAAGAAATTACGACAATGCCCGTGTAAAATTGCACTAAAATCTCCAAATGCAAATACTTATTAGCTTTTCTCTTAGATTGATAATTTTCGCACCCTCATTTAGTCCACACACTTTCGTATTTATAATTTACACTAATAGTTACCTACAAGGCTACAAAGATTATGTAATGAATATTAACCATAAGGTTTTCTTTTGTAAGTTGAAATGAAAAGTATCAGAACATCAACTAAAAACAATGACTGAAGTTCACTACCATGTTTCTTATGAGAAAAAGTTCCACCATTATAGTTCACATGTGCCTCCTCCATTGATTTAATTTACTGGGTTCGCCACCGCTCATAAGATCCAGTGTCCGCCATTGCTCCTAAGGTCCAGTGTCTGACACCCTAAGTTGTGGCCCAATCCGGGTCGGACACACTGGAACTCACAGGGATACGTATAGAACCACTAAGTCACGTGTTTCAATTATTTATAACAAAGCATAAGCAGGGGACACTTCGGAGAAACATACGAGAACCTGGAATGGTGTCACTCCACGTTATATAGATTAACTTACAAAACTCATACCTAACCTTATCAGTCGCGTGTTTCAGCTAGTCCGCCAACAAAAGACAAGCTATACCTAGAACTATGCTTCAAGAAAGTTTACTTATCTCCCCTAGCATATAGCCCATGTCAATAGATTGGATTGGCCGAAGGTATCAGTACTTGTTTGGTCAATAAAAATTCTGTGTAGTAATGAATCTTACTCCCTTCCCCTTGTACATCCAATTACTATCCCTCGTGAATTGTCGAAGAATTCACATCCACTCTTCAACTCCCGCGCTCCCTCCATTAACATCCAAGCCTCTCAACAATCGCACTCCAACATTGTCTAACCTTACGTCTTCTAAAAGGGCATCACCCTACCAGACTACCCTTTTAAGCTAGCTCGACATCTCTTTCACTCTTTGTGGCACTACAAAATGATGAATATTATTGATGGGTATGATTTCTTTTCCAGGAAAAACAAAGAAGTTCTAGAGTTTAAAAAGTTATGCGACAAATATTACAGAGTAGGAAATGATCACTAACTCCTCTCATAACATTTTGCATCAGTTCCGTAAGATAGGATGCTTAGAACCAAAACTAAACTTATGTCCATTCTAATTGCACATAGTTAATTACCATGTCAAAGTTAAAAATTAGCAGTACCTACACCACCTAAAAAGGAACGCAACACTTCTTGTCCAGATGTACAGTGAAATCGGCAGTTTGACTCTGTCCACCTTTATCAAACATGGTTAATCAACAAATTCACAAATAGAAAAGGTAAATCATACAAATGGTTCAAAAACCACCATACAATGTCCATTTAACTTGAGGGAAAATGGAAAGACTTCATTTAAGAAGACGATAGATTTACCAAACGAGAGGGCCAATTCGAATGAAAACACAAAAAAATTCAATGCTACCCCAATAACAATCTACATAGATATAATATTCCGGTTTTCCAAGTAAACCCAACCCAACTTACTTAACCCAATATACTAAAACCTCTTAACAAATAAATGAAACCCCTAAACCTCCTCTTCATTTCCTAGTTTTGCTACCCTAGCTGATGGGCAAAGCCAATTTAGGAGCTGTTAAAACCTCCTCTTTGTTAAGTTTGAATTTCATGACTTTGGACATGGCCATTGCTACCCTTTTTCTATATCAACTATGAAGTTTTAACAATATGATCCTAATTGAGTTTACGCCTACTGATTCAAAGCAAAAAGTTTACCAAAATGGATCAAATCGAACTGTTTACATCCCTAGATATAATTTGAACGTCAAATTGGATGACTTTCGTATTACGCTGGACACTATAACAATAGTATATATGACAGCGAAAAGAAACAATGGAAAAGACGAAAAGTACAGAATCTTTAACCAAAAAAAAACACAACAGAGAATTGTTAGAATATGTACCTCATGATTATCAACTAGGGCATACTCGTACATAACCCACTCCGGCCTCCGAGCATTAGTTTTCTTCTTCTCATCCTCCCCAAAGTAAAAAACAAACCTTTTCCTCGTTCCCAGCACAGCTTTCTTCCCACCCACCACATTCCTAACCCCTCCCTCCCTCTTCCAATACCCTTCACCCGCCCTCCTCCTCCTCCTCCCACCACTATTCAAAACCCTAGCTCCCGCCACATAACAGTACCAGTGCCGCCTCCTCCCACCTCGCCCGAACCGAAAGCACGTCGAATCGGGTAGATCGAACGGGTTGTAATTGTACAGATCCAACTCGTTAATCACATCGTCGAATTGGCGATCACCGTTGCCGTTCTTGTGCGTGAGGTAGTCGCAGAGGAGTTGTTCCTCCGAGGGGTAGAATCGGCAACCTGGTGGAAGTGAAATGATTGTATTAGTTGGTTTTGGATTCTTTGGGTCTCCCATTAAAGGGAGAGACAGAATACAATTTTCTTGGAATCGAATTTTCGTCGGAGAGAGATGTAGAGAGAGAGAGCAGTGAGGGCGGGGGGAGGAGAGAGAGGGAGAGTGGGGGGTTTTTGTATAGAGAGAGGGGGAGGGAAGCGTGAGAGTGAAGCTTTTGTGGAGTTCGTGTGGGGTCCTGTTCGAGTGTATGTACATTTGTATACTCCTTTTATGGAAGATTATCAAGTGCAACTGCTCTGTTATGTGGTGTCTTAGACCGTCGAATAACTACTTGTGACCTCACGCGATTATGTGCTCAGGCGCACACCATCAATAATTACTTGTGACCTCATGCGATTCTTTGGTGGATAGTCCCCACATAAATGTGATAGGAGATTGTTAAGTGCTCTTGCGTTGTCATGTGGTGCCTAGGGCCGGCCTAGGCCCAAGGCCCACAAGGCATGGGCCTAGCGCACCCACAAAACACTCCAAATTAGGGGCACCCCTTGAATTTTAAGTGGTAGGCTTGACTAGGGGTCTTTTGTAGCCCAAAATTAAATATAAAAAGGTCCAATGTGATCAAAATAAAAAGGCCCAAGAACAATAAGAATGCCCAAACTAAAAAAAGACCCTTGATAAAAAAATAAAAAAATAAAAAATACTTTTAACCTTCACAATCGGCACAGCAGACAAGGGAAAATAGAAAATTACTCCTCCGCTCTCGCATCTCTCTCTCCCACAATCCCACTGAAAATGGAAAACCCTCCATGGCTCCAATTTCACAGTCCATTTCCAGATTTCCTGGTGAGTTCTTATTTCTTAATCTTTCATTCTTTGTTGATTCTACAATTTATTTAGTTATTATTTTACTTTGGAGGAATCGGGAATGGACTGAATGGGGTATTGGGTATAGTTGGATTCTTGGATAATTTGGATGTATCATGTATGGGACCACCGACCCTCACTAATTCGAATTTCAATGTTGTTAAAAACTCAAATTATTAGTTTATTGGGTTTTGTTTAATAGAAGATTTGGGTAAAACTAGGGTTCGGCATTTGCGTAGTAAAGGAGTTTTGACCTATATTTTGTTTCAAAAAAGGCACAGGATCTCTAGATGCTCTACATCGTTGTTAAATTTAGTTTGTATTAATACTCTTTTGACGGGGATATTGTAGTAACAAAAACGTAGAAAGTTTGGTTGAGGAACACGCAAATTTTTAGGGCACAATTTTTTTAATTAGGCCTAGGGCACCCAAATACCTTGGGCCGGCCCTGGTGGTGCCCCACACTGTTAATTCATCGAATAACTAACTTGTGACCTTACTGCCACGTGGTGCCCCACATTGTTAATTCATCGAATAACTACTTGGTGACCTCACGTGATTCTATGATGGAAGGTCCCCACATAAATGTGATGGAAGATTATTAAGGGCTCCAGCGCTGTCACGTGGTGCCCCACACCGTTAATTCATCGAATAACTACCTGTGACCTTACTTGTTGCTGTGGTGGAAGGTCCCCAGACTCCCCACAATCATGTGATGGAAGATTATTAAGTGCTCATGTGCTATCGCATGGTGCCCCACACTGTTAATTCATCGAATAACTACCTGTGACCTCACTGTCACGTGGTGCCCCACGTCGTTAATTCATCGAATAACTACCCATTACTGCGCGTGATTCTCTAGTGGAAGGTCCCCACATAAATGTGGTGGAAGGTCTAGACATGACGTGGCGATGTCCCAGAAAAACTGAACAATTTTCTACTTCTAGTAAAATTATTTGGATAGTTGTTCTAAACTTTATTTTTACCATTCGACCACATTTCTTGTCATTATTCATGTGAATTTACATTGTTTTACTATTTCATAATTTCACTTTTTTACATAAAAGGAGCAATGTAATAAATTCACACCAATAAAGTAAAAAAAAGTAGTGTGGATGATAAAACGGTTCTGTTAATTAAAATCAATTTCAAATGATTTGGATGCATAATTTGGGGCCACTTATTAATCTCTTGATTAGATTTCCTTTGTATTGTCACTTTCAAATTGTCTAGCTCATTGTCATCAAACATAGTAAGTAAGCAAATATTATAACCTTGTACTTGTTTTAAAAAATTTAAGCAATGTGACCCTTTGTTATTATCTATTACTATTTTAGCCTCTCCAAAAGTTTACTCAAACGCGGTTTACACACTTGTTGGGTCCACACAATCTGTGTGTGAACCCATGAATGTATGTGTTGTGTGGAAATGTATGTGTAAATTGTACACTATGTGAAAGAAGCAAAACATGAATAATGTCTCATTTCTTAGGTGTATTGTGGAAAAAAAAAATAGATTATTTTGTCTTTATTAAAAAAAAATCCGCATTTATTAGTTTTGTGTTCATTTTTTTGAATAATTAGTTCGTCTTGATGACAGGATTCTAAAATGTAAAAATTTACTATAAACCAAACTAGTAATATTTTTATGAATAAAGACAAAAATAATCTAAAACAGACATTCTTGAAAATTGTGAAAATAAATACTAAAAAAAAATACTTCATTTTTGAAATTCGTGCCATTTTTCGATTGTTATATCTTTTAATTTATAATGTTTTTTGTAATTGTGAACACTTTGTATTATAAAACTCATCGAGAACTATTAAACAAAATCTATATTGAATATTTTTTGAGATTCATATTGAAAAATATTGTACAAGCGATTGGAATTGACACGAATATCTAAAATGGACAAACAATTTGAAACGGAGGGTTATGAAGATAAGGAATTGGAAATGATACAAGTGAGATAGGTGGGGCCTACCCTTTGTCTATTTTGCTCACGTACGCTCATGTATGTCATACTATATACTTATGCCGACCTCAGTCTTTTGACTCATTCCACACTCAACAATTCGGCAATCCACCTATTCAATACAAAAAATCTACGTGTAGAGACACGTGTGTATGTAAACGCACTGAAGCATTTTTGATGGTTCAGATTTTATTTGCTCTTTTGACCGATCCTCCATAGTCAGGCTAGTACTCAACAAGAGCCTCCCCATGTGGCTCTCCGTCAGTCTACACGGTTTCGAGAGCCTCCATGGATTCTCTTGGAAGACGATTTCATTGGACCTCGACATAGCTTGAACCAAGTGGTGGGTGAACCCTCAACTCCATCATCCACTAGAGATCAAAACAAAAAGAAGCTTCAGGAAAAAATCAAGATGTTAAAGGCTTCAAGAGTTTAGTTTTTGAAGCTAGCTAGGCCTTCCTTTGTTTTGGTGTTACTTCTTTGAAGTGTGTTTTGAGTTTTGTTGACTAATTATTTTGTTGTGATTTAGTTTTAGATTTTCTCTTCTCTTTTTCTTTCTTTTCCTCCTGGGGTATGCCCCTTGTAGGCTGTATATTCGGTTAATCTTTTTTCTATTTCAAGCTAATTTATCCAAAAAAAAAAAATAAAGCTCTTTGTCTGGTTAAAGACTAATCAAGATTGAACCGTTAATTTGTTGAAATAGACGGTACAGATGTGTGCGCATGCATGTTTGCGTTCGGATAGTCGGTTTGTATTCAATATACTCCTAAATTTCTTATTCTGGTTAACTTTAAACAAATCCGAACTAAAAAATATTTTTGTCTGAATATATGAACCAAAAGGTTAATTTGAAAAAGTAATTCTAATGTATAGAACCCTTTCAACAAGTAGATATAGAAAGAGCCCGCAAGAGTTCATGTACCAACATTTTTGCAAATTCATGAGACTATGAGAGTTTCATTTTTGAATCTTGCATTTTACATTTTCTCCCTCTAACTGTTTGAGAGTTACAAAGGAAAATGTAATATATTCAATTATCAAAATTAAGTGACAGACACAATCTGATAATCCACTTTGGAGTAGTGTTTGGGTCGGTTTTGGCCTATATAATTCATTTGGATAATTTGTTTTCCTTATTCAAATTGGAAAATTCTAAAATCAGCCCATTAGGCTAACATTAAGGCTTAAAAAATGTATTGAAATGTGTATAGGAATGTGTGGAAGTGTATAAGAAAGTAAAAAAAAAAGTGAATTGGAGTTTGTGTTTTTTTTCTTTTTACCTTATTGTCAGTTCACTGGCATGACAATAGAATAACCCGATCCTGTCACTTCAAGTTGCATTTGGACGTCTACAAATTATGTTTCCTTTTTTAAATTTGCCTATTCAAAACCTGAGTGGCAGTTCATTGGTTTGCTTCCTTTTACTTGAACCAAGTATTACTAGTTTCGGACCCTAGCAGCCATGGACGGATCAGCTACACTTGGTCAAGTCACTTGATCCCGCTAACTTCCATATTTACCTATTGATTTGTTTTACTTTCTTTTCCTACGTATTATGATTTTGACCTCATTATTCTAATGAAGCTGTCTCAAATATGAAGCAATCTCAATACAATTATAAGCTTGCCCTCCTTTTAACACAAACACAAGTATTTTTACTAACTATTGATCAATAAGAGTGCATAATATCAATGAGTGTTAAAACAAGTTATAATTGCAATACATGTTTTCCCATTATGAACACACATTTGCAAGTTTCTTTATTATTTTCATAGGTATGTAAAGTTTTTTTCCCCACAATAACCGCTTCCATAAGGGCAGTCATTTACTAAGACCATCCTCATCAGGCTCAACAAAAATTTGGCCAAATTTAACCTCAAAAACACCTTTTATAAATTAACAAGTCACTTTTTCAAAAATTCACAAAATCAGACTCTCTATTCATGAAGTCAGGAGAGAGAATTGCTTTAACCTGTGAATAGTGCCTCAAAGGATTTACCGAGTTACTGTAGCGAAGTTATAACTTTTGCAGATTTACAAAAAATTTGTTGAGTCTGACTTTGGAGGTTTTTTTCCCCTTTCACTCAACAACTTAGCCATCAGAGGGATTTGCCTCCCCTGATGAGGATGCTCTCTCCATCTATTCCAAATTTTTTGTACAATTTTCCATTTTTAGAAGACCCAAAAAACTTGTCTATTTTGACTAATCAATTAGGCAAATTTGGTATGATGTCTTTTTTGCGCTTCTCTCAAGTTCCAAATTCAACTACGGCTTTGTTCTTCAATGCATTTTATGCCATAAAATCTGGGGATTTTATGGCCTTCCTTCCCCAATACATAAAATGACCAGAACCATTTTTCTGCCCTTTTTTCAAAAAAATTCAAACTCATTTCTGTCAACGTTTGGCCCACCCACAATGGAGAGTAAAATTACAATTTTACCCTCTATCATTTGTTGCCTTTGAAACCCTACACCAACAAAAACATTTATCTTGTTCTCCAGTCTCTACTCCCACCTCACGCCTCCACTCCATTCCCCACCCCCTCTCTCTCTCTCTCTCTCTCTCTCCTCCTACCGCAACTGATCTTTGGCTGTGTCATTCTCCGGCCGCCCTTCGCCAATCTCCACTCCGGCAACGTACAGAAGTTAACTCCGGCGACAGGTAAACTCCGATATACTCCCCAAAACTACGAATATATGACGTCCCCTAATGAGGCTATCCAGTCAGATCCGGATTTCGCGGTAGTTGATGAATACATGGATTCACTACGGAATGAAATTCGAAATCAAATTTTGTTAGATCATAGGGGAAGAGGGAACCGACAAGGCAATGTAATGCGTAGTGAGCAAGGAGATTGAAAACTGTAAATTTTTTTTTGGATTCGTGTGCAATTGGGGATGTGTATTAATGGTGGATGTTCAATAATGAGTTCTGAAAAAATGGTATGTTGAAAGTAACGTTAAAAAAAAAAAAAAAAACGTGATAAAAAAAACGTGATGCTCCCTTAAAGGTCAATATAGCCTTGCAGTTTATTGTTTGGAAAATGGTGGCAAACCTGGTTCATATTGGGGTTCCAGCAAAAGTGCCCGGCTCTAATTGTTAAATGTTATATCGGACTAATGGTAGATGAAACAAAAATGAGGATATTTTGGTAAATATAGCATTAGTGGAGATTTTATGACAACTACATAAAATCTATTGAGACAACAATGTCATTTTATCACCACTCCATAAAACCCCAACTAAAATGAGAATTCTCATTTTATGGCATAAAATGCATTGGAGAACAAAGCCTACGTACAAAATTAGAGGGATAGTACATTGAAGTCCAAAAAAGTACATCATTGTATTTCAAAAGAAAGGTAATTTTCTAAAGTCATATATTATGAAAGTACTGATGATATTCCCTTAACATGTTGAAATTTCAAAGCAGGATCAAAATTTTGGGATGGAGGGAGTATAAATTTAAAGTCGTACTACATATTCAGTGTTTGTAACTAACTTGTAAGTCTTGACCACACTGTCAGGGATTGCTTGCTCTGACCCTGCTATCAGCCCTAATTCATATTTAGATTAGAATAATATGGATTTGCTTTGCTAAAAAAAAAAAAAAAACTGTGCTCACTTCACATTTCCAAAAAATTTTCCAAAAAGATTCTTTCCCCATCTCTCTTCTACCAATCATTAATCACATTTCTCTTTCCACTCATACTCCTTTCTTCAATCATTAATTCTCATTTCTCTCTCTATCTCTCTCCAATTATTACACCTCTCTCTAATTATTATTTTTTCCAAAACCCATCCAAACACTATCTCAAAAATATTTCTCAAAATATTCTTCTCAAAACTCTCAACCAAACAGAGTGAACTCGGCAGAAGGAATTTGAGAAATAGAGAAAAATCAAATCAATCAAAACTTAATTTATTACAGATAAAAAAAAATATCTTTTGACTTTTTGATCTTTGGTGGTCCTTTCCAAAGTTTGCAGTAGTTTTGATGAATATGGGAATGGAAAGGATGTCAATTGGCTTTGAGTTGGATATAAAGTTTTCACATCACTATTATGTGTCCCAAGTAAAAAGAAATGAGCAAAGGGGCGTACGGTAAGCCTAGTTACTTAGTATATTTTTGGTATTTGTTACGTATGAGGTATGGTTTTGTTCAAATTAATTTTTTTTACAAAATTCACTATTAGCGCACTGTTTACGGTAACCTTCTTACATATGGTTTTTGGTACTTTTTATGACTCGTTATGTGTTTTAAAAAAATTCACTATTAGCATTACTATTCATGTTCACAAAAATACATAACAATCACTAAAATCATACGTAACAATACAAAAAACATACGTAATCGAGCGTACCTTTGTGTTTTTTTTTTTGGGGGTAAATAGTAAATACGTACCATAGGTTTTTCCAAATAGAAATATTAATATATCGATCACTTCAAGTTGGACGATGGATTTCAAGTGTGGAATCTTGCCTTTCGCCAAAAAGCCCAAGACCATCGGTAATTTACCAGGCCGCTTCAATCAAATGTACTGTAGTATTTTGATTTGGGCCGAATACCAACTCGCGTGGCCCTGTCTTCCCATAAGCGTAGCCCATGCCCATTGTGCTCCTTCTGTCTCTATACGTGAAAACTTCCCCCTATATAGGAGGTGTTTGAGAGCTTCATTTTCAGCTTTCATTTTCAACTTTTTGGCTTTTTGACTTTTTGAATTATGGTCAGAATGTATTTTGAATTTGGTAAGAGTGTTTGGGAGAAATGTGCAGAATGCATTCTGTAACAGGAGTAGTGTTTGAGAGCTATGTGCAGAATGTATTATATAGGTCTTTTTTTATAATCAGAATGGGAAAAATGGAAAATGATAAGTCAAAAAGCTCCTCCCAACATACTTTTGACTTCTGCTTCCTAAACCTACAATTTGAAAACTCATTTTCATAAAACATATTTTACACATAAGCTGCCAAACAGCCAAAACCTGAAAATGAGAAAATGAGAACCCAATAAAGAGGCTCCCAAACGGCCTCATAGTCCTATTAATATGCTCTTCAAAACTTTATAAAAAAGTGTTTAAAATTTAAATAGTGTTATAGAACGAGGCGTTAACCTTGAGGAAGCCCAATGTTTGTGTAGCGTTCCTTTGCAGCGTAATATAACTAATACTAACATCTAACATTATATCATTTGTCAAAAAAACATAAAAAATTTGACACGTCGAACAAAAAAAAAAAACCAAACGAAATTCTTTGCAGATATAATGAACGAAAGTTTCAACTCCTGTGAAAAGATGCACTTGGCTTTCTTTGGTTTTCAGTTTTGAAAATTTATCTTCCAAAGTTTTCACTGTTTCCTCATCTGAGTTTTTTCGTCTTTAATGACATTTTTTTTATCAATTTATTTATTTATTTTTACTTTTTAGATGTATATTGCGTATCTCTATTCAAAATTTCCTAAAAAAAATATCAAAATATTTAAAAAATTGACTAAAGACGATAAATTACGCAACTCCATACAAAACTATTATCTCCAAAATTACCGACCAACTATAATATAAGGAAGTGGAGAAAAGGAAAATAAAAACTGAACAACTTTCTTAAGCCCTGCTTTGTACAATATTATAGCGAAGAGTTGGTTCTGATTAAGACATTCAACAAAGTTAATTATGGCAAAAACGAAAATGCTAGAAGCACAACAAGATTGGACAACAAATTGGATAACAGTCCCAAAACGACGTCGTTTTGGGGCCTGTTGTAAAAAAAAAAAAAAAAACCAGAATCGAAAAGTTGCCTCTCTCATCCCCTCATCTTCCTCCTCTCAGATCTCCACCCCACCTCTCCACTACACAGACCGCCCGATCTCCGGTCTCCCTCGTCTCCGGCAACATCCGTCTCCGGTGTACCTCTCTGCAGTGAGCATCTCTCCGGCGACCCCTTAAGAGTGAAGGAAAATAGTAGGCATCTTCATATTATTTAGTACTCTGTTTTTTGCTTCTCAAAGTCTCTCTCTCTCTCCCAACAAATTAAACCCAAATCCTTATCGGAAAACACTTACCCAAATCCTGTCATTCCACAAATGAAAACGTAAATGAAAAACGGAAAATCAAAAAACCACATGAGTGAATTCCTTGTCTAACTTAAGAAACAGATGAACAGCTCTCGAAACCCAAATCAGAAATGTGAGTCAGCGAAATGGGTACCAATTAGATCATGAAAAGAGGGGCATGAAATTCAAAACCCACAACGCAGACCAGAGAGGGGTACGCAAGAGATGGGTGTCGCTGGAGACGAAGGAGGCCAGAGATCGGGTGGCCGGTGTAGTGGAGAGGGGAGGAGTTGAGATCTGAAAGGAGGAGGCAGATGAGGGAATGAAAGAGGCAACTTTTCGATTATTTTATTTATTATTTTTTTTTTTTAACAACAGGCTCCAAAACGACGTCGTTTTGAGGCTGTTGTCCACTTTGTTGTCCAAACTTGTTGCGTATGTAGCAGCGTTCTGGCAAAAATTAAGCAGACATTATGGCTTATAATTGGAAAGCACCTCAAGAAAGTGTCTCCTGATCTTTAATGGAGTGAAATCATGGGAACTGGATCCTCTGTCCCATCAACCTTGCCGACCTCTGTCACCCATCTGCACCGTCCATCTGAGAAATCAACGGCTCGAATTCACAGATGAACATGGACGGCTCATATCTGTTCAGGGACGAGATGACATTGTAGCCGTTGATTGCTCGAATGGACGGTGCGGATGGGTAGGACAAGAAGGTCAGACAGGGTTGTGCGGGACAGAGCATCTTCCACCAAAATCATGCACGCACACAATAACTTCCAAGCTTGTTTTCCAAACTTGATTTTCCACACACATTTTCTGTTATTTTTTTTAGCACCTCTAATAAAAGAGTTTTTCTTACCAATCTGGAGTACCAAATTATTTCAAGATATCTTCAGAATTACGTAGCGTTGATAACATTAAACAAAAAATTACGTACACATCATAAAGCTACTAAGAGAAATAAAGAAAGATGGAGAAAGTAAAACACTACATACGTAGAGATACAAAGAGACTCTAGTCAGTAGTCACAAGGATGCAAAGGAGTCGAATCAAATCGAGTTCTAGAATATTCAGGTTCGTTTGTTACGTTTTTAAGCTAACTTGAGCCGAGCTCCAGCTCAATGCGAATTTGACAAGTTGAGCTCGCCTATGTTTGAATCAAACTTGTTCACGAGACTTAATGAGTAAAAGATATTAGATATTTACGTTCTCATGAAAATTTAGAACCAAAAAATAAATTTTTTGTTTTGCGCAAAAATAAGTTCATACAAATATAAAATTATGGAAACATATTATTATTTAAGTTTACAGTAATTTTAAAAGTTTATACTTGTACTAGTTATAAAATTTTCATTATTTCATGTAAGAGTCTATACATATTCAAGGTTATACGTGAATATGAGATATACATATATACTCCAGGTTTGCGAGCCTATGTAATTGAGCCAAATACTTCCAGATTTAGGTTCGGCTAATTTATTAAACGAGCCTCAAATTGAGGCTTAGGCTCGTTCATTTGGTATCTAAATCAAACCCGAACGAGCCTTTTTTACTGAGTCGAGTCTCGAATAGTTCATGAACAAGTGAAGAGAACTATGTGGCACTTTGCGCCACGAGCTTGACTGATTGGGGACAAACGGCTCAATTCAATTGTAGCCCTAATTCTAGATATTGAATCTACTTGGGTCTTTACAGGAACCACATGACGGATCCTGGGTGCCTATAGCTCATTTGGATCATTAACGTACCATGCAGCCACCCCCAAAACAATGTCGTTTTGGGGGCAACTCAAGTGTTCCATTAGATGTGGTCTTGTGGGACCCACTTCGAGGTCCTACCAAGGTGGTCAATCCCGTACCGTACCAGCTGGTACGTACCAGATTTGCATATAAATGGTAACACACCCCTATGATTCCGTGCTGGCCTCAATTCCGGTCCTTTCCGGTCAATCCGGACAATACCGGCCGGTACTAAATTACCGGCGATTTCGTTCGAGAAATTGCAGATGGCAATTTTATAATTTTTCGACATCAACTTGACTCATGGTTGTCGATCTGCTAACCTGACCGTCGAAATCGAGCTTCTTCTCCGGCGAACGTCGACCGGGCACCTCTCCAGAGATGGTTTTTCAAAAAGCAGATCAGAACTAGAGAGAGGGAGAGAGGGGGGAGGGAGGTCGGGCTTGAGAGGAGAGAGAGAGAGAGAGATGGTAGCCATGTTCGATCTGCAAAGTTGAGAGAGAGCGAGAGAGACAAAGGGCTTTTGAGAGGAAGATGAAGATAATGTAGATATCTCGGGGGAAGATATGTAAAAGCAAAGGAACGCTTCTATATGTACCGACCGTGGTGCACCGATCACGTACCGACGGCGCCGGGGACGCCGTTTTGGGTCCCAACTGATCGATCCGAGCTGTTCATCCTTCTCAAAATCAAATTTCGAGTGGGCTTGCGAATCGAGGCAATCAAACGGCTTTATGATCTCGATCCAAAATCACCCCCATTTCATTCAAAAAATTGGAATGAAATGAGGGTGATTTTGGAACGAGCTCATACAACCGTCCGATTTCCTCGATTCTCGCGTGGGCCCACTCGGAATTTGATTATGAGAAGGATGAACGACTCAGATCAATCGGTTGGGACTCACAACGGTGTCCCCAACTCCGTCGATACGTGGTCGGTGCACCACGGTCGGTCTCCCTTGTTTTACCGGAAAGGAAAGAACGCTTCTATAGGTACTGACCGTGGTGTACCGATCACGTACCGACGACGTCGGGGACGCCGTTGTGGGTCCCAACCGATCGATCCGAGCGTTTATCCTTCTCAAAATCAAATTCCGAGTGGGCTTGCGCGGGAATCGAGGCAATCGAACGGCTTTATGATCTCGATCCAAAATCACCCCCATTTCATTCAAAAATTTGGAATGAAATGAGGGTGATTTTTGGATCGAGCTCATACGACCGTCCGATTTCCTCGATTCACGCGTGGGCCCACTCAGAATTTGATTTTGAGAAAGATGAACGGCTCAGATCAATCGGTTGGGACCCACAACAGTGTCCCCGACTCCGTTGGTACATGATCGGTGCACCACGGTCGGTCCCCCTTGTTTTACCGAAAAGGAAAGAACGCTTGTATTGACCGTGGTGCACCGACGGCGTCGGGGATGCCGTTGTGGGTCCTAACCGATCGATCCGAGCCGTTCACCCTTCTCAAAATCAAATTCTGAGTGTGGTTACGCGGGAATCGAGGCAATCGAACGGCTTTATGATCTCAATCCAAAATCACCCCTATTTCATTAAAAAATGACAGCTCAAGTCATTGAGGAAGTAAAAAGTGAGTAGTTTAATGACAGCTAATAAATGGTACGGTGTAAGTAGTTTAATGTCTTTGAATTTTTTTATTTTTTATTTTACATGTACCTAGATACATATATACATATATATTTAGGTAGTACTGCAAAATCCGAAACAATACCGGTACTCGACTGGTACCGGTACCGTACCGTACCAATAGGAAAACCGGTACCCTGTCCGGTACGAGATTCAGAACCTTGGGTCCTACACAAATGATCTGAGCCGTTCAATAATTTTAAAATAATTGTTCGAGTAGTGTTGGAGTAAATTAGGCCCATCGGATATTTGTACGTAGTTGATCTAATTTGTTCAATTTTCATTCGAAATTCATGACTCTATAATCCAAAAGAATTTTGAAGAAAAGTTATACGATTGTGCGCTACCACCCATTGATCTGAACCGTAGGTGTCGTAGGGGTCGTTGAGAAGAGCATTCAGTAAAAAAAATTATCTTAATCAAACATCGATTAGTATCAAAACAACGAAGATATGAATTATTTTGATACCTATCGATTTCTCTCTCTCTCCCAAAATGACTCTTTTCGAGAAGAGGTTTCATTTTAAAATGTGGACTATCAAATGTAAAGATAAACGGTTATGATTCAACAATAGAGACCTCTTTGTAATTGGAATGCATAAAAGCCGGGTCACACAAATTGTTTGGTTTGGGTCTTAGAAACCCAAATTTAAATTTTTATTCCCTTATTTTCCTCTAATCATTATCTCTATTTTAATTAATCACTCTATATTTCCAATCATTTCTCTTTGTATTTCTCTCCAATCATTACTCATTTTCTAATCATTACCCCTATTTCCCTCTCCACTTAAAACTCAAAACCAAAAACCGAACAAGGCCTTAGCACTCAAGAATGTCCAAAGTTGTCATTGTCATTGTCCAGAAGCTTAAGGCCAATTTCAAAATGCATCCCTCCAAATTGAAGCGCCCTTCAACCCATTTTTGGCCCCACAAACCATTACATTCTACCACTATAACGAATATGCTTGTCTTCTAGTTAATGCTGATAGGTGACATGTCTCTTTATGAAAGTCTGGAAAGGGGTATTCCAATATCTATATGCAGTTTAGTTTTTCTGTATGAAAGAGAGGAAATTTGTCTTTCCCAATTTGAAACCAAGAAAAATATACTCCTTAGCTTGGACTTCAGTGTCCTTAGCTTCACTATTTTTCAACAAAAAACAATAAAACTTTGTTTCAATATCTTCCTACTGTCAAAATGCTAAAATCACGGAAGCAAGACACCTGTACCGAAATCCTATATTTTTCGTGCAATTTCAACTGCAAGATCGCACAAAAATATCTTACCTAGTTGAAATTGCACGGGAACAGATGTATAGAAAAACGAATAACAATAGATACCCATTTTTCAACGTCCACAGAAGCACTTTGGTTCCATGTCAAAAATTAACAAGGGGTCATGAAGGTACAAAGGGTGTAACTTGTCTTTCTTCTTTCTTGAGACAAAGAAAGAGAAGATACACATAAAAGCAAATTAATCACAACATGTTGAACCAAAGTGATAAGATCAATGAAAATTAAAACTCAAAAGCCCCTTCATTTGCCTTCCGGGTGTAATGGGAAAAGCTCCAGAGTCTTGTCTCCACCCTCTTTACAATACCTCTTTTCCTCTTCTAACCCTTCAAAAGTCCATGTCCGGCACTTTCTCTTGTATGGACTTTCTTCTACCTCTTTCTCCATTTGTACCTACAAAAGATTTTACCCAAATATGCTAAGACTTCACCCAAGCATGAAGCTTGTTACCATTCTCAACGACTGACTTAAGCCAAAATGACTTTAACACTTTAAGTCAGTAAGCTAAAAACAGCTCGTTTCACTTACTTAAGGTTTGTTACTCACTTAGGAAAATTTATGACAATATTGCCTTTATGCAATGTAAAATGCAATCTAGCACTGGAATGTGTGTTTTTGAAGTGGAACAACTTGACTTAACGCATTTTTTTTTCCTGAGACTTTGAGGATAGGTTTAGACAGAAAACATGCTTACCCTTGTGTCCAAACTTATAGTGGTAATGGTGCTCCCGGCGGAAGCCCTGGGAGAATTGTTGAGGCCAAGAATACTGTTGCGCTTCTGCTTCTGCCTCTCGCGGGCTTTGTGGTTTTGGAACCAGTAAAACACATTCTTCCCTTCGATCTTGCCATACTTGCCGAGTTGTGTGGTGATTTGCTCTATTTGTTGCGCGTTGGGAGTGCGCATTCCGCCCCTATACAGCATCTCCAGTATCCCTATCTGTTCTTGCGTCGGGTTCCACCGTGTCCCTCCGGGATGTGTCTCCACCTGCAAAATTATTTCTTGATCGTTTAGTCGTTCCTTTAATGGAATTCATGATTCGAGACTGCCTTAACATTAGGCAGATCCTAGACTGATTATGAAATTACGACGTACCAAAAAAAAAAAAAGATTTGGTTAAGTTGTTAGGACTGCCACTGGAAAATACACAAAACTATGCGAGATTGCAATTTTATATAGAGAATTCACCTCAAAACGACGTGCAATTTTTATTTAAAGTAGGGCCTGTTTTGGGTGTGAAATGTTACAAAATCAACATGATTAGCGCTAAGGCTGATAAGTAAACCAAGTTATTTGAATTCGAGTTTGTATTCACTCGATAAAAATTCGTTCAAGATTTTTTTTTTTTTTTTTACATGAACAAACTTGATTTGAACATTTTTAAAATTCGCTAAATTTTCAAACCAAACTTCAACAAGCTACTATTAGACAACTTGTTCAGTTTGTGATTAGCTCTATAAAAACTCATTTCAAGTTGATTCGTCTGACAAACAAGTCAAGATTGAACATACTTTGAAGCCTCTACAATATTTTTTTAAAGCTCGTTAATTTCTTAACTTAAAGTTTGAACAATTAATCTGTCGTTCGACTCGTCCAACGTTCAGAATTAGAGAAAAAAAACAAGAAAGAAACATATGTCATACTTCCACTTCCAGGCAACTCTTTTTTCTATCTTACATGGTAGTAACAAACATAACGAAAATGTTAGGATACGGAAAAGATTTTCCCGAAAGAAAAATATTTAGAAAAGAGAAATAAAAGGTCCAGACTTTTTCAAAAAAACTTTTCATGTACCCTACTGTTCCTCCAAACATAATTCCGGAGGATCACCTGAGTCGCTTCCGTCTTGTGGTCAGAGGACCCAAGTTTTCTGGGACCACTTTCGGGTCTAATGAAGCTCTTGAGATCAAAAGCGGCGGTGGCAGTGGTGGTGATGGAGTCGGTGTTGGGCAGTTTGGGAGCAAGAGGGCGGAGGAGTAAGCTAGTATTCTTGCAGCAGCCGAGGGTGAGGGAGGGTTCGTGCTCCCAAAGTCCACGTGAGAACTGGTGCACCTTCATGCCTGATCCCATATGAGTTAAGAATTGAGATATGATTGAGAGGGGAGTGCATGGGGGTAATTATAATATAGAGCTAGAAGAAGTTTTTTTTTTTCCAAAAAGAAAATGAAAAGAAAAAAATAAAGTGGGGGAATTCATGAGGTGGTTGCCTAGAAAAACCAAGACCAAATGATGAGGTGAGGTTGACTTTGATCAGATTTTCCATTTCAAAAAGGAGGGAAAAAAAAGAAAAGAAAAGAAGAGAAAAGGCAGATACACTTTGATATGTATATAGTGTGGTTTTAGAGAGATGAGTGTGTGGGTGATTGTGGATTTTTTTTGTTTTTTTCGTTAAGGGGTGTTCCGCTAGGGGTGTTTTTAGAATAAATTGATTTTTCACGGTTTTTTTATGTGATGTATTGTGAGAGAATGACATGTCTTGATTTTTGAAAAAAATTGTTTTTTGTTAGTGAAACACCCCCTAAAAAGGAAAAGAGTCTACAATGCACATTTCTTAAATGTGTGTACTTTATTATGCACCTATTGTGTCGTGCAAACTGTGCCACCTCAGAAAGATTCATACGTGCGTCTCGTAAATTTGTATACGTATATGTATATGTATATGTATCTTCATGTCCACATAAAGTCTCCAACAAAATAGCGAAGAATTCACATCTATATTTGGATCTTCATGTCCACATAAATTTGTATACGTATATGTATTATTCCTCTCATAGAAGCTGGACACGCGCTCAACAAGTTCTGGCCCCAACCTGGCAACCCCAGTCCCGGATATCTTCGACTGATGTGCATGTGCATAGGATCACCACAGTCCACATGTTGAAAGCAGATTCAACGGTCCACATGACACACTACAAAGGCGCCTTATAGCATTCCGTTTCTATGTGCATATACGTCCTAAGATTAGGATTAGTGGGCATATGTCCTCCCGAATGCCAGTTACAAAAATTGAGGGGTTGTTCCACTAAGTTAGGTTTTTGAAAAAATTGGTTTTTTATGATTTTTTATGTGATGTATTGTGAGAGAATGATCTGTCTCGGTATTTAAAAAAAACAATTTATTGTTAGTGGAACACCCCCTGAGTCCATAATAATTGAGTGCTCGTAGTGAATGTTAAAACCTTCTTTTCAGGCCATCACACTTTCACGTGAGATCTACAGGTGATTAGAAGAGGTTGTTAAGGCATATCCAAGAGCAGTGACTAAATCATTCCACCAAATCACATCAGAATAAATTCGTGAACACATCATTCCCCCTACATTTTCTAAAAAATATTTTTGAAACAATGTAGGAGTAACTTATAGAGAGAGAGAGAGAGAGAGAGAGAGAGAGAGAGAGAGAGAATGTGTGATATGAGTGTGTGTGTTGGCCAGTCTAATCGGGTCGGTTTTTTCTTGCTTTTATGATAAGGTGTCCTTTGCTTTTCGGTGGCCTCTTTGCCTCTTTTCCTAACCTTTTTTTCTCCACAAAGTGGACAAGAGAGAAGCTTGTTTGTCGGTGAGTTTGTTCTTCACAAAATTGATTAAGATTTGATTACCGGGATCAAGTTGAAAGAAAGTAATTTCTTGTGAAACTTCTTGTCCAGATGTGAATGGTTTCCTTTAGACCGACTTAAGAGAGGATTAGTCAAGATGAGCGTGAGTTGGCCCGAACACCTCGACCGTCAGAGAGAGAGAGAGAGAGAGAATAAAAAAAGAGATTCCACCAATCCCAAAACTTGGAAATGGCACTCTTGCTTGGCTTTGTATAAGATACGGATATGGGTAAGAGAATGAAAAGAATTGAGTGCCGTCTTTTAAGTGGCAGAGGAGTATGGAAAAAACAGACAAAAACATGAAAACGAAGGAAATCTTTGCGACAGCCATATCTCTCAACTATCCTCTTTTTCCTTCTTTGGAAACTGTAGCTGCTAGCACTGATATCCTAACTAATACTCCACTCCATAAACATATTTTATACCAATTTTATATACTATGCTCCCCAACTTGATTCCAACACTCAGGCACCCATTTATGGTCTGTAGTATTATTAATTGATTGATATGATTGGTAATCATGTATGTGGGGGGTTAAAAAAAAAGTTCCATAGCTTCAAATAACTTTTGATGACTATTTTATCATCCCGACTGTTAGACTTTATCCACGTCGCTCACATAAGTCAATCAAGCTTAGTTAACATAATTTAGAGATTACTCCATCTATTATTAATTAGTTTTCGTTTGGAACCCTCCAAAAAATATATCACGGACACTGAAGGTGAGTAAACTTGTCAAACGCAAGAATTACTTACGGTTTCTTGTTTAAAAGAGTTTTTGTTTTGCAAAAGAAAGAGCTGATATGCCCTCAATAGTACAAATAACGGGGCTTATCTCGCTCATTTAGATCACATACACGTGTATTTTGTGGCTTTATATGATTGATTTCGCGCGACGTTATGTTTTGGTAGTTTCAGGTGAAACGTGAGAATAAGGCGTATTTTAGCGCCATGGAAAGCATCCCCAAATTTCAAGGACCTAATGCATTGTGGCACACCGTCAAAAGGTCAAGACGAGGAGGAATGCACCCTTGGTGTTCGGGTTATTACGGAAAGCTCTCATGCCTATCAAGCCTTGAAGCAGAGCTGTGGGGAATCTACAGAGGATTAACCATTATTCTGGAAAAAGGAATGGTTAATGTGAAGATCGAATCGGACACTTTAGTGGCTGTGAAACTCATCAATGATCGAAGAAGTCATGAGAATCACCCCCTGAGCACGATTATTCATGACGCGAAGACCATACTCACTAGAACAAACTCAACTTTAGGGCATGTGTATCGGGGTGCCAATGAGTGTGCTGATCACCTGGCTCGTATTGGTGCGGAACAGGATGAAGATCTTATAGTTCTTGAGACTTACCCCCTCTCTTTGAGATAGTTTCTCATTAGGGATAGCACAAATCTCAGGATAATTCTTGACTAGCTGCCTTCCTTTTGCTGTGTTTTTCTACCCAATCTATGTGTATGGGTTTGTTGCTGTCCTGTTGTAACTCTATAGCCAATCTCTGTGGCATGACCTGTTTGTTCTCCTAACTTTGTCTTAATGCATTTCCGAATTACCAAAAAAAAAAAAAAAACCTTAGAGCCAGAACTGTTCTAGCGAAACCTCAGAACCAATTCCCTTAATCTAGTGGCTCCAAAATTGACCCGAACCGGTTCTCTTTTTTTGTTAGAACCAGTTCAGCCTGCAAAATCTCGGATATTTTATGCCCGATCAGGAGTGTAACTAGGGACATTTTTGTAATATGAAAACAAAAGGAATCTTTGTGACAGCCATATGTCTCACTATTCTCTTTTTCCTTCTTTGGAAACTGTAGCTAGCACTGATATCCTAAATAGAAGTAGTATAAAACCACCTTCCCCACCTTTTATACCAATTTTATATGCTATATTGACTATTGTGCTCCCCAACTTGATTCCAATACTCAGCACCCATTCTTTTTGACATTTGAAACGGGAATTCTCACTTAATCCAAAATACTCGTAGCCCAATGGATACCTGCGCTTCAGGGAGAATAAAATTCAGAAGGAGGAGAGCTATAATTTGAGGAAGTTTGTACGTTGAGATGGAGTATGCAGAGTTGGAGGTGTTGCAAAAATTACACGGCACAGAATCCCAAAGAACAATTCCATTGATAATATGAATAGTAAATAAAAATTACATGAACAAATTATATATAAACAAGAGACATGAACTGTAAAACCGAAATAGAAAAACAAACTAAGTCCTGTGAAGATCACGGTCTCCTTAAAATGGATTCGCTGCCTACTAAGAGTGTTGTAGGTTGATTGGTGTTCCTCTCTCAGGATAAAATGGTTGAACCACTTTCGTAGGAAAACCTCTTTCAAACGCCTTGGCGAACTAAACTTTGACTGTCTCTCTCTCACACAAATATGAGTTTTTGGACAATGTAAAGCGAAACACGATTTTCTGGTGTAAAACACAATACGAGAATGATGCATATATAGGAAATGCCAAAGCCCTTAAATTGCTGCAGAATTCAACTCATGAAACAGACGCGATAAATGCGAAAATTATTCTGCCATCATCACACGTATTTTTCACTCCTTGTACCCGCTAGCATTATGGCTGCTAGAATCATAACTGCAGGTCCTTAATCAACCAATTTAATTCAAAATTCCAACAGGAGGAGGGTGATAATTAGATATATTGTAACCAATTAAAATTATTATAATAAGTTTTATCCTCTTGTCTTGAATGAAGTTCCTGACTCCGTCCATGCTTATGTGACTTTGAAGGATAGGTTCTTGGTTAGTCAAATAAAATTCAACTTGGAGAGGCAAACAATAGCTAATGGTTAAGCAAAGAATAATAGAGTTTGTAAAGGGGGTGAAGGATTATGCCAAATACACAGAGAGAAAAGGCAGCAGTACTCAGTCCACTTCCCCTTAGACCATCATCATCCTTATATCACAGCTCTAGGAGGGAAAGATGAGTTCGCGAGCACTAGCAAGAACAATGTTCTTGATTCCAGAGCTCTGAATCAGTTTCTTTATCTAGGGTTTCTGTGCGTTGGAGTTGGGGATGAATCAATCTATATGAAAATTTGTGAAAGAATGCCTCATATTTATAGGGATTTGCGCGCACCCAATCATTGGGCTACAGATATTCCCCTTATAATATGATGACACATGCTCTCTCCGTATACCTGGGTCACATGGGTGACGTCACTGGCCGTTAGGAAGATTCCCTTGGCTTATCCAGTGCACGCCATTCCATCGCGACGATCCCTAATCCTTTAAAGCCACCAAACCACTTGTATCTCCCCTGTTCCCGCTTTATGGCCAGGTGCAGTCGTGAGCTTGATATGTATGTACGCGTAGGTACCAACTTCTTCCCGTCGCGCCATTTCCCTTTTTAAAGGGGTCGCGACGGGTGAATCGTCAATGGATGAGGTTTCCTTGTCTAGGTCATCCCTTACTTAGGGCATTTGTAATTTCTTTTGTTCTTCTGCGAGGGCATCCCTTCGCGGTGGGGTTTTTCCCCAGCCATTGACTTTTGTTAATGTCTGACGTGTCCATTGTAGCTTTTTTCACCACGTGGCTAGTTATTATAAGTTGGTCTACTATCCATTCATCAAACGCGCTGACCTTTCCTACAGACTTTTAGCGCACACCATGATAAAAACTTGCATGGATTGCCATGACAATGCACACGAACATAACAAAGTTGTTTTCCTCTCTCTTTTTAAGGTCCCGTTTGGTTGGGCATATTTATTCATAGTCTTTTCGAGAAAAAACTATAGATAATTCCGTAAAATTTGTTTGCAAATATCAATAAACCTATGGGTACAAAATCTTAGTGTACACCAAATGTACATCGATTTCGTCGTTCAAATTTTTTCTCTTTCGCTGTTCAAAAAAAGAAAAGAAATGTACATCGCTTTCCTTGGACTATTTCGGATTCCACACAATTGATCGGAGCCTTTCAATATTTTTAAAACACGTTTTTAAGGGCCACTGTAAAAAAATTAGCTCATTTTAACATCGGTAAGGACTCGATCGATTCTACGCCCAATTTACTGATATGAAATTGGGTAAATAATCGTTCGAGGCCTTACCGATGTTAAAATGAGCTAATTTTTTTACAGAGACGCGCGCGGTGTATATTTGGTGTACACCAAAATGTTGTACCCCTAGTCCAAGTGGCAAATGATTGTTGCTTGAGCGGGTGCCAACCTAGTTGGGATGCTCTCTTGCGTTGTGATGCCGTTGTCTTGGTTCCATTTAATCATTGTAACCCTCGTTTGTTTGATTAATAAATTTTCTTTGCCGTTCAAAAAAAAAAATGTTGTACCCCTAATAGCACTAGGAACAAAAATTAATCAAACTTTTACCGATCTTCGAATGAGCTGATATTTGCAGAGGCGTTTTAAATAATTTAAACAACTCCGGTCATTAATATGAGACCTCAAAATGAATTTTACATCAAGTGGTGTATATTTGGTTTGGTGTATGATCTTTACTAACGTGTGCCTTGTTTCGGTTGGTTCTGAACCCTTCTACCTGCACCGACAGGGGTGCACCAACCCCGTACCGACGGCGTCGTGGACGCCATTGTGGGTCCAAACTGACCGATCCGAGCCGTTCATCCTTCTCAAAATCGAATTCCTAGTGGGCCTATGCGGGAATCGAGGCAATCGGACGGCTGTATGAGCTCGATCCAAAATCACCCCATTTCATACAGCCGTCAGATTGCCTCGATTCCCGCGTGGGCCCACTCGGAATTCGATTTTGAGAAGGATGAACGGCTCGGATCGGTCGGTTGGGGCCCCACAACGGCGTCCACGACACCGTCGGTACGGGGTCGGTGCAGAATACGCACAAAAGTGTTTGAATTTTAAAGAGGTATATTAAAGAGGTATATTATGCTACAAACTTTTGTGTCTAATGAAAAATGTTTGAAATTTTGTGCGTATTAGCTTGTTTTTTTAGTTTATCGTTTGTTACTGAATGTTGGTCCACTACGTGACGATGTTTCAAAATCACAAAATAATTACTCTCATTTGTTACAACTTGGTATCGTGACTCGTGAGTTATAGGGAAATGTATGATAGTAGCTTACGTTAGGCCAAGAAACAGATTCCGGTCCCTTACGTGGGATGATGTTCAATTGTCAAAAAGGAAATCATTATCCTACGAAATGGGATTCAAGCTGGAACGAGAGTCGAATGACTCGTAGCCAACAGAATTCGTCCAAATTGCCATCGAGGGGCCCTATGTAGGTGAAATTTCGATATTAAAACAGTCCACGTACTTATCCTTATAAACTGTGAATTATCTGCTAACAAGGTCACAAACTCGGTATTCGGTAACATAATTTTTCAGTAAGACTCTTCATTTCCGCAACCGAAAATTTCAGTTTTGCATTTGAAAAAGTAAATTTGTGTGGTGGCCGGTTAGGTGTGAATGAAGAGGTCGTAATTGCGATTATGAGGACCAGCAAGATTTTGAGACCGCGTCTTTTTCAATTTCTAACTTTATTGGCGGGGAAATAAATTTCTTGCGCATTTACACTTTAGTTTGCAACAAAAATAAATTTGGTAACGGATATTCCAAAAAGTAGCATGGAAAATTTGTCTCATTATTGTGTCATATAAGTGGCGAGGAAAATTTTGTTTTTCCTCTCGAATACCTTTTGTGACGACGTATAGACGATGAAGATTAGCGATAAAAATTTTCCTTACAACTACTATTGCCTAGCTACTAAATTTAGAGACGAAATTGATTCACCAATAACAACACTTTGTTGTAGTGTTATAAGGACCATTATATTGATCGATGTTCAATGGATATTGATTGATATATCTCACTATCGGAGGTGGTTGTCAAGATGGTAAATGGTGTGAGGGTGAACTCCCCTCACACCATCACGAGTTTGAACCCTAATTGTGGGTAGTAGTCCTCATGAACCAGATGATTTGTATTGGGCACCATTTGTCCAACTTGCATTTGGGTGAGGCTATGGTGACGGACTACCTTTCCATGGATAGAGGTTACTTCGACAGGATGCCCCAGTGAGCCTGACACTATCAATGGGTGGTAGTGGCTCACTGGCTGAATATGTTATGGCAGTTGAACACCTAACTCAAAAATATTTGAAGATCCTACCCATAAAATTTGAACACCCAACCTAAAAACTTTGAACAAGTAGCTTAAAAAATTAACCTACAAATCAATATAATGTTGACAACTCAATTAAAGCCCATAGGTGGCTCCATAGCTTTCCATAGATGGTCAATTGAACACCCTAAAGTCATTTGTTTTTTATATTACACGTAGTTCTATCTCGGGTTTTGTTTGACCACCTAGTCCTACACTCCTACAATATGAACACTTATCAGTCCAGATAATTCACAATTGAACACCTACTACATTATCTCAAAACAACATACCTATTCTTAATGACAAAAATAAGAAAAATAGAGACAGAAAGAAGTATCTGTTGGTATCGACATCCTGCACTGGCTTCTTTCTGAACAACAATCAACAATATATCTCAAAAAATAAAAGCATATGTCCAAAAAGATCTGTGTGAACGTTTGAACATTCGTTAATTTTCTACAATAAATGCTAGTGTATTTATGAGCAGTTTAATTTCACTTGGCCCAACATACAGAATTTGCCGCCGAGAACACCCAATTGTGAAATTTTATGTATTTTCGTATTTTTTGGTCACATTATGATATCGAAATTTGTGTATAGATTTTTATTTTTTTGGGTCAAGTAAGCCACAAAATAGATGAAACGTCAAGGGATGACTTACCCTACACTAGTACACTTTACTTTTTTTATTCCTCTCGCCGAGACGAACTAATAATATACAAAAAGTTGATGCAAAACTAAAAAACACGAAAAAAAATCAAATAAAGACGAAAAAATAAGTCAACTAACTTTTTAGGCCAAAACACACCTAAGCATAGAAATAATGAAATGTGAGGGAGAAATTAAGTGTCGGTCAAAGATAAAAGAGGGGGGATTTTTGGAAGATGGGTGGCATGATAGGAGTGGAACCCACACAGTGGAAGAAACGGTGGGAATCCATCATTTAAGGGGGAGACGAATACCATCATTTGCACGTGTCCATATGGACCACTAAACTATAATTCCATTATTAATTTTGACACTCACATTATTAGTAATTTTATGGAGTTAGTGAAAAAGGACAGCTCAAATAATTAATTTCAGTCCGCCCATGTAAGAATAATGTAGGAGTTGGACGATTATAATTGAGAATTGATTGACCGAGCAGTGGACAACCGGCTTTTTACGGTTTTTTATGTGATGTATTGAGAGAGAATGATCTGTCTTGATTTTTGAAAAAAACTGTTATTTTGTTAATGGAACACTCGTGTTTGATTAGAGAGAAGGGGGTGGGGTAAGAATGGGCAAGATAAGTTAAGAAGGGAAGGTTCTTATATTTTGTTTTATTCGCGCTTAGCAACCAAATTACTTATCTTACGGATAAGCAAAGACTCCCGTCCCATCGTAAGCTTATCTAGGTGTGGGGAATTACCGGTTTGCCCATGAATACCCACCAAAGCCTTTTTATATTCTCGTTACGAAAATTATAAAAGGGTAACTACGTAATTTATCACACGATTTCTTTATCACTCGTATCAGTTACTAAACAAACTATTTTTTTAGTTAATCCTCCCAAAATCCTAATGATACTATTGAGAATTAGTATTTGTTTCTTCCAAAATCCTAATGGCCTGGTTGTTAGGGGGAGAATGGCCCCAACAAAAGCATCCGCACTGGTGTTTTGCCATTTTACCTTGTAATTTTCATTTTTTGTCGATGAGTAGTATCATTTTGCCCAGTGTTCTAAAAGGAGGTCTAGAAGGCCGAGTACTCACCGCCTAGGTGCTAGAAGGACTCTCGCCGACTAGCCCGACTAGACTGACTATCCCGACTATTCCGACTAATTGCCCGACTAGGCGCCGAGTACTCGGTCTTGGAAGCTAAAAGGTGCCTGGCCGTCCTGGGAGCGCCTAGCGAGTTTTAGAACCTTGATTTTGCCCCCCCCCCACCAAAAAAAAAAAAAAAAGAAAAAGAAAAAAAAGGCAGGGGGTTGCATTCATCCCAGGTATAATATATTACCTCATTTGAGGGTAGTCCATACTCGGCATTTAATTCAACTTTAATTGAGGCCCACACTAATTGGAAGGCGAGAAACTGACCCAAAACTGACCCAAAACCTGAGTTAGTGGATGTGCGCATAAATTGACCAAAAACCTGAGTTATACGAAAAAGTGTATTAATGGTTTGCCAGGCAAAAAAAGTTTTTTAATGGAGCAAAGTGCATTTATTTACTTTTTAATATCAAGGATTACACCCAAGATTTTGGAAAATTGCCTTCCACCCATTCATTTAAAATTTTACTTTTTATGCAAAACAATTTGAACATTCCAAGAGTTACATAGAGTATACAACATCAATCATGAGAGATTCATGATAACGAAATCTAGTACTCCAATACAAAAAGAAAAAAATTACAACCCTTTTTTTTTGGCTAAGTAGAAAGAAAAAAAAAATACAACTAACAACGAAAGAATCCTACACGTGATTCTTAGTTCAGTAAGAAGAACTTCCACGTACACTTTTACTTGATTATCTATTAATTGTCTACATGTGCCTGAAAGAGTAGAATTTCAAGCAATAGTTACATACACATCCTATTATTCTGTAATCCTAACAACTCTTTTTTTCCAAGGAATATTTAGTAATATTCGGACTTCAATGTGATTGATTTATATTGGTATTTTATAATCCTAACAACATAGAGGGTGACAAGTGGTGTAGACGAGCAAGTCCACGAATGTGCCAAATTCTATTTTTTTCGCTAAGCAAAAAAAGTTTATTAATCTTTTGAAGAAGAAACAAAGATTAAAAGGACAAGAGACACTGGCGAAAAAACAACATCCAAGACCCAATGTGCCAAATTCCATGCCAAAAGGCATACTTTAGCGTTAAGGATGACGAAAACCCTCTTCACTTTTGTGCCAAACTCAATGTCAAATTTTGATAATGTCATTCTTGGTGTCAAATTTAGCATTAACTTTTTAGTAATTATCAAACCTGCGACATCATCTAAGCCATTAAATTACAAAGTCGTGTTCACGTATCATTTTTTTTTTTTTTTGGTAAATCGGAAATATATTAAACAACTAAAGGGGAGGAACAACGTTCATCAGGAGTGCAACAAGATAAGTACAGACATAGAAGGCATACAACAAGCAAGATCTAATCAAGGATTTGCCTCATGAGATTCGGTAACATGGTATTTTCATTTCAAAGCTAAACGTTCAACTCAAAATTTCAAAAAATATCATTATAAGTAAATTGATGACATTAAACACATGACATCAGTTATCATCACATTAGAGCTAAGAACAATACATTAGAGACCAATGAAATGTCATCTTCACTCACTTTTGCTAATCACTTTACATTTTCCAAGAGCACACTACACACCGGCGAAAAAATGGCATCGAAGACCCAATGTGCCAAATTCCAAGCCAAAGACATAATATGGGGATGACGAAAACCCTCTTCACTTTTGTGCCAAACTCAATGTCAAATTTTGACAATGTCATTCTTGGTGCCAAATTTGGCATCAACTTTTAGCAATTGTCAAACTAGCCACATCATCTCAGCCATTTAATTTACAAAGCCATGTCCGCGAATCACGAGATTCGGTAACATCATCGCATGGTATTTTCATTTCAATGCTATATAACGTTCAACTCACAATTTCAAAAAATATCATTATAAGTAAATTGATGACATTAAACACATGACATCACATGTCATCACATTAGAGCTAACACAATACATTAGAGATTAACGAAATGTCATCTTCACTCACTTTTGCTAAGGACTTTACATTTTCTATACTCTAATTTTTCGATGTGCTATATAGCTTTGGAAACCTTTTTAACTTGGAAATTGATGGAAAGGGATTTGTGATTCATAAATGCCAAAAAATAAAGTGAGTGTGGGTAGCCATCATTATATTGATTGAAATTAACACCAAAGCTAGATTTAGATGATCAGCATCTTTAATTATTTTTCAGATCACAACTTTATGGTCAACAGTGCAGTAACGTACTCAACTTTTTTTCCTTTCTATTTTCTCGAGAAAAAGTGAGAGAAAATTGTCATGGAGTAAAGGAAAGTGGGTGCAAGTGTGGAGGGAAAAGGGATTTGTGATGGGGGTAAATGGATGACAGTCCAAAGATGGCATTAAGAGATCCTCCCAATACAAACTTTTCTTCCTTTCCTTTCAATTATTCTTTGTATGTTTTCTTTCCCTTTTTTTACAAACGGATTTTCGAGTCAGCTTGCACACACCTCAACTAATTTTAGGACCCTGAAAGTAACGACCGAGCATAATCTCAATGGCCTCAAGGTTTGAGATAGTTAGCATCTGTGGGATTTCAACATACGACCTCATGGCCAAGCATTTATTGTTTTCTCATGCCCACTTTGCCAATCCGTTGGAGTTTTATTTTCTTGCCTTTTCAATTTTCTTGTACAGTATGTTTCTTTAACCTCTTTGGTGGTGGTTGCACAAACTCAAAGGGTTAAATCTTGACTCTTGTCAAAGTCTAAATTGTCTTTTTCTCTTGCTTTTGCTTCCCATTATACATCAACCACAAAGTGCAACTACTGTTTCTAACTTTGGTGTTTTTCCCCAAGACTTTTGCTAGCTTTCCCACCAAAAGTGCAGCAGCTAGCTAGAGTGTTTCCAACTGACATAACGTGGGACACGGGGTTGGTGTTGTCCCTTTGAGTATAGTATGGATGCTGGCCGATTACGGTCGTTCGTAGTCGGCCATGATCGGCTCAGATCATATCTTTGTCCAAACAAATTTGAACTGTTTGCCATCAAACAGATCTGAGTCATCCATGACCTACTACGGACGGCCGTGATCAGCCCAACATCCATGTTATTCTTTCAAAGACAGTATCATCCCCCATTCCCATAATGTGCTTGCAGAGCGTGAAAATATATTTCGAAAACATTTCAAATTGGTAAAATTCATAAGAGTGTGAGGTGCGTGGCCGATGAAATTGTGACCGAATGTGTATGTTTTGAATGTAGTGTAACGTAGTAAACATCGGCGAGGTGAGAGAAATAAGAAATTAAGTTTTTTTTTTTTGGCCGGACCATAAGAATGTAAAATTTAATAATCTATGAAACCAATGTAATGTATTGCCCGGCAAATTGTTTCCGCACACGTTCAGATTAGTGCAATGCGTAATCAAGCAAACAAAAGTATAATTAAAGGCTTATATACTATTTTTGTCCTTATAGTTGTATGTAAGTTTCATTTTTGTCTTTCTATTTTATAAAGCGGACCTAAAATGAGATTTATAGGAATTGTAGTGGTCTTTTAATATTTGATACTAAAAATTTGTCCTTGTGTTTGTAATTTAAATTTGGCAGATATTTTTGCAGATATTACGGAGTTATTCTAGAAATTGCCTTAAGTGAGGAATGGACTCAAGTTGGCCTTTTTCTTGATGTATTGTGAGAGAATAATTTATCTTGTAAAGAGGAATCAATCAGTTTTTAAGTCAGTATGGAAATAAGCCAGTTTCTGGACAACACCTTAATTGACACAAGTTGATCAACACTTCAAGGACTACATCGATTCAAATAAAAATTGAGGACTAAATTGAAACTTGAGTAATGACTTAAGGACTAAATCGACTCGATTAAAACTTTGAGGATGAAATGGAAACCTGCCTATACTGTAGGGGCTAAAGTAGTTGATAAGCCATAATTAAATTATTTACCACAAGCAAGTATAGTGATTATACGCATAATTTTTTTCCTTTCACAATAAAAATCAAATGAGTCCTGAGGCTCATGTTCACTGACAGCAACTTTGGTTTGGACCACGTGAAGGATGGTCCGGACCACCGTGCACGTTTTAGTGCGTTTTGAGACAGTTTTAGGGTTTTGTTTAGGACCTCTCTTATTCTCTATAAAAAAAAACTAAGTTATGTGTAGCCTCCATAATGTTGTATTCTTGATTATACATCATAGTGAAACCCCCAGCACCCCATAGAGTAAGATTAAGTAAATTGCTTTAGTCCGAACCACTTATATCGCGTGTCTTGCTCTTATTCCTTGCATATTTTTTACATGCGATTGTTCTTCTTGCCTTTACATATAGAGAGACTCAACTTGAGTTACAAGCAAGCTCATGTTAGGCACATGCCAATTACGCATACGTAGCCGTTTATCCAAGTGCCATGTAGTTGGACTCCTCATGGCCGATCCATGGCACCCGGCCCCAAGTTGGCTGTTGATTCACTTCGGGCCAGACCAATACTAGTGCAGCCCGGCCCGGCCCGGCCCGGCCGCATGGCTATACATGTCCTTCACGCCCATTTCAGTGGCACAGCCGATCGAGGAGCAGTTCGGCCCATGCGCTTATTTGAGCTAGGGGTTTACCCGTTTCCCTTGGGCCAAACTAGATTTCCCTTGGCCCAACCTTATCCAGTTTGGCCCACCACATCCTTACATTTGAAATTCCTTGTTAAAAAGCCTCTATTGCGTTGCACTTTGTGTACCTTTTCACGTTGTACGAAATAAGTCATTCTCTTATTTTTGCTCACGGTTTCAGTGATCCTGAGTTCCAGAGGAAGAAGAGGGGTTTCTAGCTATAAGGTGTACTCTGTCGAAGGGAAGGTCAAAGGGTCCCTGAAAAAGAGCTTCAAGTGAGTACTGCATGAGTTTTTTCAATTGGTTTTTTCATATAACACTCTAGCTTTTGGTTTTTTGCTTGGAATTAAACTGTTTGATCAATTGGAATTTGCCGCAAAGGCATCCGCACCGTTGGTCAGCTGCAACAAATATCACTTGATGGAGTTAGCCAAAACTGTCTTTATATTGACAAACTCGTCATTTTTTCTTTAAGGTGTTGAGTTGACTAATATTGATGTTATTTTTTCCCCTATTTAGTTGCACAGAAAGGAAGGAAATTAAAATCAATTTTCCCACAACTTTATTTGAATTCATTTACCAATAACACTTGATGGAAGCAAGGAAAAGGAATTCATTTACCAAGAAAGTCGACTAATATCGATGTTCTTTCACTGACGCTATCGGTTTTTATTTTCAGGAATTACTATGTAAAGCAAAAGTTATTGATTTAAACAGGCAGTTCTTGGAAGCGGCACACTGTTACTACGTATATTTTTGCTCAACATACTATCTTTCCATGCAATAAACTAATTGTCATTCATTACTAGGTCCTTGACAGGGTGAAAATTTTATGTATACAGTTTGAATGGTTTGTGCTTATTGATATGATTTTTGGGGTTTTCTAACAAACTAATGGGTGTTCAATTATGCACCTCATAATGTTCCAATGCAGAGAGAGCAACAAAGAAGCACTGGAGCAAGCTCTATCTGCTGCAGTCACTTGTACCATTTTGGCGGCTACGGGTCCTCTACGCTCTCGTGTTCTTGCAACCTTGTACAAGGTAAAGTTTTCACTTGTACCCAATTATTCATTTGAGAAAATTAGTTTGCAACTGGGTTCCTTTATTGTAACCTGATGTCGGGTTTTTTTTTTCCAGGATGAACGGTGCTCCAAGTTGAAGATTTACCCAATCTTGCAGAAGGTTCTCTCTCTCTCTCTCTCGCCAGGGGCAAACATGTGACTATTTGGATTTCTAAGTTTATGTTTGACCTCAGGTTCACAATGGAATTATTCAGGTGTATTTGGAAAAAATATTGGGGAAGCCAGATGTTGATGCAATTGCTAAAGAACTAAAAGCTCATCAGGTATCCAAACCATCTCTCTCTCTCTCTCTCTCTCTCTCTCTCTCTATGCGTGTGTGTGTGTAAACTTTGATCTTTGTAGACTAGGTCTTCTGATCTTCGATGTTGAAATCTCTAAAGTGATGCTAGGAGTAATACTTTCGCTGTACCAAATAACCTCAAACACGCAACAAAAAACCAACCAAAGAACGAGACACCAAAGTTACGTGGAAAACCCCAAATACGGGTAAAAACCACGGGAAGGAATCATGCACTAAAACAAATGTACAATTACAAGCAATCTTAATAACGACTGTGTATCCTCACCACGAGTCCTAAGAAATACCTGCCGAATCCACGTTCATCGTACCCTGCATGATCGCCAAATCCCGAATCCTCGGGCCTTCCAAAAACCAACCCTTTCGAACTCCACGAAAGAATTTAAACTGAAGTCGATTGTTGAAGTAGATCGAAACCCCTTGAACTTGTATCACTGAGACGTCATTGATTTCTCTTGGTCTTCAAGGTTCACACGCCACATATGCTCTCACAGAAAGTCGGCCGTAAAAACAAGAGCTCTAAAATTGACGAAAGGTGCTCTCTTTTGTCTTAACCTAATTGATTAATATATAGAAACATATAATGCAGCAGCTGTACCCAGGTTAAGCTCTAGCCAATATCACTTAAGCCCTTTTAGTTTTGCTAGAGCGACTTTCTTGCCCCGAACTTCTATCACTCTCCAATCACAAATTAAATACATGAATTGATTCCTTCCACACCTAAACAGACGCTCTAAAAAGTTAAGAGACAAAAATACAACTCGATAAAGAAATACACGCAAATGTGAGTTTTGGTCATGAAAGTGCCAACTAAAAACAAATTCGGCCTTTGGAGCTTACAGATGTTTCGAACAGAAAGCACAAGTGGAGGAAAGTTTTACTGTCTTGGATCGTGCTATGATTGAGCATAATCTCTGGAGTGCAAGCAAATTAATGTAACAAAAAGATAAGGTTGGTGAATCACATGCATGGTTTCTTTTTATGATGAAGTTACGGACTTTTAAAGCTCATCTGTTTTTGCTTCCCAACTTTGATGAGTTAAGCACATTGCAGATGGAGAAGGTTCGATTCAGGTGGGAAATTTCTGCTCAACGCAGTGGGAAATTTCTGCTTCCAGCCACTCTTTTGACTTGTGAATCCCATCTAATTTATGGATGGCCTCCAAGTGAGCCAACGTCTCTAAGTAGGAGTCTATCTCTCTTCCTATCTTTGGTGGTGGTCTTGACAATGGACCATCCTTCTTGCCACTGAGCGTCTTCAGAAAGGCGTTGCATGTAGACTTTCCACAATTCAGCTTGTCGCAAAGTTGATGAAGTGTGTAAATTCTGTCAGATGGTTTGTCCATTCTACGCCAACTTTGACTTACTAATTTTTTTCTAACTAAAACCTTACTATTTTTTATTTTTCTTCAAGATCTCCCACTCCATTTCTTGAGGAAGGTTTGTCATACAGCCAACATGTAGATCATCAAATTGTATGACACCTTTAACCTATATATCAAAATGCTTTCTAGTTTGGTAAGAAATTCAAACACCAAATGGCACAAGAAATTTAATTAGCCCACGTGTTTGTGCGGTTGGCGCGTATTGGTTTCCTCAATTGCCGTTTCTCCTGACTGTTTATGAGAACTGAAGTGGTGACTTCTTGGCAGCCACTCGTAAAGGACACGCTAGCGTGGTTGTTTTCCTCGAATGACGGTTTTCATGGCTGCAGTGGTGGCCCTCGGTACCCTTCTCTCCTTTACCTTTTCCCCTTCTTGTAATGCCCCGAATTTTGGGTACGTTAATAACATAACATTAACAATAAATAAGGTCTTACAACAGTAACCAAAAAGGAAATTACATAGATCTCCCTGCTAATACAT